>CM077151.1:70205421-70931545 GCA_039583875.1 Platanthera guangdongensis | reverse complement strand
GTGGTGAGCACATTGTGTGTGTCATCGTTATAATAGTAAAAGAACCCATGAATGTCCACTTAGGAATGAAAATACACGTGTTTGAGGAACCTGCGTGTTCCTATAATTGTTGTTTGAAATTTTATTTGGTCGCTTAACGGTGTTTTGTACCACTATAGGTGACCAGAAGTGGTGTTGGGCCGTCGGAACGTCGAGTTTCTGAGGCTAGCAGTGCACCAAATGTTGCTCCTGCAACACCTCTATCGGCTGAGAACATACGATTGGTGGCCGAAGCAGTGTTGGCCGTGATAAATGCACAGCCTGTAAGGCAAACGCAGCATCCCGCTCCTGCGATGGAGCAGGTACCTCTTCAAGAGGCTGAGCCGAGGAGAGTGGAGCAAGTTGTAGTGGAACCGTTGGTGCCAAGGAGGGCAACCGAGAGGCAGCTTAAGCATGTAATGAGCTTTAACCCTCCGGTATTCTCGGGGTTGGGAACCCCATCTCAGGCTGAAGACTGGCTCTCCAGGGTGAAGAGAGTCATGACAGCAATGGAGACGGAGGAGTGGCAAATGACCACCATCGCTACGTTCCTGCTGGACGGTGAAGCGAGAATGTGGTGGGAAGGGTTGGAGCTGCACCTACTGAGAGGTAGGCAACTTGGTAATGTCTCGATGGAGGAGTTCTCGAGATTGTTCTTGGCTAGATACCTTCCTTCGACGCAGAGGATAGCGTTGGAGAACGAATTTCTGAAGTTGGTTCAGGGTGAGAAGAACGTGGATGAATATCTCCACGAGTTTACTTGTTTGAGTCGATATGCTTGCTCCACCATCGCGGATGAGGAGCGCAAGACGAATCGATTCTACGAAGGCTTGAGAGATGAGTTGAGGTTACTACTCTCGGGGCCGATGACGCGGGGTTTCTTAACCTTGGTCAATACTGCCCGGTCCTTGGAGAAGGACATGAAGAATGTTCAAGCAAAGAGGAACGTTGGTGAGAAGAAATCTGGGTTCAAAGTGTCGAATACTTCAAAGTCTGGCTATCAAAGATTCTTCAAGAAGCATAAGACTTTGGGTCCAGCTCCTTCTGGTGCTTTGGGCGACTACGAGTCGGACCCCGGGGGCATGTTTTACTTGTGGAAAGACGGGGCACTTTGCCCGTGACTGTTGGAGCGGACGTCCTAAGTCCGAGAGAAAGCCGGGAGCTACGTATGAAGAGAAGGGCAAGGCGGTGGAGTCGACCGCGTCCTACTATGCTCCGTCCCAACCAAGGGTGTACAATCTTGGCCAACAGGAGGCCATCAAATAGGCTGATGTGGTGACAGGTACTGTTTAATTTATAGCAAGTTAATTTCTTTAAATACTTGTTATGCACATGTTACCTTACCACTACTTGTTTAGGATTTGTATTGATTTGTGAAAATCCGGCACGAGCACTCTTCGATACGGGAGCTTCGCACTCCTTCTTGTCCGAAGGATTTACATCACGCATCGGAGTCCCTTCTTCGATGGCGAAGGATAAGTTGGATGTGCTGTTGCTCAATGGGTGTTCGATGCGGGCGAATAGGATCTGCGATGTTAAGATTCGTATTGGGGATCAGGAGTTCGACCTGCAGGCATCTTTACTTCCGTTGGTGGAGTTCGACGTTATATTTGGCATGGACTGGCTCTCAGAGCAGCAGACCTATATTGACTGTGGTCGCAAGGAAGTCAAGCTGGGAGCAAGTCGTGAGACGACTTTTACGGGCTTAAAGGGGTCGAGCAAGATGTTGATGTCTGCTCTTCAGGTGGTGAAGGAGGTTCGTGCCGGTGCAGGATTGTTCTTTACACTAGTGGAGGTTGCAAAGTCGAAGCCCGCGTTGGATTGTATTTCAGTGGTATCGGAATACCCTGATGTGTTCCCCGCAGATCTTCCTGGAGCCCCGCCTCAGCGGGACATAGATTTTACGATTGATCTAGTGCTAGGTGCAAAGCCTGTGTCACGATCTCCTTATCGGCTAGCGCCTAAGGAAATGACGGAACTGAAAGTTCAACTGCAAGAGTTGTTGGAGCAAGGGTATGTGCGCCCGAGTTCTTCTCCTTGGAGCGCGTCGGTCCTCTTCGTTAAGAAGAAGGACGGAAGTCTGAGGCTATATATTGATTATCGGGAGCTCAACAAGCTGACGGAGAAGAACAAGTACCCGATCCCCCGGATTGATGATCTTTTCGATCAGTTAGTCGGATCGACGGTGTACTCGAAGTTGGATCTCAAGGCTGGGTACTATCAACGGCGAATAAGGGAGAGTGATATCCCGAAGGCAGCGTTTAGTACGATATACGAGCATTATGAGTTTACGGTCATGCCGTTTGGGCTGACTAATGCGCCGTCAGTGTTCATGGATTTGATGAACAGGACTTTCAGGGAGTACTTGGACCATTTCGTGATCGTCTTCATCGACAATATTTTAGTGTACTCGCAAAGTGAGGAAGATCACTTCAAGCATCTTCATTTGGTTCTCGAGACACTAAGGAGAAATCAGTTGTATGCCAAGTTCTCAAAGTGCGAGTTTTGGCTATCCTCAGTGGCATTCCTCGGTCATATAGTGAGTGGAGAGGGTATTGTTGTGGATCCGGTGAAGATCGTTACGATACGGGAGTGGCCTGAGCTTGCTACGGTAGCGGAAGTCCGGAGCTTTCTAGGGCTTGCCGACTATTATAGGCGCTTCGTAGGGAACTTCTTGCGGATAGCGTTACCTCTCACTACTTTGACGAGGAAGGAGCATAAGTTCGTTTGGATGCCGGAGTGCGCGCGAGCTTTTGAGGAGTTGAAGTGTCGGTTGATCACGGCGTCTGTGCTGAGTTCGCCATGTGGGACCGAAGGCTATGAGATTTACAGTGATGCTTCGGGCAGCGGTTTGGGGTGCGTGCTACTACAACGCGGAAGTGTAATAGCTTATGGCTCGAGACAGCTGAAATTATATGAGAGGAATTATCTGGTCCATGACTTGGAGTTAGCGGCCGTGATTTTTGCCTTGAAGCTGTGGAGACACTATTTGTACGGTGTGAAGATTGATATCTACACCGATCATAAGAGCCTGAAATATCTGATTGATCAGAAGGATCTGAATATGCGACAGCATAGATGGATGGAGTTCCTGGGGGACTATACATTCAAGATCCACTATGTGCCTGGTAAGGGTAATGCGGTTGCGGATGCGTTGAGTCGTCGAGCCCCAGCTCAAGCCAATTGGCTATCGATGCATGATGAGCGGTTGGTGGGGGAGTTGGAGGCGTTGGAGATTGTTTGTGTGGATAGGCAATCAAGTGATGAAGCAGTTCTGAATTGGACTGAAGTCCAATATGACCTGGCTAATCGTATTCGGTAGGCTTTGGATATGGATGCTCATATGAAGCAGTTCATGGTAGAGGCTCTGGATGGGTCAAATTCCCAATTCGTCGTGGAGGACGGAATACTTTGGAAAGACGGTCGTCTGTGCGTCCCAAGTGTGGGAAATTTGCGGGTGGAGTTGTTGTACGAGGCACACCATACCAAGTACTCGATTCACCCGGGGAGCACGAAGATGTACCGTGATGTGAAGAAACTGTTTGGGTGGCCGAGTTTGAAGAAGGATGTGGCGCTATACGTAGCGAAGTGCCAAACTTGCGCCTTGGTGAAGGCGGAGTGCCAAAAGCCGGGAGGATTTCTTAAGTCCTTGCCTATTCCGGAGTGGAAATTTGACGACATCTCTATGGACTTTGTGCACGGTTTGCCAAGGTCGCAAAAGGGGAATGACGCCATTTGGGTGGTCGTGGATCGGTTAACGAAGGTGTCACATTTTATTCCGCATAGGAAGGATGATCCGGTGGGGAAGTTGGCAAAACTTTATATGGATAACATAGTACGGCTTCATGGTGTGCCCCGCAGCATCGTGAGTGACCGAGATGGGCGGTTCACGTCCAATGATTGGAGGCTAGTGCAACAAATGTTGGGGATAAAGTTGAAATTCAGCACAGCCTTCCATCCGAAAACGGATGGGCAGACCGAGAGGGTCAATAGAACTATGGAAGACATGCTCCGCATGTGTGTATTGGATTTTGGGAAGCAATGGGAAGACCACCTTTATTTGGTGGAGTTCGCATACAACAACAGCTACCAAGAGAGTATTCAAATGGCGCCCTTCGAGGCCCTATATGGTAGAAAATGTCGCACGTTGTTGTCTTGGTTAGAAACGGGTGAGTCAAAGTTGTATAAGCGATTGGAAGTGGAGGATGCTACTTCTTTGGTGAGAACCATTCAGGAGAGGTTGCTTATCGCTCAGGACCGGCAAGCGAAGTACTATAATGCCAAGCACAGGAACGTGGAGTTCGCTGTGGGCGACTATGTATACTTAAAGATCAATCCGTTCAAGGGTGTCTCGCGGGTGCGATGATTGAAAAAGCTAAGCCCGAGGTACCTGGGGCCGTTTGAGATTTTGGAGCGAGTCGGTGAAGCGGCCTATCGGTTGAAGCTTTCAGTGGAGCTTAGTGGTTTACATGATGTATTCCATATTTCGGTGCTTCGAAAGGCGGTGCAAGATCCTACGCAAGTGATCGCGGTTGATCAAGTGCCGGTGGATAGTGGGCTAACGACAAAGGTCAAGCCCGTGCAGATTGAGGACTTGGAGGTCAAGTGGCTACGCAATAAAGAGATCAGGATGGTCAAGGTCCAGTGGGACAATTGCGGTCGTGAGGAGCTCTCTTGGAAGCGAGAGCAGACTATGCTTGACGAGTATTCGGAGTTGTTCTGCTCAGGTACAAATTTTGGTTTTGTACATGTCTTTCCTTTATATAATTTCGTGGACAAAATTCTTTTAAGAGGGGGAGAGTTGTAACGCCCCGAAACGCAAAAGGGCGACGGGGGACGTTTTGGGCCAGTTTTGGGTTCTGACTGCAGGCACACGACATGGGACACGGGCGTGTCCCAGGGCGTGTCATGCTTGTGTCGACACTCAGCCGGGAAGTCGACATTTTGATCTCTACATTGTGTCGAGACTGGGCACACGGCCGTGTCGCAGGGCGTGTCGACCCGTGTCGACACTTAGCCCATGAAGTCGACACTCTGCGTTCGACGAAGTGTCGAGACATGGCACACGGCTTGCGACACGGGCGTGTCGCAGGGCGTGTCGACCCGTGTCGACACTCGTCCCGGGGAGTCGATATTTTGCTCGACGATGTGTCGAGACAAGGCACACGGCCTAGGACACGGGCGTGTCCAAGGCCGTGTCGTCAGGTCGACGATCTTCGCTCGGCAAAGTGTCGAGTGTAGAGACCGTGTACACGGCCTGGAGCCCAGGCGTGTTGAGGTGACACGGGCAAGGACACGGGCGTGTTCTAGAACCCGTGCAGTGCTCGGGTTATTTTCAGGGAAAAACGATGGGGGTACACGGCCGGCCACACGGCCGTGTCAGGTGGAACATGGGCGTGTCAGGTCGAACACGGGCGTGTTCGATACCCGTATGTTATTCCAGGCGAGTCAATTTTGACGGTGAATGAGGCGCACGGCCCTGGACACGGGCATGTGCCAGGCCGTGTGCGGTCCAGATTGGGCATTTCAGTCCCGAATCAAAGCCGTTCATTTCTTTAATTGATGATCCAACGGCTGGGGGTTGTTCTTGAAGGGATATACCCGGGATTGGGCCTTAGAAACCCTCACTTTTCATGAGTGGTTGTCTTTCTAAATCTTAGAGAGAGAGGAGAGCCAAGGAAGGAAGAAGCTAGATCCGGCCATTGGAGGAGCTTCGAAGCTCCAAATCGCGAGCCGACTCCGGATCCACGGAGTCAAAGCTAGTGCGGTGCTTTTCATCTGCTTACATTTCCCTGGCGCAAAAGAGAAACACAAGGGTAACGATTCTCTTCTTGAGCATGAGTAGCTCTCCTTATTTGCATAGGAAGCCCGCTCTCGCGAGTTTGCGGTGAGTTGGAGGCGTTCCTTCGGGTAGATATGTGAAGTCCCCGTTGTTTAGAGTCCGTAAGCGAGAACGGACATAGGCATGATGTGTGAAGCCTACCCGGACATGTTGGTCTAGATCGGTGATGTTGCATTGCATAAATGTTGGAGAAGACTCCGTGCTATTGGTTTTTTTCGGGTTTTCTACACGGTAGATTGCAACAGGGAGACTTGGGGATTAACCCAAAGGTGCACCCGGAAAACTAGGCGGATGCGTGTTCTTGCCAACTTGGTGGCCTGAGAGCCAACTTGAGCATAACCGAGTTATGTGAAATGTGATGGAAACGGGACTCGGGAGAAGTTTGACCTGCGCATATGGTTTAAATTACCGTTGTGGGCGCATATGGTTTAAATTACTGTTGCGTTGTGAGCATGGGTTAGATGGAACCGTACCCGTTCTATGTCGTTCGGATTAGAGCCGTTGGCATAGATGAGAGTCTTCGGCGGTCTATGGTTTTAATTACCGTGACCCATGCCGGGAAGACAAACTGCTCATTAATTGGCCGTCCAAAGGGATGGTGGTGAGTCGGCAGACTTAGACTGTGTTCACCGAGAATGTGCCCTGAGTGCACAGGGTGTGTGGCCGTATGAGCCTACGCCTGTGATGTAATGAATATTGATTTATTGCTCGCTTATGCTAATGAAATGTAGGGAAGGAGCTTCGTCGCCCCGAGCTGGGGGCGGGATCGTTATAATTTGGTCAGCATTGCTGACCGTTGCCTTGTTTTGCCACCGTGCGGTGGTTTGTTGCTTGCAGGTGCTGCTGGACCAAGCGGTCAATAGCGGGCTAAATCCCATTTTGCGAAGCCGGCCCTAGAAGGCCTAATGGAAGTGTTTACTGTTTTATTCATGTATGACCGGCCTGCGTGCCGTGGTTGGTAAAACATGTAATATGAAGTGAACAATTTTTGTAAGGCCTTAAGGCTTGTACTGGTGTATTTGTAACATTCCTATTTGGTATTAGTGGACATTCATGTTTTAGTGCTGGGTTCTTTATTGCAACTTTTATAAAACTGCTTCCGCTAGAATGCTCTGTGTAGGACGTTATGATTGGTTGGATGGTTTCCATGAGTAACCACCCGGTCTGTCTGTAGTATATGGCGTCGGGCCCCGACCGGACCTACTGCTATATGCTATGCGATGGATAGGTGGTGTTACAGAAGGGAAGCGTGTAGCTTTTGTAGTAATCCAGGCCACCCTTTTGAAAAGTGCTTTAAGATACTGGATACGCAGATGCGGTCTATGGTACACGCAATACAGAAAGCACTAAATGGAGGTATTGCCTGTACATATTGTCAGAAGAGTGGGCACGATACGGTCTGTTGTTGCAAGAAGGCTGGAGCTTGTTTTCTCTACGGCTAGCAAGGACACATGAGGGCAAATTGCCCGCAAAGCCAGCCTGATCTTCATGTAGTTCTGTTGCAGACTCTACCGCCGCCCCCGCCTCATATGAAAAAGGGAAAAGGAAAGTTGAATGTGCTGACCAAGGAGGAAGCTCAATCATCAGCTCAAGTGATCTCAGGTTAGTGTTCGACTCAGCTAGTAATCTCTTATGATAGATTTATAGTTTCTGCATTTTAGTTACGAGCGTAATTTGTTTAGGTGAATTTAAGGTGAAGAATAAGTGGTCGCATTTTCTGTACGAAACGGGTGCTACTCACTCCTTTGCGGCAAGGAGTTTTGTAGACTGACATAGCTAGGTTTTCGACCAGTTAGATACTTCCCTGAATGTCAAATTCCCTTCAGGAGAGCTGGTGATGTCAAGTCAGGGTATCCTAAAATGCCCTATCTTCCTAGGTGGTTTTCTAGCCTTTGCGGATCTGAAGGTGTTATACTTGGATGACTTCGACGTGATCTTGGGCATGGATTGGTTGTCCAGCTACGATGTTATCATTCTATGCAAGCACAAGCGCTTGGATTTCAAAGGCGACAAAGGCCAGCCCATGAGTGTGTATGGCTTGTCGCGTCAGGAATCTCCAATCATTTTGCAGTACGTGCTCGTAAATTTCTAGAGTCTGGCTGCGATTCTTTCAATGAAACTGATACATCAAAAGGACACTTATCATCTAGGACTTACCCGACGAGATTTAAAAGAGGTTAACAAATGACTTGGACTAATAGATGAAGACTGCAAAGGGTCACATAAGGTAGGGGACGATCAAAAATAATAGGACGCAGAAGATAACACAACGATCAAAATGACACAACAATTAAAATGACGGGACTACATTTTTACCAAATTTACGAAGCAATTTAGGGATAAAAGTTTTATGAAATTTAAATGTATCAAATCTAAGAAAAAGGGAGTAAAAATTGGAAGAAATGAGTTAAGAGAGCAAGAACACCACTTGCCTTGGTTTCTACTCCAATCAGTCCACTAAATTACTCCACGTCACGGATTTACCCAAAAGAAGGTGCGGGGAAGCGGAATCTACAAGGATTTGGCCAAAAGAGAGGTTAGGGCCGAAAACTCTAACGAAAAACTTACACAAAATGAGAAATACTTACCACGATCGCGAAGATCTCGGCTAGAGCTTTCCGGATCTATGCTCGGTTTGCAATTCCGAGCACCGTAGCTCCGTCCACGACGATCCAAAGCTTCACGAACTAAGAACTCTCGCCATCACTCTCGCTCTCTAGTTTGGTCTAGACTTAAGGAAGAAGATGAAGTTGAATAGGGTTTTCTCTAACCTAATGCCTTTATATACTAAATAGTTTTAATAAGATTAATAGTATTAATAATAATAATAATCATATTAATAAAAATAATGATTTTATGTGCAGGTGCGCAAAAAATAAAAATAGAAGCTTAAGATGGCCTCGAATCGAAAAATGATCAACATGAAAGTTGTCGATCTCGTCGATACGAACAAATTTAATTTTAACCATTTTTTTATTTGACCATGTTTCGACCCTCAAAATGGCGCCCGAACATTCGCAAAAAGTGCAGGAACGACCTTCTCGAGAAACAATGCTGTTTTTCGAGAAACAATGCTGTTTCTCGAGAAATAGGAAACATTCTTGTTTCTCGAGAAACACTCCTGTTTCTCGAGAAACATTCCTGTTTCTCGAGAAACAAAGTTGTTTCTCGAGAAACAATGCAATTTCTCGAGAAACAATGCAGTTTCTCGAGAAACAATGCAGTTTCTCGAGAATTAATGTTGTTTCTAGAGAAACAATGTCGTTTCTCGAGAAACAATGCCGTTTCTCGAGAAACAATGCCGTTTCTCGAGAAACAATGCCGCTTCTCGAGAAACAATGCCGCTTCTCGAGAAACAATGCCGCTTCTCGAGAAACAATGCCGTTTCTCGAGAAATGACATTATTTCTCGAGAAACCAATGTTATTTTTCGAGAAATCAATGTTATTTCTCGAGAAATCAGTTTTATCTCATACTTCTGGATAAAATGACCATACGGGGGCTAAACGTACCCTGATTCGAATGAAATTCACAATGTAAGTGAATGTCAGTGCTACGAATCTAACGATGAGGACAAAACTAAAATCCAACTAGCCGTTCTCGAGATATAAATTTTTAAAGCCTACGGTGAATATAAATTATACAAAACTTCGGAAATTCGCCGAGGCTCGAATATCGCTCGGATCGCGACGAAACTTGACGAGAATGTCAAAAATTAATTAATTTAATTTCCTAACGTGAAATTTTCTATTTTCGATAAGGATTCAAAAATTTGGCAGACTAGACCGAACAGATGCGAAAATGCACTAACGGCGACGCGTCGTCAACTCCACGTTAACGTAACGCCCCTTACGTCATTATAACGTCACCAAGATGATTAAATAATTGTCGAAACATCAGGGGCGTTACAGTCACCCCTCCAAAAAGGAAGTTTCGTCCCGAAACTTGGAACAGGAAACAAAACAAGAGGGTAGAGGGAGAGACATGATAGAAGAATTCATTAAATAAGAATACTAACCAGGGAAGACTAAGAGAACAGCTAGGGATGGGATACTCTCATTACGGATTTCAATTCCCAAGTTGCACATCTAGCATCCTGATTGCGCCAGAGAACCTTAACCATCAGAATTGTGTTCTTTCTTAGCACACAATCTTGCATCTCCAGAATACGGACAGGCTCTTCGACATACGAGATATTAGGCTGCAACTAGGGTACTGAGTCTAGGACATGCCAATCACTACGAACAAACTTTCGCAACTGGCTCACGTGAAACACGTCGTGAACACCTGGGAAAGAATCAGACAATTCTAGTTTATAGGCAGAAACTCTGATGCGCTCTAGAATCTGAAAAGGTCCCACATACCTAGGATCTAGCTTATGGTTCCTTCCAAATCTCTTAACACCTGGCATTAGAGAGACCTTCAGAAATATCATGTCCCCAACCGCAAACTCTAGAACAACCATGCACTGATTGACATACTTTTCATATCGCGCCTGTGCCAGTCGCAACTTTTCACGAATATGCATCATTGGTATGCTCATATCTTCTAAAGCTTCCGGACTGAGCAAAGGCTTCTCACCAACCTCAGCCCAAAATAGGGGAGTTTGACAATGTCTCCCATATAAGGGTTCAAAGGGCACCATCTGCAAACTCTCCTGATAGATGTTATTGTAAGCGAACTACATCAGTCCGAGGCATTTATCCCAAGCCCGACCATGGTCCAGAAAATAGCATCTAATCATATCCTCCAAGATCTGATTCACTTTCTCCATCGGACCATTTGTTTGAGGATGATATGTGATAGAATACCTAAGGTCAGTACCTAGAGCTCCTTGAAAGCTTTGCGAGAAATGAGACATGAACCTGGAGTCTCGGTCTGACACAATACTCGTAGGTACACCATGCAGTCTGATAACTTCATCCAAGTAAAGCTCAGCTATCTTCTCCATCAAATAGTCAATCTTGAAAGGCACAAAGTGGGCACACTTGGTTAGTCTGTCCACAATAACCCAGACTACATCATGCCCTCTGGGAGATCTCGGCAAACAAGTTATGAAATCTATGGATAAACTCTCCCATTTCCAACTCGTCATGTCTAAAGGCATTCACTTACCACCCGATCTTCTATGATCAGCTTTGACACGCTTGCAGGTATAACATTCAGATACAAATCTTGCGATGTCGTTCTTCATGCCTAACCACAAAACAATCTGCTTCAAATTTCTATACATCTTCGTGGAATCCAGATGATAAGCAACACTTGAACAATGCGCTTCACTACATATCGTTCCTCAAATATCTTCAATAGCAGGAATACAATATCAGTCGCGGTGCTTTAGGGTACCAACGTCATCAATTGAAAAGTCAGGTAATTCCCCTTTCTCAGTCCTACTGTGAAGGTGCTGCAAATCAGGATCGTCTTTATGATGTAGCCTAGTGAGAGTAATCCACGAAGGCTCTTCCTCATCTAAGCTACTCGGCGAAGCGATATTCTCTACAGTTATGTCCATGAGCAAAAACTCCTCTACAAGGGATTGCACCGAGAGGTTAAAGATATGTGCGGCCTTTCGGTTCAAGACATCCACTACAACATTAGCCTTGCTGGGATGATAAAGGATATCGACTTCATAGTCTGCAACATATTCTAACCATCTACGCTGGCGTAAATTCAACTCCTTCTAAGTGAAGACATATTTCAAACTTTTGTGGTCCGTGTAGATCTTGTATGACACTCCATACAGAAGATGTCTCCACAACTTCAAGGCATAAATGACGGCAAGCAAATTCTAAGTCATGCGTAGGATAATTCTTTTCATGGACCTTCAGTTGTCTTGATCCATCCGCAATCACTTTTCCATCCTTCATCAACACGCAACCGATTCCAACTCGCGATGCGTCCACATAAACAACATACTCTACTCCTTCCATCGGTAATGCCAAAATTGGAGCAGAACACAGTCTCCTCTTGAGCTCTTGAAAAGCTTCCTCATAGGCATTACTCAAAACGAAAGTTGTGCTCTTTTATGTAAGCCTAGTCAACAACACAGAAAGCACAAAGAAACCTTTCACAAATCTTCTGTAGTAACCTGCCAACCCTAAGAATCTCCTTATCTCCTTAGGCGATGTAGGTCTCTTCCAATCCAAGACTGCAACTATTTTCGCGAGATCCACTGAGATACCGTCCATGCTTACAATGTGTCCTAGGAATGACACCTGAGACAACCAGAACTCGCATTTGCTATGCTTTGCATACAGCTTGTTCTCCCTCAGAGTAGTCAAGACCAAACACAAGTGCAAGGCATGCTCTTATGTATTTCTGGAATATATTAGGACATTGTCAATGAATATAACCACAAACTTATCTAGGTCCTTGAACACCCTATTCATCATGTCCATAAGAGCTAACGGTGCATTCGTTAAACCAAACAACATTACCATAAATTCAAAATGTCTGTATCGGGAACGAAAAGCAGTCCGCGAAACGTCTGACTCACGAATTCTTAACTGATGGTAGCCCGAATGGAGGTCAATCTTCGAGAACATGGAACTACCTCATAGCTGGTCAAATAAGTCATTGATCCTAGGCAACAGATATTTATTCTTGATGGTCACTCTGTTTAGCTCTCTATAATCTATGCACAGCCTCATTGTTCCATCCTTTTTCTTCACGAAGAGGACTGGTGCACTCCAGGGGGAAGAACTGGGTCTAATAAAAGCACACTGCAAATATTCATCTAGCTGAGGGCGTAGCTCCTTGAACTTATGCGGTGCCATGCGGTATGGTGCTTTTGCAATAGGGCGTGTGCCTGGCTCAAGGTCTATAACGAACTCGACCTCTCTCACAGGAGGAAGTCCAGGAAGATAAATATGTAACTAAAGAAAACTCTGATGGTCTGTGCGTGATGGGGTTTCTCCCTCGGCATAGTGCCTTATGGCTGAGTCTGTGCGCGTTATGGACCTTCATCCTCGGTACATTACCTTAGGCGTTGGTCTGTGCGCGTTGGGGTTTCTCCGTCGGCATGGTGCCTTTTAGCTGGGTTTGTGCGTGTTGTGGATCTTTTTCCCCGGCACAGTACTCTTTCCTGTTGAGCTGATCAGTCTCATTTTAAATGATGAATGACATGAATAATAAAGAAAGATGAATATATGAACATCTGATGTTTGACACTCTGTTCTGTCCAGTTGTTGTGATTTAGCCTTTCTTGCTCAGCTAGATTTACTGTTTTGTTTCTATTGCTTTGCTACTGATTTTTGTTGCAGTCGATTTGTTGTCCCTCATTCACTTCAAGGTTTGCTGGACTTCCTTTTACTCTTTTGCACCACTTATAGCTTGCTTCTAAGGTGTTCTTCTTTTGAATGTCTTAGGTCCAGAGCAGTAGTAGGTTTAGCTGACAGAGTTATGCTTCTGGTTCTGCGAGTTACTGTGGCTGTTTGTTTCAACCTCAGAGTGTTGAGGTAGTTGTTTTCTTAGACATGACAATTTCTCTATGGGTTCGTATCAGTTGTTGACGCCCATAGTCTTAGACTTCTTGTGACAGTTTACTTGTTACTTTTACTGTTGTTACTTATTACTTGTTTATACTTGCTCTCTGGGAAGGTTTTATCTTAGGATGCTTGTAGTTACTTTTAAGAATACAAAGTTTCATACTGAAATGTTTGCATGGCAAAACTTTTAAACTGTAAAACACACTACTTTGAAGCGCTATAGAAAATCTCTTTTATTTATACTAAATTTAGAAGTCATATCTCATTGCATTTTATGTTATGTGCTTGTTCTCATATAGGTTAATAAATGAATCAATCTTAGTATTTCCCGTTGCGTAAATCTATATTTTCTCACCTATGGACTAGTTGTTCCACACGACCGAGGGACACGGTTAGTAAACTCAAGAACTTAAATATGTTAATAACTTAAAACATAAGGCTCTTCCATTAAATTAAGTGTGAGAATATGGTTGCCTAAACGTTTGTAGTTGTACCCTGCACGGCATGACATCACGACGCGTATTTTCTCTTACTCTGACGTATTATTTAATATGGAGAAAATGGGGGTTGTGACAGTTAGTATCAGAGCCAGGTTTTGCAAGAGGGTTGGTTGGTTTGGCAAGCCAGTCGAACAACTTTCCCTTAAGCAAAACTCTAATAGTATTATTTCATTGCATACACACACCAATATGTCATCTGTAGATCTTGATGGAAGCATGAACACTACACTCATAGCATGATAAGAAGTATATGTGACATATTATATAGTATGAGATGCATAATATGTGTTCGTATATGGATCCACCATAGGTGGCAACATGTGATGATTATGTAGTATGGGATGCATAACCATCATCACATGGATGCCCATTAGCATGTTTTACTTTTTTGTTACATACAATATTATGTAGTATAGGATGCATAACATTGTATGTGTATGCCGCTCATAACATGCACTAAGGCCTTTTTAGAATGCATAGCACTGCATACATGACATATCATCGCATAAGCACGCGTACCAAGTTAAAGATCTGCATGATGACATATGTACACACATTATTTGAAATGAAACTTAACATTCACGAATTCATATTATAAGCACAAGTTAGAAGCATAACTTCATTTCATTAGTTTCCCAGAGCAAGGTAACAGCAAAAGCAAGTATCCATTCATTTCTGATCTGATCTGAGTCTGTTCGTTCCTGATATGATCTGAGTTAGGGTATTTTAGTCGATAGCTTAGGTATCTTAAGCTAGGTCCCTGAAGAGTCATTTGTTCGTATATATAAAATAATCTGATCCCGAAGCATTTTTGCAATGGGAATATCTTCCCAGTTTGTAATGTCTTTGGCAAGGTTTTGACTAGATATTTGTTTGTTCTGTAGAAATGTCGGCTAAGCGTGTTGCGATGAGGTCGACACCTCAGTTGGAGGGTGAGTCTTCTGGTTCCCAGAGTGAAGTAGTGATTGAAGGACTATGATAGAGTAATGAGGCCCTGACAAGGCAGATGGTGGACATGCAATCTCTGATACAATCGTTGTTGGTTGTCATCGTCGGGCAGCAGAATAGAGCACAGGACCCTGTCGTGGGTCAAACTGTTCCTACTCCTACTACTCTAGTACTCCCAGTTGCACTGCCACCAAAGATGAATTTCATTTCTCACTTCTAGCGACTAGGACCTCTTACATATGATGTTAGGGCATACTTTATGGTGTTGGATGACTGGATCATCGCCATCGAAGAATTGTTTTCTTATTCTGGCATACTTTATCTTCAGGCCGCCTTGAAGGTTGAGGCGATAGATAATGCAAAGAATCGGGGATTGCATGCAAAGAAGGACAAGAGGAAATCTAATGATGGTGGAAGCACAGGGGCATCTGGCCCTGCAGCGAAGAAGGATTGAAGGGAAGCATGTAGCTTTTGTGGTAACTCAGACCACCCTTTTGAAAAGTGCTTTAAGAGACTAGATGGGCAGAAGCAGTCTCAGGTACACGTGATCTAGGGTACACCAAAGGGAGACCATATTTGTACATATTGCCAGAAGAGTGGGCACGATGCGGCCCGTTGCCGCAAGAAGACTGAAGCTTGTTTTCTCTGCGGCCAGATAGGACACATGAGGGCAAATTGCCCGTAAAGCCAGCCCGCGTTGCATGCAGTTCCGTTGAAGACTCTACCGCCGCCCCCTCCTCATATGGACAAGGGAAAAGGAAAGTTGAATGTGCTGACCAAGGAGAAAGCCCAATCATCGGCTCAGGTGATCTCAGGTTAGTCCTCGACTCAGCTAGTAATCTCTTATTGTAGATTTATAGTTTATGCATTTTAGTTGCAAGCGCAATGTGTTTAGGTGAATTTAAGGTGAAGAATAAGTGGGCTTACATTCTGCTCGATTCGGGTGCTACTCACTCCTTTGTGGCAAGGTGTTTTGTAGACCGACATCGTTGGGTTCTTGACCAGTTAGACACTTCCCTGAACATCAAATTCCCTTCAGGATAGCTGGTGATGTCAAGTCAGGGTATCCTAAAATTCCCTATCTTCCTAGGTGATTTTCTAGCCTTTGCGGATCTGAAGGTGTTAGACATGGATGACTTCATCGTGATCTTGGGCATGGACTGGTTGTCCAGCTATGATGTTGTCATTTCGTGTAAGCACAACCTCTTGGATTTCAAAGGCGACAAAGGCCAGCCCATGAGTGTGTATGGTTTGTCATGTCAGGAATCTCCAATCATTTCTGCAATACGTGCTTGTAAATTTCTAGAGTCTGGCTGCAATTCTTTCCTTGTTTCTATTTCTATTCTGCAAGCTGCACCTATTGTGCCTCGAGTTGAGGATGTTTCTGTGGTGCATGAGTTTCCAGATATCTTTCCTGTTAGTCTTCCTGGACTTCCTCCTGTGAGAGAGGTGGAGTTCATTATAGACCTTGAGCCAGGCACACGCCCTATTATAAAAGCACCATACTACATGGCAACGCGTGAGTTAGAGGAGCTGCGCACTCAGTTAGATGAATTGCTGCAGTGTGGTTTTATTAGACACAGTTCTTCCCCCTGGGGTGCACCAGTCCTCTTCATGAATAAAAAGGATGGAACAATGAGGTTGTGCATAGATTACAGAGAGCTAAACACGGTGACCATCAAGAACAGATATCTGTTTCCTAGGATCGATGACATGTTTGAATTGCTGTGAGGTAGTTCCGTGTTCTCGAAGATTGACCTCCGTTCGGGCTACCATCAGTTAAGAATCCGTGAGTCAGACGTTCCGCGGACTGCTTTTTGTTCCCGATTCGGCCATTTTGAATTTATGGTAATGTCGTTTGGTTTAATAAACGCACCATCAGCTTTTATGGACTTGATGAACCGGGTTTCTGGATAAGTTCGTGGTTGTATTCATTGACAATGTCCTGATATATTCCAGAAATGTAGAAGAGCATGCCTTGCACTTGTGTTTGGTCTTGACTACTCTGAGGGAGCACAAGTTGTATGCGAGGCTTATCAAATGCGAGTTCTGGTTGTCTCAGGTGTCATTCCTAGGACACATTGTAAGTAAGGATGGTATCTCAGTGGATCCCGCGAAAATAGTCGCAGTCTTGGATTGGAAGAGACCTACATTGCCTAAGGAGATAAAGAGCTTCTTATGGTTGGCAGGTTACTACAGAAGATTTGTTAAAGGATTCTCCGTGCTTTCTGCATTGTTGACCATGCTTACTAAAAGTCTTGTTTTCAAGGCTTGCTTTACACCTAGAGGGCGGGTGAATAGGTTTTTGTCTCTATTAAACGGTTCTAATCTGTTGATTAGATTAATGTGTCTATTGATTAGATTAGATTAGCTTTCAAGAACATTTATAGACGACACGACAAATTTATAGTGGTTTACCAATCTTGGGTACATCCACTGTCCCTTTGAGCCTATCTAACAGTGTGTTATATTTGGCTCTCCCTCTAGAACTCAGCTTCTTCACAGCTTACAGCACCGATCCCATAGGACCACACACAGGTCACACAGACCAACAACTTAGGAACTAAGCCAACCCAGATCACAAAGACTTATCACCAGGCACAAATCCAAACATAGGTCACTAAGTCCCAACCTTTATAGTACAGGCTTACAAACCCCAAATTCATAAAAAATCTTTATAGAAAACAAAAATAAAAAGTGTGATGTTTAGACACCAGAACAAGCTCTGTGTCTCCTTCTTCTTGGATTGAGCAGATATCATATCCAAGTTATTGATGTTGAAGATAATATGTAGATAGTAGAATCTTTCTTCAAGCAGATTCCTTTTCCCTGCAGAACTTGTAGGTCTGGTAGCTTCAGAACAACTTCTGATCCTGCTGATGTAGATAGGGATTGCTTCAGCTATCTCTTTCCCGGCAAGGTTCTCTGTGCAGAACAACTTATTCAGGCTCGACGAAAAATGGCGAGGAAGAAGATGATGTTCAGTCGCACTTTCATTTTCAAAAAACCTAGACAAGGAATTGATTGATTACTCAGGCCGATTTGCTTCTTTTTATTCTCTAAAGGCCAATTGAGCAGTGGGTCCCACCACCAGGATTGATGGCCGAGATTTAGCCAATTCAGCCCATGCTTTCCATTAATTTCCGCTTCAAACGACTCTTTACTGTGAGTGGGCCCCAGCACTTAATAATGAAATATTCCATGGTAATTACAGAAGATAGCAACAACTGGCCCCACCAACGTCTCTAGCAGCATTTCCGCAACATTTGAATTTTGGTTGACTTTTGACTTTGCTGACGTCAGCATGACTCAACATCTGTGGACTTGGCCAAAATTCAATCATTAGTACCAAAGGCATTGAGTGAGTAGGTATCACTCAACTCCACAACACTTGGATAATATTCTGTCTGTCTAGGTATTGAGCTCGACGAACACTGAGCTCCGTTCGATGAACGACAAGCTCAGTTCGATGAAAGCATAAAAATCAGTTTGATGAACTTTAGACTTAGATCGACGAAAGGCAAAACTCAGTTCGATGAACTTTAGGCTCAGTTCGATGAACATTGAGCTCAGTTCGACAAAGCTGAGCTCGACAAAAGCCAAGCTATCCACACATTTTGACTTAGCCAAAATTCTGCTTCAAGGCATTAATAGCGTCGATAGTGTTGAGAGAGCTTTCCTCACTCAATGCTTTTTGCCTTAGCAAAAATTTATGTGCCCTTGGCGTTGACAGAGTAAGCACCACTCAACGCCAAACAACTTAACAGAATTTCTGTTATCTGACATTGAGAAAGTAAGCTACACTCAACGCCTTTTGCCTTGGCGTTGAGAGAGTAAGCTCCACTCAACTCCAAACTACTTAACAGAATTTTTTGTTATCTGGCGTTGAGTGAGTAAGCTACACTCAATTCCTGTGGACTTAGTCAAATTTTTGCTCAACATTTCTGTGGAGTTGATTGGCACAACAACACTCAACGCTTTGAGCTGTATGGTGTTGAGTGAATAGACCACACTCAACTCTTATGGACTTGGCCACATTTTTAGCCAAATTTTCTAGGCTAAGACTTACTCGGCCTGCCTCACAGCCTTTTGTTGTATGGCATTGAGTGAATAGACTACACTCAACGCTTTTGTACTTAGCCATCTTTTTGGCTAACTTTCAGTAAGGCTGAGATAGTCTCAACGCTATATGTTATATGGCGTTGAGTGAGTAGACTACACTCAACGCTTTTGTACTTAGGCAAATTTCTACTAGAAACTATTGAATCCATACCTTTGACATTGAGTGAGCTTGCTCCACTCAACGCCTGTGGACTTAGTCAATTTTGTGTTGTGTCCAGCAACCACTTCTTGTGTCCACATGTCCAATCAATATGAAATGGACTAACCTGCATTCAAGAACTCAAATGCACATCAAATACAATTGATGTGTATGACATTGACCTATTTGACTTCTCACAAATCAAGGACATTGGGAACAATAGACCCAACACTTACACAAAAGTACGCAGCTTTCGTTTGGAGTAATGCCTGTGAGGAAGCTTTTCAAGAGCTTAAGAGCAGACTGTGTTTTTCTCCAGTTTTGGCATTGCCGATGGAAGGAGTAGAGTATGCTGTTTATGTGGATGCCTCGCGAGTTGGACTCGGTTGTGTGTTATGAAGGATGGAAAAGTGATTGTGTATGGATCGAGGCAACTGAAGGTCCATGAAAAGAATTATTCTACGCATGACTTAAAATTTGCTGCTGTCATTTATGCCTTGAAGTTGTGGAGACATCTTCTGTATAGAGTGTTATGCAAGATCTACACGGACCACAAAAGTTTGAAATATGTTTTCACTTAGAACGAGTTGAATTTACGCCAGCGTAGATGGTTAGAATATGTTGCAGACAAAACCGTAGGGAATAGCGCTTCGCCGAGTAGTTTAGAGGTGGAAGAGCCTTCGTGGATTACTCTCACTACGATACATCAGAAAGACGATCCTAATTTGCAGCACCTCCGCGGTAGGACTGAGAAAGGGGAATTACCTGACTTTTCAATTGATGACGTTGGTACCCTAAAGTACCGCGACAGATATTGTATTCCTGTTGTTGAAGATATTCGAGGAAATATATGTAGTGAAGCGCATGGTTCAAGTGTTGCTTATCATTCCGGTTCCACGAAGATGTACAGAGATTTGAAGCAGATTGTTGGGTGGCCAGGCATGAAGAATGACATCGCAAGATTTGTATCTGAATGTTATACCTGCCAGCATGTCAAAGATGATCATTAAATGTTGGGTGGTAAGTTAACGCCTTTAGACATGACGAGTTGGAAATGGGAGAGTTATCTATGGATTTCATAACTGGTTTGTCGAGATCTCCCCGAGGGCATGATGCAGTGTGGGTTATTGTGGACAGACTAACCAAGTGTGCCCACTTTATGCCTTTCAAGATTGACTATTCGATGGAGAAGATAGCTGAGGTTTACTTGGATGAAGTTATAAGACTGCATGGTGTACATACGAGTATTGTGTCAGATCGAGACTCCGGTTCATGTCTCATTCCTGGCAAAGCTTGCAAGGAGCTCTAGGTACTAACCTTAGGTATTCTACTGCCTATCATCCTCAGACAAATGGTCAGACGAAGAGATTGAATCAGATCTTGGAGGATATGATTGGATGCTATTTTCTGGACCATGGTCGGGCTTGGGATAAACGCCTCGGACTGATGGAGTTTGCTTACAATAACAGTTATCGGGAGAGTTTGCAGATGGCGCCCTTTGAAGCCTTATATGGGAGACGCTGTCGAACTCCCCTATTTAGGGCTGAGGTTGGTGAGAAGCCTTTGCTCTGTCTGAAAGCTTTAGAATATATGAGCATATCAGTGACGCATATTCGTGAAAAGTTGCGACTAACTCAGGAGCAATATGAAAAGTATGCCAATCAGCGCAGGGTTGATCTGGAGTTTGCGGTTGGGGACATGGTATTTCTGAAGGTCTCTCTGATACTAGGTGTTAAGAGATTTGGAAGTAACCATAAGCTAGATCCCAGGTATGTGGGACCTTTTTAGATTCTAGAGCGCATCAGAGTTTATGCCTATAAACTAGAATTGCCTGATTTTTTCCCTGATGTTCATGACGTGTTTCACGTGAGCCAGTTGCGAAAGTGTGTTCGTAGTGATCGGTATGTCCTAGACTCAGTACCCCAGTTGCAGCTTAATCTCTCGTACGTCGAAGATCATGTCCGTATTCTGGAGACGCAAGATCGTGTGCTAAGAAAGAAGACAATTCCAATGGTTAAGGTTCTCTGGCGCAATCAGGACGCTAGATGTGCAACTTGGGAATTGGAATCCGCAATGAGAGAATCTCATCCTTAGTTGTTCTCCTAGTCTTCCCTGGTTAGTATTCTTGTTTAATGAATTCTTTTATCATGTCTCTCCCTCTGCCCTCTTGTTTCATTTTGTGTTCCGTGTTTCGGGACAAAACTTCCTTTTTGGAGAGGTGACTGTAATGCCCCTGATTTTTCGACAATTATTTAATCATCTTGGTGATGTCATAATGACGTAAGGGGTGTTACGTTAACGTGGAGTTGACGGCGCGTCGTCGTTAGTGCGTTTTCGTGTTTGTTCGGTTGAGTCGGCCAAATTATTGAATCCTTGTCGAAAATTGAAAATTTCAAGTTAGGAAATTAAATTAATTAATTGTTGACATGCTCGTCAAGTTTCTTCGCGATCCGAGTGATATTCAAGCCTCAGTGAATTTCCGAAGTTTTGTAGAATTTATGTTCGTTGTAGGCTTTGAAAATTTATATCATGAGAACAGCTCATCGGATTTTAGTTTTGTCTTCGCTGTTAGATTCGTAGCGCTGACATTCACTTACATTGCGAATTTCATTTGATTCGGGGTACGTTTAGCCCTCGTATCGTCATTTTATCCAGACGTATGAGACAAAATTGATTTCTCAAAAAATAATATTGATTTCTCGAGAAATAACATTGATTTCTCGAGAAATAATGTCATTTCTCGAGAAAAAAGGTCATTTCTCGAGAAAAAGCAACATTGTTTCTCGAGAAACAGAATTGTTTCTCGAGAAACAGCAATGTTTCTCGAGAAACAGCATTAATTCTCTTGAAACAGCATTGATTCTCGAGAAACAATGTTTCACTGTTTCTCGAGAAACAGCTTTGTTTCTCGAGAAACAGAAATGTTTCACGAGAACCAGCTTTGTTTCTCGAGAAAAAAGTAATGTTTCTTGTGCGAACAGAAAACAAACAGGCCGAAAATTTGGAGTAACAAATTTTATTATCCAAAAAAGATGTGTATTACAAAGGTATAGCATCCCTTTTATAGAATGAAGGAGATGAGAGAGATTACAAATAATCAATGTGGGACTAAATAATTACAAGTATATGCGGCTTTACAAATAAACAAACCGAATAAGTCGCATTGTTAAACGAGTAGGCTAACCGCTCGACAACCACCAGAAGGAGAGAACAAGTTGCCACAGAGAGCAAGCCGCCATAGGAGGCCGCTAGACCGCCGGTCTCCAAGTCACCAGAGACAAACCACCAGACTACTCGGACAACAAACAGTAACAGCCTGGCAGACAAGCCGCTGAGATAAACCGCCAGACCGTCTGGCCTCCAAACATCAACAGGCCGCCCAACCTCCATACCACAACACTCCCCCTCAAGCTGGAGCATAGATATCAATCATGCCCAGCTTATCGTAAATGTGGAAAAAGGAAGCAGACACCGGCTTGGTGAAGATATCTGCCAAACTCATTGTAAGAAGTGACGAATGAAGTACAAATCTGTTTCTTCAAGATCTCTTCCCAAATAAAATGACAGTCGACTTCTATGTGTTTTGTTCTATCATGAAAGACCAGATTTTTGGAGATGTATATCGCAGCCTTGTTGTCGCAGAACATAGGAAGAGGATAGTTGTAGACCTCTCCTAAGTCAAGCATGAGAGCTCGTAACCATTTCAACTCACATGTGGTTGATGTCATACTATGATATTACACTTCTACACTAGACCCGGAGACCACAGACTATTTCTTGCTCTTCCAGCTCACAAGATTTCTCCAAACAAATGTGCAAAAACCCGATGTTGACTTGCATTCACCTTTGTCATCAGCATAGCTCGAATCTGAGTACGCTTCAACCCTCAAGTGACCATTCTTATGAAAAAGAAGTCCTTTCCCTGGCGCTGCTTTAACATACTCCAATATCCTCAGGGCAGATTGTAGATGACACTCCCTAGGAGCTTGCATGAATTGGCTCACCTTACCCACAACATAAGAGATGTCGGGTCTGGTTACCATGAGATAAATGAGTTTGTCAACCAGACCCCGCTACCTCGTAAGATCAGATAGAAGATGTTGGAACACCCTATTACTAATTTGGGTCAGGATCACTATGTCTCTAGGAATCAATGCTTGACCTCCTGTATAGCTCAATAGGTCAATTAGAATTGAGTCTAAGGGTTAGAAGTCTAGGTTTGGAAGCTGCCCTGGAGACCAAGATTTTATGTTTGGAGACTAAGTCATATCGTCGAGCTCAGCACGACGATTCGTCGAACTCCGATCGACGATCGTCTAGCTCAACTTCGACAGATCGTCGAACTCCATTCGACGATCGCTGAGCTCAACTTCATTATATCGTCGAACTCCATTCGACGATCGGTGAGCTCAGTTCGACGATCTTGACTCTGCTTTGGATCTTTATCTCTGAGCTCAGTTCGACGATCTTTGAGCTCAGATCGACGATATTTTGCTGCTGTATATTTCCAGATCGCTGAGCTCAGTTCAATGATAACAGAGCTCAGTTCGACGTTTTCAGATAACTTCAAGGATGTTTCTAGATTCAAATTCAAATCAGTTAAGGAGTTATTCTGCAATTAATTCAGAGATTTCCTAGCCGTTTTCATTCATTTCTGGACCAAGTTTCAAGGAATATTTCTATGGACTTTCCTCCAGAAGAGTTTTGCAATTAAGGATGCAATTAATGCTGGCCAACGGCTATTCTTCTCAGAGAATGTTTTTGTTCAGTACCAGAGAATAAAAGAGAAGAATTCTTTTTTGAATTACCAAGAGAGATACACAGACACACAGACAGACATCAATAATCTTCAACAAAATCTTCTGTCTCAAGGAATTCTCAAGAACACTCATCCAAGGAGATCAACCTTTTCTGAAATCTTCAGATCTCTCTAGTTTTCAAGTGTTCAAGGCCAACATATTTCAAGACTCCAGACATCCAACATTTCAGTCATTGCTGAAATCATCTATTGCTGGAGTTCAACCTTTGAAGGCCTATCACCCTCAGCAAAGCTTTTCTTCCTGAAGATCTCAAGGATTCAGGGGGAGCTTTGACATCAACAATCCACATAGTCTTCTCAGTTGTTTGAGAAAGAGAAGACTTCCATCACTCTCTCACCACCTCTCTGTAAAGGGTTTCTCAAACTCCCTTCAAAAGTTTGAGCTTGGTTTTTGAGCACCTTGTCAAAAGCTCATTGGTGGCAAGACACCTGATCAAAAAATCTGATTTGGTTTTTGAGCACCTTATCAAAAGCTCATTGGTGCCCAGGACACCTGATCAACTCATCCTGCAGTGGATTCCTACCTAGGGTGGTAGAAGAGTGGATGTACCCAAGTTTAGGGGAACCACTATATTTCCTTGTGTCTTCTGGTTTTGCTTGTTTTCATTTTTGTTTCTGGCCTTGATTCTTCTGTGATTAGCTTTTCATTAACTTAGTTCTGTGATTAGATTTTCAACTGCTTCCCTGCTCACTCATATTACAACAATTGTTGTAAAAAGTTTCAAAGCACGATATACTCTATTCACCCCCCTCTAGAGTATATCAGATCTAGCTGCACTTTCAATTGGTATCAGAGGGAGGTTGGTTAAACATACCATACCTGATTGGTTGTACAGGCTAACACCTGAACCCAAAGATCCCAAGTTAGATCTGCTTTCTTTTGTATTTTATTATTAGATTTTGTTTTCACAAATCATGGCCCAAAACAAAGATTATGCTAGCACCAGACCTCCAGTGTGCAATCTATCCAAGTTTGCACTTTGGAAAGCAAGGATCAGACTGTACATGAATTCTATTGACGAAGATATTTTTAACTCTGTTTTGACAGTGTGTCCAAGACCCCCAGAGAACACAAGTACAAATGCTGTTCCACCTCCATCAGGAACAGATGCTGATATCAAGAGATGGAAGGTAGCTGATGCCAAGGCTATGAACATCTTGGCCCAGACAATGTCTGATGACATATTTCAAAAGGTGGCTGAATGCAATTCAGCAAAGGAAATTTGGGACAAACTCTCAGAAATAGTCTCAGCTGATGAGAGAAAGGATAGGAGATCCCATCTCATCTCTCAATATGAGAATTTCAAGAAGGGAGAAACTGAGTCAGTGGGAGACATGTACAACAGGCTAAGTCTAATTGTCAGTGAACTTAGGACATTGGACAAAGAGATCTCTCTAACTGAACTCAATGACAAGATCCTAATGTGCTTCCCTAGCACTTGGGATTCAAGAATCTGACCAATTAAGGATGCCAGAAGTCTGAATGAGATCACCACTGAAGCTCTATTGGGTAAGCTCAAATCTTATGAGCTACTCATCAAAAATAGAGAGGAAGAACAGAAGGCTGCCTCACCAGCCACAAGAAAAGAGAAGACCATAGCCTTCAAGGCAACTGAAGATCAGCCTGAAGACAAAGCTACAGGCAATGATGAACTGCTCAGTTTATTGGCCAAAAGAATTTACAAGATGGCCAGAAAGGACTTCAGAAGGAGATCATACAAGGAACATGATAAGCCAAGGTATGACAAGTCCATTAATAATAATAATAAAGACATTATTTGCTTTGGTTGCAGGAAACCAGGGCACATAGTTCCTGACTGTCCAGAGAACAAGAACAAGGACAGAAGGGACAGGAAAGAAAGAAGAAAGGAGAAAGACTCCAAGAGGAATGGCAATGGCAAACCCTCATCAAGCAAAAACAAACATACAAGAAAGGGGTTTGTTGCTGAATCCTGGAGTGAGACTGAAGAAGAGTCAGAAGCATCATCCAGCTCCAGTGATGATGAAGATGATGCAGAAGAGAAAGAGTTCTGCATGATGGCAATCAATGCCTCACAGCATAATTCAGAAGAAGAGGAGTCAGAGTCAGACTCAGAGACTCAACCTGAAGAAGATCAGGTAATTGGTTCTTTTGATTTTAGTTCAGAGGATTTTAAATCTGAATTTAAAGCACTGTGTTTAGACCTGCTAAAGTCTGAGAAAGAAATTATCTCTCTCAGAAATCAATTATCTGAACACAATACTTTAAAGTCAGAAAACCTCAAACTCTCTCAGGAGTTGGAGTGCTGTAGGGAACAGATAGCTTCACTGAAAAGTGAGCTCTCTGAGGCCAAGAAGCTTGAAGAATCCCTTAATGGGAGAAGCATCAAGCTGATGGACATCACAAGCACAGTGAACTCCAGATTCAATAGTACACTGCGCTTGGGTGCTTCATCCAGCCAACCCATAGTTCTAACAACTCCAATCAAATTCATTTCTGACAAAGGAAAGGTAGTTGTAGAGGTTGCTAGGAAAAATTCTAATCTGCCCAAGAAAACCAAGTCCCAGCAGAAATCGTCGAACGGAGATCGACGATCGCCGAATGAAGATCGACGATCGCCGAACGCAGCTCGACGATCTCAGCCAAAATCGTCGAACGCAGGTCGACGATCTCAAGTACCTGATCTCACCCATAGTCGACCGTCGAACGGAGCTCGACGATCTGACCCAAGATCGTCGAACGCATCTCCAAGATCGTCGAACAGAGGTCAGAGCTCTGGAAAATTTTTCAAGGGCAAATCAAAATTGAATCCTAAGGGTCCTTCATCCCAAACCTTTAACCCTTATACTGAATGGATTATACCTCCAAGGAGATATCATCCTGAAGGATATAAGAGTCAACCTGGGATGTCTTTCATTTCAGAATTTAAAGGTTATCAACCTAGGCCCAAGGTAAACTGGGTCAAAAACAAATGAATTGTCTTATGTGCAGGTGAAGACCTATCCAACATCTAACCAGCAATGGTACTTGGATAGTGGGTGCTCTAAGCACATGACAGGGAACAAGGACAACCTCACATCCTTCAGAGCCAAGCTTGGACCCAAAGTTATCTTTGGTGATTCAAACTTTGGACAGACTAAAGGATATGGTGCAGTCCAGATTGGATCAGTAACTTTCAAGAAGGTAGCTTATGTGGAAGGACTGAAGCACAACCTAATTAGCATCAGTCAGCTGTGTGATGAAGGCTACCAGGTGACCTTCAGCAAAGCCTTATGCAAAATCAAGTCAGAGGACAACACAACTGTGTTGACAGGTAAAAGAAAAGGTAACATCTACCTGGTAGATTTTCTTTCAACTGATGTAGATATCTGCTTGTTCAATTCTGTCTGTAGACCAAATATTTTATGGCATAAGAGATTAGGACACCTAAACCTTAGAACTATTGCTAGGCTATCCAAGGATAACCTTGTTAGAGGACTACCTTCTGGCCCCTACAAGAAGGAAGGACTCTACAGGGCTTGTCAATTAGGCAAGCAAACTAAAAACATCTTTAAGTCACTTAATAAGAGTGATTCACCTAGGATATTGTATCTGTTACACATGGATCTTTTTGGACCCATCACAGTACAAAGCCTAGGAGGGAAATCTTACACTTTAGTAGTTGTAGATGACTTCTCTAGATTCACTTGGGTGTTCTTTCTAAGGAAGAAGTCTGATAACTTTAAGTGTCTGACAGAGTTTCTCAAATGTATACAGATTGAGTTCAATACTCACATTGCCCTGATTAGAAGTGATCATGGGACAGAGTTTGATTCTCTTCTTATGCAAGAGTTCTGTCAGAGTGAAGGGATCAGGCATACTTTCTCAGCTCCTAGAACTCCTCAATAAAATGGGGTAGCTGAAAGGAAAAATAGAACCCTTATTGAATCTGCCACTACATTGTTGTCAGATGCTCATCTTCCTCTATCCTTTTGGGCAGAGGCAGTGAACACCTCCAACTATGTGCTGAATAGAAGTTTGATACATAAACTAAAGGGAAAGACTCCCTATGAATTACTCAAAGGGAAGAAACCTAAAGTTGATTATTTTAGAGTCTTTGGTTGTATTTGCTACATTCATAATAATGACAAGAAATATTTAGCAAAATTTCAAGCTAAAGCTGATGAAGGAGTGTTTCTGGGATACTCCATGATCAGCAAGGCTTATAGGGTCTATAATAAATTATCTTTAAAATTGAGGAATCTGTTCATATATCATTTGATGAATCTAACATGTCTTTCAAGGAGAAGATCTCTTCTACCATAGAACCCTTGCAGGAACATTCTCTAGTTGAAGACTTGAACAAGTTACAGGTTACTCAAGAGGATGAAAGCAGTGAAGATGAAGGAAATGCCCAACATATTGAAGAACAACTTGAAGAGCCAGTTGTTGTACCACAAGAGGAAACAACAACACAGGTTGGTGAACAATCAACACCCCCTGTTGATTTAGTAACATCAAGAGACCATCCAATTTCCCAAATAATTGGAGACATCTCAGCTGGTGTGCAAACCAGAAATCAGGTCAACCAAAACCTGTTGCACACCTGCTTCCTATCTCAAATTGAACCTCAGTCCATTCAAGATGCAGAGCAAGATCCACACTGGATCATTGCAATGCAAGAGGAGTTGCATCAATTTGAGAGAAACAAAGTATGGGAACTAGTGCCAAAGCCTAAGGATCATTCCATTGTTGGAACAAAATGGGTATTCAGAAACAAATTGGATGATCAAGGAGTAATTATAAGAAACAAGGCAAGGCTAGTTGCTCAGGGATACTCTCAAGAAGAAGGAATAGACTACGACCAGACTTTTGCACCAGTTGTAAGATTGGAAGCCATCAGAATATTCTTAGCTTATGCAGCACATAAAGGCTTCAAGGTATATCAGATGGATGTCAAAAGTGCTTTTTTAAATGGAGACATCAAAGAGGAAGTGTATGTCAGACAACCTCCAGGTTTTATCTCTCCAACTTATTCTGATTATGTTCTTAGATTGAATAAAGCATTATATGGTCTCAAGCAAGCTCCTAGAGCATGGTATGGGACCCTAGCATGCTTTCTTTTGGAAAATGATTTTATAAGGGGTAGAGTAGACCAAACTCTTTTCATTAGAACCCATAAGTCCCATACCCTACTAGTACAAATTTATGTAGACGATATTATTTTTGGTTCTACTGACTCCAAATTGTGCAGAAGGTTTTCCAACCTGATGCATTCTAAATTTGAGATGAGTAGCATGGGTGAGCTATCCTTCTTTCTAGGATTGCAAGTCAAACAGCATGCTGAAGGCATCTTCATTTCTCAAACCAAGTATGCAAATGAATTGGTTAAGAAATTTGGTATGTCTGAAGCATCTTGTATGAAAACACCCATGCCTACTAATGCTGTATTGGATGCTGATGAACATGGGAAACCTGTTGATCAGACAACATATAGAGCAATGATTGGCTCTTTACTGTATCTTACAGCTAGTAGACCAGATATAATGTTTGCTACATGTATATGTGCTAAGTTCCAAGTAAGCCCTAGAGAGTCACACCTAACACTAGTAAAGAGGATTCTCAGGTATGTTAAAAGTTGTCCAAATCTAGGTCTCTGGTATCCAAAAGATTCAGCATTTGATTTAACTGGATTCTCTGATGCTGATTATGCTGGATGCAGAATTGACAGGAAAAGCACCAGTGGAACTTGTCAGTTCCTTGGTGACAGACTTGTCTCTTGGTTTTGTAAGAAACAAACATCTTTGTCAACTTCAACTGCTGAAGCTGAATATATGGCTGCAGGCAGTTGTTGTTCACAAATCTTGTGGATTCAAAACCAACTCCTAGACTATGGCTACAACTTAGAGAAGTCTAAAATCTTTTGTGACAACACCAGTGCTATTTCTATAGCTCAAAATCCAGTCCTCCATAGTAGGACAAAACACATAGAGATTAGGCATCATTTCTTAAGGGATAATGTTGAAAAGAACAAAATTGAAATACAATATATCCCAACTGATTTACAAAGGGGAGATATTTTCACCAAGCCCTTGGATGAAAAGAAACACACCTTCTTCCTAAATCAGTTAGGAATGTTAGATGGAGGAAGTCTTAAATAATATCCAAGATTTTGAAAGCTTAAAAATTGACCAAGACTAGGCAAACATCCTGATTTTGTCTTAGTGTCTAGAGTTTTTCTGATCTCTGAACTGCGCTCGACGATTTGCCCCAAGATCGTCGAACGGAGATCGACGATTTCCAAAAATGGTCGACCTGAGTTCAGCGTTTCTCAGATAGTATGAACTATCTCTTCCGGTCAACGATCGTCGAACGGCGCTCGACGATTTTGTTCCCTGAACTATCGTCGAACGGAGCTCGACGCTCTCCAATATCGTCGAACGGAGATCGACGATGTTGAAGACTCTTCAGATTCCTTTAGTAGCCTCGATCGTCGAACTGAGTTCAACGATCTTTCCATTTCTGCGTCGAACCCTAATATAAAATTCATTTTTCGCCATCGTTCTCCTTTGCGCTTTCGATTTCTCTGCAAGAATTTTCTTTCCCTCCAAACAGTTCTGCACTTGGTCATTTTGTTTGTTGAACTTTTGCAGGTACCCATGGCTGTGTCTGTTGCTGTTCTTGCTGCCATGAAGTTTGATGCTGGTTTCGATATTGACATGGAATCCTTCAGCACAACTGACCAGGCTTTTCAAGATATTTTGGGATTATTCAAAGACCAGAACCTGACAGTAATAATGACCACAAGGATTAAGCTTGCATCTGATGAGATAAAGGAATGGGTCTACACTGCCCACAATCAAGACAACTCCACCATTGTTGGGTCTATATCTGGAACTCAGGTACCCTTAACCCCAGCAATTTTAACAGAAGTTTTTGAGTTGAGAAATGGTGAAGATACTGCTGACTTATCTGGAGATGAGTATGTTGAAATTTGTGAAGTGGAAGTGGGTGACAGGACAGGCCGCGCGGCCTGTGGCGGACAGCCTTGGCGGACTAGGCGGACTGGGCGGACTGAGATGTGCGGCCTGGTGGAAGGTCTAGTGGGAAGCCAGTTGTTCTTCTGGGCGGTTTGCACGGGTTGAGTCCGCGGACTATGCGGCCTGGTTTCTGCGGATAGGGTGTGCTAATTGGCTTTGCCAAGGAGCGGCCTGAGCGGATGAAGGTTGCAGACTGGTGCATTGCTCAGTGGCCGCGGGTGCAAGCTTGTGCTGATAGGCGGTTTGGCTCGTGTCCGCGGGTAGCTTGCGGACTGGAGTGTCCGCGGTGTGGGCTGTTACGGACTGGGCTTAGAGCTTGGCTGTGGCCTTGTCGAGCTCTGGTGGCACAGCAGGCGATTTGCTGTGGAGATCGGTTGGCGGACTAGTGTTTGGACTCCGGGAGGAAGCTGCCGCGTTGGATAAGTGCGAGGTGCTCGCGGACTGGTGGCGGTCTGTGGTAGGGTGTTTGGCGGACGAGAGTTTGTGTCCGCCATGCTCGCACTGGCCCTTGATGGTTTTGGACTTGGTCACACTTTGTGTCAAGTTCATGGTGTCCGCCGTATCCGCCAAGTCCGCTGTAACCGGGCGGACTGTTGCTGCTGCCTTTGGTCGTGGACCTGTGGAGGATTGAGGTGTGAGTCTTGCGGACTGCCTCGGGTTGGTGCGGACTGCCATTGAAGGGGGTGCTGTCCTACAGTGATTGGAGCTTTGCGGGCTGATGCCTTGTCCGCATCGCTTGGGCGGACTGGAGCGAGTTCGTCAATGGTTGCCTTGCTCCTGGCGGTTTGCCTTAGTATCCGGCTAAGTCCATGCGGACTCGGAGGATGGTGTTTTTGCTATCGCGCGGGCTGGGGTGGTGTCGCTATCTCTTGGGCGGTGACCACACTCCTCACTTTGCCTATAAATAGGACCCCCCTGGCACATCTACAGTAACTTGAGTGAACAGTAAGTTGGGGTGTGCAAGGAGCTGCGGTCTGTGTTTTCCAGTCCGTACGGATTGTTTCAGGCTGACGGTTTGCTGTGTGCAGGTCGCGCGGATAGCTTCAAGGAGCCAGGAGTTTGGCTGTGACTTCGGTCAAGTGCTTGGAAGTGTGCGGTCTCTGCGGACTCAGCAGGAGGTCGCTCTGCGGCTTGTCAGTTCTGTTTCATCTTTGCCAGCTTCAATAACCTGTCCGCCGGCTTCAGGCGGGTAGGGGTGTTCCTCAGTTCAAGTTCAGCAGGAGGCGAATAACGGTGTGTCCGCGCGGCCTCGCGGCTTCGGCGGACTCCGTGTCTATTCGGCGGATTGCAGCATAGCTTGGGCGAGCTCAGCGGACTCGGCGACCTCGGCGACCTCGCGGTCTCGGCGGACTCGGGTGCTGTCCGCCCGGCTTGTTTTTTTTGGTGCTTCTGTTTTTCAGCTGTTATACTAGCGAAATCATGTCTCGCTATGTATGCCTCGCATTATAAAGAAGTGAATGAATAATAGACCTGCTTGTGCTTCCATTGTTTGTTGGGATTTACCTTTGTACCTCTAGTCCTTGGTTTCCGCTGGTTCAACGTGCGAACTGGGTAGTTCCGAAGATATTAATTTGGTGTTTGGGCTATCTTGCTGACCACGTTGAGAAAATTTAACATGGTATCAGAGCGAGGTTGTTGAGGTGCAGTTGCGTGAGCGGAAGTCAGCCAGTGTTGTTACTCAGTGATTGAGTGGTGATCAACCTGTGTTGTTGCTCGGAGCTGCTGAAAGGTTGCCAATAGGTGTTGCAATGGAAGGGAGCTTAGCAAGAGGTCTGGGCATTGAACTCTTAACGCCGACTAACTTCAAGAAGTGGAAGTCGTGCATGAAGAGTTATCTTCTTGGCGAGGAGCTGTGGGAAGTCGTTGGTGGAGACGACAGGCAGGAAGTCACTGCTGCTTTCGGTACTGCTGAGCAGGTTAGGCTCTGGAGAAGAACAAATGCTAAGGCGGAGTTCATTCTGAAGAGAGCTATGTCTCCGAAACTGTTTGATCACATCATTGGATGTGAGTCGGCTGCTGATATTTGTACAACCATTGATGAGTTATTCAATAGGAAGAATGTGGCGCGGCTTCAGTTCCTGGAGAATGAGTTGGCCAGGGCAACTCAGGGAGACCTTTCCATCTCCAAGAACTTCTTAAAGATGAAGAGCTTGTGTGCTGAGCTGTCGGCACTGGATCTTGATGAGCCTATCTCTGAGGCAAAGATGAAAAGGCACATTATCCGCGGCTTGCGGAAGGAGTATGTGGCCTTTGTCACATCTGTTCAAGCGTGGGCTACTCAGCCGTCGTTGCTGGAGCTGGAGAATCTGCTTGCCTCGCAGGAGAGCTTAGCAAGGAAGATGGCTGGAGTGAACCTGAATCAGGAAGGCAGCGAGGCTCTCTTCTCAGGTAAGAAGAAAGGTTGGGAAGGGAAGAAGAAGAAGAAGGTGCAGGCCGCTGGTGAGAAGGAGACTTCAACTTCATATCCGCTGGAGAGGAGCAATGCTCCTAAGGACTGGAAGAAGAATCTGAAGTGCTACTGGTGTCATCAGCGTGGGCACTTCAAGCGGGACTGCAAGGTCAAACTGCAGCCTGGGCATGCTGCGGGAAAGGAGGAAGCTTGCTCAAGAAGTGAAGAAGCAGAATGGGGCGGAGCTTTTATGACGGCCACTTCTGTCCGGGCCCTGTCTGCTGAGGACTTCAACAGCGAGTGGATCGTGGACTCCGAGTGTGGTCATCACCTCACCGGAGACAAATCGAAGTTCACCTCCATGCAGGCGTACTCAGGTAATGAAGCTATTATCACTGCTGATAATACTGTTTATGCAGTAGAGAAAGAGGGGGTCGTGTCATTGGGTAGTGATCAGGGGCCACTTACGTTAAGGAGTGTGTATCACGTGTCGGGCATGAAGAAAAACCTCTTCTCGGTGACCAATGCGGTGGACGCTGGGTATCACATTCTGTTTGGGCCAACAGACGTGAGGTTCCTTCGCAACGTATCAGCGGTGAAGGCTGATGTTGCTCATGTTGGGAGGAGGGTGAAGAACTTATTTGTTCTTTCCACCAGTGCTTATGTTGATAAGATGAGAGCCAATGATAGTGCGGCTATCTGGCATGAGAGGCTGGGGCATGTTGGCATGGACAAGCTGAAGGCAATGGCGAGTAGAAGTTTGGTGAGGGGGTTGCCGAAGTTATCTTCCTTTGGTGATGGGCATGTTTGTGCGGGCTGTCAATACGGTAAGGCACATCGCCTTCCGTTTGATAAATCACAAACAAGGAGCAAAAAAACACTGGAGTGTATTCATGGCGACCTGATGGGACCAACGGTTACTGCCAGCCTTGGTGGAAGCAAATACATGCTTGTCTTGGTTGATGACTACTCAAGGTATACTTGGGTGTACTTCTTAAAGGAGAAGTCGGAAGCCTTCCGTTTGTTCGTGGAGTTCAAGGAGTTGGTAGAAGGCCGGCTTGGCTTGCGGATTAAGAAGTTTAGAACTGATAACGGGGGGAGTTTGTCTCTTCTGAGTTTTCTAACTTCTGCAGGAAGCACGGGATCCAACGGGAGCTTACTTGTGCTCACACTCCACAACAAAATGGGGTAGCGGAGCGGAAGATCCGTCATCTGACGGAGACCTGCAAATGCTGGCTTCATGCGAAAGATATCCCAAGGTCCTTTTGGGCGGAGGGAATGTCTTGTGCTGCTTATGTTATCAATCGGATGCCACTCAGCCCTATCAACATGAAGACTCCTATTGAGTTGTTGCTGAAGGAGAAGCCGAGTGTTGAACACCTTCGGGTGTTCGGTTCAACTTGCTACGCGCATGTCCCGGATGCTTCACGGACAAAGCTGGATGCGAAGGCAAGGAAACTTGTCTTTGTTGGCTATGATGAGCGGAAGAAGGGATGGAAGTGCATGGACCCTGTGACGAAGAAGTTCGTGGTGTCAAGAGACGTTGTCTTTGACGAGCTGACATCATATGGAGGTGGCTCGATGGAGCTAACCGGAAGTAGCAAGGTTGATGAAGCACCGATGGAGGCTGCTGAAGGCTTGGAAGAGGAGCTTGCTGTTTCACCAGCAGCTCCTGTTGCTTCGAACTCCGAGGCTGAGCCTTCTGGCTCAGTAAGCAGGGGGAGCACTGCTCAATGCTTGCCCCAGGTAGGAGTGGAGCCTGAAGAAGCAACGGAAGCCGTGAGCAAGGAGCCATGTCTTCGGAGATCGAAGAGGGTGGTTAAGCCACCGGCTCGGTACTGTGATGGGAATGCAGTGAGCTTTGTCTCCTGCTTCTTTGCAGGTCCTCTGGATGAGCGAGAGCCTGCAAACTTCAACGAGGCCACTGGAGTAAAGGAGTGGGATGATGTCATGAAGGAAGAGATTGATGCTCTGAAGAAGAATGAAACCAGGGACCTTGTGCGCAAGGTTGATGGCGTTACTCCGGTTACTTGCAAGTGGGTGTATAAGTTGAAGAAGAAGGCTGATGGGAGCATTGATCGGTTCAAGGCTCGCCTGGTCGCTAGAGGATTCTCACAGCAGTATGGAGAAGACTATGAGGAGACATTCAGTCCAGTTGCGAAGATGACTTCTGTAAGAGTGGTGATCGCCTTGGCTGCTAGCAAGGGATGGAGGTTGTGGCAACTCGATGTGAAGAATGCCTTTCTTTACGGAGAGATTGACAAAGACATCTTCATGGATCAGCCGCTTGGTTTTGTCTCTGAGAAGCATCCGGACTATGTCTGCAAACTCAGGAAGGCTCTCTATGGGTTGAAGCAAGCTCCTCGAGCGTGGTATGGGAAGATTGCAGAGTACTTGCAATTCTGTGGATACCTGGCTTCCAACTCGGATTCAAGCTTGTTCGTCAAGAAGAAGGGAGAGCTAAGAGTCTTGGTCCTGCTGTATGTGGATGACATGATCATCACAGGGAACTCGGAGGAGGAAGTAGCAAGGCTCAGGGCAGAGCTTGCTATACGCTTCGAGATGAAAGACTTGGGAGAGTTGCATCACTTTCTTGGTCTGGAAGTGGAGAGGAAGGAGTGCGGGGTACTCATTAGCCAGAAAGGGTATGCTAATCGCATTGTGAAGCGGTTTGGCATGGGCGAAGGGAAGAAGTGCTCTACTCCACTGGAATCTGGGCTGAAGCTTCGACGAGATGAGGGAATGGTTATTCATGATCCCTTGGTGTTCAGGGCTCTTGTTGGGAGCTTGATTTACCTGACGATTACAAGGCCGGATATCACTTATGCTGTTGGCGGAGTAAGTCGGTATATGGCTGAACCAAGGCAATCTCATATAGTGGCGGCGAAGGGAATTCTGAAATATGTCAAGGCTTCGTCTGACATGGGACTCCTCTATAGAAGGGACGCGGAGGTAGCGTTGCTCGGGTACACGGATGCTGACTATTGCGGTGATTCGGATGATCGAAGGTCTACTTCAGGTTATGTGTTCACTTGCGGTTCAGCTAGCATCTCGTGGTGTAGCAAGAAGCAGGACTCGGTGTCGGTTTCAGCCACGGAGGCGGAGTATAAGGCTTCGGCCTTGGCTGCTCGGGAAGTCGTTTGGTTGAGGAGGCTTATAGAGGATGTTCATGAAGAAGTGCAAGGGCCTACTTTACTCCGGGGTGACAATGAGAGTGCTCTCAAACTGGTTAACAATCCAGTGTGTCACGCCAGGACCAAGCATATAGAGATTGATCACCACTTCATCAGGGAGAAGGTGTTGGAGGGGTCTTTGCTGGTCGGGCATGTTCGGAGTGAAGATAATCTTGCTGACATCTTCACGAAGCCACTGTCGAAGGGGCCCTTTGAACGCTTGCGCAGCTTGCTGGGCTTGGTCACCACTTCCCACTTCAAGGGGGAGTGTTGAAATTTGTGAAGTGGAAGTGGGTGATAGGACAGGCCGCGCGGCCTGTGGCGGACAGCCTTGGCGGACTAGGCGGACTGGGCGGACTGAGATGTGCGGCCTGGTGGAAGGTCTAGTGGGAAGCCAGTTGTTCTTCTGGGCGGTTTGCACGGGTTGAGTCCGCGGACTATGCGGCCTGGTTTCTGCGGATAGGGTGTGCTAATTGGCTTTGCCAAGGAGCGGCCTGAGCGGATGAAGGTTGCGGACTGGTGCATTGCTCAGTGGCCGCGGGTGAAAGCTTGTGCTGATAGGCGGTTTGGCTCGTGTCCGCGGGTAGCTTGCGGACTGGAGTGTCCGCGGTGTGGGCTGTTGCGGACTGGGCTTAGAGCTTGGCTGTGGCCTTGTCGAGCTCTGGTGGCACAGCAGGCGATTTGCTGTGGAGATCGGTTGGCGGACTGGTGTTTGGAGTCCGGGAGGAAGCTGCTGCGTTGGACAAGTGCGTGGTGCTCGCGGACTGGTGGCGGTCTGTGGTAGGGTGTTTGGCGGACGAGAGTTTGTGTCCGCCATGCTCGCACTGGCCCTTGATGGTTTTGGACTTGGTCACACTTTGTGTCAAGTTCATGGTGTCCGCCGTATCCGCCAAGTCCGCTGTAACCGGGCGGACTGTTGCTGCTGCCTTTGGTCGTGGACCTGTGGCGGATTGAGGTGTGAGTCTTGCGGACTGCCTCGGGTTGGTGCGGACTGCCATTGAAGGGGGTGCTGTCCTGCAGTGATTGGAGCTTTGCGGGCTGATGCCTTGTCCGCATCGCTTGGGCAGACTGGAGCGAGTTCGTCAATGGTTGCCTTGCTCCTGGCGGTTTGCCTTGGTATCCGGCTAAGTCCATGCGGACTCGGCGGACGGTGTTTTTGCTATCGCGCGGGCTGGGGTGGTGTCGCTATCTCTTGGGCGGTGACCACACTCCTCACTTTGCCTATAAATAGGACCCCCCTGGCACATCTACAGTAACTTGAGTGAACAGTAAGTTGGGGTGTGCAAGGAGCTGCGGTCTGTGTTTTCCAGTCCGCGCGGATTGTTTCAGGCTGACGGTTTGCTGTGTGCAGGTCGCGCAGATAGCTTCAAGGAGCCAGGAGTTTGGCTGTGACTTCGGTCAAGTGCTTGGAAGTGTGCGGTCTCTGCGGACTCAGCAGGAGGTCGCTCTACGGCTTGTCAGTTCTGTTTCATCTTTGCCAGCTTCAATAACTTGTCCGCCGGCTTCAGGCGGGTAGGGGTGTTCCTCAGTTCAAATTCAGCAGGAGGCGAATAACGGTGTGTCCGCGCGGCCTCGCGGCTTCGGCGGACTCCGTGTCTATTCGGCGGATTGCAGCATAGCTTGGGCGAGCTCAGCGGACTCGGCGACCTCGGCGACCTCGCGGTCTCGGCGGACTCGGGTGCTGTCCGCCCGGCTTGTTTTTTTGGTGCTTCTGTTTTTCAGCTGTTATACTAGCGAAATCATGTCTCGCTATGTATGCCTCGCATTGTAAAGAAGTGAATGAATAATAGACCTGCTTGTGCTTCCATTGTTTGTTGGGATTTACCTTTGTACCTCTAGTCCTTGGTTTCCGCTGGTTCAACGTGCGAACTGGGTAGTTCCGAAGATATTAATTTGGTGTTTGGGCTATCTTGCTGACCACGTTGAGAAAATTTAACAGAGTATATTGAACTGCTTGCCAGAATGGGTCATTCAGAGGCCAACCCTAGCAAGCTCTTCAAAAAGCACCTTTCTGTGGAATACAGATTCATGGCAAATGTTGTTGGGAATGTGCTACTGTCTAATGGGAGCTCTTGTGGATATAAAAAATCTGAATTGGGGAGAAGTCTTCTTTGACCTTATCAAGAAGAAAATCAACAAAAGTTTTGTAAACTTTGGAAGGGTTATTGGGGTGTTTCTGCAGCACAGGTGCCCTGCTTTGCTGGTCTCCTCTGGAATCCATATCAATGCTTCCAAGAGACTTTCTTGTGCCCTCTTTGGAAAATGGGACAGACAAATCAGCAAGCCCAGCAGGCCCTCCTGCAGCACTCCTTCAGGCACAAGGACTCTAAGAGTCACTTCTCCACAGGTCTCTGCCCCTGCAGATGACCTGCCTGCTGTTGTTGCCTCTCCTCCTCCTCCTCCAATTCCATCCCTTCCCATACCTTCTACCATTCCAGCTCCATCCACCATCATCATATCCAGCCCATCTCCAACATCCACACCATCTCCCGTACCTATTCTTCCAACACCAGAAGACCAATTCCATCCATTATTCTCCTACCCTCCACCAGATGTCACTTCATCACCCTCCCATCCATCCTTCACCCTTATTGATGATTCCTTTATGGATGATTCTCCATCCTCTCCTCCTGAGCTACCCTCATCCTCCACTTCCTATCAAGACCTTCTACAACAAATCATTGACCAACCCACATTCACCCCATCTATCTCCATCCCTCTATCCTCCATATCCACCTTACCCACACCTCAGCCATCTCTACCCCACTACTCCAGCTCTCCACTACCCTCACCAACAGCTGCTCCTCTATCTTCTACCTCTGCTCCAGTCACACTTGAGCAAGTAGACCTTCCAGCCCTTGCTGACAGGTTGTATGAGTTGCTTGCCCCCAGGCTCTCTCTTCTGTTGGAGACCTCCTTGGCTCCATTACACCTGTCAGTGGCAGCTCTCTCTGCTAGGCTCTCTTCCCTATTCCCTCAGGCAGCCCCTACAGCAGTGTGCCTTGATCCAGCCTTGTCTGAATCTAGGCAGGGGGAGATGCCCTATGAAGTGAGTCTTCCTGCTGCTGCTGCTGCTATTTCTATGAGCCTGTCTGCTGCTGCTGCTGTTATTGCTGCTTCTTCTGCTCCTGCTCTTGCTGCTGTTGTTGTGTCTCAAGCACAAATTCCTCCTGCTGCAGTCCTTGCAATAGACCGCAGGTCTTTGCTTTCAAATTTTGATTCTACATACTTCAGCTGTCTGCCAGAGATAATTGTTGTCCAGCCTCCAGAGGATCTATCCAAGGCACTTGTGCCATTCTCCTGTTGTGACCCAAGCATTATCACCTCCTTTGTCAATTCAGTGTATGTTGCTGCTTCTTCTGAAGAAAGCATTATTGTTGCTTCTGATATTGTTGCCTCTACTGCAGCTGAAAATGTTGATACTGCTGCTGAAGTTTCTGTTATTACTGTTGAACCAATTTCCAAGGAAATTCTTATGTCAGAGGCACCTGAGTTTGAGCCTTCTGCAGTTTCTGATGATATTCCTCCTGTTGATGTTGTTGTTAGTGAGACTGTTGTTGCTGCTGTCACTTCTCCAGAGCCTATAGTTGCTGCTGTTGTTGTTACTGCTTCTACTGTATCTGCTGCTGTCATTTCTGCTACTGCTTCAACACCTGCTGCTGCACCATTTGTTGCCTCATCTACTTCTGTACAGCTCAAGAAGGACTTAATGAAGAAAATTGATGCTCTTTATGATGACCAGAGTTCTGAAAGTGATGAATTTAGAACAGACTCTGATGACTCTTCTGCTACCATTGCCAGGAAAAAGAAAGGCAAGGAGCAAAGCTATGAAGAGAGTACCTCCTGCTAAGGTCAAAGACAACAATGATATTCCATACTACATTCTACATGACTGCCCTATTACTGAGCACTAGATTCAGTACTCCAAGAACCAACTGAAGGCAATGAAAAAGAAGAGAAAATACGAAAAGGGTTCCTCTCAAGTCCAACACTCTCATCCTCCTCCACCACCTCCTCCTGATGCAGGTGCAGGTGGAAGCTCTGTAGCTCAACCCCCAGCCAGAAGTCATGCCCCCTATCAGCCTCATGCTAGATCTTATAATAGGGGAAGCCAATCCAGGGGTTCTCAATCCAGGAGAGGAGGATACAGAGGAAATCAAAGAGGTCTCCAAGTCTACTCTAAAGGATACTCAAGGCAACACCCATATTCTAGGGGAGGACAAATTTCAACTGATACAACATTTGGTCCTTTTCCCTATAAGCTGAAAGAAACTGTGTCTTCCAGGCCTCCTCAAGACAATCCCTCCAACAGATATGAGCCACCTGTACCTTTTGAGGATCCTGAGAACAATCCAGCTGCTTGGGCTGCAAGATTAAAGGAACTAACTGCACTGGATCAGATCAAAAAGGCTAGAGAGCAAGGAAAAGATTCATCTAATATCTCAACAATGTCTGAACAAAGAAAGAAAGAGCTAGAAAGATATGCATCAAGCAAGTTCTTTGATTCTGACAGGTATATGGAACTACATCCTGAAGCTGTAGTTCCCAGGCCTAAACAGCAAACATCCTTAGGTGCAGCAGATGATACCAGATCAAAGAAGGAAGCCCTCAATCCTAATAGAGAAATCAAACTTGTTAAGGGCAAAGAAAAGAAATGATAATGTAAGGTGACTTTCTCTGTGATTTCTGATTATCTGGATGTTATATATCTCTGTGGATCTACAATGTCTAGCTTGTTGTTTTTCTGTTTTGCTGCTTGTATGTTATTTAAATTTTTTCCAAAGTCTGTAAATAGTAATCCTAACCCAAATAGGGGGAGATTGTTGGAACACCCTATTACTAATTTGGGTCAGGATCACTATGTCTCTAGGAATCAATGCTTGACCTCCTGTATAGCTCAATAGGTCAATTAGAATTGAGTCTAAGGGTTAGAAGTCTAGGTTTGGAAGCTGCCCTGGAGACCAAGATTTTATGTTTGGAGACTAAGTCATATCGTCGAGCTTAGCACGACGATTCGTCGAACTCCGTTCGACGATCGTCTAGCTCAACTTCGACAGATCGTCGAACTCCATTCGACGATCGCTGAGCTCAACTTCATTATATCGACGAACTCCATCCGACGATCGGTGAGCTCAGTTCGACGATCTTGACTCTGCTTTGGATCTTTATCTCTGAGCTCAGTTCGACGATCTTTGAGCTCAGATTGACGATATTTTGCTGCTTTATATTTCCAGATCGCTGAGCTCAGTTCAACGATAGCAGAGCTCAGTTCGACGTTTTCAGATAACTTCAAGGATGTTTCTAGATTCAAATTCAAATCAGTTAAGGAGTTATTCTGCAATTAATTCAGAGATTTCCTAGCCGTTTTCATTCATTTCTGGACCAAGTTTCAAGGAATATTTCTATGGACTTTCCTCCAGAAGAGTTTTGCAATTAAGGATGCAATTAATGCTGGCCAATGGCTATTCTTCTCAGAGAATGTTTTTGTTCAGTACCAGAGAATAAAAGAGAAGAATTCTTTTTTGAATTACCAAGAGAGATACACAGACACACAGACAGACATCAATAATCTTCAACAAAATCTTCTGTCTCAAGGAATTCTCAAGAACACTCATCCAAGGAGATCAACCTTTTCTGAAATCTTCAGATCTCTCTAGTTTTCAAGTGTTCAAGGCCAACATATTTCAAGACTCCAGACATCCAACATTTCAGTCATTGCTGAAATCATCTATTGCTGGAGTTCAACCTTTGAAGGCCTATCACCCTCAGCAAAGCTTTTCTTCCTGAAGATCTCAAGGATTCAGGGGGAGCTTTGACATCAACAATCCACATAGTCTTCTCAGTTGTTTGAGAAAGAGAAGACTTCCATCACTCTCTCACCACCTCTCTGTAAAGTGTTTCTCAAACTCCCTTCAAAAGTTTGAGCTTGGTTTTTGAGCACCTTGTCAAAAGCTCATTGGTGGCAAGACACCTGATCAAAAAATCTGATTTGGTTTTTGAGCACCTTATCAAAAGCTCATTGGTGCCCAGGACACCTGATCAACTCATCCTGTAGTGGATTCCTACCTAGGGTGGTAGAAGAGTGGATGTACCCAAGTTTAGGGGAACCACTATATTTCCTTGTGTCTTCTGGTTTTGCTTGTTTTCATTTTTGTTTCTGGCCTTGATTCTTCTGTGATTAGCTTTTCATTAACTTAGTTCTGTGATTAGATTTTCAACTGCTTCCCTGCTCACTCATATTACAACAATTGTTGTAAAAAGTTTCAAAGCACGATATACTCTATTCACCCCCCTCTAGAGTATATCAGATCTAGCTGCACTTTCAGAAGAGGCGAGTCATCTACCCAAGTTTTGTCTTCTCTAGCAGCCATGGGACATCGGGCAGGTTTACCACCAGTCAACCCTGCCTCTTTTAGTAAATCAAGAGCATACTTCCATTGGGAAAGGACCATGGAGTTGGGATTCCTAGAGATTTCAATCCCCATAAAGTTTTTTGGGGAGCCCATATCCTTTGTGACTAGGTGTTGATGGAGGTGTTTCTTTGTCAAATCTATCGCATCCTGGTCATCGGCAGTAAGAATAATGTCATCCACATATACCGCAAGAACCACCAGACTCGAGGAGGTTTTGCGAATGAACAAGGAGTGACCGGCTGAACTTCTTGCAAAACCAATGGTCGTAACAATGCCACTAAACTTGTCAAACCAAGCCCGAGGTCTTTGCTTTAGGCCATAGATGGCCTTCTTCAGCCGATATACCCGTTTCTCCCCTAATAAACATATCCAGGAGGTTGCTCCATGTAAACATCTTCCTGAAGATCACCATAGAGAAAGGTATTCTTAACATCCAACTGTGAAATGGGTCAATCCCTATTAAAAGCCACAGAGAGAAGGACCTGAATATTGCTGAGGCGAGTAACGGGAGAGAAGGTGTCAAAGTAATCGACACCATAGGTCTGAGTGAAGCCTTTGGCAACCAGGCAGGCCTTGTATCGATCCACGCTGCCATCCGGATGGAACTTTACCACAAAGACCCAATGACAGCCAACCACATCTGTGCCTAAAGGGGGAGGAACAAGGGTCCAGGTACCCCGTTCAGTGAGGGTAGCAATTTCCTCATCCATGGTGGCCTTCCAGTGAGGAACAGCAAGAGATTCCTGGTAGGTGCGGGGACTGGCAGTCGCAGAGATAGGCAATTCAAATGCCCTGCGAGAAGGAGTGAGACGATCATATGAAACAATAGCAGCCAGCGGATGCTGGGTACACGTCTGTACCCCTTTGCGAAGAACAATAGGAAGATCCAGGTCGGCATGTTCCTCAGTAACCGGAGCATCCGTGGCGGAGAGAGCTGGCATGGGAGTGGAGAAAGATGGTCGTGGAGAGGAGGAAGAGAGCAGTGGTGATGAGGGAGAGAGAGAAGGATGAGACAGTGGAGGAGACGGTGGGAAATCTCGATGGGAGTAGACGTGGTGGAGGGGATGGTAGGAGAAGATGAAATATCTGGAGAGGGAGAGGGGTCAGAAGAGAAATATGATGCATTCTCGAAGAAGGTCACATCCGTGGATACATATTGCTTACGAAGAATGGGATCAAAGCAACAGTAGCCTTTTTGAGTAGTTGAGTAACCCAAAAAGACACACCTGGTGGTACATAAGTCAAGTTTGTCATGAGTGGAGGAAGGAGCGTGCACAAAAGCCGTGCACCCAAAGATACGCAGAGGGAGAGGAAACGAATCCTTGCCCGGATATAGAATGGAGAATGGGGTTTGTTCTTGAAGAACCGTGGACGGAATGCGATTAATGAGGTAATAGGAGATGAGGACATCATAGCCCCAATAGGAGAGAGGAACCTGCATCTGTGTCATCAGAGTGCGAGCGACATCGAGGAGGTGACGGTTTTTTACATTCCGCCACCCCATTTTGCTGTGAGGTATAGACACAGCTAGTTTGATGAATAATACCATATTTCATACAAAAAAGAAGAGAAAGTAGTACTAAGATATTGCTTAGTATTGTCAGAGCGAAAGATTTTAATAGACATATCAAACTGATTCTTAATCATATTATAAAACAATGTCCAAACAGAAAAGAGTTCGGAGCGATGCTTTAAAAGATACACCCATGTACACTTAAAGAAATCATCAATAAAGGTTACAAAATATGAACTACCCGACTTGTGGTGAGGGTAGGAGCAGGACCCCAGATGTCGGAGTGAACAAGATCAAACAGCCAGGAAGATCCACGACCTTGCTTCGGTGGGAAGGACGAGCAGTGATGCTTGCCAAGCTGACATGCGTCATAGTTGAGAGGAGGACTCTGCGGAGGAAGGTGAGGCAGAAGATGACGAAGAAGTCGTGGAGGAGCATGACCAAGATGAAGGTGCCACTGGAGAAGATCATTATAAGATGAGGAGAAGGCAGAAAGTGCAGAAACGTTGTCGAGGATGTAGAGGCCGTTGATCTCAGTCACAGTAACAATCGTCTGCTTGGAGTCCGGATCCTGAAAAGAACAAGTAGTAGAAGTGAATATGACGAAGCATTATAGTTGCTTGCAAAGAGAAGTAACAGAGAACAAGTTGCAAGGGAACTTGGGCACGTAGAGGGTGTTTGCCAAGCGAAGATACGGAGTGACTTGAACAACTCCCATTCCATTGACCGATGAGGGAGAGCCGTCCACAATAAGGATCGAGGGCAACCAATCATGCTGTTCTAGGAGAGAAAAACATTGCGGATTACCGGTCATATGATTGGTAGCACCAGAGTTGATCAGCTATTTACCTTGAGTAGCAACATGGGCACTACCTGAAGATGTGACCATGAAGGCAGAGGGCTTCGAAGAGGAAGTGGAAGCATCCCTAGATGGTCGAAGATGAGGATGCTTCTTCCATAAGCGATCAACCGTGTGGCCGGTGCAGCCACAATGAGAGCAAAGAAAGCGAGAAGCACCGCGTTCGCTGGATGGGAGGTGGCGGCCACCAGAGCCACTTCGTTGAGTATGGTGAGCATAGTTGTCTGGCTGAGGTGGGGAGGATAGTAGCGGATGTTGTAGAAGAGAGATAACAGCAGCTATGTGGGCATCAGTGGCATCCAAGGTGGGAGACTCCTCCTCATCAAGGATTTGTTGACGTATCATGTCATGCGACTCAGGAAGTCGCAGAAGATAACACACAACCAGAAGCTCCTGGAAGTGTTTGTGTTACTCAACGAGATCTGCAGAGAAGGTGCCATTTTGGACAATTTCGGCTACGAGAGCCTAAACTTGTTGGTAAGAAGCAGGAGACATGGAGGGACGGGCAAAGAGGTCCGCATACAGAGTATAGATGCGGCACGTCTGAGCCCCCATGGAGTAGAGAGTGGCAAGATGAATCCAAGCAGCCTTGACCGTTTCATCATGATGGATGACAGGTTCATCAGAGAGGCTGTTAGCCAGCCATGTGCGGACAAGAGCATTGCTGGCATCTCAATCGTCAAAGAGAGGGGAATCATGCGGAGGAGGGTCATCAGTGAGATGATGATGTTTGCGTTGAGAGCGGAGGAGGAAGGTGAAGGAGACACTACAATCCGGGTAGTTGGGACCGATGAGTTTGGAAACGGTACCAAGGTTTCCCGAAGGAGTGGGAGGAGTTCTATTTGAACCAAAATAGATGGATGAACCTGCTCCCCCTCAACCACTACTGGAAGAATTTTCGGAAGACTTACCATCATGTTGGCAGTAACAGTAATTTCATCAGTAGCCATAACAGTTTCTTCCTGTTGCTCACCATCCTTGTCAGCATCAACATCAAAATTATGATTATCATTAACATCAGCTGTAACATCATCAGTATCAACAACCTCTACTTCAACAGCACTAACATCAACATCCAAGACCACCTCGGCAGCAGCATCAAGAACAATATCATGAACCACTGTCTCAGCAATAATTGTGTTTAGATCAATTATCTTTGTAATAACTGTATCTTAAACAACTGTCTCTGCACTAACCATCGACATAGGAACTGGCTCAATAGATGAGGGAACAATCAAGGGCACTTGAACGTCAACAGCCACTAGAGTAGAAACTGACTTCCCCTCATCTCTGGCACCAGAGCTCTCAGGAGCTTCATTGGGGGCGTAGGACTAGTAGTCCTAACATTAGGAACAAATTCTTCCTCTTCCTTAGCCAACTCCTTGAGTCCACCCTGCTTGGGGATTCTTCTTTCCCATTTAGCTAAAATCGAAGAGTCAATCCTCGTCAGGTGATGGACAGGTACACATATTGTCATATCAAAAGTGTTTTTATCCAACTGGTTCAGATAGAGACTGAGTATCCTTCCAAATTTTTGCACATGCAGACTGTCTTTTATCCTTCCAAACAGAACTGATCCCTAATCTATTCTTTTCCTGCAAATGATTACGGCAATGAGCTTGAACATGTCATTAGAAAGGTAGTTATGGGAGCCAACTTTGCACAATAGGTCTTTCCCAATAACATCAGATAAAAGCTTTCCTTTATCATTCATGACTTTCCTTTTAATGGCAGAAGTTCCTCTAGGCAGACCATAGAACAGCAGAGCTCATGTAAAATCTCTGCCTTTAATGAGGTCGGCCTCTTCAACTTCTGGAAGCCGCAGGAATTGGGTAAGGAGGGAGGCCTTCACTTTGATGGAGAAGTTCCTGACCTTGCTCTTAATGAATATATCTTCACCGCATAGCTTAGCATTTTGAAATAATTCCAAGACATCTCAATCCAACACTTTGCACGGATGTTCCAGGATGAACGACAATCTGGTGGTCTGAAGCATAACGATTACATTCCGAAATTCATTTGTAACTGTGGTAAACCTTGTGCGAACAAGCTCTCCCCCGACTTGAAGGTTTATTGTACCTCTCGTAGCCATGGAGAATGATTGAGAAGTCGTGAAGTTGAATCGACGAGACGGACAGTTTACGGAAGATGAACAGTGTGCTGAACAGCTCTCGACGAATTTCCGAAATGTTCTCGACGAGTGTGAAATCTGTTTGCCCGATTTGTATCTATTTATATAAAATTAATATTTTTAAGAGAGAGAAGCACGCGTACGTTTGTCGGAAGTGACTCTTCGGATCCAATAACAGAAATAAAAATAAACCTAGAGTCAAGTCATATTCGTCGAAATTCAATGAGTAAGCCTGATAAATTAGTCGAAATAACACGGGTGAAAAGTGTCATTCGTCGAAAATCGGTGAAATTACTTAGCCAATCTCTACGAATTCATCGAGATTCCACGAGTAATACTCAATGATTTTTCTTTGGAGATTTATGAACTTCCTGAGATGAAGAATTCCTGCATTCTGAGAGAATTACTTAAGCAATATGACTTTAGTCTAAGTCCTTGACCATCTTTATGAGTCCTTGTTGAGCATACCAAGTTCCATTTTGAAGAAAGAGAACTTGGCCTCATCTAGTGGCTTCGTGAAAATATCTGCGACTTGCTTTTTTATCGGGGCATAACTGAGATTGATGTCCTCATTCTCCACATGCTCCCGGATGAAATGGTACCTTATCTCGATGTGTTTTGTCCTGTTATCCCTACTACCAGCAAAATTAGCATCTGAAAATCCAATTAGCTCGCAGTCATTACTTCTTGGATACCATAAGCCAATATTTGGTGTACCCTTAAGGTATCTCAAAATCCTCTTTACAGTAGTGTAATTAAATTTCTTAGTGTTCACCTGAAATCTAGCACATACGAATGTTGAGAACATTATGTCTGGCCCACTAGCAGTCAGGTAGAATAAGGATCCAATTATGTTCTGTACTTGGTTTCATCAAAAGGTTTCCATTTCTCATCCTTGTCCAAAGACATAGCTGAACCCATTGGAGTCCTCATAGAGGTTGCACTCTCCATTCCAATTTTCTTAATCAACTCGTTGGTGAACTTTGTCTGAGAGATAAAAATTCCATCGTCAGATTGTTTCACCTGAAGTCCTAAGAAATACTTCAGCTCACCCATATTACCCATTTCAAACTTCCCCTGTATAAGTTTAGAAAACTTCTTGCAAATGTGGTCATTCATAGATCTAAAGATAATATCATCAACATAGATTTGCACCAGCAAAATCTCACTTTTAACTTCCCTAAGAAATAATGTCTTATCTATCTTTCTCATTGTGAACTTGTTCTCAAAAAGAAAGTTAGATAACATCTCATACCAAGATCAAGGAGCTTGTTTCAAACCATATAACGCTTTATTTAAAAAATAAACATGTTTAGGGAGAGTTGAGTTGACAAAACCTGGGGGTTGAGCTACGTATACTTCCTCCTTTAGATTACCATTGAGGAATGCTGACTTCATATCCATTTGATAGACTTTGAAACCTTTGTGAGCAGCATAAGTTGGAAATAACTTGATCGCTTTGAGTCTATCCACATGCTCAAAAGTTTGATCAAAGTTAATCCCTTCTTCTTATTTGTATCCTTGTTCTAAAAGTCGGGCCTTATTCTTTATTATCACTCCATTTTCATCCAGCTTGTTTCTGAATATCCATTTCATTCCAATCACGTTCTGTCCTTTGGGCCTTGACACTGACTCCCAAACTTTTCACCTTTCAAACCAGTTAAGCTCCTCTTGCATAGCCATTATCCAAGAGGCATCCTTGTTTTCTTCTTCAAATTTCTTCGGCTCAACCTAAGAAAGAAAGCTAAGATTCAAAACTTCATAGTTATGCCTCTTCTAGTTGTTATTCCGTCACTCAGATCTCCAATGATCAGATCTACAAGGTGAGCTCTTGAGTGTCTGATCACTAGATTCCTTTCTATCCCACTAGAAGGTTCTGCCACACATGGTGCACCTTCAACAGGTGGATGGAGATCTTCATCTTGAAGTTCCTCTTCAACCATGTTGGGATTAATGACTTTGATTAAGTTTGAAGCATCTTCCTTGACTACTTCTTCCAAGTTTAGCTCTTTTATCCTAGCACCTGCATCTTCACAAAAAAACACTAGACATGCTGTTATGAAGCATACTTGTCTCATCAAATACAATATTAATAGACTTTTCTACAATTAGGGTTTTCTTATTGAACATTCTATAAGTCTTATTATGGCTACTATAACCTGTAAAAATACCTTCAAAACATTTTTCACTTAACTTCGTACAATAATACTTTCAATTGTTAAGTACGAAGCATTTGTTTCCAAAGATCCTGAAGTAGGACACCGTCAGTTTTCTGCCCTTCAATAGTTCATAAGGTGTCTTACGATGACTTTTGTTGATTAATGCTCTATTTTGCACATGGAAAGCTGTGTTGACTACTTCAACCCAGAAGTACTCTGGTAGTAAACAGTCATTCAATATAGTCGTACATGCTTCAATGAGAGTTCTGTTCCTTCTCTCGGCAACTCTATTTTATTGTGGAGTATGCAGGGAGGAAAATCATGAAAGATACTGTGACTTGCACAAAATTTTGTCATGACCCCAGACTCAAATTCTGTTTCGTGGTCACTTTTGATTTTGACCACTAAGCAGTTCAATTCATTCTGAATTTGTCTGACAAAATTTGTGAAAGCTTCAAAGATGTCTGACTTGTGTTTCAGAAAGAACAAGCAAATAAAATGAGAGTAGTCATCAACAATAACTAACGTATACACTTTGCCTCCTAAAATATGAATTGGCATAGGATCGAATAAGTCCATATGGAGTAGATATTAACTTCTAGAAGAATCTTTTCCAACAATACCCTTAAAGGTAACCATTGTTTGCTTTCACATTTGGCATGTGTGACATGTACTCTCTTTATGACACTTAATGATGGGAGCATCACATACTAAGTTGTGAGAAAAAAGCATACTTATAGTTTTGAAATTAATATGTGCTAATCTCTTATGACATTGGTCACAGAGAGCCGCACTGTCTTTTGCTAAAAGACACACTTGTGTAGAAGTGTCTAAAAACGAAAATTTGAACAGAAAATATTTCTACTCCGAGTACCTATTAAGACTGTCTCCAAATTGGCAGATGATTTTATCAAACACTTGTCCTTGTAGAACTCAATGATATAACCTTTATCACATAATTATCTTAAGCTTATGAGATTGTGTTGTAACCCTTTAACATAAGCCACGTCTGTGAAGGTGACGATACCGTTGGAGATCATATTGTAGCCTTTAGTGATTCCACTGTCTGAACTGCCAAAAATTACTTTTGGGTCGTCCTCAACAGGGGTATATTCTAGAAGTTGGCTTCTTGTACCGGTCATATGCGGAGATCATCCACTGTCCAAATACCAAATAGGAGTTTTGTTGGCCTTTGGACATACCTGTATTCATAAATCACTTACCCTTAGGAACCCAAATAGATTTGGGTCCTTGGTTCCTGGTTAACTGAACACCACTAGGAATATTAACATTCGGGCAGTCTGTCTCGCAACGGTAACTCGTGGAGTTTCATATTTAACTGGATAAAACCAATAATCTACGATAAAGTGACCAATCTTGGTGCAACACTAATAGTCAAACCTGTTGTATCTTCTTTAATATTCATGCTTTACCTTCTGAATGGGAGTTCTAGAAGTGGCTATATACTTGGAGGTGGAAGCCTTATGAATACAATAAACACAAGGCTTCATTGTCTCCTTAGCTTTAGGAACAACAATTTTGGCTTTAGGTGATTTCTTGATACTTGGTCCATGAACGTAGTGACCATACTCTTTAAGTGTTATCTCTTCATAAGGTGCCTTGAAAGTACTTGTACCAAAGTCTCGGGGATGGGTCCATCCTTGGTAGTTCTTATTAGGCTGCACATAAGTTGGCCTAGTAAAGTGACCAAAGGACGTCTCAAAGTCATATTGATTTGTGGGAAATATTACCTTCTTAAAAGGTAGTTGACTTTGAGGTTCCTTCCCTTTACCTTTGGTAGCGGCTCTCTTAGCTGTCTTACCTTTCTCACCTACATGACCTAGACCACTACCCTTCTTGGGGGCAGAAAATTCATCAATGAGTGGAAGAATAGTCTTTGACTTGGAGTAGCTTTCAACAAATTTCTCTCAACTAAAAGCTTTTCTTCTAGTTCATTTAAGAACTTTTCCTTGTGACTTAATAGCTCAATTGATTATTTTAATTCCTCTTTCAAGGAGTGAACTTCATCTCTGAGAGTAGTCAATTTTTCAATTTCCTTCCTCGGACTTGATTCCACTGCCTTGAGAGAAGCAATCTCTTTTGATTACTTCTTGACCACCTTACGACATTTGTCAAATGTTTTCAAAAGAACTTGATGTTGAGCCATCAAGTCAGAATCATCTTCCCCAAAAGAATAGTCTTCATGACCATTAGATGATGTTTTTGATTCTGATAGCATGGTGTGCGAGTTTACCTTCCCGTTGTATTGGGAGTCACCTACTAACAAAACTGAGTGAGCCGTGAGCCTGAAGTAATCTTCTTCATCATCTAAGCTTGACTCACTTGAGTCACTACCGCTAAGAGTCTTTAAATTCTTCATGACAAAGCTCATTTCTTCCTTCCTATTACCCTTGAAGGATCTCTTCTCTTCTTTCTTGGATCCTTCCTTCTTTTTGTAAGGATACTCTGTGATCACGTGTCCTAGCTTATTGCAACAATAACATATGATGTCAGAAGAAGAATGTTTGTTAGGTTTAGATTTGAACCTGTTGTCTCTATTATGGCTTTTCTTAGAACGACCACCATCACGATGTGATCTTCTATAGTCAGAGGAGGAGGACTGGCTTTTTCCTTTGCCTTCTTTTGCTAAGTATTCTTTTGAATTTCTTGGAGATCAGTGTGAACTCTCCATCAAATAATTCAGAGCCTGAGATGTTTGTCTTAGAATTTCATGAGCATCATAAGCTTTTGTACTTACTGGTGACACATCTTTATATTTCTTTGACCCTTCGGCCTTCAGCGCTATAGACTTCTCTTTGCTTGAAGTCTTACTATTTTGCTCCTTTTCTTCCTTGTATTCTTTTGCATTTCATAAGATAGGAGCTTCAAAATAGATTTTGAGGATCAGCGTCGGGCAACTTTCCAAATTCTCTAATGTACATGACCTTAATATCTCATTCTTTCGTCAGGGATCTTAAGAATTTATCATTCAGTTCACCATTAGTGAATGCCCTAGCATAGTTTCTCAGACCATTGATAATCTTGAAAAGCTTTTTATAACTTTCAGCAATGGTATCCTTCAGGTCTTATTTGAATACCTCGTACTCCCGATTGAGTAGAGATCTTTGGTCATATCTCACTTCTTCAGTACCTTCCATCAGTACAACCAGATAATTCCACATCTCTTTGGCAGATTTGCACAGAAAAAGATTTTGCAACATTGAGTCATCCACTAAACTTGCAATTATATTTTTAGCCTTCTTGTCGAAGGAGATGAGAGGAATCTCATATTTATTCAAGCCCATCATCTTTTTAGTAACCAACACATTTGGATTTAAAGCAGATTGTTGAGTAGGAATGTGAGGTCATTCTACAATCTGAAAAATTCTGGGATCAACAGCTTCCATAAAGAATTTGACTCTTTACTTCCACATAGGAAAGTTCTCCTTTATGCACACTAGAAGATTCATTGAGGACATGTTCTTGCTTCTGTCCATTTAAGAAATCTTGTGCTCTGACAACTAGATTGAGATCTTGTTCAATGCGCTAACCTTATAACGAATAACCTCGCGCTGATACTAATTGAAAGTATCTAGTTGTCTACCTAAATCACCTAGATGAGGTGAATAGGTGAGTTCTTCGTCTTATAGCGGATTAAAAAAAACTATTATAAGCAAGCACACAGAACAAACATAACACAACACAAAAATTTATAGTGGTTCCCCGATTTGGGTACGTTCACTATCCCGCCTCGCCTATCTACCAAAAAGGGTTAGATTCGGCTAATTCACCTTTCTCAGATTTAAACAAATCTTACAACTCGGAGGACAACTTATCCTACACTTGGAGAACAAACTCACCTACAACTCGATCCTTGTATAAGGATCTACACCTCGAAAGAGAAAATTTCGTACAAAAGTATAAAAAAGTTTTATACAAATCTTTAGATTGACAACCTATCTACTTCTTAAGATCTGAAAGTATTCAATCTTCTTCTTCCTTGAAATGAAAAACTTGAGGCTCTTGTTGAAGGAGAAGACTTGAAATTAAACTTGAAAGCACGATTTGAAAACGTTGATCAGACAAGATCTGAAGGATTCGATGAAACTTGAAATAAGATCTGTTGAATCACTTCTTGAAGGAATCACTGATCGTGAGAAGTTAGGTCGCGAGTTCTTTGATTTCCATAATCCATAAGTCTGACAGGAATGAGCGGCCTTTTCATGATTTCAAAAGAGGAAGAGAGATTCGGGTTGAACAGATTAACCCTTGATATGTATAGGATTCCTTCTTCTAACGGCTAGAAAAGTCCTTCCTAAACGAGCTATGCACATGTACTGTACATGGTCGTCGAGTTGAACCAGAGACCCATCAGAGAGAAATTCAGAAAAATCACGCTAAGTCCTTTCGTCGAGTATCATCGTATAACCATGAGTATACTCGATGAACCACTTTGATAACCGGCGAATATTACTTAGACAAATCCAAAAAAGTAGATTCGAGATCTCAAAGGCTTTTCTAATGAGACTCAACGAATTCGACGTGTATCGACTTGCATATTCGACGAATTTGACGAATGTTAATAGGTACACTCAACGAATTCGTCGAGTATACTTAAGGATACTCGACAAATCTTACTTAATCGATTCCCAAGATCATAGAAAAGATTCTCTAAGTAAACACAACAAATTCAATGAGTGCCAATAGGTATACACGACAAATTCGACAAGTATTCATAAGTATACTCGACGAATTCGATGAGTATCCACTACTATACTCAATGAATTTTACTTAGGAAAAATTTTGTTTCTTCAGAATGCATCAACTAGTCCTCCCTTGATCCTTCTAATGCACTTGTAATAGAAGTACAATCCAATAGAGAAATTATACATGAGTCAACACTTTGGCCTACACAATGAGGGATTACATTGTATAGTTCTGTGTTTTATGACCCATTGTAGCCTGGCATTGGTTTGTACTTAGTAATAAAACCCTACAAGCACATGATTAAATAAACAACATCAAATACGAACTCAATTTATCTTAGTTCAAGGGACACTTCTTCAAATCAAGGTTATTGTGGATACAATACCCAACAATTTCCTTGCTATAACTTAGAATGATTCAGTGTTCATTCCTACCAGGAGTTGGGACGAAGCTTCTGGAGGCGGAGGCCATCGATGACATATGTGTCTCGGGATGTAATTATGAGAGCTTTCGTGTTTGCAAAACACAAGGAGTCCCAGGCCTTTGAGTAGAGTGATGCCAGATAGCTGAGAGGTCATTGAGGTGATGACTACGAATATAGGTCCATCGTGGCGAGATGTGCACGTTGCTAGACTCTGTCATGCCCTCGGTGAGAGGCTTTGTGCAATACAAAGGACACGTGGGTGTTTTGTCTCTTGATCAGGTGCTGTCTTGAAAGATGGTGTCAGCGACGGGGGGGGGGGGGGACACTTTATTGTATCTGTGTCGTACACACGCTTGACATTGTTGGCTGGTGTATTGCCTTTGTTACTTACTTTATTTATTTGCGGGAGTTTTTGTGTGACGTATTGAGAATGCGATTCCCCTCGGGCATCATCCTTGTGTGGTGAATATCCCATCATCATCATTAGGCGGGGATCTCAGTAGTTGCCAAGCCACTCCTTGTTATATTGTATGTGGTGGTTACTTAGTGTTACGACATGCATTGCAGCGACCTGGGAGTATCTGGCTCCTATATGCTCCTTATTTGTTGGGCACTATCATTAGTGATTATCGCAGAGCATTAACGATAGGAGCTTATTGCTTAAGCGTGATGGGGGGAGAACTCTTGCCCCCTTATTTTTGTGGCGTGGGTAAACACGGAAGCCTGCTTCAGGAGGAGGCGGCGACCCTTGGATCATGCGCACTTTGAGAGGAACCGGGATCTGGCAAATAGACTTTGCTCTATTTTGCCTAAGGAGGACCAGTGTCCATCCGTGCGTTAGTGGTGAAAAACCTTTGTTTTATCATGCTTTAGGTGGACCTGAGTCCATCTGGATGGAGGTGGAGCACCTGAAGAAAGAGAAGGCTCGACTGGCCGCGGAGTGGAAGGACATTGAGGTTATACGAGCGTTTATGATGGTCGAGTACAAGGGTGCTCACGACTTTGAGATGGAACAATCCTGCATTGTAGAAGGGGCTCGCTTTGAGATGAAGGTGACCGAGATTGACTCGCTTGTTGAGGATGAAAGCGATGTCGCATACTGCTTAAGCTTCGACAAGGGGTTCAGGCTGCTTGGAGGTTACCAAAGTGTGCTGATCTGCGCGTGGAGGATGCCTTTGATGATGACGTTGATTTTGATGTCGAGGGATGACCATGCAAGCCCTTTTTTCCTCGTTTATTTTCCTTGCTTTGCTTTGTAGGCCTGTCTCTGCACTGTCTCTTATTTTTTGTTCTTCATAATGATGTACCATGTGGGGCTGCTTTTCTTTGAGTGGAGACCCTTTTTACTTTTGTATCTGTTATGTTCTAGTTGCATTTTGGTGCATGCACACTTTTGGCAGAGTGGTGCTTAGCTTGACCATTGGTATTTTGATACAGGTCGCTAGTGGGAGATAGTCATTCGCTTGAATTTTGGGAGGATAGGAGTCCGCTTAGGAGTCGGAGGCGAGGAGCCCTTGTTTGCTCTTAGGAGGACCGGGGTCCGTACAGGTGGAGGTGGCAAAAACCTTTATTCGTTCGTGCCTCAGGAGGACCGGGGTCCGTTCGGGTGGATGTGGCAAATAACCTCTGTTCATTCATGCCCTAGGATAACTGGAGTTCATCCAGGTGGACGTGGCGAAGAACCTTTGTTCGTGCTTTATGAGAATTGGGGTTCGTCTGAGTGGAAGTGGTGAAGAACCTTTGTTCTGTTGATATTACCATGGTGATCTGGAAGTGATCAAACATGTAGCCTCACTGCCAACGCAATATGAGCCTATGGGGTCGCATATAAGAGCATTGGAGAAGTTAGTAGGTTTGTGTTATCCTGACTCATATGTGATATGAGTGAAGGACCAATCCTATGATATTTTGGATGTGAAGGATTATCATTCCTGGACCTATATTGTGAATATGTGTCATCAGATAAGTGGTCGGAAGAATCTAAGGGAAATTCGTCGAGTATAGTCGTAAGGTTTTGACAAATAGTCTTGAATCCGTCGAGTATAGTCATGACATCTCAACGAATCTGTTTGAATTCGTCGAGTATCGTAGTGTTATCTCGATGAATTGGATTTGGTTCGTAGAGTATCGTCATGATAGATTTGATGAGTTAGACCCCGATTCGTCGAATATCGCCGTAATACTTGGAGGAGTTGTCATGTCTCGATTTGTCGAGTATACGTGTGTTATTTAGACGAATAGCTTTTGATTCATCTAGTATCGATGTGAATACTCTACGAGTTCTGTATCATCAAGTTTATTTCCTTTAAGTCCGGTTCGGCATGGTTTGTGGGTATCGACTGGTTCAGTAGTCTGTATAAATGGGATTTGTATAGTAAACCAAAATACATACGATACGTTTTGACCTAATTGCGAGACGGCTTCTTCTTCCTCCCATCTGAACAGTTCTGCCAAGGCTGTGAATGGCGATCTCGCTGTCGACCGTCCATCGTTTCTGTACGTCGCTGTAAATCATTTCCTAAGCATTGTATTCGTCACCGCTGCCTCTCCTTGAACAGATCTAATAGTTCGTGGAGACGTTGAGGGCAATCCTACTTTCAACCTAGATCTTGTGTGACAAGAGTCTAGGGTTCTCCGTGCTCGTGTGGATATCCGTAGTGGCATGGACATTATTCTATGCTCGGAACTCCAGCCGTTACCGTTCATTGGACTTCATCAGAGCACCTTGGTTGATTGTTCCAAACTATTTTTGGTTTTATTGTTCCATTTCTGCTGTGCACAAATGTTGTGACGTATCGCAAAACCCAACATGTTCATGTCTTAGGATAACTGGGGTTGGTACAAGTGCAGGTGGCAAAGAACCTTTGTCCGTACCTTGGGAGAACTGAGGTTCTTCCAAGTGGAGATGACGAAGAATCTTTGTTCGTGCCTTGGGAGAACCGGGGTTCATTCGAGTGGAGGTGGCGAAGAACCTTTGTTTGTGCCTTTGGAGAACCATGGTTTGTCTGAGTAGAGTGGCAAAGAACGTTTATCTATGCCTTGGGAGAACCTGGGTTTGTCCAAGTGGTGGTGGAAAAGAACCTTTGTTTGTTGTTTGGGAGAACCGGAGTTTGTCCAAATGGAGGTGGTTAAGAACCTTTATTCATTCGTCTCAGGAGGACCGAGGTCTGTCTGGGTGTAGATAGTGAAGGACCTTTGTTCGTCTGTTCCTCAAGAGAATTAGGGTTCGTTTAAGTGGAGGTGGCGAAGAACCTTTGTTCGTTCGTGCCTTAGGAGAACCGGGGTCCGTCTAGGTGCAGGTGGCGAAGAACATTTGTTTGTTCGTGCCTCAGGAGAACCGGGGTTCATCCAAGTGAAGGTGCAGATGGATATTTGTCCATATTTCCTGGGAGGTGCAGATAGACCTTTGTCCGTCTCACCTAAGGTGCTGACGGGCTTTCACCGATCTCGTATGAGGTGCAGAAAAGATTTTGTCGATCTCACCTGAAAGGTGCAAAAAGAATTTCGTCTATCTCTCCTGGGAGGTGTAGTACTTTCATTCATCTCTCCTGGTAGCTGAGGAGATTGCGAATGGTTGTTGTCATTGGCAAGACCAAAAATAATTTCGTTATTGTTGAATGAAGGTATAGGGCTACACAAGCCTGACCGTGTTGCCTTTATTCTTGTAGTTGTGAAAGAGTAATCCATAGAGGGGCTGGAGTTTCCTCTATAAGTTCTGCTAATCAAATTCTGACTGTATTTTAGGAGTCACGTCTTGCGCTTGGAGTTTGTCCCTTCATTAGTGCACCTGATCGGAGTGCCCATAGAAGTAGTCCTCGGAGAGCGGTGGTTTCGGAGGAGGCTGGCTTGGCCTTGATTGGGCCGTCTCTGGGGAAAGGTCCTCTGTCCCCTTTCCCATCGCGGGTTTGGTCAGGATAGACTGAGTCACTGTTCTTTTAACCTAAAATTGTTTGAGTTGGCCAGCAAATACGATTTGCTGATTTAAACTTTCAGGCACACACAATCTTCCGTGGTGTGCCCTCATCCTCGATGATTGCGCAGTACTTACATTAGTCTCTGAAGTTCGGTGCGAGAGCCCTTGGTTTCAGAAGGGTTCAATTATTGCAGATGGAGAGAAAAACTTTAGTCAGAGAAGGTCCAGGAAAAGTCTGGTGTTGGCAGTGCCCCCCGGATCGGCGAGGGATAACATGATGTTTATTGCTCCTCCAGGATTCAATAATGACTTATGATTCTTCTTCCTTTTTGAGCTTTCTTCGGGCGGTGGTTGATTCTCCTCAGTTGCGGCCTATGTCATGATTTGAGCCTCAACTCGGCGGATGAGGCTAATGTAGCTAGGCTCTTTTTCACTTCTTAGCATGGTGTGGAGCTTTCCAAGCCGGAGTCCCTCGAAGAAAAGACTGCGTAGAATCTCGACATTAACTTCTGGGACTTACTATGCCTTTATGGTGAAGCGGTGAAAGAAATCCTAGAGTGGCTCTCCCCGAGTCTGTCGGGTCCTCACGAGGCGAATGAGTCATCGGTTGGTGGCGAACCAATTCGTGAAAAGTTAAGCTAGCTCTAAGAAGTTCTTGATTTCCCATTCTTTCAAAGAGTGGAACTAAGTGAGAGACTCTCCTTTTAGAGTTGTTGGGATCACTCGACACAGATGTGGGTCCGAGGCATTGTAGATTCTTATGATAGTTGTAAAGTGTTGGACGTGTACCACAGGGTCATCTATGTCATCTAAAGTTTTGAGGTTGGTTGATCTTGAGCGGAACTAGATGCGTTAGGATTTGTGGGGATAGAGGATAGATAAGGTGAATAGGTCATTGCATGCCTGAGCCATGGTACCCACATATCCGCTCTCTTCCTCGACCACACGTCCTACTCCCTCCTGAGCAAGCCTTCTATCAGTCGAAGCGGTGGATTTTATCATCGTACGAATTTCTCCTGGCATGTAATCGGGAAGCCCATCGGGAAATGTGAGTCATGTTGAGCAGTTGGCACCAGGTAACTCATCTATGACGGAGTCCCTAGAGCTAGTGATGCCTTTAGGTATTATCTGGTTTGGGATCAATAGCGGCTGGCCTCCTAGAGTGACGACCATGTTAGGAGCTTTCTTGGCGACTGAAACTTTTGCGTAAGCAAGTGGAGTGAAGCACGGGTCATATAGCCACCCTCTAATCCTTAAGGCATTGCTGAGGCATCCTCCTCCTTATTTAGATGTCATGCTCTAACTCAACTTCTCCTTTGTTTGATTCTTTTGCCCTAGATGGAGATGAACTCCATAAGGTGAGTTACTTCCATCGATCAGTGCCCCCAAATTTCGTGCGTGGCACGTGGTGTGAGTGACTTCACCGAGCTAGTGGTGGTTTGAATGGAGAGATCCCCGGCTTGCGGGTGTGGGAGGTTCCCTTCGGGGCTTAGGAGTCTCTAAGTTCCTTAGTAGGGCAAGCATTTGAGCATGACGTTCCTCAATATAACACATTCGCTGCTCTATTGATGATGTGATTGATAATTTTGCATCAAGTCCCCGGCAATGGCGTCAAAAACTTGATTGATAATTTTGCATCAAGTCCCCGGCAACGGCGCCAAAAACTTGATTGATAATTTTGCATCAAGTCCCTGACAATGGCGCCAAAAACATGATGCGAGTTAAAACTCCAAAAATTATTACGAGCTCACGGCGCACCGAGCGGTTTTATTTAAGAAAAGCGGATTTGGTTTTATTTAAAAAACGGGGCGCACGGATTTATTATTTGGATATAAAACAGATGAGATCGAGTTTTAACAAAAGGAGGCAAGTGTACCTATCGTGTGTAATACAGGATATTCCGGTGTGGAATATTGAGGTCGTATTGTTCTCGGGGTCGGGTTGATTATTTCTACTCTTCCCTAGAGGGGACTATTATTTTACTGATATTTAACTTGTCGGGTTATATTTTTTTATATATAATAAAAAAATAGAAAATGAAAACATTAAAAGGTGGAGCCAATGAAAAACTTAGCGCAACAGCATCGAATAAAATTTGAACTAAAATAAACTTTTAATAAAAAAAGATCCTAAGTTTCAAATTAATTAAGGTGGAGACTTGACTATGGAGGTTCCACTAAAATGAGCTCACTTATCTCTAGGACTATCGCTCACCTGAACGCTAAGACTATTCGACCGAAAGTTAGTCCGACGAAGGATTCCTCTTAACGTCCGCATTACGCTAAGAACCCCGCTATTGGGCGGGGAACCCAATCTGATAGAGTTTGCACGCCTCCTCTCTCGAGGGTTAGTGCGGAAATCCCTTTACCTAGGGGCGATCGGTCCATACGCACGGCCTCTCGGCTAGCTAGCGTATGGACTACGGAAATAGAGCCCACACATCGATTATGTAGTCCTACGCTTCGTAAACCCTAGGCAAACCTTAAGTAATTTAATTAATTAGAAAAACATGACCTTTCATTATTTAAAGTTATTTTATCGGTCCCAATGCTCTTCGATACTGAGGACTAAGAACGGTTAGCCACTCATCGGAATGGGGACGGCAAGCGGTAGAAAGTGGTAAAATAAAGCAGAAAATGAAAGCAATAAAAGAAAGCAGTAAAAGGAAAGCAGTAAAGGAAAGCAGTAAATTGCAACTTCCACTCAAACGAGTGAGACTGAAATGAAAGCAGTAAAAGACAAGTCCTGGCAAGAACGAGTTGGCGAGACAAAATAAAGCGAGTCCTACTCAAACGAGTAGGAGAAAATAAATGCACCCACTCACACACTCTACTGAAATTGAAAACTCACACACGTGCTCGACTGTAAATTAAAACTCACACACACTACGGAAAGGAAATCTTACTCATACACGCACACACTCTACAAGAAGGAAAACACACACACTCTACTTGAAGAAAAACACACGCACACACTCTACAGAATTAAAACAATGGGCCATTTAACTCTTAACGAGTAGGCGAAAATAACTGAGCACACGCACACACTCTACATTAATTGAAAGAAAGCTGTAAAAACTAACTCATACACGCAGGCACACGTACAAAAAATAAGAAAAACTAAGTTGCTTGACAAATTAAAATAACTATATTTCTACAGCTAGAATGTTGTAGAAATGCATAAAAAGTGAAAATAAAAATTAACAGAGCAAAGGTTTTTGCAAATAAACGCAAAATGAAAGTGCTCGAAAAATTAAAATGAATACATTTCTACCGCTAGAATGCGGTAGAAATGAATAAAATGAAGACAAAAAATTAAACAGGCAAAAGTTTAAAACAAAATCAAAGTGCACGAAAAATTAAAATGAATATATATTCATTCCTATAACTCCGTAAAAGTTGTTAAAAAGTGAGAATAAAGTGAAAAGAATAAAAAGGTTTACATCATAAACAAGAAAATCGATGTTAGAGAAAATGAAAATCACTTTGAAATCGTTTTTATAGATTTATAGGGATGCAATAAAAAGCTATAAAATCCTAAGTCTAACAAAAGCCAAGGAAAAACTAACGAAAACATAAAAGTATAAAGCTATACTCATACACACACACACCCATTTTAAAGACAAGAAAAACAAAAGAAAAATAAGATTGCATAAGGGAAAGTTGCTAAGATCGATTCCAAAGACATAATAAGAGAAGAGAAACCCATTTATTAAGTAAAAAAGAACGAGTTACAACGAAAGCTAAAAACAAAAACCAAGGAGGGGGAGAAAATCCCTTACAAGACATTAGAATTCATCTAAGCAGCATAACCCTATACAAAATGGATCCAAAAAAGGGAACCAGAAATCCATACAGAAGCTGGCTTTTTATAGGCAAAAATTTCATGGAACACGCCCTCCGACACGGGCGTGTAGGAGGGGCGTGTCACTACTGTACAAATGGCGGTGCTGAGATTTGACATCAAAGTTGCCTTCGGCTGAAAACGTGGTGGTCACGCCCCAGGTCACGGGCGTGATGTTGGGTGTGTCATGGAGGTGGATCTGGGCGCGGGTTGCGTCAAAAAGTTGCTGGCGCGGTCTTATCGGCCATGTAGAGGAGTCACCCCCGTGTGGTATCTTGACACGGGCGTGTCGGGGCGGGTCGATGAACGTTGAGCAGAAAATCGTCGAGATGGAGTGACACGGGGCAAGGCCATGGGGCGTGTCATTTGACACGGGCGTGTGGCCAGGCGTGTCATGCTTTTTTTCTTCAAAACATTGTTGATTCCACGGGAAATTGGAGATCACGCCTAGGGCACGGGCGTGTACTTGCATTTTTTTGGTATCTTTCCTCAAAATTTCAGGAAACAAAATAAGTCTAAGTTAGAATAATATTTACAAAATAGGAGCAATTTATTAAAGAAAAAGAACTAAAAGGGACAAAAATAAACTAAAATGACTTATTTATGGTACTTAAAAATACGTATAATTACAACTCATCAAATACCCTCATACTTAAACTTTTGCTATTCCAGAGCAAAAATTTGAGGTGAACTTATAAGGAATAAAAAAACTCTAAGTTTAGCTACCGCTTAATTAATTATAAGAGAGATCTAAATAAACATACGGGGTGTAAGAGTTAAGTCCTAAAATTATGTAGATGATTTAAATAACGCAAAAGTTTTGGCCAAAAGACTTCTTGATGTACTCAAATAGAAAGCAATAATTGTAATGGTTAGATTAATAAAAATAGTTTGGAATTATATGAACTTTAGCTTATAGGAGTTTTATTGGAAATAATGCAATTTACAAATTATGCTCTCAAAAAGATTTTTGAATTAATTCTAGAATCGTGAAATTGGCTAAGGGGGTTGATGTTGGTTTATGAAGAGGGTTTGGATTTTGAGGTGAGGTAAATTTTTTTTCTCAAACCTCCATTTTTTTCTTTTTGGATTATTAGGAAAATAAAATCTTATTTTCCTAATATGATTTTTTCTTTTTCAACTTAATAATAAAATTAACCCAATATATATGTGTAGGAGTAATGAATTTTATCCTCTTACTCTGTAACATATAATCTTTTTAAATTATTGGGTGCCTATATTTACGGAACGAAATCTTATTCCCATTGACATATGATCTTTTAAGGAAAAAAATTTTATCATGTCAAGTAAGTCAGGATAAATAAGGGGAGAAAAGAAAATTAGATTTTTAATTGAAAACTTTTTGAGAGCAACCTTAATAAATTGTATGTTCCAATTTTTCAGAAAGCTAAAAGTAAGGATAATTGAATTATATTGTCGTTATTTTCTAACATAATGCACGTGCTCCTATCAATGAAAAATTATAAGTAGTGCCTAAACCGAGTTCGCTATTTTAAACAAAGTATAATGAATTCTTTAAAACTTAACCCAGGCTATTTAAATTTTCAATCAATAAATAACAAACGAATAGTGAACAAAAAATTAATAAAATTCACATATAAATAACCTCAAAATAAAATTTTTGGATAGCAAGAAAATTAAGAATGGTATATTTGATTTATTTGTTTTATAATTAACAAAATATTTTTTTGGGATTTTTTTAGAGTTTTTATCTCTTTTTTAAATTTTTTTGATTTATTATCTTTTTTGTGAAAATTTTTTAGAGTTATTCTCTTTTTTGGAATGTTTGGTTTTTCTAGATTTTTCTGAGTTTTTTTAGTATTTTTGATAAGTTATTTACAAGAAAGGGGAGAGAAAGAAGTGTTATTTATTAAGAAGATATGGGGAAAAGAGAGATTTTGTACAAACATAGATTTACAAAGAAAAAGAGGGGGGGGAAGAGAGATTTTTTTACAAAAAATGTACAAAGTAAAACAAAAAAAAATTGAAATTTTTTTTTATAAGTGTTTTTTGTGATTTTGGTTTTATAATATTTTTGAAAATTTTGTTTTATGAAATAATGTTTTTGAGTTTTTTGATTATAAAAACAAGGAAAAAATTTTTTGAAGGTTTTAATTTTTTTCATTTTTTTGGATTTTTGATGAGTACAAAAACTATAAGTGCGAAAGAAATATGCGAGGAACGAGAACAGCCTCATACTTAGTTCCAACATTATCCCCAATATTGCAAGATAAGCATGAGGAACGATAATATACAAAATAAAATATGTACAAAAATAAAAAGAGAGAGTAGAAGCCTCCCTAAGACGAGTTCAGGGAGGCCCGGGTTGATACCCTGCATTATTAATAATAAATAACAAAAAGATAACAGAAAATATACAAAAGATAAACTCGGCTAGAAGTTTGCGGGTGGTAGGGGGCAAGTATGTGTGTGAGTCGAAGCTAACGTCTTAACTAGATGAGCGTGTACAGAAAGACGTTCCCCTAAAACGCACAAAGAGCGTGAAGTGCGCCGAAGCAAAATTAAACAAAATAAGTTAAAATAAAGCAAGTTAAAATAAGTTAAACAAAATATATACATTTTTAATAACAAATTATTATATATTTTTTTTGGTTTTTTTAAGTATGTTTTTTTTTTATTTTTTAGTTGGATTTTAGGTTGATTTTTTGTTTTTTTTAGTTTTTGTGTTCTTTTTTTAGTTCTTAGGTTTTTTTTTAGGGTTTTAAGGTTTTTAGTTGTTTTCGTTTTTTAGATTTTTTTGGATTTTTTTTGTGTTCTCATAAAACATAATAAAAATTTTGTAGATTTTATTGTTTTTTCAAGTTTTTAGTTTTAGGGGGGTTTTTTTCTTAAAATGTTTTTGGAAACAGTGTTGTTTCATTTTTGTGTGTGTTATTTTATTTTTTTTTGTTTTTTTTATAAATTAAGATATATGAAATTATAAGTATAAAATAACCCCTTTTTTGTTAAGTTTTTTTTTGAAGTAGTTTTATTATGATTATTATTATTATGTTGGCCCAATTATATATATAGGTAAAATTAATAGGTCTCCAGAGTTCAAAATAACGGCTCGAAATTATCTCCGGCAACGGCACCAAAAACTTGATTGATAATTTTGCATCAAGTCCCCGGCAATGGCGCCAAAAACTTGATGCAGGTTAAAACTTCAAAAATTATTACGAGCTCGCGGCGCCCCAAGCTGTTTTATTTAAGAAAGGCAGATTTCGTTTTATTTAGAAAACGGGGCACGCGAATTTATTATTTGGATATAAAATAGATGAGATTGAGTTTTAACGAAAGGAGACAAGTGCACCTATCGTTTGTAGTACATGATATTCCGGTGTGGAATATCGAGGTCGTATTGTTCTCGAGGTCGGGTTGATTATTTCTACTCTTCCCTGGAGGGGACTATTATTTTACCGATATTTAACTTGTCGGCTTATATTTTTTATATATAATAAAAAAACAGAAAATGAAAGCATTAAATGCTGGAGCCGATGAAAAGCTTAGCGCGACGGCATCGAATAAAATTTGAACTAAAATAAACTTTTAATAAAAAGAGATCCTAAGTTTCAAATTAATTAAGGCGGAGACTTGGCCGTGAAGGTTCCACTAAAATGAGCTCACTTCTCTCTAGGACTATCGCTCACCTGAATGCTAAGACTATTCGACCGAACGTTAGTCCGACGAAGGAATCCTCTTAACGCCCGCATTACGATAAGGACCCCTTTATTGGGTGGGGAACCCAATCCGGTAGAGTTTGTGTGCCTCCACTCTCGAGGGTTAGTGCAGAACTCCCTTTACCCAGGGGCGATCAGTTCATACGCACGGCCTCTCGGCTAGCTAGCGTATGGACTACGAAAATAGAGCCCACACATCGATTATATGCTCCTACGCTTCGTAAACCCTAGGCAAACCTTAATTAATTTAATTAATTAGAAAAACAGGACCTTTCATTATTTAAAGTTATTTTATCTGTCTCAATGCTCTTCGATACTGAGGGTTAAGAACGGTTAGCCACTCATCGGAATGGGGACGACAAGCGGTAGAAAGCGATAAAATAAAGCAGAAAATGAAAGCGATAAAAGAAAGTAGTAAAAGTAAAGCAGTAAAGGAAAGCAGTAAATTGCAAGTCCCACTCAAACGAGTGAGACTGAAATGAAAGCTGTAAAAGACAAGTCCCGGCTCAAATGAGTGGGCAAGACAAAATAAAGCGAGTCCTACTCAAACGAGTAGGAGAAAATAAATGCACTCACTCACACACTCTGCTGAAATTGAAAACTCACACACGCGCTCGACTGTAAATGAAAACTCACACATACTACGTAAAGGAAATCTAACTCATACACGCACGCACTCTACAGGAAGGAAAACACACACACTCTACTTAAAGAAAAAACACACACACACACTCTACAGAATTAAAACAATGTGCCATTTAGCTATTAACGAGTAGGTGAAAAAACTGCGCACACGCACACACTCTACATTAATTGAAAGAAAGCTGTAAAAACTAATTCATACACGCTCGCACACGTACAAAAAATAAGAAAAACTAAGTTGCTTGAAAAATTAAAATAACTACATTTCTACCACTAGAGTGCGGTAGAAATGCATAAAAAGTGAAAATAAAAATTAACGGAGCAAAAGTTTTTTCAAATAAACGCAAAATGGAAGTGCTCGAAAAATTAAAACGAACACAATTCTACCGCTAGAATGTGGTAGAAATGAATAAAATGAAGACAGAAAAATTAAACGGACAAAAGTTTAAAACAAAATCAAAGTGCAAGAAAAATTTAAACGAATATATATTCATTCCTATAACTCCATAAAAGTTGTTAAAAAGTGAAAATAACGTGAAAAGAACGAAAAGTTTTACATCCTAAACAAGAAAATCTAAGTTAGAGAAAATGAAAATCACTTTGAAATCGTTTTTACAGATTTATAGGAATGCAATAAAAAGCTATAAAATCCTAAGTCTAACAAAAGCCAAGGAAAAACTAACGAAAACATAAAAATATAAAGCTATACTCATACACACACACACACACTCATTTTAAAGACAAAAAAAATAAAAGAAAAATAAGATTGCATAAGGGAAAGTTGCTTAGATTGATTCCAAAGACATAATAAGAGAAGAAAAACACATTTATTAAGTAAAAAGAACGAGTTACAACGAAAGCTAAAAACAAAAACTAAGGAGAGGGAGAGAAAATCCCTTACAAGGCATTCGAATTCATCTAAGCAGCATAACCCTATACAAAATGGATCCAAAAAAGGGAACCAGAAATCCATACAGAAACAGGCTTTTTATAGGCAAAAATTTCATGGAACACGCCCTCTGACACGGGTGTGTCGGGGGGGGGGGGGCGCTGTACAAATGGCGGTGCTGAGATTTGACATCAAAGTTGACTTCGGCTGAAAACGTGATGGTCATGCCCCAGGTCACGGGCCTGACATTGGGCATGTCGTGGAGGTGGATCTGGGCACGGGTTGCGTCGAAAAGTCATCAGCACAGTCTTATCGGCTACGTGGAGGAGTCACGCCCGTGTGGCATATTGACACGGGCGTGTCGGGGCGGGTCGACGAACGTTGAGCAGAAAATCGTCGAGCTGGAGTGACACGGGCCAAGGCCACGGGGCGTGTCATTTGACACGGGCGTGTGGCGGGCGTGTCAGGCTTGTTTTTCTTCAAAACATTGCTGATTCCACGGGAAATTGGAGATCACGCCTAGGTCACTGGCGTGACCCATAGTACACGGGGCGTGTACTTGCATTTTTTTGGCATTTTTACTGAAAATTTTAGGAAACAAAATAAGTCTAAGTTAGAATAATATTTACAAAATAGGAGCAATTTATTAAAGAAAAAGAACTAAACGAGAAAAAAAAACTAAAATAACTTATTTATTGTACGTAAAAATACGCATAATTACAACTCATCATGATGCTAGTATGATAACAATCTCCTCGAAAAACGGCGCGGGGTTAAGGGAGAGTCATTGGATGCTTAATCACTAGACTCTTCGTAAGCTGGTTGGTCGTCGATGTGTGCGCTTCGTTTCATCATCGCAATTAGTGTTGTGATCTTGAAATTTGTTGGAGCTTTTGGGAGCACCTTCCCACATATAGCGTCGAACTATTACGGGTCACCCGATTTTTCTCTGGTCTGGAGAATCAGACCGTCTTAGCTCGAAATTGAACCGGGCGCGCAAACAGTCAAAGAAAAACAACAGCTAACGACAAAAGGTTTTTTTGACATGAAAAACCCGAAAAGGGTGAAAACCACGTGGTTGGATCCGTGTCGTGCCAAAATCCACTATTTCCTTAGAGATTATAAGAGTTTTGGGATGATTCCTTGGGTGTGACAGACCACCTCTCTGTTACAAGTACAAATTACAAAAATGACGAACCGGAGTCTTGATGGAAGCGCTCTGGCTAGGAAAATGGCTAATGTACGAACAAAAAAAAGTAGATCGAAAATTTGGAGTAACAAAATTTTTATTATCCAAAAAGATAAGTATTACAAATGTATGACCTCCCTTTTATAGAATGGAGGAGATGAAAGAGATTACAAATAAGCAATGTGGGACTAAATAATTACAGGTATAAGCGGCTTTACAAAAAACAGACCGAACAAGCCGTACGGTTAGACGAACAGGCTAACCGCTCGACAATCACCAGAAGGAGATAACAAGCCGCCAAGGGTGATGTTTAGACCGCCGGTCTTCAAGTCGCCTGAGACAAACCGCCAGACCGCTCGGACACCAAATAGTAACAGCCCGACTACCAAGCTGCTGGAAGAAACCGCTAGACCGCCAGACAAACCCCCAAACCACCTAGTCTCCATACAGCAACACTCCCCCTCAAGCTAGAGCATAGATATCAATCATGCTCAACTTGTCAAAAATGTGAAACAAGGAAGCAGACACCGGCTTGGTGAAGATATCTGCCAACTCGTTGTTATAAGTGACGAACGGAGTACAAAACTATTTCTTCAAAATCTCTTCTCGAATAAAATGACAGTCGATTTCTATGTGTTTGGTTCTTTCATGAAAGACCGGATTTTTGGAGATGTATATCGCATCCTTGTTGTCGTAGAACATAGGAAGAGGATAGTTGTAAACCTCTCCAAAGTCAAGCATGAGAGTCTCTAACCACTTTAACTTACATGTGGTCGACGTCATACTACGATATTCCACTTCTGCAATAGACCTGGAGATAACAGACAATTTCTTGCTCTTCCAGCTCACAAGATTTCCTCCAACAAACGTGCAAAAGCCCACTTGCGGTCTCCTTTGTCATCAGCATAGCTCGAATTTAAGTACGCTTCAACCCTCAAGTGACCATTCTTCTAAAAAAGCAATCCTTTCCCTGGTGCTGCTTTAACATACTCCAATATCCTCAGGGCAGATTATAGATGACACTCCCTAGGTGCTTGCATGAATTGGCTAACCTTGCCTACAGCATAAGAGATGTCGGGTCTTGTCACTGTGAGATAAATGAGTTTGCCAACCATACACTGCTACATCATAGTATCGAATAGAGGAGGCGAGTCATCTGTCTAAGTTTTGTCTTCTCCAGTAGCCATGGGACATCGGGCAGGTTTAGCACCAGTCAACCCTGCCTCTTTTAGTAAATCAAGAGCATACTTTTGTTGGGAGAGGAGCAAAGAGTTTACCTTCTGAGAGATTTCAATCCACAAAAAGTATTTGGGGGAGCCCATGTCCTTAGTGACCAGGTGTTGACGGAGGTGTTTCTTTGTCAAAGCTACCCCAGCCTGGTCATCGCCAGTAAGAAGAATATCATCCACATATACAATAAGAACCACCATACCCGAGGAGGTTTTGCGGATGAATAAGGAGTGATCGACAGAACATCTTGCAAAACCAATGGCTGCAACAATGCCGCTAAACTTGTCAAACCAATCCCAAGGGCTTTGCTTTAGGACATAGATGACCTTATTCAACCGGCATACTCGTGTCTCCCCCTGAGCAACATACCCAAGAGCTTGCTCCATGTAAACATCCTCCGAAAGATCACCATAGAGAAAGACATTCTTGACATCCAACTGTGAAATGAGCCAATCCCTGTTGACAGTCACATAGAGAAGAACCTGAATGGTGCTGAGACAAGCAACGGGAGAGCAGGTGTCAAAGTAATCAACACCATAAGTTTGAGTAAAGCCTTTGGCGACTAGGAGTGCCTTGTATCGATCCACGCTGCCAGACAGACGAAACTTCACAATAAATACCCAACAACAGCCAACTACATCATTGCCCAAAGGGGGAGGAACAAGGGTCCATGTACCTCTTTATGTGAGGGTAACAATTTCCTCATCCATGACAGTCTTCCAATGAGGAACAACAAGAGCTTCATGGTAGGTGAGGGGAGTGGCAGTGGCAGAGATGGCCAATGCAAATGCCTTGCGAGAAGGAGTCGGACGATTATAGGAAAGAACAGCAGCCAGCAGGTGCTGGGTGCACGTCCGCACCCCTTTGCGAAGAGCAAAGGGAAGATCTAGGTTGGCGTGTTCCTTAGTAGTCGGAGCATCCGTGGCGGAGAGAGCTGGCCCGGAAGCAGAGAGACGGTCGCAGAGAGGAGGGAGATAGCAAAGGTGGAGAGAGAGATGACCCGGGAATGGAGATAAAAGGCTCGGGAGTGGAGAGAGACGGCCGCGGAGAGGAGAGAGATAGCAGAGGTGGAGAGAGAGAGAAGGAGGAGACAGTGGAGATGACGGTGGAGAAATCTTGATGGGAGTAGACGTGGTGGAGGGGACGGTAGTATAAGCAGAAACAGCAGGAGGAAGTGAAGAGTCAGAAGAGAAATAAGACGCATTCTCAAAGGAGGTCACGTCCGCAGATACAAATTGCTTTTGAAGAACATGGTCAAAGCAACAATAACCTTTCTGAGTAATAGAGTAACCCAGAAAGACAAACTTGGTGGCATGTGGGGCGAGTTTATCACGGGTGGCGGAAGGGGTGTGTACAAAATCCGTGCACCCAAAGATACGCATAGGAAGAGAAAACAGATCCTTTTCCGGATAGAGAATGGAGAATGGGTTTTTACCGTGGAGAACAGTGGAGGGAATGCGATTGATGAGATAGCAGGAGATGAGGACAGCATAGCCCCAATAGGAGCGAGAAACCTGCATCTGTGTAATCAGTGTGCGAGCAACATCGAGAAGGTGACGGTTTTTGCGTTCCGCCACGCCATTTTGCTGTGAGGTATAAACACAACTAGTTTGATAAATAATATCTTGTTGCATACAGAAAGAAGAGAAATCATTACTAAGATATTCCTTAGCATTGTCAGAGCGAAAGATTTTAATAGACATATCCAACTGATTCTTAATCATATAATAAAACGATGTCCATATAGAAAATAGTTCGGATTGATCCTTTAAAAGATACACCCACGTACACCTAGAGAAATCATCGATGAAGGTGACAAAATATGAACTACCCCGTCTTCTGGTGAGGGTAGGAGCAGGACCCCATACATCAGAGTGAATAAGATCAAACGGACTGGAAGATCTGCGACTTTGCATCGGTGGGAAGGAGGAGCGGTGATGCTTGCCAAGATGACATGCGTCACGGTTGAGAGGAGGACTGTGCAGAGGGAGGTAGGGAAGAAGCTGGCGAAGAAGCCGGGGAGGATGATGACTAAGGTGAAGATGCCATTGAAGAAGATCTGTAGAAGAGGAGGAGAAGGAGGACAGAGCGATAATGTTGTTAAGGAAGTAGAGGTCGCCGCTCTCAGTTCCAGTAACAATCGTATGTTGGGAGCCCGGATCCTGAAAAGAACAAGAAGTAGGATTGGATGTGACAGAGTACTGAAGTTACTTGCATAGAGAGGTAACGGATAACAAATTAAAAGGGAACTTGAGCACATAAAGAGTGTACGCCAAGCGAAGAGACGGAGTGACTTGAACCATGCCCGTTCCATGGAGCTGGGAGGGAGAGTCGTCCGCAAAGAGGACTGGGGGCATCCGGTCATGTTTTTCTTGGAGAGAAAAGCACTGAGGATTGCCGGTTATATGATTAGTATCTCCAGAGTCTATCAGCCATTTTCCTTAAGAAACCACGTGGGAACTACCTGACGTCGTGACCACGGAGGTAGACGGCCTCGAGGAGGAGGAAGCATCACCAGAGGGGTGAAGATGAGCCATAGAAGCTAAGAGAGAAAACGGAACTCGCGCGAGTAGAATTATGGCCGTGCGAACAGCAAGCAGAAGAGACTGCGTGATCTAGAGAGATGTCGCGAGATCAAGGGAGACCGTAGCAGAGACGAGGAAGATCGCAGTGGATAAACAAGAGGAGAACTGCAACGGTCACGGTGTCAACACACCAGCGGCTAGAAGTGTCACGACCAAGAAGCAGAGAAAAGTAGGGGGAAAGAAGTCATGCGAACAAAGGAGATCGCACGAAGCAAAATAGGCAAGGAAGTCGCGCGAACAAACAGAGTCCGTGCGAACAGAGATGAAACTACGCGACTAAATAGAGATCATTGGACGAAAGGGAGAAGAGAGAATGCGAGAAACATGTCACGAATAGAGAGAGAGGAAAAGCAGAGAGGTCGCACACACAGAGGGCAGTGTCAAAGAAGACAGGGAAACCGCGTGAACAGGCCGAAAGAAGAAAGGGTAAACTGCGCGGTCAGAAGTCTCACAGAATCGGGTGGAAAAGATCGTGTTCCTTTGATACCATGTGCGAAGAGAAAAAAGTAGATTGAAAATTTGGAGTAATAAAATTTTTATTATCCAAAAAGGTAAGTATTACAAAGGTATGACCTCCCTTTTATAGAATGGAGGAGATGAGAGAGATTACAAATAAGCAATGTGAGACTAAATAATTACAGGTATAAGCGGCTTTACAAAAAAACAGACCGAACAAGCCGCACGGTTAGACAAATAGGTTAACTGCTCGACAACCACCAGAAGGAGATAGCAAGCTGCCAAAGGAGATGTTTATGTTAGTGATATTGAGTTTTATGTCCGCTCGTGTCGGGTCCGACTCGGAACGGGTTATTGGGTTCGTGTCGCTCTAGGGCTTGGCTCTACGCTGGAGATACTATATAATCCCTATTCCAAACTTGATAGGGTTATGTGGACTATCTTGAGCAAACCCTCTTCTACATTCTCAAGATAGTTTTTCTAGGGTTCCGCTCGTTCTTTCCTCCTCTCCCGATCGCGATTTCACTCTCCCGTCAGCCGCCTCTGATTCGCGAGGGAGAAATCGCGAGTACCGCTCGCTGCCTCCGCCATTCACAAATTTCAGTACCAAAGAAGACGATTCTCGCCTGGTATCTCTCGTGCGCCGATCGAAAAAAAGGGAGAAATCTTTGCAGCTCTCCAGATCAGAACAGCTCTCCAGGTGGATCACCGCCTTTTTTTTTTGGTTTTCCCTGCCGATCTGCTCTGTCGGTACTATTCTACGGGGAAGTCAGTCGATCTCGCCGTCGGCTGCAGGTCTCTTTGTGCCTCGTGGATCTCTGCTTGGGATTGGAGAAGGATTTGCTAGATCTATCACAGATCTGGTCGTGGGTAGATCTCCGGGTTCCTTTGATCTCACTGGATTCCATCGCCGCTTAGATCGGGAAGGGGAGAACTAGTGCCCCTGTTCAGATTTGGTCGCTTGATCTATTTCTGGTTCATGTTGGCTTTGGAAGGAGATTGCAGCAAAGTTTTATTTATTTTCCTGATCTCTCTATTAGATCTCCCTATCAGAGAAATCCACTATTGACCAAAGAATTTCATTCCAAGATCCATTGCTTTTTTGATTTGCTAGTGCCTGATTGCTGAGAAACAGAGTTGGGGATTTCCTCATCTTATAGTTCAGATCTGCACTCCTCTTCTTTAGGAGAGGATATATTGCAAATTCAATGATCTCCATTCTTCTTTGTGCTACATAGAAAACAGAACACTTCAATCTTGTGTACGGTTACAAGTGGAATTATTGTTGCTTAGATCCAATTTTTTGGCGACTGCGTTCAATCAGAAAGGAGGAGCAAATTATCTATTTTCTGGATTGGATCCGAAGACACTGGGTTGTCTCCGCACGGATCAGGTGACTTCTTACTAGTTTTTCTATTCAAGCTAAATAGAGATGTCGAGGTATAGCTCACTCGATATCATGGAGCTTCAGTCGTTCGCTCCCACTGATTTCCATGTTTGGAGACTGCACGTCAAATTGGGGATGAAAGAACGTGGAATTTTCTACATAGTTCTGAGTGATTACGCCACTACCCGAGAGGATGTGGACATATTTCAGTGGGGTAAGGACGATGTTCTTTGTAGGGACTATCTCCGAAGATCCCTAAATTCTCGTCTCTCCATGACCTACAATAGTTGTAAGACTGCAAAGGAGATTTGGGATTGCTTGAACGCGCACTTCCAAGAGGAGGAGGAGGGATCGTTAAGGATTCCACTTAGTGAGAAATTCTTCGACTTAAAATTTGATACAAATTCTTCTATCACCTCGCAAATTGTTGAACTGGAAAAACTGCGTCTCAAGTTGGCGGACGAACAGTCTGATATGTCTGATAGTCTCTTTGTGAGTCCGATTCTGCACAAGCTGCCTCCTGGGTGGTTCACCTTCAGACTAGAGGAGGAGACCACTCTGGAAAAACTCAAAAGACTCATCCGCCTTGAGGATCAAAATTAGGGACATCTGCCGGTCGACAACCCGGATCCCAGGCCATTCGTGGCTATGGTCGGGAGTAGTCACCGCAGTACTTCCTCTGAGTGGTGGCTGGATAGCGGTGCTACATGTCATGTCACAAATGACAGAGGTCTTCTCTCTGAGGTCATGGCAGTCCAGGAGAAAGTGGAAGATTGCAATGGAGGAGAGACCACTGTCACTCATGCTGGGACAGCTGAGCTGGTCCTCTCATCAGGTAAATTTTTGTTTTTAAAAAATGTTAAAGTAGTTCCTTGCATAACTAAAAATCTGATTTCCATAAGCTTATTAGATAAGGCTGGGATGACCTTCACTACTCAAAATGGTAGAATGACCTTAATGGTCAATTCACATTATTTTGGGTGTGCGTATATGATCAACGGAATGTATAGACTTAGCCTGAATAACGATAGCATTAACCAAGTGAGTTCTAACCTTATTGATCCCAAGTTGTTACATAACAGACTAGGACATGTGAACTATAGGAAAATGCTAGACCTAGCTAAGAGTCAAAACATCCCTTTAGATCTGTCTATTCTATTTGACAAATGTGAGGTGTGTGCGCAAACCAAAATCACTAGAACACCTTTCAAGTCGGTGTCTAGAAGCACACAACTTCTGGAATTGATACATTCAGACCTTTGTGATTTTCGAAGTCATATCACTAGAGGGGGAAAGAAGTATCTAATTACCTTCATAGCCGATTTTTCGAGATATTGTCATGTGTATTTGTTGAGATCGAAAGATGAGGCCTTTGAGACTTTTAAAATTTTTAAGTCTCGTGTGGAAAATCAGTTGAACCTTAACATCAAGAGGTTCAGAAGTGATCGAGGAGGAGAATACACTACAACTGAGTTTAAAGAATTTTGTGCCTCTGAGGGCATCGTCCTTGAAACCACAGCTCCTTACTCACCCCAGTCAAATGGCATTGCCGAGCATAAGAATAGAACTTTAACAGAGATGTTGAACTCTATGCTCCTAACAGCTAGCATGCCCAACTCCTTTGGGGGAGAAGCAGTTCTTACTACGAATCACATTCTGAATAGAGTGCCTCACTCAAAACTCATTTCTATCCCGTATGAGTTGTGGCATGGTTATCCTTGTAGGTATGATACTCTAAATACTTGTGGCTGTATCGCATATGTGCGATTACAAGACCTTAAAAGACCTAAGATGGGACCTAGAACAACAACATGTTTTTATCTAGGTAGTGCAGAAGATAGTGCAACTGACAGGTTTCTTGATCTATCCACTAATACAGTGATAGAGTCTAGAGATGCTATTTTCTTTGAACATAAATTTATCAAAGATCATGGCTTAACTGTCCACGGGTCTACTGACGTGATTGCAGAATCTACTGTAGAACCTGAAGCTGGCCCCTCTGGCACTGCTCCCCAACCTCTAGAAGTGGAACCTGTTCCTGTTAGAACGTCTACAAGAGATAGAGTCCCTAAGAATTTTGGTGAGAATTTCGTCACCTACCACTTAGAGGACGATCCATTCTCCTATCAGGAAGCAATGAGATCTAAAGATTCTTTAATGTGGGCAGAAGCTATCGATGATGAGATGGACTCGCTGCTACAAAATAACACTTGGCATCTAGTTGACCTGCCGAAAGGAGCTAAAATCCTAGGATGCAAGTGGGTGTTGAAGAAGAAATTATATAGTGATGGGTCTATAGTCAGGTATAAAGCGCGTCTAGTAGTTAAAGGCTATAAATAACAAGAGGGAATAAATTATTTTGATGTTTATTCACATGTGTGTCACCTATCGACTATTAGGATTCTTCTAGCCTTAGCTTCTATCGAAAACTTCATAGTTCATCAGATGAATGTAAAGACAGCCTTCTTAAATGGAGAGCTTGATGAAGAGATCTACATGGCACAACCTGAAGGTTATGTTCATAAAGATCTAAAAGATAAAGTGTGCAAATTAAATAAATCAATCTATGAGCTTAAGCAAGTGCCTAAGATGTGGCACATGAAGTTTGATCAAGTGGTAAAGAGCGTTGGATTTCAGTCCAGTCTTTCAGACAAGTGTCTCTATCACCGCTCGTTGTCCAATCAAACAGTCATCATATGTCTATATGTGGATGATATGTTGATTCTGGGTTCAGATCTTGCTGCAGTGAGGGATGTCAAATCCACTCTCGCAGAAGTTTTTGACATGAAGGAACTTGGTCCTGTGGATACCCTATTAGGTATGAAAGTTAGAGTTGACAAGGGTAGAGTCACCCTTAGCCAGGCTCATTATATAGAGCAACTACTTTCTACTTGGGGATACAAAAACTGTAGGCATGTTGAGACACCGTTTGATCATAATGTTAAGTTGAGTCCTAATGAAGAGACCAGTATATATCAATTAAAATTTTCTAAAATAATTGGTAGTCTTATGTACGCCACAAGTTGTACAAGACCAGACATTGCCTTCACGGTTGGCATGTTGAGCCGCTTTACCAGCAGTCCAGGCAAAGAGCATTGGGATGCCCTATGTAACAGCCCAAAGTGCAGAAACAGGAATTTTTGGGTGACACGGCCTGGGACACGGGCGTGTCCCAGGGCGTGTCAGGTGATACGGCCTGCGACACGGGCGTGTCGCAGGGCGTGTCGAGGTTGTGTCGACGATTGGGCTTTGTCTCGACGATTTTTCTCTCGACGATGCGTCGAGAGGGAGGCACACGGCCCAGGACACGGGCGTGTCCAAGGCCGTGTCGCATGCTCGACGATTTGTACTCGACGATCGTCGAGTGTCGAGAAGTGAGTGTTGAGTGTTGAACACGGCCTGTGACACGGGCGTGTCACAGGGCGTGTCAAGTCAGGCGACGAACTCAGCCCGCCGAAGGATTTCGACAGGGCGTGTCTTTGTGCCGTGTCTGGGCACACGGCCTGGGACACGGGCGTGTCACAGGCCGTGTGAAGTCTCGGGATGATTTGAGATTTTTTTCCCCGGGTACACGGCCACAGACACGGGCGTGTCTGAAGGCGTGTTGGTGACACGGCCCATGACACGGGCGTGTCCCGTGGGCGTGTCACTGGTTTGGATAAGTCGGTTGACCACCGCTTGAGGCACACGGCCTGGCACACGGCCGTGTTCGAGGCCGTGTCGGGTCAAAATATGTGTTTTTGGCAGAATCGTGGCCGTCCATTCCTTCAGTCTGGATCCAAGGGCTGAAGCTTCTTCTTCTTTTTCCTTAAGGGCCGAAATCAGAGAATGATTTCTCACTTTGCTTTGGCCTTCATCTTTCTTCAAGAGAGAGAAAGAGAGAGAAAAAGGAGGAGGAAGAAGAAAGGGGGCTGCTGCTGGTGGTGCTGCGGTTTACCGACGAGAGATCCGAAGCCAGCGTTGCGGAGGAAACGCTCTTGCGAGTCTTGCAAGCTAGCTTGGAGGCCATGGCACCGAAGCGATCGTCAAGGGTAACGACTTTTATTCCTAGCCATGTGAAGGCTTCCTTTTTGGCATATCTTTTGATTCCCCCACCAAGAGGTGGCTGCTTTTGGGAGTCGTTTGGGTGATTCTTGAAATCCCCTTTGTTGTGCATATAGATCCGGAAATGGAGTACGGAATAGGCATGCTGTGTGAAGCCCATCTGGACAGGTTAGTCTGGATTGGTGATGTTGCATACGAACCGGAGAAGACTCCGTGATAAACGTGTAGTGTAAGGAGTCTACGGGTTATGCCTGCGAAAAGGAGTAGCAGGAAGTACTGGGGTGGTAGCCCAGGAAAATAGCCATGTGCTGGTTTTGGGTCCAACCTGTGATTGAGGCACAGGAAGTACTGGTGGGACCAGGAAAGGCCCTTTTTGTGATGCTTAATGTCATAGGGTGTCCACCTGTGAAGCGAGTCACAGGAAGTACTGGTGTGCCCAGGAAAGACCCCTGACATTTGTGCTTGTGCGGTGTCCACCTGTGGAGAGAGTCACAGGAAGTACTGGTGTGCCCAGGAAAGACCCGCTGTTGCTGTGAGGAAATGGGTATAGTGAAATACCCAGGCTTGAATGCCAAGAACAGGATTGGTGAGACCGACCCGCGCCTGTGATGTAGCCATGAGTACGCTGTACTCGGAGAAGGCAAGGCGATTTGAGCAACGGGGGGTGGAGGATCCGACCTGCGCTATGTCCGTCTGACGTGAGACCAAAAAGTGCGGTCTGTTGGAGCGCATAACAAGAGTCTTCGGCCTGCGCGCCATGACACAATGGGGGGCTACGGGCCATCCCGGTGTCCGAAGACTAACTCCGGCTGCACGCCATGGAGTAAATGCTCAAGAGATTTACCGTTAGGTGATAACCCTGATACGGTGGTGGGCAAGAGGTTGCCAGAACACCAAGAATGTGCCCTGAGTGCACGGACCGTTGGGCCGGGTGGCGAACGGTTGTGATGGCTTGTGTGTGTGAAAGCACCTTTTGATGATATAGCTTGCCATACTTGTGATATGATATGCCTGCAGGGAAAAATACCGCTGCCCCGAGAGAAGGGGTAGGGTCGTTATAATTTGGTCAGCTGAACGCTGAACGTTGCTTTTGTTTGCCACCGGTGGGTGGATTGTCCGTTTCCAGGTGCTGGAGAGCCGAGCGGATCGCGTAGAGGCTGATGTTCCTGCTGGTGTTGCTGCTGCTGCTGCCGCTAGCCCTCGAAGGCTAGCTGTGTTCTTTTGTGTGTTTTCTTTTATTGTGGCCGGCCTGCGCGCCAATCTGTTTTAAGCCACTGTGTGAAAGCCATGTAAGGCCATAAGGCCAACGTTTTGTGCTTGATGTAAGACATTCCTATATATATATAAAATGTGGAGTTTTATGTTTGGACATTCATGAGGAGTTCAAGTAGTTTAGGCTTCCGCTAGAATGCTTGTGATAGGTGCGATGCGCTACTCTGGTATCATCCTGTACCTTCACCGACTGTTTTGTGGTATATCCTGTGGGGCCCCGGTCGGACCTTCTAGAATATATCATATGAACGGATGGGGTTGTTACATTGTTGGTATCGGTTGTCTTGGTCTTTCCCTCTCGAAGTCGTGGCCGACTTCTTTTGTGGGGTGGCGAGCACGTGTTTGTGCAAACCAAAGTCTACGAGTGAACTCCTGAATGTCCATGATAGGAATGCATTTTGTATGTTTGAGGAACCTGCGTGTTCCTATTTTGTGTTGTTTGCTTGGGAACGACCGCTAATGTATGTGTCTTGTCCACCTTTAGGTGACACGAAGTGGAGCTGGGCCGTCTGAGCCCCAGCGTTCTGATGAAAGTACGGCACCAGCCGCGGTGCCTACACCTCCACCGTCTGCGGAACATGTCCGTTTAGTTGCGGAGGCCTTATTTACCATGATCCAAGGCCAGCCCCTTAGGCAGGAACAAGCGGCTGTAAGGCCAGAACAGGTGGTGGCAAGGCCTGAACCTGTTATGGATGTGGTTCCTCGAGCGGCTGAGAAGCAGCTAACGCGGTTTATGAGTTTCCATCCGCCTACGTTCTCGGGAGCGGGAACCCCGACGCAGGCTGAGGATTGGTTATCGCGCGTCAAGCGAGTGATGACGGCGATAGGAACGGCGGAGCATCAGAAAGTTACCTTAGCCACCTTCTTGCTTGAAGGAGAAGCGCGTTTATGGTGGGATGAGATGGAGTTGCATCATTTGGTGGGTCGTCCGTTAACCCAAGTGTCGATGGAAGAATTCTCCCGGCTCTTCCTTGCGAAGCACCTTCCTGTGGCGCAACGGATAGCCATGGAAAATGAATTCCAACGGTTAACTCAAGGTGATGGCAGTGTTGACGCGTACCTGCATGAGTTTACTCGCTTGGGGCGGTATGCGGGTTCGATCTTTGCGAATGAGCAGAGGAAGACGAATCGGTTCTATGAAGGGCTGAGGGACGAGCTGAGGTTCCTTTTGTCCAGTTCTGTGAACCAAGGTTTCCAAGCATTGGTTGACACCGCGACAGCGTTGGAAAAGGATATGAAGAGGGTGCAAGGGAAGAGAGCTTTGACTGTGTCGCAATCAGAGTGGAAGGCTCCCCGATCGGGAAAGTCATTTTATAAGAAGAGATGGGGTAAGAAGTCCAAGCCTAGTGGACAAGCTCCTTCATCAGTTGCAACGGGAGCAACATCAGGGGCAACCTCCAAGCCAGAAACCCGTACCTGCTTCAATTGTGGTCGGATGGGGCATATTGCGCGAGATTGTCGGATGCCGCCAAAGAGTGAAAAGAAGGCGGGAGCATCTTATGCGGAAAAAGGAAAGGCAGTGGTGGATTCTTCTGCCTCGCAGGCGCAACCCCGGGACTACAATCTTGGCCTGCAGGAGGCCATCAATCAGAGTGACGTTGTCACAGGTATGAGTTAGTTTTGCTTATGCTAATGTTTGTCTGCTTAGCTTAGTCCCCCTATGTTTGTGGTTTGTGTGTGTGACATGTTTGTCATAGGTTTTGTAATGATTCGGGACACGCTGGCGCGAGCACTGTTTGATACAGGTGCATCGCATTCTTTTCTGTCTCGTGAATTTATTACGCGGCTTGGGATACCCAGTCGTGCAAAGACAGATAGCGTCAGAGTGGTGTTGCCGAATGGTTGTTGGATGCTTGCGGATCAAGCTTGCGATGTGGCGGTTCAGTTAGGAAGTCGGGATTTTCGTTTAACTCCAATTGTTTTGCCAATATCGGAATTCGATGTGATTTTTGGGATGGATTGGCTTGCGGAGCAGCATGCTATGATTGATTGCCAGTCCAAAGAAATCACGTTGGGCCAGAATACCGAACAGAAGACCAAGTTCGCGGGTATGCGAGGAGTGAGCGGGATGTTGATGTCTGCACTCCAGGTAGTCAAAGCTGTTCGGAAGGGTGCAGAGTGTTACTTTGCACTAATTCAGGCTGTTGAGCCTAAGGCCACTTTGTGCGAGGTTCCGATTGTGGCAGACTTTACAGATGTGTTTCCCGCGGATCTCCCTGGGCTACCACCCCAGTGGGAGATTGACTTCACAATTGAGTTGGTGTCAGGTGCGAAACCCGTGGCCCGCTCGCCATATCGCGTTGCACCTAAAGAAATGGCTGAGTTGAAGGTTCAACTACAAGAAATGCTAGAGCAAGGTTATATCCGCCCAAGTATGTCACCTTGGAGCGTGCCTGTGCTTTTTGTAAAGAAGAAAGATGGTGGGTTACGGTTGTGTATCGATTACCGTGAATTGAATAAGCTGACCGAGAAGAATAAGTATCTGATACCTCGGATTGATGAATTATTTGATCAGCTAGTGGGCTCGACCGTCTATTCGAAGTTGGACCTGAAGTCTGGTTATTACCAGTTAAGAATTCGGGAAAGTGACATTCCTAAAACCGCATTTGGAACGCGTTATGGGCACTATGAGTTCACAGTCATGCCCTTTGGATTGTGCAATGCGCCCTCGGTGTTTATGGATCTGATGCACCGTATTTTTCGTGAGTACCTGGATCTGTTTGTGATAGTGTTTATTGATGATATCCTGGTATACTCGAAGTCCAAAGTTGAGCATGAGATTCACTTGCGGTTGGTGTTGAACACGTTGAGGCAAAATCAGCTCTATGCCAAGTTCTCGAAGTGCGAGTTTTGACTATCGTCAGTGGCATTTTTGGGCCATGTGGTGAGTGGAGCGGGCATTGCAGTGGATCCAGCGAAGATAAAAGCCATACAAGAATGGCCAATATTGTCTTCCGTGGTCGAGGTCAGGAGTTTCCTTGGACTTGCGGGCTACTATAGAAGATTTGTGGAGAACTTCTCGCGGATCGCTTTGCCGCTAACCACACTGACGCGAAAGGATCAGAAGTTCGTTTGGACGCCAGAGTGCGCACGAGCTTTTGAAGAGCTGAAGGTTCGGTTGACCACGGCGCCGGTGTTGTCTTCGCCATGTGGAACCGATGGATTTGTAATTTATAGCGATGCCTCAGGGAGCGGCTTAGGTTGCGTTCTTCTGCAGAGCGGAAAGGTGATTGCTTATGGCTCACGCCAATTGAAGGTGCACGAGCGAAATTACGCCGTCCATGATTTGGAACTAGCGGCGGTGATTTTTGCCCTTAAGCTGTGGCGACACTACCTTTATGGCGTGAAGGTGGAGATCTATACTGATCATAAGAGCCTAAAGTATCTTTTAGAACAGAAAGACTTGAATATGCGACAACGAAGGTGGTTGGAGTTCCTTGTGGACTACACTTTCGAGATTCACTATACACCCGGGAAGGGGAATGTTGTCGCGGATGCCTTGAGTCGGCGAGTTCCGGCTAGAGCAAATTGGTTACAAAGGCATGATGAACGTCTTATCCAGGAATTGGAGGCATTGGAGATCTATTGTGTTGATAAGAATTCCACTGCCATTGCATGTTTGAACTGGACCGAGGTGCAATGTGACCTTGCGGACCGAGTTCGACGGGCAACGGAGTTGGATGAAGATCTCTTGCGCTATGTGAATGAAGGGCCAGAAGGCAAATTCACCTGGAATGACGGTCTTTTGCGAAAAGAGGGCCGTTTGTGCGTCCCAAATGTGGGGAAACTGAGGGAAGAACTGATGTATGAAGCGCATTATACCAAGTATTCCATTCACCCCGGGAGCACAAAGATGTTCAACGATATGAAGAAGCTTTTCTGGTGGCCAGGGCTCAAGAAAGATGTTGCCCTGTATGTAGCCAAATGTCAAACATGTGCGATGGTGAAGGCGGAATGCCAAAAGCCGGGCGGTTATTTGAAGTCACTGCCGATCCCAGTGTGGAAATTTGATGATATTTCCATGGATTTTGTGCATGGATTGCCAAGATCGCAGCGAGGAAATGATTCCATTTGGGTAATTGTTGACCGGCTAACAAAAGTAGCACATTTTCTCCCGAACAGGCGGGATGATTCGGTTGAAAGTTTGGCAAAGTTATATGTTGATCAGATTGTGCAACTTCACGGTGTTCCTCAGAGCATCGTAAGTGATCGAGATGGGCGATTCACGTCAAATGATTGGAGGCTAGTTCACCGACTGTTGGGCACGAAGTTGACTTTCAGTACAGCTTTTCATCCCCAAACGGATGGCCAAACTGAACGTACCAACAGAACAATGGAGGACATGCTCCGAATGTGCGCCCTTGACTTCGGAAAGAGATGGGAAGATCATCTCTATATGGTCGAGTTTGCATATAATAACAGCTACCAAGCAAGCATTGGGATGGCACCATATGAAGCCCTATATGGAAGGAAGTGTCGTACTCCCTTGGCTTGGGTAGAAGCGGGTGAAGCCCGGGTTGTTAAACCAAATGAGGTGGATGAAGCAAACTCAACCATTCGGACTATTCAAGAGAGATTGCTTATTGCTCAAGATCGACAAGCGAAGTACTACAACGCCAAGCACCGGAACATTGAATTTGCGGTTGGCGATTGGGTCTACTTGAATATCAAGCCATTCAAAGGTGTCTCCAGGATTCGACGATTGAAAAAGTTGAGTCCAAGATTTTTGGGTCCTTTCGAAGTGGTTGAGCGAATTGGCGAAGCGGCTTATCGGCTAGCTCTGTCGGCGGACTTGGGTGGGTTACATGATGTCTTTCACATCTCGGTGCTTCGGAAAGCCGTGAAATATCCAGCTCAAGTGATCGCGGATGATCGGGTGCCGGTGGAGTATGGGCTAACAACGAGAGTTAGACCCATTCGGATCGAAGATCGAGCCGAGAAACAGTTGCGGAACAAGACGGTCGGTATGGTAAAAGTCCGGTGGGACAACTGCGGCCGTGAAGAGCTGACATGGGAACGCGAGCAGACCATGCGAGAAGAGTTCCCTGAGTTGTTTCTGTAATTTATATCGAGAATATTGTAACATAAAATGTTAGATGTTGTAACATTTTTCTTGCTGCTTTCTGTTACTTTCCTGTCTCTAAATTTCGAGGACGAAATTTCTTGTAGGAGGGGAGGATTGTAACAGCCCAAAGTGCAGAAACAGGAATTTTTGGGTGACACGGCCTGGGACACGGGCCTGTCCCAAAGCGTGTCAGGTGACACGGCCTGCGACACGGGCGTGTCGCAGGGCGTGTCGAGGTTGTGTCGACGATTGGGCTTTGTCTCGACGATTTTTCTCTCGACGATGCGTCGAGAGGGAGGCACACGGCCCAGGACACGGGCGTGTCCAAGGCCGTGTCGCATGCTCGACGATTTGTACTCGACGATCGTCGAGTGTCGAGAAGTGAGTGTTGAGTGTTGAACACGGCCTGTGACACGGGCGTGTCACAGGGCGTGTCAAGTCAGGCGACGAACTCAGCCCTCCGAAGGATTTCGACAGGGCGTATCTTTGTGCCGTGTCTGGGCACACGGCCTGGGACACGGGCGTGTCACAGGCCGTGTGAAGTCTCGGGATGATTTGGGATTTTTTTCCCCAGGTACACGGCCACAGACACAGGCGTGTCTGAAGGCGTGTTGGTGACACGGCCCATGACACGGGCGTGTCCCGTGGGCGTGTCACTGGTTTGGATAAGTCGGTTGACCACCGCTTGAGGCACACGGCTTGGCACACGGCCGTGTTCGAGGCCGTGTCGGGTCAAAATATGTGTTTTTGGCAGAATCGTGGTCGTCCATTCCTTCAGTCTGGATCCAAGGGCTGAAGCTTCTTCTTCTTTTTCCTTAAGGGCCGAAATCAGAGAATGATTTCTCACTTTGCTTTGGCCTTCATCTTTCTTCAAGAGAGATAAAGAGAGAGAAAAAGGAGGAGGAAGAAGAAAGGGGGCTGCTGCTGGTGGTGCTGCGGTTTACCGACGAGAGATCCGAAGCCAGCGTTGCGGAGGAAACGCTCTTGCGAGTCTTGCAAGCTAGCTTGGAGGCCATGACACCGAAGCGATCGTCAAGGGTAACGACTTTTCTTCCTAGCCATGTGAAGGCTTCCTTTTTGGCATATCTTTTGATTCCCCCACCAAAAGGTGGCTGCTTTTGGGAGTCGTTTGGGTGATTCTTGAAATCCCCTTTGTTGTGCATATAGATCCGGAAATGGAGTACGGAATAGACATGCTGTGTGAAGCCCATCTGGACAGGTTAGTCTGGATTAGTGATGTTGCATACGAACCAGAGAAGACTCTGTGATAAACGTGTAGTGTAAGGAGTCTACGGGTTATGCCTGCGAAAAGGAGTAGCAGGAAGTACTGGGGTGGTAGCCCAGGAAAATAGCCATGTGCTGGTTTTGGGTCCAACCTGTGATTGAGGCACAGGAAGTACTGGTGGGACCAGGAAAGACCCTTTTTGTGATGCTTAATGCCATAGGGTGTCCACCTGTGAAGCGAGTCACAGGAAGTACTGGTGTGCCCAGGAAAGACCCCTGACATTTGTGCTTGTGCGGTGTCCACCTGTGGAGAGAGTCACAGGAAGTACTGGTGTGCCCAAGAAAGACCTGCTGTTGCTGTGAGGAAATGGGTATAGTGAAATACCCAGGCTTGAATGCCAAGAACAGGATTGGTGAGACCGACCCGCGCCTGTGATGTAGCCATGAGTACGCTGTACTCGGAGAAGGCAAGGCGATTTGAGCAACGGGGGGTGAAGGATTCGACCTGAGCTATGTCCGTCTGACGTGAGACCAAAAAGTGCGGTCTGTTGGAGCGCATAGCAAGAGTCTTCGGCCTGCGCGCCATGACACAATGGGGGGCTACGGGCCATCCCGGTGTCCGAAGACTAACTCCGGCTGCACGCCATGGAGTAAATGCTCAAGAGATTTACCATTGGGTGATAACCCTGATACGGTGGTGGGCAAGAGGTTGCCAGAACACCAAGAATGTGCCCTGAGTGCACGGACCGTTGTGCCGGGTGGCGAACGGTTGTGATGGCTTGTGTGCGTGAAAGCACCTTTTGATGATATAGCTTGCCATACTTGTGATATGATATGCCTGCAGGGAAAAATACCGCTGCCCCGAGAGAAGGGGTAGGGTCGTTATAATTTGGTCAGCTGAACGCTGACCGTTACTTTTGTTTGCCACCGGTGGGTGGATTGTCCGTTTCCAGGTGCTGGAGAGTCGAGCGGATCGCGTAGAGGCTGATGTTCCTGCTGGTGTTGCTGCTGCTGCTGCCGCTAGCCCTCAAAGGCTAGCTGTGTTCTTTTGTGTGTTTTCTTTTATTGTGGCCGGCCTGCGCGCCAATCTGTTTTAGGCCACTGTGTGAAAGCCATGTAAGGCCATAAGGCCAACGTTTTGTGCTTGATGTAAGACATTCCTATATATATAAAATGTGGAGTTTTATGTTTGGACATTCATGAGGAGTTCAAGTAGTTTAGGCTTCCGCTAGAATGCTTGTGATAGGTGCGATGCGCTACTCTGGTATCATCCTGTACCTTCACCGACTGTTTTGTGGTATATCCTGTGGGGCCCCGGCCGGACCTTCTAGAATATATCATATGAACGGATGGGGTTGTTACACCCTAGATAGGCTGATGAGATACTTGAGAGGTACTAAAGATCTTGCCTTGTGCTATACTGGTTATCCTACTACTGTGGATGGATTCTCTGATGCCTCGTGGTGTTCAGAAGTTGGGAACAACAAGTCTACTAGTGGATATATATTCACTTTGGGTGGAGCTGCTATCACTTGGAAATCCAAAAGATAGACATGTATAGCCCTGTCGTCCATGGAAGCCGAGTTGTTTGCCTTAGCTTCAGCTGGTGAAGAGGCAGATTGGATCAGGAACCTGATTTTAGACATACCCTTGTCTAGGTTACAAGTCAACTCATTGAGCTTGTATTGTGATAATCAAGCAGCAGCTCAAGTTGTTAATAATGCCCTCTATAACACTAAGAGGAGACTTGTACGACTGAGACATGCTTTGTTGAATTATCTAAAAGAACAAGGAATTATCACTTTGATCGATGTGCGTTCGAAGGATAATCTGGCTGATCCATTGACGAAAGGAATGCCCAAAGACCGATTAATCAAAACTGTGGGGGAAATGAGACTAAAGGCGATTTAGCTCGGTCTTAGTTCAAGGTTAGGCGATTCAGTTCAGCCTTAGTCCAATTGTTTTGATTTTCATATTTTCTTTGTCAAAGCAAGCATATTGTGCTCCGTTGATGTTCTTGGTTGCTGAGTTCGGATCTGGTAAGTTATTTCATTCCAAACTTGATGCTAACAACTTCACCTGGATTCGTCTATCTTGCCTTGGAGGAGAGTGTTATTCCAAACTTGATAACACGATCTGACTTGGTTTGACTTTTCTCTTGTTGATTGGTTCCATTCCAAACTTGATGCGTTCAAGTCAACTCTAGAAGAGCAGTAACCGTGACATTCCATATAGGAACATAGATATAGCTGCGGTGTCCAGAAGTCCGTAAATCGTTTCATTTGGAAATAGATAACAGATTCTGAGGTTTATCTATAATACTCTGTAGAAGCGTCCTTCCAGCCAACACTAATAATAATAATTAAATACTACGTTCTCATGGTAGAACTAAATATTTGTATATTTTCAAATGTTTGAATTCATTTTAAAATGAAATTCTCTGTTGGAAATTACAGGGGCTGCTGATCTAGGAGGAGCACTGGTAGACTGGGATCCTGATCATGATGATCTTCTGGATATTGACAGTTAGAGTATTGTTAGACCATCTTTTTGGTATCTCTGCTTCAGAGTAATGTTTAGCTCTTTATTTTCTTTAACCTGTTTGTTTGGACTTCTGTTGCTCTCTGTTTGATTTGGGACGCTAGGCGTTTAGGGCCTGTGCCTTGATTGTATCTGAGACATGATGTGATGTGGCTGAACTCTTATTCTGTTTATGCATGCATACTAATTTTCTTGTTAAGTCTAATAATTTTTAACAGGTGCCGGACACGGTTGTGAATGATTCACTTTTGGCAGAACATTTCACAAACCACCCCCCTTTTCCGACGTCGGGTTCACAGCGGACATAGGAGGAGATTGTTAGTGATATTGAGTTTTATGTCCGCTCGTGTCGGGTCCGACTCGGAACGGGTTATTGGGTTCGTGTCGCTCTAGGGCTTGGCTCTACGCTGGAGATACTATATAATCCCTATTTCAAACTTGATATGTTGATGCGCAAAAACGTCGCGGGGCACCAGCCAGCTAACACGGAGGGGGTGTTCGATCTCACAAGCTAGGAGAGGAGGAGAGGAGGGGAGGAAGGAAGCCTCTGAGTGCTCGAGAGTGGAGCAAACGGCTTGTCAAAGAGGGTTGCGGGGGTAGAGGAGAGAAGCTTGATCAACAGAGCAGGTTGATCAAGAGAGGAGAAGGAGGTTGACCAGGAGCTGTCGAGCAGACGGCTAATGTGACGGTTGTGCTTGCAGGTTGGATGCCGAGGAGAGCTGAGCTGAGAAGAAGTCTGCTGAGCAGAGGAGCAAGACTTGCTGAGCAGAGGAGCAAGGCTTGCTGAGCAGAGGAGAGAAGAGGGGGCCGCTAGCAGCGGCAACAACACACTTCGCCCGCCGCGGCCTAAATGCCACTCCTGCGACGGGCTTTCCTTTTATTAATAGCTAGAGATTACAAGCTTACAAGTACACCTTTGCAACAAATCAATAAAGGGGTACAAGGAGAAGCTGGCGGCTAAGAGAGAAGAAAGTGCCAGAAAGCAGGGGAGAGGCTGCCAGAGACTAAGTAAAAGAGTCTGCTGGCAAGCTGGAGGACTGAGAAACTGAGTCTGCAGAGTCTGCTGGCAAGCTGCTGAAGAGCTGCTGGAGAGCTGTGCGGACAGGAAACTGAGTCCGCAGAGCTTGCTGGAGGAGGTGATGACGGACTGCGCGGACTGGAAAACGGAGTCCGCAGGGCTTGCTGGTAGGACTTGCAGGATCCTCCCACCGTCTGGCGCGATGCAGAATGAGAGGCACCATGGGTTATTTATAGGCCCAGGGAAGTTCTTCTAGAAGCGGGGCCCAGTGACATCAGCATGACGACCTGCGCGGACTCCGCGGACAGAGATTTTGCGTCCGCCACTGTCGAGCGATGAAGCAATCGGAAGGACCCACCTGCAGAGAATTGGAGGTCGCCCCCTAGCGGGCGACCGGGGCGGACTCCGGGAGGAGTCCGCCCGGCAGGCCGGAGGCCGCCCCCTAGCGGGCGGCCTGGGCGGACTCCAGGGTGGAGTCCGCCCGGCAGGGCGCCGGGGCCGCCCCCTAGCGGGCGGCCTGGGCGGACTCCAGGGGGAGTCCGCCCGGCAGGGCGCCGGGGCCGCCCCCTAGCGGGCGGCCTGGGCGGACTCCAGGGGGAGTCCGCCCGGCAGTCGGGTAGAGGCCGCCCCCTAGCGGGCGGCCTGGGCGGACTCCAGGGGGAGTCCGCCCGGCTAGCCTGGCCGCCCCCTTGCGGGCGGCCTGGGCGGACTCCAGGAGGAGTCCGCCCGGCTGGCGGGCAGAGGCCGCCCCCTAGCGGGCGGCCTGGGCGGACTCCAGGGGGAGTCCGCCCGGCTGGCCTGGCCGCCCCCTTGCGGGCGGCCTGGGCGGACTCCAGGGGGAGTCCGCCCGGCAGGCGGGCAGAGGCCGCCCCGGGTGGGCGGCCTCGGCGGACGGCGGCAGGAGGCCGCCGCCCCTCGGGCAGCAGGGAGGTCGCCCCTGGCGGGCGTCCTTGGCGGACGGCGGTAGGAGACCACCGCCCCTTGGGCGAAATAGGAGGCCGCTCCTGGTGATGCTGTTGGCGGACTCCTGCAAGGAAAAGCACTGTATGATTAGCGGACCTAACCGCATGTCCCGCGAGGGTGAGCCATGGGAATAGCCTGCCGTCCCGCAGGGCACGCGGTTGCTAGGAGACCTAGGCGGATAGGGAAGACTGTCCGCCTACGCTGGGACCCATCGCGATCGAAAGGGACACTCTAAGGGTCACGATGAGCCGGCTGGCCACCTTGGGAAGGATCGCCGATTTCTGGGTTAACATAATCCCCGCACTTTTTTAAGTTCCGAAAAGAACTTCGAAAAAGTTGGAGACCCACGAAAATCGTGATCCCCCCCAACGGGAGAAGAGGAGCAAGGAGAGACAGGACCTGAAGACTCTCCTCACAAGCTTGGTGCTTCCTGTCTATTTTCCTGTAAAAGGAAAGTTAGGATAAGCATGTAGGGGTGGCACATCGAGTGTGTACCTGAATTTGCTTTTGCAAAACGAAGAAGGCGTGTCTTCTGTAAATGCTCTGCAAAATAAAAGTGAGGAAAACAGAAAGACACAACAACTCGCAAGTACCTGAAAGGGACCTGCAAGTCTTTGATGATCTCTGCAAGAAGAGAGTTATGAACAGGTATCGTATATAAAAATAAGCTGCAAGTACCTGTATGAGGCTTGCAGGTGTTAACTGTTGACTGTTAACTGTCGACAAGATAAGACCGATATGACCAATTAGCAAGAAAGATGCCTGATGAATACTATTATGAAGCCCAGATCAATAAACTGAGTGTTGACTGCTGACAGATATGACTGGATAATAATAGCATGGTTGATAGCACTTGAGCAAATAATGTATATAGAAGATGAGAGCAATAGAGATTATATGAGTGCGAATCATCATCCGATAGAGCTTTGAAGAAGCAATTCATATAGGATGAGCATGAGCAAAGTGATTGCTGAAAATCCTTTTGGTAGGTCGGATTAACCTGTTCACCTGTGAAAGAAGGCAAGAGAGAAAAAGGAGGTCTACACCCGGAATGATTAAAGTGGGTTGAATGCTGCCACAGGTGTTCCCCGTGGGCCTTATGCATCACTTGCCCGAAAAATCATCCCGAGTATAGTCCTACTCAAAGCGGGCTGGCCGCGCATCCTCAAGGAGGGGGGAAAAAGGAAAAAAGAGGTCCATGTTCGGAATGACTACAGAGGGTTGAATGCTGCCACAGGTGTTCCCCGTGGGCCTTATGCATCACTTGCCCGAAAAAATCATTCCGAGTATGGTCCTGCTCGAAGCGGGAAAGGAAAAAGAGGTCCATGTTCGGAATGACTAAAGAAGGTTGAATGCTGCCACAGGTGTTCCCCGTGGGCCTTATGCATCACTGGCCTGAGAAAGTCATTCCGAGTATGGTCCTGCTCGAAGCGGGCTGGCCGCGCATCCTCAAGGAGGGCACAAAGCAAGAGAAGGTCCTGAGAAGGACCGCTGGAAGCAAGGAAGATCCTGAGAAGGATCGCTAGAAACTCTGCTCTCTTGCCCTGGGCACAAGCATCACTGATCAAGGAGACAGGTTGCGCCAAGAGGCCTATATTGTCTGTGTATTGATCAGTGGAGTTGTGAGAACCCGAGAGGCATGGATCGAGGATACCGGAGAGAGTTATTCGGCCACCACAGTTGAAGGCTGATCAAAGAGACAAGGTTACGCTTGATTGCCATTGCTTGTCCAGCGAAGATCATCCTAACCGTAGTGTTTCCTATAAGACGCACAACAGAGCTAACACATGGGGCTCCCCTAGCACACACTCTGTGTCAGATGCTGGCTAGGATCCTAAGCCTGAAGCCCATAATCGTAGATGAACTGCTCCCACTACACATATGGGGAAACTCCCACCATATGTGGTCGAAGCGGTAGTGCGAGAACAAACTACGGAGGGAACGTTTCAGACTCGGCGAAATCTCATTGGCGTATTGATCCAGAGAGAGAGAGAGAGAGGCAACAAAAAGGGAACTGTGTCAGTACAGGATCTCTGAATAAAAGCTTTGCAGAAAAGCAAGAAAAGAACACTGAGAAGTGTCGTAAAGAATGTATGAAAAGGAGAGAGAGTAAGTGTTGAGATAACCCCTGAAGGTTGTAAGGAGCTCTGGAGGACTGTGAAGTCCATCGCTTTGGAGGACTGTGTAGTCCTTTCTAGTTTAGAATAGCCTTCCCAGCACGCCCTCATCGTCGGCGTCGAAGCATTCGACTTCTTGGTTTACAATGAGGAGAGGAGGCTCTTCGACGTGATTCACTCCCCTTGAGGAGCAAGGAACATCTGAAATTTATTTGCCCTTTGACGTTGATGGGTCAGGGCGATCTTCTTTAGGGAGCAAGTCATGCATCTTGCCCTGCCGGAGCATCCTTTGCACAAGCTGACGGAATGCTCGGCAGTTTTCTGTTCGATGGCCTGGCTCTTTGTGGAATTCACAATAAGGCTCTGAGTCTCTAGACCTCTGATCTGCTGGCCGGTAGGGCTTCTTGTATCTTGCCCTGTCTTTCATGATCTGGATCACTTCTTGCATGACGTCGTCGAGATCAGACTCATGCAAGTCATCGTCTTGCTGCTGTTGGACAGCTGCTGTTTGAGAAGGAGCTAGCGGTAGCAATGGATCTTGAGCATCACGGCTCGGGAGGGAGTATCGCTGGCGATGAAGCCTTCTCTCCTTCCTTGAGTGAGCTGGGAAACGATTGTAAGGAGACCTTGGAGGTTGCTTGCGAAACGGATCTTTCTCTGATACGAGCTTGGAAACGAAGCCTGGATTGCTCTTCTCGCCTCGGATGTACGAGTTGGCTAGAGCGATCAGCTCTTGGTATGTCCTTGGAGCACGGACATTAGCTTCAAATTTGAGAGGCCCTTCGCGAAGACCGTGGATAAGAGCCACTCGGTACATTTCTTGATCAACGATTTCGATGTCCAGAATCTCTCTCTGGAATCGATCAACAAATTGAGACCAGGTTTCATCACTGCGCTGTCTGATCTCAAAGAGGGCTTCAGGACCGCCCTTTCTCTTGGAGGAGGTAGAGAATCTGAGAAGGAATTCTCTACGAAGATCAAGGAAGGAAGAGATGGAGTGGGGACGGAGGCCATAGAACCAATCCCTCACTTGCCCATCAAAGGTTGTCACAAGGAGCTTGCACTTGGTTGCATCTGACAGAGTCTTGAGAGCAACGACTGATTCGAAGGCTTGAAGATGCTTGACCGGATCAGTCTCTCCTGTATAGATTGGCAGTCGAGGCTCTCTGAAGTTTGCTGGAGTAGGTTCAAGGCGAACACTTTCAATAAAGGGCGACGGCTCTTCCTGCTCTCCCACAGCATAGGGATTAAAGGGAGCATAGGCTGCAGCTGCAAAAGAAGCAGGGGGGTAGAAAGGAAAGGTTGCTGCAGGGGGAGCAGAGGCAGGAGCTGGGGGGCAAGGATGACTTCCTTGAAAGTTGAGAAATCTAGCAGGACTTCCCCGGGCAGCTTGCCGGAAGAAGTTTTGGCGAGCGGCAAACTCTTCATCTTGAGTTCGCAAAGGAGCAGCAGGACCTTGCGGAAAGGTCGGGGTGTAAGGCGGATAGAACGGAGGACAAGCCTGAGAATAAGCTTGCTTATGCTCTGATGTTGGCGTTGGGTTGATTGGAGCAGCTGGAGCAGCTGGAGCAGTTGCTGGATGAGAGTCTAACCGCTGCGTGATCGCAGCAAGGACTTGGTTGATTGCTTGGAACTGTTGAGCATTCTCACGGCGCGACTGCTCAAAGGCTTCCCAGAGAGGATCTTCACTGGGACTTGGAGCAAAGTTCTCGGCTGATTGATCTGACATGGCTAACTGTCGCTGTTCACCGTCTGACCGGATCTGAAGGCCGCGTGTTAACTGTTGATGCGCGAAAACGTCGCGGGGCACCAGCCAGCTAACACGGAGGGGGTGTTCGATCTCACAAGCTAGGAGAGGAGGAGAGGAGGGGAGGAAGGAAGCCTCTGAGTGCTCGAGAGTGGAGCAAACGGCTTGTCAAAGAGGGTTGCGGGGGTAGAGGAGAGAAGCTTGATCAACAGAGCAGGTTGATCAAGAGAGGAGAAGGAGGTTGACCAGGAGCTGTCGAGCAGACGGCTAATGTGACGGTTGTGCTTGCAGGTTGGATGCCGAGGAGAGCTGAGCTGAGAAGAAGTCTGCTGAGCAGAGGAGCAAGACTTGCTGAGCAGAGGAGCAAGGCTTGCTGAGCAGAGGAGAGAAGAGGGGGCCGCTAGCAGCGGCAACAACACACTTCGCCCGCCGCGGCCTAAATGCCACTCCTGCGACGGGCTTTCCTTTTATTAATAGCTAGAGATTACAAGCTTACAAGTACACCTTTGCAACAAATCAATAAAGGGGTACAAGGAGAAGCTGACGGCTAAGAGAGAAGAAAGTGCCAGAAAGCAGGGGAGAGGCTGCCAGAGACTAAGTAAAAGAGTCTGCTGGCAAGCTGGAGGACTGAGAAACTGAGTCTGCAGAGTCTGCTGGCAAGCTGCTGAAGAGCTGCTGGAGAGCTGTGCGGACAGGAAACTGAGTCCGCAGAGCTTGCTGGAGGAGGTGATGACGGACTGCGCGGACTGGAAAATGGAGTCCGCAGGGCTTGCTGGTAGGACTTGCAGGATCCTCCCACCGTCTGGCGCGATGCAGAATGAGAGGCACCATGGGTTATTTATAGGTCCAGGGAAGTTCTTCTAGAAGCGGGGCCCAGTGACATCAGCATGACGACCTGCGCGGACTCCGCGGACAGAGATTTTGCGTCCGCCACTGTCGAGCGATGAAGCAATCGGAAGGACCCACCTGCAGAGAATTGGAGGTCGCCCCCTAGCGGGCGACCGGGGCGGACTCCGGGAGGAGTCCGCCCGGCAGGCCGGAGGCCGCCCCCTAGCGGGCGGCCTGGGCGGACTCCAGGGTGGAGTCCGCCCGGCAGGGCGCCGGGGCCGCCCCCTAGCGGGCGGCCTGGGCGGACTCCAGGGGGAGTCCGCCCGGCAGGGCGCCGGGGCCGCCCCCTAGCGGGCGGCCTGGGCGGACTCCAGGGGGAGTCCGCCCGGCAGTCGGGCAGAGGCCGCCCCCTAGCGGGCGGCCTGGGCGGACTCCAGGGGGAGTCCGCCCGGCTAGCCTGGCCGCCCCCTTGCGGGCGGCCTGGGCGGACTCCAGGAGGAGTCCGCCCGGCTGGCGGGCAGAGGCCGCCCCCTAGCGGGTGGCCTGGGCGGACTCCAGGGGGAGTCCGCCCGGCTGGCCTGGCCGCCCCCTTGCGGGCGGCCTGGGCGGACTCCAGGGGGAGTCCGCCCGGTAGGCGGGCAGAGGCCGCCCCGGGTGGGCGGCCTCGGCGGACGGCGGCAGGAGGCCGCCGCCCCTCGGGCAGCAGGGAGGTCGCCCCTGGCGGGCGTCCTTGGCGGACGGCGGTAGGAGACCACCGCCCCTTGGGCGAAATAGGAGGCCGCTCCTGGTGATGCTGTTGGCGGACTCCTGCAAGGAAAAGCACTGTATGATTAGCGGACCTAACCGCATGTCCCGCGAGGGTGAGCCATGGGAATAGCCTGCCGTCCCGCAGGGCACGCGGTTGCTAGGAGACCTAGGCGGATAGGGAAGACTGTCCGCCTACGCTGGGACCCATCGCGATCGAAAGGGACACTCTAAGGGTCACGATGAGCCGGCTGGCCACCTTGGGAAGGATCGCCGATTTCTGGGTTAACATGATAGGGTTATGTGGACTATCTTGAGCAAACCCTCTTCTACAGTTTAGACCGTCGGTCTTCTACTCGCCTGAGACAAACCGCCAGACGGCTCGGACACCAAAGAGCAACAGCCCGGCTACCAAGCCGCTGGGAGAAACCGCCAGACCGCCAGACAAACCGCTAAACCGCCCGGTCTCCATACTGCAACCGCTAAGTCCACTGAACCTCGATGGAAGCGTTCTAGCTGGGGAGAAATCATTGTCCACGGAGCCTCGATGATAACACTCCTGTTAAAGTGCATCCTTGGTGGTAGCGCTCTCGCGGAGACGAACTTGTCTTGGAAGCAAGATGGAACCTTTGCGCTAGCAAAGGAGCGAAGTGAATTTCTGAGCGGACGATCAGACAGTTTAGGTCCACGACCTCGCTGGAAATCCTCAGATCTCTTTCTAACATTTGGAGTTGTTTGTCTTCAAATGAATGCCTGATAGCCTATTTATAGTTTTCTGGAGGGTCTCGTAGGTAATTACGGCAGGATGTGATTTGTGCTGACAAATGACGTTGCTTGTTTTCGGTTACCTGAATCACCAAAATTATCGAAATAACAATAGTGCCCCCGGGCAGTTTGGACTGCCCGGGCAGGGCGACTGACTGCGGCGGTGGCCGGAGGCGGCGAGGGAGCTTCTTGTGCGCGTGCGCGGGTTTTGCCCTCCACTCAGATGTTTTCGGTCCTTGGGGAGGGCGGCGTGGTGAGGGCGGCGTGGTGCACGCGACTTGTCCGGTCGGATTGGCTTTCCCCACGCGTCCTTGGTACGAGTCCTTCCGATTTGGCTCAGAAATTTCAGAGAGAGCCCCATTAAAATTAAATAAGGACCATATGTTGGTCGATGATTCTCTTAATTTGGTCACAAATGGGCCCATTAGATTGTGTGGTCCAGATATGGACCCAATAGATTGTGTGGTCCAGATGAAAATATCTTAATGGGTGAGATAACAGTCCGTCTCTTTTTTTTTCAATTTATTACCATTATTATTATTTTAGGCATTACTCTGATGTCGTGACTCCGTAACGCCGTTAATGTTAGGAGTACTGCTTCCTGGAATCTTCAGAATTAATTAACGGCGACATCTACAAAGGGCCAAAGGCTTTGTTTGGCGGGGCATTTAGGGGTTGCGTGCCGCGACGTTTGGAAAAGCCCCACCAAACAATAAATTTGACCGAGCGACTGGAGTCGCCACCGCTCTGTAGTCGTTTTATGGCGTTTCGGAGTCGTGAAAAATTTTCACGACTCCGGAAACGCGATAGCGCATGATTCCTTCCGCATACAGATTTCTCACCCGAACCCTAGGAGGCGATTTCCACATCCAGATTTCCGCCGGCTGCTCGCCCGGATTTCTCTCCGACGCCGGGCTCTACTCCACGCCGTCGACTCACCCTCTTCCCTTTCACCGCAGGTAAGCGATGGACGGCCCCCTCTACCCTCTTCTGTCATGGCCAGCCCCTCTCTGCCTTCCGGCCATCTCTTTGGCGTCAATGCTTTCTCACCTTATTTTTACTGCTTTCATTTCAGGGTTTTGCTCTACCGACCTCTTTCGCCGAATTCTGGATCTTCTCCGGCCATTTCAATTACAAAAGACGAGGGCCAAATAGAAGTGTTACATTGTGAGTTTTTTAATTTCATTTTAGTTTATTTGTTTTTTATCTTGAATGATACCCTAGTTCTGTAGAAGCTCAACCTTTTTTTGGCCAATCCATAAACATTGTGTTATAGATGTGTTTAAAGAATGAAATTTGATCTTGATTGTTTAAGTATATTTATTCTTGATGTGTAGTTAACGATCGATGATCGAGTGATACGTTTCATCCGCATGACAGAGCACGTTTATGATTTTCAGGACTGAAATAATCCTTTTGAAAACAGTTTGTTTTTTTAAATTTTGTTATGGGGCACTTAGAATGCATTAAGTTAAATTAGTTTTTTTATGTTATTGTTTATGGTGTTTAAATTCAACAAAAAAATGAATTGTGCACCGCACAGCTGTTTTGCCAAACAGATTAAACGGCTTTTCTGTTTGAAACAGTTATGCAAAAACTGTTCATCCAAATAATTTCACAATTTCTGATACAGCTCTGCAAAACAGCTGATTAATGCACCACTATTTCTCACCACTGTTTCTGCAGTCACTACAGCTAAGCCAAACAAAGCTAAAGAAATCTTCAAGTTTTGGCGTTTTATTCATCCGTTAGTCGTTTTCTCCGTCTGGTTTTTTTTGCTCCTGCCGCTCTGATATATAGGAGATCTTCGGGCTTCGCGATCTTTCCACTCCCGTGAATATTCTCATACAGTTTTCGAATCAAAGTCAAGCAATCGAGGGAAGGAAAATGGGTAGAATTTCTCACATCGAGCTCGTCAATTAGGGTTTGCGGAGATCTCCAGCCGATGCTTAATTCCTTCTTCCGAATTAGATCTGTTCTCCCCCTTTCTGAGTTTGTATTAATTTTACGAAAACGTTTATGGATGTAGATGGGACCTCCGCAGTTTTAGAATCCCCACCCGAGGATGAACCGTCATCAAAGAAAACTGCCGGCGGCGGCGCCGGAAACTCTCCGCCTGAGAACGCCCATTTCGATTGCAACATCTGCCTAGACTTCGCCGCCGATCCAGTAGTCACCCTCTGCGGGCACCTTTATTGCTGGCCCTGTCTCTACCGCTGGCTTCATCCTACCTCAAATGGCAGCCCCCGCCATTGCCCCGTCTGCAAATTCCCTCTCTCTGATTCCTCCGTCGTCCCTCTCTACGGTCGCGGCCATGCTACCAAAACCCTAGGCAAGCATCTCGGCATCCCTGATCGACCGAGAAATTGCCAGAGCCTCATTGAAGTTGATCAACGACCGCCTAGTTCGTTTTCTTATAATAACCCCTTTTACATGGAGGGGTTAGAGAATCACAGGGGAGTCATGAACTCGACGGCCGGGGTGGTGCTCGGCGAGATGGCCTTCGCCATGCTGCCGTCGGCCTTAGCTGCACCGCCTAGTTCATACATTCAAGAGAGTCCGAGATGGAGGAGGCAGGAGATGATAGTGGAGAACTGGTTAAAGCAGCTGTGGATCTTCCTCCTCTGTTGTGCGATTCTTTTTCTGCTCCTCTGCTAAAGAGAAATAATGTGAGTTGAGCCATCTTCATCTTTCTCTGTAATTGTTTCCATGGAATGCTGTATTTTAATGGTGTGTGTGTGTGTGTGTGTATATATATATATATATATATATATATATATATATATATATATATATTGGATGGCATATTTTTGTTGTAAATGCTATAAGAATTTTTGTTTTCTTATAAACTCACATTATTTCTATCTATATATAAAATCTACCATCCAATACCCAAGAATTAAGTCTCTCTTTGGGTGTGTGGTGGGTCTCTTTCCACTGGAGTGGTGTGAACACTTAAGGCTCCCTTTGGCATGATGGTGGCGGTCATGAACATGAGGGTTAAACTGTCATTTGCTAACACCCACCTAAGGAACTTCATCCGCTTTTATCTTCAAAGGGATGAAGTTTTTTAGGTGATAGTTAACGATTGACGGTTTAACCCATGCATTCGGGGTCGCCGCCACCGCGCCAAATGAAGCCTTAACGCTGAACCCAGCGTTTTTGTCCAAACTTAATGGAGCAAAAAAAACTGCGTCAAACGGAGCTTAGGTTAAATAAACGCATTCAATATAAAGTATGGTAGCTTTGTGGTTGGTTCATGTTTCCTTGCAATGATAAAAGGATTTGTTAAGGGTAGGCTTGCTACAATGTTTCTAGTTGTGATAAATATATATATTGTAAGCATTCGAACTGTTATATGTAAAATAGCAAGTAAATTAATATCATTTGTTCATGAATCTTGTAGCTTGCATATTTAAATCTTGAAGTTGAACCCCAAATTACCCGCAGGAAATTCTAATAAAGTATGGCAGCCAAGTGGTGATAGATTGAAGACAATTTCTCCAAACAATCAGAGGACTCCGAGAACTATGATGAGGTTTTAGCCAAAGTCCTCTTTTCTTACAGTGATTTATACATGTGTAATTGTTTCGCAAATCTGGCCGACATTAATGGCTACTCTTTATTCTTGGGAGATTATGTTTGTCCCAAGGTAGGCGTAGATTGAGAACGAGCAACATTGAGATATAATTTGATGTTGATTCTCCTTTCATGCTGGATGAAGTCAAAAAGTCATTGCAATTCCTTTTTCCTGCTAGTGAATGCATTATATTGAAAAACCTTGCGGTGAGTCATCGGTCCGAGCACTTTACGTACGACTAGTTCAGTGAGTTCTTTTGTCGGGTAATTTAACGTTACTGATGTACTTTGTTAAATTGGAATTTTCCTTTCAGGCGTCGACTTTCTTTCCCTCTAAAACGGCTATTAGGCTGACATGTTCAAGCCTGTCCATCTAGATGCATACACTTGGGGCCCTATACCCTTTTAGTTTATGAAAGCTAGGAATGTTGAGTTCTGAGTCTTTTGGCCCTTGTAATTTCTTCTGAGGATACCCTCCTAAAAGAATCTTGTTGTAGTATTGCTCTTTGATTGTAAGTCTAAGTAATGTACTTCTTCGATATAACTAGAGATCTTTTAGTCGATGATGGTGTTTTTGTAAGATTGTGTTTTAAAAAAATCCAAGTTGTAAAATTTCATTTCATCCTCTTAAATAAGGATTGCATGCCTTTCAGACTGCTTGTGGAGTAAGCTTTTACTAGAAATTTTGTTTTTTGTTCTAATTTGGATTCAAGACTATGTTACTTTGGTGTCGAAGCTACCATGTTCTACTAGATGATTGGAGATGGTGATTATTGGTTCATTCTGTTCCTTGGATCTTTGCATCTTTCTCGTGATAAAATTTTCATGTAAAAAGCATCTCTACATGTAAATGCGAACTGCACACATGTTTTACAAGGAACCGGCAGCAACCCATTTAAAATTGTAATGAAATCCGATCCAACCCTCCACGCCCCTCAAGTCATTTTTCAATGCTAATATTTGTGTATTGTATTGAACCCCTAATGTTTTTTTAGTTTTTAAGATGTTATGACATTGTATTATTTGTATTTTAACTGCTCACTGATGTTAAAAGTGTTAAATATTTCTGTTTTAATGTATTATTCTGTGTATTGTGGAGTAAGCTTTTACTAGAAATTTTGTTTTTTGTTCTAATTTGGATTCAAGACTATGTTACTTTGGTGTCGAAGCTACCATGTTCTACTAGATGATTGGAGATGGTGATTATTGGTTCATTCTGTTCCTTGGATCTTTGCATCTTTCTCGTGATAAAAGTTTCATGTAAAAAGCATCTCTACATGTAAATGCGAACTGCACACATGTTTTACAAGGAACCGGCAGCAACCCATTTAAAATTGTAATGAAATCCGATCCAACCCTCCACGCCCCTCAAGTCATTTTTCAATGCTAATATTGTGTATTGTATTGAACCCCTAATGTTGTTTAGTTTTTAAGATGTTATGACATTGTATTATTTGTATTTTAACTGCTCACTGATGTTAAAAGTGTTAAATATTTCTGTTTTAATTTATTATTCTGTGTATTGTCTGTATTTGTATTGTGAATGTTGTAAGATGTTTAGTTCCATGACATTATGTGAAGTATTACTGTGTGCAGATGTTTTAAGATGTCATGCCTTTGTATTGTGCACATTTTTTATTTTGTAAATAATGTTGAGCTTTTTTTTTACTGATGGCCATTTTTACTAAACATTGCTCTGAAGATGTTTCAAGTTGTTATAGCTATTTCATGTGTACGTTTTTATTGCTTATTTGTATTTTGAAGTATTTACTGACATGTAATAGTATTTTGAGGTGTTTATTTGTATTGTGTACTGATGTTTTGTTGTAAAGATGTATTGTCTAATGGCATTTTGAGGTATTTACTGATATGTATTGGGTGAAACATTATTGTGTACAAATGTTTTAAGGTGTTATAAATATGTGATGCATACAATTTTATTGCGCAATAGAGTTTTGAGGTATTTACTAATGTATCTTGTATGAAACATTAATGTCCACAAATGTTCTAAGACTTTTTAGCCATGTAGTGTACATTTATATTGCATCTACAAATGTGCATTTGTGAACATTACTATCTACAGATGTAATAGCTATGCATTTTTTAAAATTTTATTGTGCGGTAGTGTTTAGGGGTGTTTACTGATGTGCATATTGGTGTTTTAGGGTATTGTGCAAGTATATTTTTTGTTTTACCAAATGTGAATGTGCACAATCACAGTCCCTACAATATGTATCCTTCTTAAGATTAAGAGCAGAACTATATAAAGAAATTTTGTGCATATTGATATCACCTTATGCATTGCTTCTGTTCTTATTGCATGGTACTGTCTAGAGGTGTTTACTCATATGTGCATATTGGGTTTTTAAGATATTGTGGAAATATAGTTTTGTGTTTTTATTATGCAGTGATGGTTTAAGATGCTTATATTCATACTGTGTTGTATTCTCTTTCCTTTGATGGGTCTGAGTTATTAGCTATAAGGAGAGACCTGATTTGCGGGAAATTTGTCAAATGGGAATGCACAGAATAATGTATGCTTATGGCATGCATAGAGATGGTTTCTGCAACACGCGCTCTTTGCTGTGAATCTCTGTTGCTGCTTATGAATGTAACCTTTTTAGTGGGTTAATTGTGTGATTCTTGTGTTGCTTGATTATATAGTTATAAATAATTTTTTATGTTTATATTATTTATTATAATATTACGGTTCAATCACGATCCGACCGGTCCAACTGGTCCGACCTTGACCTTTGATCTCATCGATTCGATCTGATTTTCAAAAGCTTCGATAAAAAATGAAAATCTTTAATTGCAGCTCTTTTTGCTATAAGCCTCCCAAAATAAAATAAAACCTTTTATTGTTTACTATTATTGTTTTTTTAGTAGCAACCCAAGACCAATACCCTCTGCAGTCAGGCTTTTCCAGCTAAAACCCTATCTCTGGATGCTGCCGTTGACACCGCTCTCTAGTTGTCTAGTTGCCAGACGTATCCATATCCTCCGGATCAGCGGATCTCTTGTTGGCGCAGCTCTAGCCGCTTGATCTCAAGCACGCCGCAAACCTATCATTCATGTTTACTTTCTACGGATTTTAGATTGTTGGTACTGGTGAGAGTTGCAACTGATTTGGAAATATTAAGATGTTGTAATCAGTCTATAGCACACAGCTTGAGGTCTGGGAGCACAACTATTTTTATTGGGCTTTCTTTGGAATAGACAAAGTTCTCTTTCATCTAAACAGCTCATAGGGAAAAAAATTGATGGGGTAACAAATCATCCTCTATGTGTGGGGTTAAAGCCGGCCGTATAATGTGTAAATATAAATTTTAATGCAGGAAATTCAACTGGAATTTTGGATCCGACTGTAAATTTACTGTTAAATTTCTACTATTGGATTAACAAATTCTACAGCCAAATTTAGGCTCCGTTTGACATGGTGGTGATCGTGAACATGGGGGTTAAATTATCATTTGTTAACACCCATTTGTGAAACTTCATTTACTTTTATGTTCAAATGGATGAAGTTTTTTAGGTGGGCGTTAACGAATGACAGTTTAACCCAATCTCAAATTTTGAGGATCCTGTGTTACCCCCATCAAAATTTTTTCCCACTTGTCTTCTTTTTTATTCATTTCTCAATGTTGGGAGTCTCAGAGTGTATGTAATAAGTTTGATGATGCCAGCACATAAATAACGGTTAGATTTCTTACTATTTTCCATTATGATTTTCAATATTACTACAAATATATTGCTAGGAATAATGAGAGATTATTGAATATGTTACGTTAGATAACAAAAAAAGAAAATGGTAGGCTATCTTAAACTCGGATGGTGGAACTCGAAGAAGTCTTCAAGGTGTCTTTTGGAAGTCCTTCGAGGAGAGAAAGAGATCTTCAATGCTCTAAAGTGATCTTCGGAGAGCTCTGGAGATATCTTTGGAGGTTGATGGAGATCTTCAAGCGGTTTTTGAAGAATCCTCGAACTCTGGAGGTGTTCTTAGAGTGTTGAAGGAAATTCTCCAAGAAGTCTTCAAGCTCGAAAGGAATTCTTCGAGCAATCTTCAATGCCGAAGGAGATCTTGGAAGAAATTGTCAAGCGCGCAATTAGAACTCTTGGAGGTCTTCAAAGGATTTTTCTGGAGCTCTCTCAGGCATAAAAGGTAATGTATTTTCAAATGAAGGCTTTAGGGCTATTTTATAGGTTTTGAGAACGTATTGGTAATTAAGCTACTAGGGAGTCCGTTTATCCGCACACCCATAGACATATATTTTACTATGTGCACCCCCCATGATGAGGTATTTTACTATGCACGTACTCGTAACCATTTATTTTGCTATACGGACACCCATTATATGAATTTTACTATGCACACATCATCAACCATATATTTGGCTATGCACACACTCATTATGGGAATTTTACTATGTGCACGCCAGTAACCATATATTTTGCTATGCACGAGGAGGCGCAATGATGAACATGCAGGGCTGCCCGGTCGGGGAGGCCGTTCTGGCAGTGGACGCATAGTGCACGTCTGTCGAGCACTAGTGGGCGTAGCTGAGCGGCCATTCGCATGCGGGAGTATGGCAAACTGGTCGGCGAGGGGTCGTGCAATCGACGAGGGGTCGTGTGATTGGCGAGGGGCCGCACAGAGGGTGCAGTCGAGCTGCAGGGGTGGTGGGAGCGGCCACGCTGTGGGGAGGACATGAGTCTGGGTGCTCGAGCGGCCGCGCGACTGGTCGAGTGTGGCCGTGCAGATAGGTGGCCACACGGACCAGTGGCCATATAACTGACCGGCAATCCGTGGCGGCTGGCCGGCCTGGGTGACTTGTCGATGGCAGTGGTCGCCATCTGGCGAGCGTGCGTGCCTGCGCGCAGTTTTCAATCATGGTGTTAGTGGGTGGTTTGGGGAACTGCTCACTCTCACACTAATGACACTACCTAAGTTAGTGGGGAGGTGGATCTATTCGCACACCTTTTGCCATTTGTACCCCCATTTTACTTATAAATTATTGGGGTCCCTCTCATTTTCCCCCAAATCCTTGAAGTCTGCGGCCTGAGCAAGATGAGTGTGAGAATTTTTACTTTTCTTCTGATTTTCATTTACTACTGTGTGCGTGGGAGCTGTGGAGTAAGGAAGTCCGTTAAAGCTATGTCTAATGTAAGGACAGTGGCGTAAGCGGTCGCGACGGTGCGATCGTGCGGCGGCGAGACCGTGCGGGCAACGGCCCGAGCGCATCGTTGCGCGCCCGAGGGGCCATGAGGGTTTAAGGTGTTAAATCCGCGCAACCGCACGATTGCACGCCCGTGGTTGCGCATAGTGCTACTACGCAGGCGTGCAATTGCGCACCAGCGCTAGCTTGAGGGCGCGCGATGGAACTCTTCGTGACCGCGTAGGCTTGCAGTTGCGTAAGCGTGCTAACGCGCGGGCACGCGGTTGTTAGCCCGTGCTACAGCGCACGGTTGCGTCCAGGCAATTGTGTGTATGAGCAACCATCATTGCGCGTTGGTTTGGTGTATGACTTTCTCGAAGAAATTTTGCGGATATTTTAATAATTCACGACTTACTATTTTTTTTGGTTCCGAAACATGGTGCTCAAGAGAGGCTAATATGATCGCGCTGCACCCTTAATAGTGCGCGAATCAATGTGTAGAGGAGGCGTTACAGGTTTGATGTAGGGATGTCGGATCGGAGATCTCCGCGGATCTAACGCTCTATCTCCGCTCGACACGTCGTAGATCTACCGCACCTACACAGCACCTATCGCCCACAATAGTTCCTCGTCACAAAACACAGCACAAACAACAAAGGAGGAATGGTCGACTCGAAAACAACGATCGGAAATTTGAGTCGGAATATTTCCCAAGAAAACACAAAGGTTGCCACTCCTTTTTGAGAACAAGACCAAGGCTATAGGCCAAGATCCACTCAGACAAATAGGATCCACCCGATCCGGAAGTAAAAAGCCTAGCAACGGCGATTTCGATTCAAAACTTGCAGCGATTAAATTAACGATCCGGAGAAAACGATTTGCGAAAACCACCACAACTAAAGAGAAGAAATCACACAAGGGAGGGGGAAGAGATTACCCAACCGGAAAGCTTTCACACAAGATAACTGTGGGAGAGTCACTCTCTCCACGGATCCACCGGCGTCACACCGAATGGTTTGCAACCTTCTTCCAAGGAGTCGCACCGAAGGAAGCCGCGCCGGAGTCGCACCGAACGGATGGAGGGAGCAAGTGGGCGGCGGCTTCACACCACAAGCTAGGGGGGGGGGGGGGGGGGGGCGGCGGCTAGGAGAAGGCTCCTCTTGGCCGAAATTTCTCAAAGGAGATTAGGTTTTCAATTCTTTCTAATGATCTCATAACAAAGTCTCCTTATATAGGAGTTACAAACAAGCCTTAGCCCTTCATGATGGAGATGTAATCTCATCCATCCGAATGACTAAAGGCACACGAACATGAAAAATGTTCTAAATTAAAAATAATAAAACATGCAATGAATATAAAATTATCACTTAAAAATAGGATAATTTTATATTCCAAATATAAAATAGAGTGCAATAAGGAAATAAATAAGGCTAATGTGTTGCGGTGGCGGTAGCACGCCGCGTGCGGAGGTTGTAGCGTAACCTTCCGTTAGCGTCATCGTGTCGCCTCACATCTTTGAGTTGTATTGCCTTATCAACTGGATCATCATCAACATCGTCTTCAAATGGTGGAGGAGGGGGCACGCCATCAATCCTCCCCCGCTCAAATGCACGCATCTCCGTTGCGTGGTCAAAGCGATAGCGGTGAAGGAGAGCGGCATCCAAACTCTGCAGCTCCGTCTCGAGTACCCAAGAGTCATCCGAAGGGGGCCGAGCACGCCAACGGATGAGAAAGCGGTGGGTGTCGCCATCAGCAGTGGTAACGGGCTCAGCATCAAGTATCATCTCTGGAGTGGAAAACGTCCGGGGAAACCTGGGGAACATATTAGCAGTAGGCAGGAAAGAAGACAACTTACCATCCGATGATATACCTGTGGGGACAGAAAGAGAGAGATCATCCGTACTACCACTCCCCAACCCATGAGAATTTTCAGTGGGAGAAGAAGACGACAAGAAATCAAATCTTGTGGTGGTGACACAAACATCGTTAAATCCGAAACATTAAAAATGGGGGAGATACCCCAATCAGCAGGCAAGTCCAAAACGAAAGCGTTGTCACCTAACTTCTTAATAATCCGAAAAGGGCCGGCGCGCTTTGGTGCTAACTTTTTAACGGTGCCAGTTGGCAAGCATTCGGGAACCAAACTGACTAAAACTAGATCGCCGATTTTGAAGTCTGATACTCTCCTATGCAAATTAGCATGCGCTTGATAAGAGTCGTATTGCGTAGTCAAGGTGGCCCGTATACGTGCGTGTAAATCATGGATGTGCTGGGCGAAGGATTGTGCAAACTGACTTGCCTTGTACGTTGAGGGCAACGACACCAAGTCAAGCGGCACAGGAGCCTTATACCCGTGGACAATCTCATTCGGAGACAGACCCGTAGACCTATTCTTGGAATTATTGTAGGCTAACTGGGCATGGGGAAGGAGAAGATCCCAAGTTCTCTTGTGATCACTCACAAGGCATCGTAACAAATTTCCTAAGCTCCGATTAACCACTTCCGTCTGCCCATCAGTTTGGGGATGATAGGCAGAGGAAAACAATAATTTCGTTCCCATTAAAATTCAAAGAGTCTTCCAAAAATAACTAGTGAATTTTACATCCCTATCCGATACTATGGTCTTTGGCACTCCACGGTGACTAACGACTTCTTTAAAATAAAGTTTAGCGACGTGAGACGCATCATTCGTCCTACTGCACGGGATGAAATAAACCATCTTTGAAAACCTATCCACAACTACAAAAATTGAGTCGTGACAGCGTAGGGTAACGGGGAGGCCTAATACAAAATCCATACTAACGTCAACCCAAGGCATGGAGGGAATAGGCAAGGGTGTATATAATCCTACGTTGGTTTTACCACCCTTAGACACCTGGCACGTGCGGCAGCTACTCACTACCTGTCCCACCATAACCTTAAGTTTTGGCCAATAGAATTTGTCCTCGACTAACGTAATGGTCTTATCTCTACCGAAGTGGCCACTCAACCCTCCGCTATGCAACTCCCATATGATATGTAGTCGTAACGATGACTGTGGAATACATAGTTTCCCGTTCCTAAACAGGTAACCGTCCTTGATGACGTAGGCAGATATCGTCGTGGGGGAGCTATCCTGGGCAGAAAGATAGAAGTCCTGGAAGTCAGGACACGTGGCATACTCATCCTTAATCCGCTCAAATCCTACAACATGTACTTCCATCGAGGTGAGTAAAAGATTAAGACGATTAAGGGCGTCCGCGACTCGGTTATCAGCTCCCTTAAGGTGCTTGAGATTAAACGTGTAACCTTGTAAGAAAGCTACCCACTTAGCGTGTCGTGGACTGATCTTATGCTGGTCGTTGATGAAACGTAAAGCCTCATTATCGGAGAGGATCACAAACTCCTCGGAGAGGAGATAGTACCTCCAATGGTGTAGACATCGGACTACAACATAAAATTCCCTATCGTAATTAGAATAGTTCAGCTTAGGGCCGGACAACTTCTCGCTAAAATAACTAACGGGATGGCCCTCCTGGCTCAAGACACCTCCAATCCCTACCCCAGACGCATCACATGTGAGCTCAAAGACCTTAGCAAAGTCAGGTAGACGTAAGACAGGTGCCTCAGTCATAAGCTCCTTTTTTCGTTCAAAAGCATGGGTGGAGGACTTCATCCACGTAAACTCTCCCTTCTTCATACAGTTTGTGATAGGCGCCATAATACTACTGAAGTCTCGTATAAAACGACGATAAAACGTGGCTAACCCATAGAAACTACGCACCTCACGTAGGGTGGTTGGCACAGGCCAGTCCTTAATGACCTGAACCTTGCCCGGATCGACTCGGATACCCTCAGAGCCTACTATATAGCCTAAGAACTCTACCTCCGAGACATAGAAAGTGCATTTCTTAAGATTGAGAAATAACGTCTCCTTCCGCAGGGTGGAAAGGATCACTCTCATGTGGGAGATGTGCTTGGTAGTAGAGGTGCTATAAATCAGAATATCGTCAAAGTAGACGACAACGAACTTTTCCATAAATGGCTGAAAGACATGTGTCATCATTCGGGAGAAGGTACTGGGGGCATTGGACAACCCAAAGGGCATCACAAGCCATTCGTACAGACCATCCTTCGACTTAAACACCGTCTTCCACTCATCGCCCTCTCGTGTCCTAATCTTGTGATAGCCACTCTGAAGATCTAATTTGGAGAATACGGTGGCTCCAGACAAGACATCCAACAAATCGTCTAGGCGGGGAATGGGGAACCTATACTTGATGGTGATTTTGTTGATAGCCCGACTATCAACGCACATCCTCCATGTACCATCCTTCTTGGGGGCAAGTAGGGCTGGTACAGCACATGGACTCATACTCGTCCTAATAAAACCTTTCGCTAGCAAGCCCTCTATCTGAGACTGCAACTCCAGGTGAGCTGCGGGGTGGAGTCGGTAATGGGGCTGATTTGGCAAGGAAGACCCCGGGATGAGATCTATCGCATGCTGGATATTCCTAAGCGGGGGTAACGTGGGCGGCAACTCATCCGGGTACACGTCCCTATACTCCTCCAACAGTACCCGTAACTCACTAGGTAACTCATCCAAAATACTAGAATCGGGCTTCGCACTTAAGAGGACTAGCGCATACATGATTCCATCAAAGAATGGATCCCTCTCAAACTCTTTCCTACCAACTAGATTCAACGTTTTCCGTTCTACCGGAATAGTGGTGTCCTTAGCCAAGACTACAGGCTCCTTTGGGATGGTCGGCCTCAAAGTGATGGTTTTGCCATTGAATTTGAATTCATAAGTGTTGGCTCTACCAAAATGTGTAATATCACGGTCGTATAGCCAAGGGCGGCCTAACAACACATGACAAGCATCCATCGGAAGGACATCACACCACACCTCATCAATGTAGGATTTGAATGAGAGTGGGACCAGGCATCGTTTGGTAACGGGTACAGAGAGCTTGTTGATCCAAGCGACCTGATATGGGGTCGGGTGCGGTTCCGTGACCAAGGACATACGTGCAACGGCGTTCTCAGATACGACATTCACGCAACTACCACTATCAATAATCAGCTTGCAAAGCTTCTCGCCACTCTTAAAAATCAGAGAAAATAAGCTCGTCCTCTTCCAATCATCTAATGGACGCGGAGTGGTCAAGATACAACGTATCACCATAAGGGGGTGATCGTCCTCTAAGTCACTAGGGACTCCTTCGGGGTCACTCTCCTCTGCGGCCTCGTATACGTAATCGTCAGGGTCGGTAGTTGGCTCTAACAAGGCTAGTGTTTTTGTCTTTGTTGGGCATTCGTAGGCATAGTGGCCTTGAATGCCGCAAGAGTAACAAGTGGTGTTAGCCTTGCTAACCTTCCCGATAGGGACACGCTCACTCGCAGGGTTCTTGGAGTTCCTAGCGGTGATCACGATTGACTTCGACTCGGTAGATTTGAACTTTCCCTTATCAGGGTATGTGGAAGAGGATGCCCCAGGGGTGGACTTATTCTTCGTACTAGAATAACGGGAGTGAGCCTTAGATGCTAGGTGCTTTTCAATGTCCAAGGCGATATTGAAAGTCGTATTCAAGTCCGTATGACCGTAACGCAAGAGTTTCCGCTGAATGTCGGGGTGAAGTCCCTTTTGAAATCTAGATAAAGTGACTTCGGGGAGCTCTCGAAGGTCACATCGTACCATACGGTCCTTAAGTTCTCCCATATATTCAGCAACAGACATTGAGCCTTGCCGAAGGGTGGCAAGCTCATCGAACATCTGCGTCCGATGGTACGCGGGAACGTTTTGATCGGTCAGCAGGTTCTTCATCACAGCCCATCCAATGAGTGGGACCCCGTGCCCAGCTCCTAACCTACGTTCTTCATTCAGCCAATAAGTTTTGGCACGTCCCGTTAATTTCATCCTGACAACTTGAACCTTTTGGGGGTCCGTGAGGTTGTGCCATTCGAAATAGCACTCCATGTCTATAGCCCAATGGAGGAAGATCTGGGGATCTCCCATGCCATCATAGGTGGGGGCATTTATCTTGATGGCCCTCGTGATATCAAATCCTCGCTCGGGGCGGGGTTCTCGAGGGGGCACACGGGGAGAGTTTCCCTCAGAATCCGAGTCAAAGTTCGGTTGGTGCCGGTTGGGCTGCCCAACCTTAACGGGAGGTGGGGGTGGCCTTTCCTGATTTTGTAGGATCTGGGCTAAGACGTTCCTAAGCTCAGCCATTTCGGCACGAAGACCCACTATAGCCTCGGTGTTGGGATCACCATGCTCGTTCACAGCCATCCTAGACGTAGACGGGGTTGTGTACTCCGTTCCTATCCTAGTGCGCATTCAGGTTTGGGAGGCCCCAGGCAAGATGAATTTTCCTAGGGTTGAATCTATGTTGAAAATAAGATATTTTTATATATTCCCAATGTGAATAACACGTAGATCATTAAATTTTTTTTTTGAAATTTTACTGGAAAATAAAAATTTCAGCCCGCTATTTGCAGACCACAGAAAATAATTTTTTTTTCTAACGATCCGATCTCCAACAACGAACTCAGAGAGGATGTTTGCAACGTGAAAGTTGATGTAGGGATGTCGTATCGGAGATCTCCAAGGATCTAACGCTCTATCTCCGCTCTACACGTCGTAGATCTACCGCACCTGCACAGCACCTATCGCCCACAATAGTTCCTCGTCACAAAACGCAGCACAAACAACAAAGGAGGAATGGTCGACTCGAAAACAACGATCGGAAATTTGAGTCGGAATATTTCCCAAGAAAACACAAAGGTTGGCACTCTTTTTTGAGAACAAGACCAAGGCTATAGGCCAAGATCCACTCAGGCAAATAGGATCCACCCGATCCGAAAGTAAAAAGCCTTGCAACGGCGATTTCGATTCAAAACTTGCAGCGATTAAATTAACGATCCGGAGAAAATGATTTGCGAAAACCACCACAACTAAAGAGAAGGAATCACACAAGGGAGGGGGAAGAGATTACCCAACCGGAAAGCTTTCACACAAGATAACTGTGGGAGAGTCACTCTCTCCACGGATCCACCGGCGTCACTCCGAATTGTTTGCAACCTTCTTCCAAGGAGTCGCACCGAAGGAAGCCGCGCCGGAGTCGCACCGAACGGATGGAGGGAGCAAGGGGGCGGCGGCTTCACACCACAAGCTAGGGTGGGCGGCGGCTAGGAGAAGGCTCCTCTTGGCCGAAATTTCTCAAAGGAGATTAGGTTTTCAATTCTTTCTAATGATCTCATAACAAAGCCTCCTTATATAGGAGTTACAAACAAGCCTTAGCCCTTCATGATGAAGATGTAATCTCATCCATCCGAATGGCTAAAGGCACACCAACATGAAAAATGTTCTAAATTAAAAATAATAAAACATGCAATGAATATAAAATTATCACTTAAACATAGGATAATTTTATATTCCAAATATAAAATAGAGTGCAAGAAGGAAATAAATAAGGCTAATGTGTTGCGGTGGCGGTAGCATGCCGCGGGCGGAGGTTGTAGCGTAGCCTTCCGTTAGCGTCATCGTGCCGCCTCACATCCTTGAGTTGTATTGCCTTATCAACCAGATCATCATCAACATCGTCAGCATCGTCTTCAAATTGTGGCGGAGGGGGCACGCCATCAAGGTTGCCTGGAAGCATAGAAATTAAGATCCTGCATTCGGAGGAACGTGCGCAAAATCCTCCAACTGGCAGCATCACACTTTGTGAGTGTTGCTTGAAATCAGGGTTCCGCGTTCCACCTTCGGAGGAGGCAATTGAGATTTTCAAGTTCTGCGGTGTGTTGGTCTCTCAATTCACTCCTGCTGGGATGATGAGAATCTTGTGACTAACCGCATTCTTCTGATAGCACGGTTCACAGTTCACATTAGATGTGTTCAAGGGTTGGTATGAGATATTTACTGATATCGGGGGTCGGATCAAGATGCACAACAACAAAAGATCGCTCCATTTTGAGGATCAGGCCGATAATCACCACGAGAACACTTTGTACGGGTATGTCAGAAACTGTTGGGATCCTTTCTTCGAAAGCTGAGCATGTCATTGTTGTTCCTTTGGATTGTGATGGGAAGAAGAAGCTGATGTTCAAGTGTGGTAGTTCTGATACCGTGCTGTCTTCCTCTCCTCATGTAACACCCCGAAACTTAAAGGAGCGACGGGGGATGTTTTGGGCTAGTTTTGGGTTCTGGATGAAGGCACACGGCCTGGGACACGGGCGTGTCCCAGGGCGTGTCAAGCTTGTGTCGACACTGAGCCGGGAAGTCGACACTTTGGTCTCGACATTGTATCGAGACTAGGCACACGGCCTGCGACACGGGCGTGTCGCAGGGCGTGTCGACCCGTGTCGACACTTAGCCACGAATTCGACACTCTGCGTTCGACGAAGTGTCAAGACATGACACACGGCCTACGACACGGGCGTGTCGCAGGGCGTGTCAACCCGTGTCGACACTCATCCCGGGAAGTCGACACTTTGGTCTCGACATGGTGTCGAGACAAGGCACACGGCCTAGGACACGGGCGTGTCCAAGGCCGTGTCATCAGGTCGACGATCTTCGCTCGACGAAGTGTCGAGTGTCGAGACCGTGTACACGGCCTGGAGCCCAGGCGTGTCGAGGTGAGACGGGCAAGGACACGGGCGTGTCCTAGAACCCGTGCAGTGCTCGGGTTGTTTTCGGGGAAAAATGATGGGGGTACACGGCCGGCCACACTACCGTGTCAGGTGGAACACGGGCGTGTCAGGTCGAACACGAGCGTGTTCGATACCCGTGTGTTGTTCCAGGCGAGTCGATTTTGACGACGAATGAGGCACACGGCCCTGGACACGGGCGTGTGCCAGGCCGTGTTCGGTCCAGATTAGGCATTTCAGTCCCGAATCAAAGCCGTTCATTTCTTTAATTGATGATCCAACGGCTGGGGGTTGTTCCTGAAGGGATATACCCGAGATTGGACTTAGAAACCCTCACTTTTCATAAGTTATTATCTTTCTAAAACCTTAGAGAGAGAGGAGAGCCAAGGAAGGAAGAAGGAGCTATATCCGGCCATTGGAGGAGCTTCGAAGCTCCGAATCGCGAGCCGACTCCGGATCCACGGAGGCAAAGCTAGTGCGGTGCTTTTCATCCGCTTACTTTTCCATGGCGCCAAAGAGGAACGCTAGGGTAACGATTCTCTTCTTGAGCATGAGTAGCTCTCATTCTTTGCATAGGAAGCCCGCTCTCGCGAGTTTGCGGAGAGTTGGAGGCGTTCCTTCGGGTAGATATGTGAAGTCCCCGTTGTTTAGAGTCCGTAAGCGAGAACGGACATAGGCATGATGTGTGAAGCCTACCCGGACATGTTGGTCTAGATCGGTGATGTTGCATTGCATAAATGCCGGAGAAGACTCCGTGCTATTGGTTGTTTTTCGGGTTTTCTACGCGGTAGATTGCAGCAGGGATCCTTGGGGATTAACCCAAAGGTGCACCCGAAAAAATGGGCGGATGCGAGATCTTGCCAACTTGGTGTCCTGAGAGCCAACTTGAACATAATCGGGTTATGTGAATTGTGATGGAAATGAGACTCGGTGGAAGTTTGACCCCCGCAAATGGCTTAAATTGTCGTTGCGATGTGAGCACGGGTTAGATGGAACCGTACCCGTTCTATGTCGTTCGGTTAAAGAGACCTAAAGGTACGTGGCACTTGCCGTTGGCATAGATTAGGGTCTTCGGCGGTCAATGCCTTAAATTGTCATGAACCAGGCCAGGAAGACAAAATGCTCATAGGTTTGGCCGTCATAGTGGCGGTGGTGAGTCCGGAATGTCTATGGTTTTAATTGATGTGACATCGACCGATTCACCGAGAATATGCCCTGAGAGCACGGGGCGTGTGACCGTGCGAGCCAACGTCTGTGATGTAATGGCTTTATATATATATTGCTCGCTTATGCTAATTAAATGTAGGGAAGGAGCATCGCCGCCCCGAGTTGGGGGCGAGATCGTTATAATTTGGCCAGCATTGCTGACCGTTGCCTTGTTTTGCCACCGTGCGGTGGTTTGTTGTTTGCAGGTGCTGCTAGACCAAGCGGTCAATAGCGGGCTAAAGCCCAAGTGCGAAGCCGGCCCTCGAAGGCCTATTTGGAAGTGTTTATTGTTTTATTCATGTATGACCGGCCTGCGTGCCGTGGTTTGTAAATTATGTAATATCAAGTGAAACATTTTGTAAGGCCTTAAGGCTTATGTTGGTATTTGTATAACATTCCTATTTTGGATTAGTGTACATTCATGCTTTAGTGCTGGGTTCTTATTTGCAACTTTTATAAACTGCTTCCGCTAGAATGCTCTGTGTAGGTCGTTGTGATTGGTTGGATGGTTTCCATGCGTAACCACCCGGTCTGTCTGTGACATACGGCGTCGGGCCCCGGCCGGACCTACTGCTATATGCTATGTGACGGATAGGGGGTGTTACAATTTGGTATCAGACTACTGGTTTTGGTCGGGCTTAGACTGAATTCGTGGGCGAATTCTTTTTAAGGGGTGGTGAGCACATTGTGTGCGTCATCGTTATAATGGTAAGAGAACCCAGGAATGTCCACTTAGGAATGAAAATACTCTTGTTTGAGGAACCTGCGTGTCCCTATAATTGCTGTTTGCAATTTTATTTGGTCGCTTAACGGTGTTTTGTACCACTATAGGTGACCAGAAGTGGTGTTGGGCCGTCAGAACGCCGAGTTTCTGAGGCTAGTAGTGCACCGGATGTTGCTCCTGCAATACCTCTGTCGGCTGAGAACATACGATTGGTGGCTGAAGCGGTGTTGGCCGTGATAAATGCGCAGCCTGCAAGGCAAACGCAGCAGCCCGCTCCTGTGATGGAGCAGGAACCTATTCAAGAGGCTGAGCCAAGGAGAGTGGAGCAAGTGGTTGTGGAACCAGTGGTGCCAAGGAGGGCAACTGAGAGGCAGCTTAAGCATGTAATGAGCTTTAACCCTCCGTTATTCTCGGGGTTGGTAACCCCATCTCAGGCTGAAGACTGGCTCTCCAGGGTGAAGAGAGTCATGACAGCAACGGAGACGGAGGAGTGGCAAATGACCACCATCGCTACGTTCCTTCTGGACGGTGAAGCGAGGATGTGGTGGGAAGGTTTGGAGCTGCATCATTTGAGAGGTAGACAACTTATAGACGTTCCGATGGAGGAGTTCTCAGGATTGTTCTTAGCAATATACCTCCCTTCTACTCAGAGGATTTTGATGGAGAACGAATTTCTGAAGTTGGTTCAGGGTGAGAAGAGCGTGGATGAATATCTCCATGAGTTCACTCGTTTGAGTCGATATGCTAGCTCCACCATCGTGGATGAGGAGCGCAAGACTAATCGCTTCTATGAAGGCTTGAGAGATGAGTTGAGATTACTACTTTCGGGGCCGATGACGTAGGGTTTCTTAACCTTGGTCAATACTGCCCGATCCTTGTAGAAGGACATGAAGAATGTGCAAGCAAAGAAAAGCTTGGGTGATAGGAAATCTGAATTTAAAGTGCCGACTACTTCAAAGTCCGGCTATCGAAGGTCTTTCAAGAAGCTTAGGACTTCGGGTCCAGCTCCTTCTGGTGCTTCTGGGGCGACTACGAGTCGGACCCCGGGCGCGTGTTTTACTTGTGGAAAGACGGGGCATTTTGCCCGTGACTGTTGGAGCGGACGTCCTAAGTTCGAGAGAAGGCCGGGAGCTACTTATGAAGAGAAGGGAAAGGCGGCGGAGTCGACCGCATCCCATTATGCTCCGGCCCAACCAATGGTCTATAATCTTGGCCAACAGGAGGCCATCAAACAGGCTGATGTGGTGACATGTACGATTTAATTTATAGCAAGTCAATTTCTTTAAATACTTGTTATGCACATGTTACCTTACCACTGCTTGTTTAGGATTTGTATTGATTTGTGAAAATCCGGCACGAGCACTCTTCTATACGGGAGCTTCACACTCCTTCTTGTCCGAAGGATTTATATCACGCATCGGAGTCCCTTCTTCGATGGCGAAGGATAAGTTGGATGTGTTATTGCCTAATGGGTGTTCGATGCGAGCGGATAGGATCTGCGATGTTAAGATTCGTATTGGGGAGCAGGGGTTCGACCTGCGGGCGTCTTTACTTCCATTGGTGGAGTTCGACGTCATATTTGGCATGGACCGGCTCTCGGAGCAGCATGCCCATATAGATTGCGGTAGCAATGAAGTCAAGCTAGGAGCAAGTCGTGAAACGACTTTTACGGGCTTAAAGGGGTCGAGCAAGACGTTGATGTCTGCTCTTCAGGTGGTGAAGGCGGTTCATGCCGGTGCAGAACTGTTCTTTACACTAGTGGAGGTTGCAAAGCCGAAGCCCGCGTTGGATTGTATTTCAGTGGTATCGGAATACCCTGATGTGTTCCCCGCAGATCTTCCTGGAACCCCGCCTCAACAGGAGATAGATTTTACGATTGAGCTAGTGCTAGGTGCAAAGACTGTGTCACGATCTCCTTATCGGCTAGCGCCTAAGGAAATGGCGGAGCTGAAAGTTCAACTGCAAGAGTTGTTGGAGCAAGGGTATGTGCGCCCGTGTTCTTCGCCTTGGAGCGCACCGGTCCTCTTTCTTAAGAAGGACGGAAGCTTGAGGCTATGTATTGATTATTGGGAGCTCAACAAGTTGACGGAGAAGAACAAGTACCCGATCCCTCGGATTGATGATCTTTTTGATCAGTTAGTCGGGTCGACGGTGTACTCGAAGTTGGATATCAAGGATGGGTACTATCAGCTGCGAATAAGGGAGAGTGATATCTCGAAGACAACATTTAGTACGAGATACGAGCATTATGAGTTTACGGTCATGCCGTTTGGGCTGACTAATGCGCCGTCAGTGTTCATGGATTTGATGAACATGACTTTCAGGGAGTACTTGGACCATTTCGTGATCGTCTTCATCGACAATATTTTGGTGTACTCTCAAAGTGAGGAAGATCACTTCAAGCATCTTCATTTGGCTTTGGAGACGCTAAGGAGAAATCGGTTGTATGCCAAGTTCTCGAAGTGCGAGTTTTGGCTATCCTCAGTGGCGTTCCTCAGTCATATAGTGAGTGGAGAGGGTATTGCTGTGGATCCGGCAAAGATCGTTGCGATACAGGAGTGGCCTGAGCTTGTTACGGTAGCGGAAGTCCGGAGTTTTCTGGGGCTTGCCGGCTATTATAGGCGCTTTGTAGAGAACATCTCGCGGATAGCTTTGCCTCTCACTACTTTGACGAGGAAGGAGCATAAGTTCATTTGGACGCCGGAGTGCGCGCGAGCTTTTGAGGAGTTGAAGTGTCGGTTGACCACGGCGCCTGTACTGAGTTCGCCATGTGGGACCGAAGGCTATGAGATTTATAGTGATGCTTCGGGTAGCGGTTTGGGTTGCGTGCTACTTCAACACGGAAGTGTAATAGCTTATGGCTCGAGACAGCTGAAGGTGCACGAGAGGAACTATCCGGTCCATGACTTGGAGTTAGCGGCCGTGATTTTTGCCTTGAAGCTGTGGAGACACTATTTGTGCAGTGTGAAGATTGATATCTACAACGATCACAAGAGTCTGAAGTATCTTATTGTTCAGAAGGATCTGAATATGCGGCAGCGTAGATGGATGAAGTTCCTGGGGGAATATACATTCAAGATCCACTACGTGCCTGGTAAGGGTAATGCGGTTGCGGACGCGTTGAGTCGCCGAGCCACAGCTCAAGCCAATTGGCTATCAGTGCATGATGAGCGGTTGGTGCGGGAGTTGGAGGCGTTGGAGATTGTTTGTGTGGATAGAAAATCAAGTGCTGAAGCAGTTCTGAATTGGACTGAAGTCCAATATGACCTGGCTGATCGTATTCGACAGGCTTTGGATATGGATGCTCATATGATGAAGTTCATGGTAGAGGATCTGGATGGGTCAAATTCCCAATTCGTCGTGGAGGACGGATTGCTTTGGAAAGACGGTCGTCTGTGCGTCCCAAGTGTGGGAAATTTGCAGGTGGAGTTGTTGTACGAGGCACACCATACCAAGTACTCGATTCACCCGGGGAGCACGAAGATGTACCGAGATGTGAAGAAACTATTTTGGTGGCCGGGTTTGAAGAAAGATGTGGCGCTATACGTAGCGAAGTGCCAAACTTGCGCCTTAGTAAAGGCGGAGTGCCAAAAGCCGGGAGGGTTTCTTAAGTCCTTGCCTATTCCGGAGTGGAAATTTGACGACATCTCTATGGACTTTGTGCACGGTTTGCCTAAGTCGCAAAAGGGGAACGACGCCATCTGGGTGGTTGTTGATCGATTAACGAAGGTGTCTCATTTTATTCCGCATAGGAAGGATGATTCGATGGAGAAGTTGGCAAAGCTTTATGTGGATAACATAGTACGGCTGCATGGTGTGCCCCGCAGCATCGTGAGTGACCGAGACGGGTGTTTCACATCCAATGATTGGAGGCTTGTGCAGCAAATGTTGGGAACAAAGCTGAAATTCAGCACAGCCTTCCATCCGCAAACGGAAGGGCAGACCGAGAGGGTCAATAGAACCATTGAAGACATGCTTCGCATGTGTGTCTTGGATTTTGGAAAGCAATGGGAAGACCACCTTTATTTGGTGGAGTTCGCTTACAATAATAGCTACCAAGCGAGTATTCAGATGGCGCCTTTCGAGGCCCTATATGGTAGAAAATGTCGCACGCCGTTGTCTTGGTTAGAAACGGGTGAGTCAAAGTTGTATAATCGGTCGGAAGTGGAGGATGCTACTTCTTTGGTGAGAACCATTCGGGAGAGGTTTCTTATCGCTCAGGACCGACAAGCAAAGTACTATAATGCCAAGCACATGAACGTGGAGTTCGCTGTGGGCGATTATGTATACTTAAAGATCAAGCCGTTCAAGGGTGTCTCGCGGGTGCGGCGATTGAAAAAGCTAAGCCCGAGGTACCTTGGGCCGTTTGAGGTTCTGGAGCGAGTCGGTGAAGCGGCCTATCAGTTGAAGCTTTCAGTGGAGCTTAGTGGTTTACATGATGTATTCCATATTTCGGTGCTCCGGAAGGCGGTGCAAGAGCCTACGCAAGTGATCGCGGTTGATCAAGTGCCGGTGGATAGTGGGTTGACGACAAAGGTCAAGCCTATACGGATTGAGGACACGGAGGTCAAGCGGCTACGCAATAAAGAGATCAGGATGGTCAAGGTCCGGTGGGACAATTGCGGTCGTGAGGAGCTCTCTTGGTAGCGAGAGCAGACTATGCTTGACGAGTATCCGGTGTTGTTCTGCTCAGGTACAAATTTTGGTTTTGTACATGTCTTTCCTTTATGTAATTTCATGGACGAAATTCTTTTAAGAGGGGGAGAGTTGTAACGCCCCGAAACTCAAAGGAGCGACGGGGGACGTTTTGGGCCAGTTTTGGGTTCTGGTTGAAGGCACACGGCCTGGGACACGGGCGTGTCACAGGGCGTGTCAAGCTTGTGTCGACACTGAGCCGGGAAGTCGACACTTTGGTCTCGACATTGTGTCGAGACTGGGCACACGGCCTGCGACACAGGCGTGTCGCAGGGCGTGTCGACCCGTGTCGACACTTAGCCGCGAAGTCGACACTCTGCGTTCGACGAAGTGTCGAGACATGGCACACAGCCTACGACACGGGCGTGTCACAGGGCGTGTCAACCCGTATCGACACTCGTCCCGGGAAGTCGACACTTTGGTCTCGACATAGTGTCTAGACAAGGCACACGGCCTAGGACACGGGCGTGTCCAAGGCCGTGTCATCAAGTCGACGATCTTCACTCGACGAAGTGTCGAGTGTCGAGACCGTATACACGGCCTGGAGCCCAGGCGTGTCGAGGTGATACGGGCAAGGACACGGGCGTGTCCTAGAACCCGTGCAGTGCTCGGGTTGTTTTCGGGGAAAAATGATGGGGGTACACGACCGGCCACACGGCCGTGTCAGGTGGAACACGGGCGTGCCAGGTCGAACACGGGCGTGTTCGATACCCGTGTGTTGTTCCAGGCAAGTCGATTTTGATGGCGAATGAGGCACACAGCCCTGGACACGGGTGTGTGCCAGGCCGTGTTCGGTCCAGATTGGGCATTTCAGTCCCGAATCAAAGCCGTTCATTTCTTTAATTGATGATCCAACGGCTGGGGGTTGTTCCTGAAGGGATATACCCGGGATTGGACTTAGAAACCCTCACTTTTCATAAGTTATTATCTTTCTAAAACCTTAGAGAGAGAGGAGAGCCAAGGAAGGAAGAAGGAGCTAGATCCGGCCATTGGAGGAGCTTCGAAGCTCCGAATCGCGAGCCGACTCCGGATCCACGGAGGCAAAGCTAGTGCGGTGTTTTTCATCCGCTTACTTTTCCATGGCGCCAAAGAGGAACACTAGGGTAACGATTCTCTTCTTGAGCATGAGTAGCTCTCCTTCTTTGCATAGGAAGCCCGCTCTCGCGAGTTTGCGGAGAGTTGGAGGCGTTCCTTCGGGTAGATATGTGAAGTCCCCGTTGTTTAGAGTCCGTAAGCGAGAACGGACATATGCATGATGTGTGAAGCCTACCCGGACATGTTGGTCTGGATCAGTGATGTTGCATTGCATAAATTCCGGAGAAGACTCCGTGCTATTGGTTGTTTTTCGGGTTTTCTACGCGGTAGATTGCAGCAGGGAGCCTTGAGGATTAACCCAAAGGTGCACCTGGAAGATTGGGCGGATGCGAGATCTTGCCAACTTGGTGGCCTGAGAGCCAACTTGAACATAACCGGGTTATGTGAATTGTGATGGAAATGGGACTCTGTGGAAGTTTGACCCGCGTAAATGGCTTAAATTGTCGTTGTGATGTGAGCACGGGTTAGATGGAACCATACCCGTTCTATGTCATTCGGTTAAAGTGACCTAAAGGCACGTGACACTTGCCATTGTCATAGATTAGGGTCTTCGGCGGTCAATGACTTAAATTGTCGTGACCCAGGCCAGGAAGACAAAATGCTCATAGGTTTGGCCGTCAAAGTGGCGGTGGTGAGTCCGGAATGTCTATGACTTTAATTGACATGACATCGACCGGTTCACCGAGAATGTGCCATGAGAGCATGGGGCGTGTGGCCGTGCGAGCCAACGTCTGTGATGTAATGGCTTCATATATATATTGCTCGCTTATGCTAATTAAATGCAGGGAAGGAGCATCGCCGCCCCGAGTTGGGGGCGGGATCGTTATAATTTGGTCAGCATTGCTGACCGTTGCCTTGTTTTGCCACCGTGCGGTGGTTTGTTGTTTGCAGGTGCTGCTGGACCAAGCGGTCAATAGCGGGCTAAAGCCCAAGTGCGAAGCCGGCCCTCGAAGGCCTATTTGGAAGTGTTTATTGTTTTATTCATGTATGACCGGCCTGCGTGCCGTAGTTTGTAAATCATGTAATATCAAGTGAAACATTTTGTAAGGCCTTAAGGCTTATGTTGGTATTTGTATAACATTCCTATTTTGGATTAGTGGACATTCATGCTTTAGTGCTGGGTTCTTATTTGCAACTTTTATAAACTGCTTCTGCTAGAATGCTCTGTGTAGGTCGTTGTGATTGGTTGGATGGTTTCCATGCGTAACCACCCGGTCTGTCTGTGGCATACGGCGTCGGGCCCCGGCCGGACCTACTGCTATATGCTATGTGACGGATAGGGGGTGTTACACCTCAGTCCAGGGTCTATGCCGATGAGATGGGTCCATGCAGCCCTATAGTGGATGCTGCTCTGTTGATACCGAGGTTGAGATGTTGGGTTCTCTTGCTCCTGAGCTACCGTCTGGGGGGCCATCCTCCGCCTTCTTTGGTGAAAGTGAGGCAAGTCCCCTCTTCACTTCAAGTGATGACTTCTGCAGTAAGTAAAGTGATTTCCATTTGAATTTCATTATTGTTAGATATATATATTAATATGTCTGCAGGTGTTGAGGCCGACTCAGAATAGGTTAACGGGTTTCGTGTCATTCTAGGGTTTGGCCCTATGCTGGAAGCTAGTACTATATATATCATATTCCATACTTAGATGAGATATAGTAGAATACTTTGAGCACTAACCCTAACATTTCTCAAAGTATCCGTGTAACACCCCCCTATCCGTCGCATAGCATATAGCAGTAGGTCCGGCCGGGGCCCGACGCCATATACCACAGACAGACCGGGTGGTTACTTATGGAAACCATCCAACCAATTTCAACGTCCTACACAGAGCATTCTAGCGGAAGCAGTTTATAAAAGTTGTAAACAAGAACCCAGCATTAAAGCACGAATGTCCACTAGTACAAATTAGGAATGTTATACAAAAATACCCAAAACCGGCCTTAAGGCCTTACAAAATGTTTCACTTGAATATTACATGTTTTACAAACCACGGCACGCAGGCCGGTCATACATGAATAAAGCAGTAAACACTTCTACTTGGGCCTTCGAGGGCCAGCTTCGCAAAAAGGGCTTTAGCCCGCTATTGACTGCTTGGTCCAGCTGCACCTGCAAGCAACAAACCACCGCATGGTGGCAAAAAAAGGCAACAGTCAGCAATGCTGACCAAATTATAACGATCCCGCCCCCAACTCGGGGCGGCGATGCTCCTTCCCTGCATTTCATTAGCATAAGCGAGCAATGTATATATCCATAGCCATTTCATCACAGACGTTGGCTCGCACGGCCACACGCCCCGTGCACTCAGGGCACATTCTCGGTGAACCGGTCGGTCTATGTCACGTCAATTTAAGCCATCAACATTCCGGACTCACCACCGCCAACTGACGGCCAAACCTATGAGCAATTTGTCTTCTCGGCCTGGGTCACGACAATTTAAGCCATCAACCGCCGAAGACCCTACTCTATGCCAACGGTAAGTGCCACGTGCCTTTAGGTCTCTTTAACCGAACGACATAGAACGGGTACGGTTCCATCTAACCCGTGCTCACATCACAACGGCAATTTAAGCCATTTGCGCGGGTCAAACTTCCACCGAGTCCCGTGTCCATCACAAATCACATAACCCAGTTATATTCAAGTTGGCTCTCAGGCCACCAAGTTGGCAAGATCTCGTGTCCGCCCAGTTTTCCGGGTGCACCTTTGGGTTAGTCCCCGAGGCTCCCTGCTGCAATCTACCGCGTAGAAAACCCGAAAAACAACCAATAGCACGGAGTCTTCTCCGGCATTATGCAATGCAACATCACCGATCCAGACCAACATGTCCGGGTAGGCTTCACACATCATGCCTATGTCCGTTCTCGTATACGGACTCTAAACAATGGGGACTTCACATATCTACCTGAAGGAACGCCTCCAACTCTCCGCAAACTCGCGAGAGCGGGCTTCCTATGCTAAGAAAGAGAGCTATTCATGCTCAAGATGAGGATCGTTACCCTTGAGTTCCTCTTTGGCGCCATTGAAAAGTAATCGGATGGAAATCACCGCACTAGCGTTGGCTCCGTGGATCCGGAGTCGGCTTGCGATTCGGAGCTCCGAAGCTCCTCCAATGGCGGTTCTAGCTCCTTCTTCTTCCCTTAGCTCTCCTCTCTCTCCAAGGATTTAGAAAGAGAACAAGTGAAGAAAAGTAAGGGTTTTCTAAGTCAAAACCCGGGTATATCCCTTCAGAAATAACCCCCAGTCGTTGGATCTTCAGTCAAAGAAATGAACGGCTTTGATTCGGGACTGAAATGCCCAAACTGGGCCGAACACGGCCTGACACACGCCCGTGTCCAGGGCCGTGTGCCGCATTCGCCGTCAAAATCGAATCACCTGGAACCTCATATGGGTATCGAACACGCCCGTGTTCGAGCTGACACGCCCGTGTTCCACCTGACACGGCCGTGTGGCCGGCCGTGTACCCCATAATTTTTCCCCATTTTCAACCCGAGCACTGCACGGGTTCTACGACACGCCCGTGTCCTTGCCCGTGTCACCTTGACATGCCTGTGCCCCAGGCCGTGTACACGGGACACTTCGTCGAGTGAAGATCGACGACTTGATGACACGGCCTTGGACACGCCCGTGTCCTAGGCCGTATGCCTTGTCTCGACGATCGTCGAGTGAATCTCGACGACTCCCCGGGACGATCGTCGACACGGATCGACACGCCCTGCGACACGCCCGTGTCGTAGGCCGTGTGCCCATTCTCGACGAATCGTCGAGTAAAACTCGACGACTTCACGGCTAAGTGTCGACACGGGTCGACACGCCCAGTGACACGCCCGTGTCGCAGGCCGTGTGCCCACTCTCGACGAATCGTCGAGTCAATCTCGACGTCTTCGCGGCTAAGTGTCGACACACGCTTGACATGCCCTGGGACACGCCCGTGTCCCAGGCCGTGTGCCTGCTGCCAGAACCCAAACTGGCCCAAAACGTCCCCCTTTGCTCCTTTGAGTTTCGGGGCGTTACAACTCTCCCCCTCTTAAAAGAATTTCGCCCACGAAATTACATAAAGGAAAGACATGTACAAAACCAAAATTTGTACCTGAGCAGAACAACTCCGGATATTCGTCAAGCATAGTCCGCTCTCTCTCCCAAGAGAGCTCCTCACGACCGCAATTGTCCCACCGGACCTTGACCATCCTGATCTCTTTATTGCGTAGCCGCTTGACCTCCGAGTCCTCAATCCGCACGGGCTTGACCTTTGTCGTTAGCCCACTATCCACCGACACTTGATCAACCGCGATCACTTGCGTAGGCTCTTGCACCGCCTTCCGAAGCACCAAAATGTGGAATACATCGTGTAAACCACTTAGCTCCACCGAAAGCTTCAACCGATAGGCCGCTTCACCAACTCGCTCCAGAACCTCAAACGGTCCAAGGTACCTCGGGCTTAGCTTTTTCAATCGTAGCACCCGCGAGACACCCTTGAATGGCTTGATCTTTAAGTATACATAATCGCCCACAGCGAACTCCACATTCCTGTGCTTGGCATTATAGTACTTTGCTTGCCGGTCCTGAGCGATAAGCAACCTCTCCCGAATGGTTCTCACCAAAGATGTAGCATCATCCACTTCCGATCGCTTATACAACTTTGACTCACCCGTTTCTAACCAAGACAACGGCATGCGACATCTTCTACCATATAGGGCCTCGAAGGGCGCCATTTGAATACTCGCTTGGTAGCTGTTGTTGTATGCGAACTCCACCAAATAAAGGTGGTCTTCCCACTGCTTTCCAAAATCTAAGACACACATGCGGAGCATGTCTTCCATGGTTCTATTAACCCTCTCGGTCTGCCCATCCGTTTGTGGATGGAAGGCTGTGCTAAACTTCAGCTTTGTTCCCAACATTTGCTGCACCAGCCTCCAATCATTGGACGTCAACCGCCCATCTCGGTCACTCACGATGCTGCGGGGCACACCATGAAGCCGTACTATGTTATCCACATAAAGCTTTGCCAGCTTCTCCACCGGATCATCCTTCCTATGCGGAATAAAATGCGACACCTTCGTTAATCGATCAACAACCACCCAAATGGTGTCGTTTCCCTTTTGCGACCTTGGCAAACCGTGCACAAAGTCCATAGAGATGTCGTCAAATTTCCACTCCGGAATAGGCAAGGACTTAAGAAATCCTCCCGGCTTTTGGCACTCCGCCTTTACCAAGGCGCACGTTTGGCACTTCGCTACGTATAGCGCCACATCCTTTTTCAAACCCGGCCACCAAAACAGTTTCTTCACATCACGGTACATCTTTGTGCTCCCTGGGTGAATCGAGTACTTGGTATGGTGCGCCTCGTACAACAACTCCACCCGTAAATTGCCCACACTTGGGACGCACAAACGACCGTCTTTCCACAGCAATCCGTCCTCCACGACGAATTGGGAATTTGACCCATCCATAGCCTCTATCATGAACTGCTTCATATGAGCATCCATATCCAAAGCCTGCCGAATCCGATCAGCCAGGTCATATTGGACTTCTGTCCAATTCAGAACTGCTTCAGCACTAGATTGTCTATCCACACAAACAATCTCCAACTCCTCCAACTCCCGCACCAACCGCTCATCATGCACTGATAGCCAATTGGCTTGAGCTGGGGCTCGGCGACTCAACGCGTCCGCAACCGCATTCCCTTTGCCAGGCACGTAGTGGATCTTGAATGTATAGTCCCCCAGGAACTCCATCCATCTACGCTGCCGCATATTCAGATCCTTCTGATCAATCAGGTACTTTAGGCTCTTGTGATCGGTGTAGATATCAATCTTCACACCGTACAAATAGTGTCTCCACAGCTTCAAGGCAAAAATCACGGCCGCTAACTCCAAGTCATGGACCGGATAATTCCTCTCGTGCACTTTTAGCTGTCTCGAGCCATAAGTATCACGCTTCCATGCTGCAGTATCACGCAACCCAAACCGCTGCCTGAAGCATCGCTATATATCTCATAGCCTTCGGTTCCACATGGCGAACTCAGCACAGGCGTCGTGGTCAACCGACACTTCAATTCCTCAAAAGCTCGTGCGCACTCCGGCATCCAAACGAACTTCTGCTCCTTCCTCGTCAAAGTAGTGAGAGGTAACGCTAACCGCGAGAAGTTCTCTACGAAGCGCCTATAATAGCCGGCAAGCCCCAAAAAGCTCCGGACTTCTGCTACCGTAGCAAGCTCAGGTCACTCCCGTATCGCAACAATCTTCGCCGGATCCACAGCAATACCCTCTCCACTCACTATATGACCGAGGAACGCCACTGAGGACAGCCAAAACTCGCACTTCGAGAACTTGGCATACAACTGGTTTCTCCTTAGCGTCTCCCACACCAAATGAAGATGCTTGAAGTGATCTTCCTTACTTTGCGAGTACACCAAAATATCGTCGATTACGACGATCACGAAATGGTCCAAGTACTCCCTGAACGTCCTGTTCATCAAATCCATGAACACTGATGGCGCATTAGTCAGCCCAAACGGCATGACCGTAAACTCATAATGCCTGTATCTCGTACTAAACGCTGTCTTCGGGATATCACTCTCCCTTATTCGCAGCTGATAGTACCCAGCCTTGAGGTCCAACTTCGAGTACACCGTCGACCCGACTAACTGATCGAAGAGATCATCAATCCGGGGGATCGGGTACTTGTTCTTCTCCGTCAGCTTGTTTAGCTCCCGATAATCAATACATAGCCTCAAGCTTCCGTCCTTCTTCTTAACAAAGAGGACCGGTGCGCTCCAAGGCGAAGAACTCAGGCGCACATACTCTTGCTCCAACAACTCTTGCAGTTGAACTTTCAGCTCCGCCATTTCCTTAGGCGCTAGCCGATACGGAGATCGTGACACAGGCTTTGCACCTGGCACTAGCTCGATCGTAAAATCTATCTCCCGTTGAGGCGGGGCTCCAGGAAGATCTGCGGGGAACACATCAGGGTATTCCGACACCACTGAAATACAATCCAAAGCGGGCTTCGGCTTTGCAACCTCCACTAGTGTAAAGAACAGTTCTGCTCCGGCACGAACCGCCTTCACCACCTGAAGAGCAGACATCAACGTCTTGCTCGACCCCTTTAAGCCCATAAAAGTCGTTTCACGACTTGCTCCCAGCTTAACTTCCTTGCTACCGCAATCTATATGGGCCTGCTGCTCCGAGAGCCAGTCCATGCCAAATATGACGTCGAACTCCACTAACGGAAGTAAAGACGCCCGCAGGTCGAACTCCTGCTCCCCAATACGAGTCTTAACATCGCAGATCCTATCCGCTCGCATCGAACACCCATTGGTCAACAACACATCCAACTTATCCTTCGCCATCGAAGAAGGGACTCCGATGCGTGATATAAATCCTTCGGACAAGAAGGAGTGTGAAGCTCCCGTATCGAAGAGTGCTCGTGCCGGATTTTCACAAATCAATACAAATCCTAAACAAGTAGTGGTAAGGTAACATGTGCATAACAAGTATTTAAAGAAATTGACTTGATATAAATTAAACAGTACCTGTCACCACATCAGCTTGTTTAATGGCCTCCTGTTGGCCAAGATTGTAGACCCTTGGTTGGGCCGGAGCATAATGGGATGCGGTCGACTCCACCGCCTTTCCCTTTTCTTCATAAGTAGCTCTCGGCCTCCTCTCGGACTTAGGACGTCCGCTCCAACAGTCACGGGCAAAGTGCCCCGTCTTTCTACATGTAAAACACGCACTCGGGGTCCGACCCATAGTCGCCCCAGAAGCGCCAGAAGGAGCTGGACCCGAAGTCCTATGCTTCTTGAAAGACCTCCGATAGCCGGACTTTGAAGCAGTCGGTACTCTGAACTCAGATTTCTTCTCACCCAAGCTTTTCTTCGCTTGTACATTTTTCATGTCCTTCTCCAAGGACCGGGCAGTATTGACCAAGTTTAAGAAACCCTGCGTCATCGGCCCCGAAAGTAATAATATCAACTCATCTCTCAATCCTTCATAGAAACGATTAGTCTTACACTCCTCGTCCATGATGGTGGAACTAGCATAACGACTCAGACGAGTAAACTCGTGGAGATATTCATCCACGCTCCTCTCACCCTGTACCAACTTCAGGAACTCATTCTCCAACACTATCTTCTGCGTCGAAGGGAGGTATCTAGCCAAGAACAATCTCGAGAACTCTTCCATCGGAACGTCTACAAGTTATCTACCTCTCAAATGATGCAGCTCCAATCCTTCCCACCACATCCTCGCTTCACCATCCAAAAGGAACGTAGCGATGGTGGTCATTTGCCACTCCTCCGTCTCCGTCGCTGTCATGACTCTCTTCACCTTGGAGAGCCAGTCTTCAGCCTGCGATGGGGTTCCCAACCCCGAGAATAACGGAGGGTTAAAGCTCATTACATGCTTCAGCTGCCTCTCAATTGCCCTCCTTGGCACCACCGGTTCTACAACCACTTGCTCCACCCTCCTCGGCTCAGCCTCTTGAAGAGGTACTTGCTCCATCACAGGAGCAGGCTGCTGCGCTTGCCTTCCAGGCTGCGCATTGATCACGGCCAACACCGCTTCAGCCACCAATCGTATATTTTCAGCCGACAGAGGTGTTGCAGGAGCAACATCCGGTCCACTACTAGCCTCAGAAACTCGGCGTTCTGACGGCCCAACACCACTTCTGGTCACCTATAGTGGTACAAAACACCGTTAAGCGACCAAATAAATTGCAAACAGCACTTATAGGAACACACAGGTTCCTCAAACACGAGTATTTTCATTCCTAAGTGGACATTCATGGGTTCTTTTACCATTATAACGATGACGCACACAATGTGCTCACCACCCCTTAAAAAGAATTCGCCCACGAATTCACTTTAAGCCCGACCAAAACCAGGAGTCTGATACCAAATTGTAACACCCCCCTATCCGTCGCATAGCATATAGCAGTAGGTCCGGCCGGGGCCCGACGCCATATACCACAAACAGACCGGGTGGTTACTTATGGAAACCATCCAACCAATTTCAACGTCCTACACAGAGCATTCTAGCGGAAGCAGTTTATAAAAGTTGTAAACAAGAACCTAGCATTAAAGCACGAATGTCCACTAGTACAAATTAGGAATGTTATACAAAATACCCAAAACCGGCCTTAAGGCCTTACAAAATGTTTCACTTGAATATTACATGTTTTACAAACCACGGCACGCAGGCCGGTCATACATGAATAAAGCAGTAAACACTTCTACTTGGGCCTTCGAGGGCCAGCTTCGTAAAAAGGGCTTTAGCCCGCTATTGACCGCTTGGTCCAGCTGCACCTGCAAGCAACAAACCACCGCACGGTGGCAAAACAAGGCAACGGTCAGCAATGCTGACCAAATTATAACGATCCCGCCCCCAACTCGGGGCGGAGATGCTCCTTCCCTGCATTTCATTAGCATAAGCGAGCAATGTATATATCCATAGCCATTTCATCACAGACGTTGGCTCGCACGACCACACGCCCCGTTCACTCAGGGCACATTCTCGGTGAACCGGTCTATGTCACGTCAATTTAAGCCATCAACATTCCGGACTCACCACCGCCAACTGACGGCCAAACCTATGAGCAATTTGTCTTCTCGGCCTGGGACACGACAATTTAAGCCATCAACCGCCGAAGACCCTACTCTATGCCAACGGTAAGTGCCACGTGCCTTTAGGTCTCTTTAACCGAACGACATAGAACGGGTACGGTTCCATCTAACCCGTGCTCACATCGCAATGGCAATTTAAGCCATTTGCGCGGGTCAAACTTCCACCGAGTCCCGTGTCCATCACAAATCACATAACCCAGTTATGTTCAAGTTGGCTCTCAGGCCACCAAGTTGGCAAGATCTCGTGTCCGCCCAGTTTTCCGGGTGCACCTTTGGGTTAATCCCCGAGACTCCCTGCTGCAATCTACCGCGTAGAAAACCCGAAAAACAACCAATAGCACGGAGTCTTCTCCGGCATTATGCAATGCAACATCACCGATCCAGACCAACATGTCCGGGTAGGCTTCACACATCATGCCTATGTTCGTTCTCGCATACGGACTCTAAACAACGGGGACTTCACATATCTACCCGAAGGAACGCCTCCAACTCTCCGCAAACTTGCGAGAGCGGGCTTCCTATGCTAAGAAAGAGAGCTATTCATGCTCAAGATGAGGATCGTTACCCTTGAGTTCCTCTTTGGCGCCATTGAAAAGTAATCGGATGGAAATCACCGCACTAGCGTTGGCTCCGTGGATCCGGAGTCGGCTTGCGATTCGGAGCTCCGAAGCTCCTCCAATGGCGGATCTAGCTCCTTCTTCTTCCCTTAGCTCTCCTCTCTCTCCATGGATTTAGAAAGAGAACAAGTGAAGAAAAGTAAGGGTTTTCTAAGTCAAAACCCGGGTATATCCCTTCCGGAACAACCCCATTCGTTGGATCTTCAGTCAAAGAAATGAACGGCTTCGATTCGGGACTGAAATGCCCAAACTGGGCCGAACACGGCCTGGCACACGCCCGTGTCCAGGGCCGTGTGCCGCATTCGCCGTCAAAATCGAATCACCTGGAACCTCACACGGGTATCGAACACGCCCGTGTTCGAGCTGACACGCCCGTGTTCCACCTGACACGGCCGTGTGGCCGGCCGTGTACCCCATGATTTTTCCCCATTTTCAACCTGAGCACTGCACGGGTTCTAGGACACGCCCGTGTCCTTGCCCGTGTCACCTTAACACGCCTGTGCCCCAGGCCGTGTACACGGGACACTTCGTCGAGTGAAGATCGACGACTTGATGACACGGCCTTGGACACGCCCGTGTCCTAGGCCGTGTGCCTTGTCTCGACGATCGTCGAGTGAATCTCGACGACTCCCCGGGACGATCATCGACACAGATCGACACGCCCTGCGACACGCCCGTGTCGCAGGCCGTGTACCCATTCTCGACGAATCGTCGAGTAAAACTCGACGACTTCACGGCTAAGTGTCGACACGGGTCGACACGCCCTGCGACACGCCCGTGTCGCAGGCCGTGTGCCCACTCTCGACGAATCGTCGAGTCAATCTCGACATCTTCGCAGCTAAGTGTCGACACACGCTTGACACGCCCTGCGACACGCCCGTGTCCCAGGCCGTGTGCCTGCTGCCAGAACCCAAACTGGCCCAAAACGTCTCCCTTTGCTCCTTTGAGTTTCGGGGCGTTACAATCCGTCCGCTCTGCTAGGGTTTTTTGCTCGCTCGGGTTCTGCATTTTTCACGATTCCGCTGCACCCTGCTCCCGTTCGACGATTTCCCGCATCCGATCCGCCGTGAAGAGCAAAGGATTGCAGAGAGATCAAATCCGCCTCTTCCGCCCTGTTCGCGGATCGAAACTTGCCGCAGATCTCCCATTGCTAGGTTGCTGCTCGTCCTGTGCGCGATTTGGCCGCCACTCGTCTTCACCTTAGTTGCGCCATCTATGGCCGCTCAGATCTTGATCTTTATGGATATCCTGCATTGTTGATCGCCTGGATCGAGGAGGACGGAAGTCTTCTGCATTCGGCCGCTCCCGTCTCCCCCGTTCAAAGTTTTTTTCTTTGAAGGAGATCGATCGGGAAGGAAGGTCGCCGTCCCAGATCACTAGATCTGGTGTTCCAAGGGCTTGTGATCGTCTTTCCCGCGGGTTTCTCTGCTTCGCCTTGTGCTGATCGGAAAGGATCAGGATTCTCTGGTTCTAGATTTCTTGGTTTTCCCCAGATCTTGATCTCTGTGAAGCCGTAGGAATTTCTTGGTTTTCTGATTGCTGTGTTGCAAGGAATTTTTGGATCTAGCAGCCTAGTTCTTCGGCAGAACCAGATTTTGTTGCTGTCCTTTGTGAATCCAGATCTCCATCTGGGAGAGACTTTGCATCAGTGGCATCTCTGCTTTAGTGGATTTTCTGTGAAGTTTTGTTTCCCAGATCTAACATTTGGGGACTGTGGTTAGCTGCAGAGGAGAAGCAAACACACTTTCTGGATTGGATCTGAAGACACTGGGTCATCTCTGCGCGGATTAGGTGTCTTGTTTCCTGTTTACTGTTCTAGCTTTATCAAGATGTCGAAGGTTTCCTCCTATGACATCGTCAAGCTACAGTCATTCGACCTCTCCGACTTCCATGCTTGGAAGCTACACGTCCAACTTGGTATGAAGGAACCTGAGATTTTCTGCACGGTCCTGAGTGACTTTGCTACTACCGAAGAGGACGTGAACGAACTTTAGTGGAGAAAAGACGAAGACTTATGCAGGGACTACCTCTTGAATTTACTGAACACTAAGCTCGCCCTAACCTACAGCAGTCATAAGACTGCAAAGGAGATTTAGGATCGCTTGAATGTGCACTTACAGAAGGAAGAGGGGTTGTCGAGGACTCTCCTTGGGGAGAGACTCTTCACTTCAAAATTCAATTTAAACTCATCAATCACCTCTCAAATAATTGAACTGGAGAGTCTGCGTCTCAAGTTGGCAGACAATAAGTCCTACATCTCTGATAATCTCTTTGTATGTCTGATTCTTAGCAAGATACCTCCTGAGTGGTTGACCTTTAAGACTGAAATGCACCGACTGAAGGAAAAGATCGCTTTGAATGAACTCAAAAGGTTCATTAAAATCGAGGATCAAAACATCGCTGGTAAAGGCTTGGAACAAGTTAGTCAGTCCTCACAGGCTGTTAACTTCGTTTCTCGACCCAGCAAGCCTCGAAGAAAGCCACCAGCACCCAAATGTGAAGCCTCTGCACAGTTGGCGCCTAAAAAGCCCTCTTTCAAAAAGAAGAGGGGCAAGTGCCACAACTGCGGCAAGTGGGGACACTGGGCAGCTGATTGCAATGCGCCTAAGAAGAAAAATGAGGATGCCCCGCAAAATGTGGCGAACATGCTAGATGATGCCTTAGATCCCAAGTCTTTCGTGGCTATGATCGGGAGCAGTCACCACAGTTCGTCCTCTGAGTGATGGCTAGATAGCGGTGCTACCTGTCATGTGACGAATGACAAAGGGTTACTTGCTGAGGTCAAGGCAGTCCAGGAGAAGGTGGAGAACTACAATGGAGGAGAGACTGAGGTGACCCATGCTGGGACAGTCGAGCTAGTCCTCTCATCAGGTAAAACTCTTTTTCTGAATAATGTTAAAGTAGTGCCTTCTTTGACTAAAAATCTGATTTCTATAAGTCTGTTAGATAAGGCTGAGATGTCCTTCATAACTCAAAACGGTAGAATGACCTTAACGGTAAATTCACATTATTTTGGGTGTGCGTACCTGATCAATGGAATGTATAGACTTAGCTTAAACAACGATAGCATTAACCAAATAAGTTCGAACCTTATTGATCCTAAGTTATTATATAACAGACTTGGACACGTGAACTATAGGAAAATGCTAGATCTAGCGAAGAGTCATAACATTCCCTTAGATTTGTCAATTCGATTTGACAAGTGCGAGGTGTGTGCTCAAACCAAAATCACTATAAAGCCATACAAATTGATTTCTAGGAGCACAAAACTTTCGTGAGTTGATACATTCAGACCTCTGTGATTTTCGTAGTCACGGCACTAGAGGGGGAAGGAAGTATCTGATTACATTCATAGACAAGTTTTCAAGATATTGTCATGTGTATCTGTTAAAATCGAAATACGAAGCTTTTGAGACCTTTAAGACCTTTAAGTATCGTGTATAAAATCAGTTGAACCTGAAAATTAAAAGATTTAGAAGTTCGAGGAGGAGAATATACTCTTACTGGGTTCAAGGAATTCTGTGCCTCTAAGAGAATAATTCTTGAAACCACAACTCCTTACTCACCCAGCCAAATGGTGTTGCCGAGCGTATGAATAGAACTTTAACAGAAATGTTGAATTCTATACTCCTAACAGTTGGCATGCCTAATTCCTTTTGGGGAGAAGCAGTTCATGCTGCAAATCACATTCTGAATAGAGTGCCTCATTCTCAGCTCACTGCTACCCCGTATGAGCTGTGGCACAGTCATCCTTGTAGATACGATACTCTAAATACTTTGGGTTGTATTGCTTATGTGCGTATACAAGACCTTAAGAGGCCTAAGGTGGGACCTAGGACGACAACTTCCGTCTATCTAGGTAGTGCAGAAGATAGTGCAGCCGACAGATTTCTCGATATATCCATGAATATCGTGATAGAGTCTAGAGATACCATATTTTTTGAAGATAAGTTTGTCAAGGATCATGATTTGTCTGTCTCCGGGTCTAATGATATGATTTCAGAATCTATTGTAGAACCTAAATCTGGCCCTTCTGCCACTGCTTCCCAACCTCTAGAGGTGGAAACTGTTCCACTTAGAGCATCTACAAGAGAGAGAATCCCTAAGAACTTTGGTGAGAATTTCGTCACCTACCACTTAGAGGATGATCCATTCTCCTACCAGGAGGTAATGAGATCTAGAGATTCATTGATGTGGGAAGAAGTCATTGATGATGAGATGGACTCGATGTTACATAACAATACTTGATATCTAGTTGAATTGCCGAAAGACGCTAAAGTCCTAGGATGCAAGTGGGTGTTGAAGAAGAAACTACATAGTGATGGGTCTATAGCCAGGTATAAAGTGCGTCTCGTAGCTAAAGGTTATCAACAACAGAGGGAATAAACTATTTTGATGTTTATTCACCTGTGTGTCACCTATCGACTATCAGGATTCTTCTAGCCCTAGCGTCTATCAAGAACTTTATAGTTCATCAAATGGATATGAAAACAGCTTTCTTAAATGGAGAGCTTGATGAAGAGATCTACATGGCACAACCTGAAGGTTATGTATAGAAAGATCAAAAAGATAAAGCGTACAAACTGGATAAATCAATCTATGAGCTTAAACAAGCGCCTAAGATGTGGCACATGAAGTTTGACCAGGTGGTAAAGAGCCTCGGATTTCAGTCCAGTCTCTCAGACAAATACATTTATCACTGCTCATTATCGAATCAGACAGTCATCATATGCTTATATGTAGATGACATGTTGATTTTGGGGTCTAATCTTGCTGTAGTTAGGGATATTAAATCCACTATGGCAGAAGTTTTTGACATGAAGGACCTTGGTCCTGTGGATACCCTGTTAGGTATGAAGGTTAGAGTTGATAAGGGCCGAGTTACTCTTAGTTAGGACCATTATATTGAACAACTTCTTTCTACCTGGGGATATGATAATTGTAGGCCGATTGAGACGCCATTTGATCATAATGTTAAGTTGAGTCCTAACGTAGAGACCAACATTGATCAAATTAAATATTCCAAAATAATTGGTAGTCTCATGTATGCCACAAGTTGTACTAGACCAGACATTGCTTTTTCGGTTGGCATGCTGAGTCGTTTTACCAGTAATCCAGGCAAAGAGCATTGGGAAGCCCTAAATAGGATATTGAGGTACCTGAAAGGTACTAAAGATCATGCTCTGTGCTATACTGGTTACCCACCTTCTGTGGAGGGACATTCTGATGCGTCATGGTGTTCAGAAGTCGGGAACAGCAAGTCCACCAGTGGGTATATATTCACTTTGGGTGGAGTTACTATCACTTGGAAATCCAAAAAGACAGACCTATATAGCATTGTCGTCTATGGAAGCCGAGTTGTTTGCCTTAGCCTTGGCCGGTGAAGAGGCAGATTGGATCAGGAACTTGATTTTAGACATTCCCTTGTCTAAGTTACAAGTCAACTCGTTGATCTTGTATTGTGATAATCAAGCAGCAGTTCAGGTTGTTAAGAATTCCCTCTATAATACTAAGAGGAGACATGTACGACTGAGACATGCTTTGTTGAATTATCTAAAAGAACAAGGAATAATCACTTTGATTGATGTACGTTCAAAGGATAACCTGGCTGATCCATTGACTAAAGGAATGCCAAAAGACCATCTAATCAAAATAGCGGGGGAAATGTGACTAAAGGCGATTTAGCGATGCCTTAATTCAGCAATAGGCGATTCAGTTCAACATTTGTCCGGAAGTTTTGATTATTCCGATTTCCTTTGTCAAAGCAAGCATGTTGTGTTCTGCTGATGCTCTTGGTTGTTGAGCCCGGATCTGGTAAGTTGTTTCATTCCAAACTTGATGCTAACTGTAACACCCCGAAACTCAAAGGAGCGACGGGGGACGTTTTGAGCCAGTTTTGGGTTCTGGCAGGAGGCACACGGCCTGGGACACGGGCGTGTCCCAGGACGTGTCGACCCGTGTCGACACTCAGCCCGCGAAGTCGACACTCTGCGCTCGACGAAGTGTCGAGACTTGGTACACGGCCTGTGACACGGGCGTGTCGCAGGGCGTGTCAACCCGTGTCGACACTCGTCCCGGGGAGTCGACGAATTGTGCTCGACGATATGTCGAGACAAGGCACACGGCCTAGGACACGGGCGTCTCCAAGACCGTGTCGTGAGATCGACGATCTTCGCTCGACTAAGTGTCTAGTGTCGAGACCGTGTACACGGCCTGGAGCCCAGGCGTGTTGAGGTAGACACGGGCAAGGACACGGGAGTGTCCTAGAACCCGTGCAGTGCTCGGTTTGAATTCGGGATAAATTTATGGGGGTACACGGCCGGCCATACGACCGTGTCAGGTGGAACACGGGTGTGTCAGGTCGAACACGAGCGTGTTCGATGCCCGTGTGTTGTTCCAGGCGAGTCGACTTTGACGGCGAATGAGGCACACGGCCCGGGACACGGCCGTGTGCCAGGCCGTGTGCGATCCAGATTGGGCATTTCAGTCCCAAATCAAAGCCGTTCGTTTCTTTAATTGATGATCCAACGGCTGGGGGTTGTTACTGAAGGGATATACCCGGGATTGGGCCTTAGAAACCCTCACTTTTCATGAGTGGTTGTCTTTCTAAATCTTAGAGAGAGAGGAGAGACAAGGAAGGAAGAAGAAGCTAGATCCGGCCATTGGAGGAGCTTCGAAGCTCCAAATCGCGAGCCGACTCCGGATCCACGGAGGCAAAGCTAGTGCGGTGCTTTTCATCTGCTTACTTTTCCATGGCGCCAAAGAAGAACGCAAGGGTAACGATTCTCTTCTTGAGCATGAGTAGCTCTCCTTCTTTGCATAGGAAGCCCGCACTCGCAAGTTTGCGGTGAGTTGGAGGCGTTCCTTCGGGTAGATATGTGAAGTCCCCGTTGTATAGAGTCCGTAAGCGAGAACGGACATAGGTATGATGTGTGAAGCCTATCCAGACATGTTGGTCTGGATCGGTGATGTTGCATTGCATAATGCCAGAGAAGACTCCGTGCTATTGGTTGTTTTTCGGGTTTTCTACACGGTAGATTGCAACAGGGAGCCTTGGGGATTAACCCAAAGGTGCACCCGGAAAACTGGGCGGATGCGTGATCTTGCCAACTTGGTGGCCTGAGAGCCAACTTGAACATAACCGGGTTATGTGAAATGTGATGGAAACAGGACCCGGGAGAAGTTTGACCGGCGCATATGGTTTAAATTACCGTTGCGGGCGCATATGGTTTAAATTACCGTTGCATTGTGAGCACGGGTTAGATGGAACCGTACCTGTTCTATGTCGTTCGGATTAGAGCCATTGGCATAGATAAGCGTCTTCGGCGGTCTATGATTTTAACTACCGTGACCCATGCCGGTAAGACAAACTGCTCATAGGTTTGGCCGTCAAAGTGGCGATGGTGAGATCGGAATGTCTATGGCTTGAATTGACGTGACATCAATCGGTTCACCGAGAATGTGCCCTGAGAGCACGGGGCGTGTGGCCGTGCGAGCCAACGTATGTGATGAAATGAATATTGATTTATTGATCGCTTATGCTAATGAAATGCGGGGAAGGAGCATCGCCGCCCCGAGCTGGGGGCGGGATCGTTATAATTTGGTCAGCATTGCTGACCGTTGCCTTGTTTTGCCACCGTGCGGTGGTTTGTTGCTTGTAGGTGTTGCTGGACCAAGCGGTCAATAGCGGGCTAAAGCCCAAGTTGCGAAGCCGGCCCTCGAAGGCCTAATTGGAGTGTTTACTGTTTTATTTCATGTATGACCGGCCTGCGTGCCGTGCTTTGTAAAACATGTAATATGAAGTGAACAATTTTTGTAAGGCCTTAAGGCTTGTGCTGGTGTATTTGTAACATTCCTATTTGGTATTAGTGGACATTCATGCTTTGATGCTGGGTTCTTTATTGCAACTTCTTAAACTGCTTCTGCTAGAATGCTCTGTGTAGGACGTTATGATTGGTTGGATGGTTTCTGTAATGCCCCGAAACTCAAAGGAGCAAAGGGGGACGTTTTGGGCCAGTTTGGGTTCTGGCAGCAGGCACACGGCCTGGGACACGGGCGTGTCCCAGGGCGTGTCAAGCGTGTGTCGACACTTAGCCGCGAAGTCGTCGTGTTTTACTCGACGATTCGTCGAGAGTGGGCACACGGCCTGCGACACGGGCGTGTCGCATGGCGTGTCGACCCGTGTCGACACTTAGCCGTGAAGTCGTCGAGTTATACTCGACGATTCGTCGAGAATGGGCACACGGCCTGCGACACGGGCGTGTCGCAGGGCGTGTCGACCAGTGTCGACGATCGTCCCGGGGAGTCGTCGAGATTCACTCGACGATCGTCGAGACAAGGAACACGGCCTAGGACACGGGCGTGTCCAAGGCCATGTCGTCAAGTCGTCGATCTTCCCTCGACGAAATGTCCCGTGTACACGGCCTGGGGTCCAGGCGTGTCAATGTGACACGGGCAAGGACACGGGCGTGCCCTAGAACCCGTGCAGTGCTCGGGTTGAAAATAGGGGAAAATCATGGGGTACACGGCCAGCTACACGGCCGTGTCACGTGGAACACGAGCGTGTCAGCTCGAACACGGGCGTGTTCGATACCCGTGTGAGGTTCCAGGAGATTCGATTTTGACGGCGAATGCGGCACACGACCCTGGACACGGGCGTGTGCCAGGCCATGTTCGGTCCAGATTGGGCATTTCAGCCCCGAATCAAAGCCGTTCGTTTCCTTAGGTTGAGATCCAACGGCTGGGGGTTGTTCCTGAGAGGATATACCCGTGAGTTGACTTGGAAAACCTCACTTTTCTTCACTTGTTCTCTTTCTAAGTTCTTGGAGAGAGAGGAGAGCTAAGGGAAGAAGAAGAGCTAGATCCGCCATTGGAGGAGCTTCGGAGCTCCGAATCGCAAGCCGACTCCAGATCCACGGAGGCAACGCAAGTGCGGTGATTTCTATCCGATTACTTTTCGATGGCGCCAAAGAGGAACTCAAGGGTAACGATCCTCATCTTGAGCACAAATAGCTTTCTTTCTTAGCATAGGAAGCCCGCTCTCGCGAGTTTGCGGAGAGTTGGAGGCGTTCCTTCGGGTAGATATGTGAAGTCCCCGATGTTTAGAGTCCGTATGCGAGAACGGACATAGGCATGATGTGTGAAGCCTACCCGGACATTTTAGTCTGGATCGGTGATGTTGCATTGCATAAATGCCGGAGAAGACTCCGTGCTACTGGTTGTTTTTCGGGTTTTCTACGCGGTAGATTGCAGCAGGGAGCCTCGGGGATTGTTGGGTACATTGGTCAAATGTACCTGATTTGGAGAAGCCTCACCTAACTCAATGATATACATCATAATGTATTTGATGTTTGTTTGAGTTACTTATGCAGGTTAGGTATACACTGGACTGAAGCTAAAAGTTTCTAAGTCCATGTGTCGACACCCAGAGGGAAAGTGTCGACACTTGAGAAAGCTTGTGTCGACACCCAGACAAGCAGTGTCAACACTTGGAGTCATTGTGTCGACACCTGGGATAAAGAGTCGACACCAGACACAAAGTGTCGACACTTGGAGCTGTGTCGACACTCAGTGAAGAAGTATGCAGAAAAGCTGTGTCGACACTTAGCAGAAGTGTCGACACCCAGAAGAGCTGTGTCTACACCAGAAAGTGTCGACACTTGGAGTTGTGTCGACACTCAGCAAAAATCTGCAGAGTCTAAGTACAAGTGTCGACACTCAACACAATGTGTCGACACTCAAACAGCAGAGTCAACATATGAATAAAGTGTCGACACTCAGCACAATGTGTCGACACACACTCAAAGGAGTCAACACTTGAAGTATGTGTCGACACTCAGCACAATGTGTCGACACACAACCAGAAGAGTCAACACTTGAAGAAAGTGTCGACACCCAGCACAATGTGTCGACACTTAGTTGAAGACTCTACACTTGAAGAAAGTGTCGACACAAGGAGCTGTGTCGACACTTAGCAAAGAACAGAAAAGTTTACAAAATATTCTAAGTACAAGTGTCGACACTAAGGGAATGTGTCGACACTCAGCTGAGGAAACAAAATTGAAGACTTGTGTCGACACCAAGAAGTAGTGTCGACACTTGACAGTTTCAACACATGAAGATGTGTCGACACAAAGGAAATGTGTCGACACTTAGAAGAATACAGTTAAAGAATGAAGAACAAGTACTTGTGTCGACACTCAATTTCAGTGTCGACACATGCAGAAGAATCAGTGTCGAGACATACAAGGAATTGTGTCGACACCTTGTAGACTTGTGTCGACACTTACACAGCATGTGTCGACACTTAGTCTATAAGTGTCGACACTTAAGAACAGAAAGTCTCGACACTATCTGACAGTTAGAGAATTTCAAGAAGTGACTGGTTGACATGACAGCTGCCGATCCAGCCGGTCTACAGCAACTGTCAGAGAAGTCAGAAGTCTGTTATGAACCGGACCAGCCGGTTACCATGAAGGAAGCCTATAAATAGGCACTCACAGTTTACAGAAGTTGTTGTTGATGTAAGAATTACAAGTTGTTCTTTCAAGTAGTGAGAATAATTAAAGTGGTTAATCAGATCATCAGAAAAGTAATACACAGAGGATCAACACAAGAAGATCTGTCAGTTCAACTGCAGATCTAAGAAGTTGGAGAGAGAGAGCTCCAATCAAGAATTCAGTCTTTGGAACTAAGGCTGAGAAGAAGGATTCAGAATCATCTGGATCTCAAGAAGCAGAGGTCAAGGATCAACTGCAGAAGATTCAGACTAATTCAGTTCTAACTCAAGAAGCTTTGAAGGAAGCTAAGTCAGTTTGGATCTAGCTAAGTTCTTCCAAGAACTCTTCAAGAAACTCTCAACTTCTCTCTTATTTTCTGAGTTGTAGAGTTAGCTATTGTATTTCTATTTTAACTTGTAAGATCCATTGGATCTGAGAGAATTGTAAGCCTATATTATAAAGGCTGAGGGTAGGGCTTGGGTGCCTGAGTGTAGGAGTTGAAGAACTCTGAGTGTAGGCCTTAATTGGCTGAGTGTAGGCCTGGGTGGCTGAGTGTAGGCCTTGGTGGCTGAGTGTAAGGCTTTGGGCCTGAGGTGTAGGAACCTAGTTGGGTTCTGAGATAGTGGAGAAGATTGGCCGAATCTAGTACACTGCTAGATAGGCGAAGGGGGAAGTGGATGTACCCAAAGATTGAGGAACCACTATAAATTAGTATGTCTGCTGTGCTGTGCTGTGAATTAACTGTAATTGCTGTTAGTTGTAGAATTCTGTGGAATAACTGTTGTGCTGCCAACAAAGATTGAAAAAGGTGTAGGTCACCTATTCACCCCCCCTCTAGGTGTTTAGGTACCATATCTTTCAAGTGGTATCAGAGCGAGGTTCCTCAAAACCAGGACTAACAGTCTAAGGAGATCCTGTTTGGCAGAAACAGTCTAAGTCAGAAAACAGATTCAAGAAATTGAAGAACTTCAAGAAACATGGGTTCTTATGAGAATCACAAAGAGTTGGGTTCCATGAAGTTACCCATATGCAGGAAGGAGATTTTTGGAATCTGGAAAGAAAGGGTTAGGCTATTTATGGAGGCCTCAGACCCAAGAATCTACATCACAGTTAAGGAAGGGCCTTATGTGCCAATGAAGATTTCAGTACTGGATGCAAATCAGAGGACTCCAAAGGATTTCTCTGAGATGACCAAGGATGAAATTGTCCTAGCCACTATGGACAAAAGGGCACAAAACATAATAGTAAGTGCCATTGATGATGCAACTTTTCAGAACCTAATTCACTGTAAAACAGCAAAAGAAATGTGGGATACCCTCATTGTCTATATGGAAGGTTCTGAAGAAGTTAGGCAAGATAGAAAGTCCTTGCTTAATCAAGAGTATGAGAGCTTTAGGCAAGGAAGAGGAGATAGCATCACTGAATGCTACAAGAAGTTCTATAGAATTGTTAATGAACTCATGTCCTATGGAAGAGAGTTCACTAACTATGAATTGAATGATAAGTTCTTGAGGTCCCTAACCAAAGATTGGGACACTAAGATCTGTGCCATCAGAGAAATGGCAAAGTTGGGAGAAATTCCTCCTCCCACACTGTTTGGCAAGTTGCTGTCTTATGAGATGCAGCTGTCTGTGAGAAAAGAGGAGGAAAAATCAACAAGGACTGAGCACAGGGAAAGGACTGTTGCCTTCAAATCAGAAGTACCTAGAAAGGGCAGGACTAAGTCATCAACTCCTCCTCCAAAGGTAGTTGAATCAGAATCTGATGAATCTGTTAGCACAAAGTCTACAAGCAGTGAAAGTGATGAAGACTTTGCTGCATTTACCAGACATTTTCAGAAATTTCTGAAGAAGAAACAGTGGAGGTTCAGACCTTCATTTTCCAAAGGGAAAGAAGTCCAGTATCAGGAGAAGAAGCCTTCAAAGAAGGACAAGAAAAAGACAAAGACTAGCAAGGCAACTGGGTCTAAGATAGTGTGTTACTGCTGCAATAGACAGGGTCATGTAATTGCAGATTGTCCTGAGAAAAGAAAAGAATACAGTGACAAAAAGAAGACTCACTTCAAAGGAAAGAAGGAGAAGTCCTTTGTTGCAAAGAATGAGAAGACTCTTTCAGACATTTCTTCTTCAGACACTGAGACAGATGCTGAAGCCTATATAGGGCTATTTGCTGAAGAAGAAGAAGAGGAGTTTATGCAAATCATGGAATCAATCTATGAACAAGAAGAGTGTCAGTGCCAAGGACTGATGGCATTGACTGAAAGTACCAAAATCCTGGAGCAGCCAGGACCTAGTCAGGTACAAAGTCCAACTCAAAGTTCAGATTTCAGTTCTAGTTCAGAGTCAGATTCATCTTCATCAAGTGATGGAAGTGTTTCTGAATCTGAGGGAGATATTCATCAGCTCTTAGATGAATATAAAGTACTGTTGCAAGCCTATAAGAAAAGCAAGTCCCTTTCCAAAAGTCAGGCAAAGGAAATTGCTGATCTAAAGGCAGCTGCAACAGACTTTGAGAAGGAATTTGATCAAAAGCTCAATGAGGTAGCCAGGCTGAAACACATTACTGTGATTCAGATGGGAACTATCACTTATAAAAATGATCAAATTAAGTTACTGGAGATCAATCTCCAGAAGGAAAGAGAGTTAGTTGCTAGGTTTTCAAAACCTAAATCAGTGCTACCCTTGATTGATGAATTTGTTCATCATAAAGGAAAGGCTGGATTGGGTTTTATTAAACCAGCTAGGACTGTTCAGGATCAGTCCAAGTCCAAGGGCAAATCCCCAACATTCAATAAGCCTGCTGTAGTCAAGACAGCCAAGTCTGTACCTAAGCAAAGGTACAACAAGTTTGAATGCTGGTGTTGTGGCAAGGTTGGCCACTATGCCTTGGATTGTTGGCACAATGCCAGTGCCAAGTTGAGTAGCAAGTTACCTGGTGGAAAGCCAGCAGGTAGCTATGTCAAGTTGCAAACTAACAATCACCAAGGACCCAAGTTTACTTTGGGTTCTAAGGTTCATTAATTTGTTTTGCAGGTGAATCCAAGTGGCCATACCCCAACATGGTACTTGGATATTGGATGTTCCAGACATATGACTGGAACAAGGGGACTACTGAAGGACTACATTCCAATCAAAAATGGTCCTAAAGTGACCTTTGGTGGTTCTGAAAAAGGAATCATCAAAGGGTTTGGTAACATCTCTTCAAACCTTGTTACCATTACTCAAGTGGCTTATGTTAAAGGGTTGAAACACAACCTCATTAGTATAAGTCAGTTAAGTGATGTAGGGTATGACATCTCATTTGTTAAAAATGGTTGTCATATCAAGAGGTCAAGTGATCAAGAGATCATTTTGACAGGATATAGAAAGAGGAATGTCTACTGCTTAGACATTATGATTGAGAACAATGGTTCTCCTGTCTGTCTTGTAGCTGATGAGACAATCTCTCATTGTGTCAAGTGGCACAAGAGGCTAGCTCATCTTAACTATAAGACTATTAGCAAACTCTTTAGCAAAGAGTTAGTGAGGAATGGTCCTCAAGTTAAGTGTGTCAAAGATGGCATTTGCTCAGCTTGTCAAAAGGGCAAGCAGACTAAATCCACCTTTAGAAGCTTAGACATCAAAGATGCTGTGAGGTGTTTATACCTCTTGCATATGGATCTATTTGGTCCAATGCCAGTTCACAACTTAGGTAGGAAGGTCTATACCTTTGTAGTTGTTGATGACTACTCAAGGTTTTCCTGGGTGTTCTTCTTAAGGCAAATCTGAAACACCCAGTGTCTTCTATAGCTTTGTTAAGCAAATTCAGAATGAATTAAAATGTACAGTGGTCAAAATTAGAAGTGACCATGGTACTGAGTTTCAGTCTGAAAGCATGACAAAACTGTGTGAAGACTTTGAGATATTTCAAGAATTCTCTTCACCTAGAACACCTCAGCAAAATGGCATTGCTGAAAGGAAAAATAGGACCTTGATAGAGGCTGGTAGAACCCTATTAAGTGATTCATCACTGCCAGAGTATTTCTGGGCTGAAGCAGTTAACACTGCATGCCATGTGATAAATAGGGCTACCATCACTAAAAGGTTAAACAAGACCCCCTATGAAGTTGTGAAAGGCAGGAAACCAAATCTATCCTATTTCAAGATTTTTGGTTGCAAATGCTTCATACTTAACAATGGAAAGTCTTACCTAACTAAGTTTGCTGCCAAGTCCCAAGAGGGAGTGTTTGTTGGGTACAACAATAATAGTAAGGCTTATAGAGTCTACAACTTGACTACACAAGTTGTAGAGGAGTCTGTGCATGTAGTTTTTGATGAGACAAAACTAATTAACAATGAGTTGTCTAGCAATGTATGCAGCCCCACAGGTCTTACTAAGAAGATGGACAAGCTAACCATAGAAGATGTACCTGTTGCAAGACAGCAAGTAGAAGGAGATGGCATATGTCCAGGGGGAGAACTACATGTACCAGGAGCTGAAGAAGTACAAGGAACTCAGCTTGATGAAGATGCTGAAGAAGTTCAACCAGGAGTAAGGATGCCTCCAGCCAACAAGCATCTAAGAGATCATCCAGTAGAGCTGATTATTGGAGATCCAAGACAAGGTGTTCAGACAAGGAGCAGAAATCAGAATGCTGTAGTATATTCAAGTTTTCTGTCTCAAATAGAACCAAAGAAATTTGAAGAAGCAATACAAGATCCACAGTGGACTGAAGCAATGCAGGAAGAGCTTAATCAGTTCAAGAGGTGCAAGGTTTGGGACCTGGTTCCTAAACCTAAAGATCACAATATGATAAGAACAAAGTGGATCTACAGAAATAAGTTAGATGAACAAGGAGTCATCATAAAGAATAAAGCAAGACTGGTTGCAAAAGGATATAGGCAAGAAGAAGGTATTGATTTTGATCAAACCTTTGCTCCAGTAGCCAGACTGGAAGCCATAAGAATGTTCTTGGCCTATGCAACTTATCAAGGATTCAAGGTATACCAAATGGATGTGAAGTCAGCATTCCTAAATGGTAATTTGAAAGAAGAAGTCTATGTGGAGCAGCCTGCAGGTTTTGTTGATCCTACTCTTCCACATTATGTCTATAGACTTAGGAAAGCATTGTATGGGTTAAAACAAGCACCTAGGGCTTGGTATGAAACCCTATCTAGTTTCCTCATTGAGAACAAGTTCTCAAGGGGGAAAATAGATAAGACTCTATTCCTTAGGGAATCTAGAGGCAAAGTCATACTTGTCCAAATATATGTAGATGACATTATATTTGGGTCTACTGAAAGTAGTCTTTGCAAAAAGTTTGCAAAGCTTATGCAAAGTCAATTTGAGATGAGTAGTATGGGAGAACTGAAGTTTTTCTTGGGTCTCCAAGTTAAACAGACTGGAAGTGGTCTATCCATATGTCAGTCCAAGTTCACCCTAGAACTCATAAGGAAGTATGATATGGATTCATCCAGTACCATGAAGACTCCTATGGGGTCAAGTATGTCTCTAAGCAAGGATGATGCAGGGAAACCTGTAGATGAAACCTTGTATAGAGGGATAGTTGGCTCCCTACTATACTTGACTGCAAGTAGGCCTGACATTATGTATGCTACATGTGTTTGTGCCAGGTATCAAGCCTGCCCCAAAGAGTCTCACTTGACTGCAGTCAAGAGAATCTTGAGATATCTAAAGGGCACTCCCTATCTAGGCCTCTGGTACCCTAGGAATGGAGATTTTGATCTAACAGGCTATTCAGATGCAGACTTTGCAGGATGCAAAGAAGATAGAAAGAGCACTACTGGATCCTGTCAATTCCTAGGTGGAAGACTCATTTCATGGAGTAGTAAGAAGCAAACCAGTGTGGCTATTTCCACAGCTGAGTCAGAATATGTAGCTGCAGGAAGTTGCTGTGCTCAACTTCTGTGGATTCAACATCAGTTAGAAGACTATGGATTTCAGGTAAGTAGAACTCCACTTTACTGTGATTCTACAAGTGCTATTTCAATAGCTAACAATCCTGTATCACATAGTAGAACTAAACATATTGAGATTAAATATCACTTTCTTAGGGAGCATGTAGAAAGAAATGATATTGCACTTGAATATGTTAAAACTGATAATCAGATAGCAGATATGTTTACTAAGCCCTTAGAAGAAGCTAAGTTCAATAGGTTCAAAATTGAACTAGGTATGATAAACTTAGACTAAGTTTACAGAACTAAAAATTGGCTAAGTAAAAAGGTGTCGACACATAGACAAGTCTATGTCGACACAGAATAGTAAGTGTCGACACTTCAGGAAAATGGTGTCGACACATCTAGGAAGTTGGTGTCGACACTTCAGTATGTTAGTGTCGACACATGTTGAGTAGGTGTCGACACTTCAGAATGTTAGTGTCGACACATGTCGAGTTGGTGTCCACACATTCAATAAGGTGTCGACACTTAAGTTTTACTCAGAATTTTCTAAGTAAAGTCTCGACCACATGTCGAGTAGTGTGGTGTCGACACTTAACCAAGTGTCGACACATAAAATCTGATGACTTAAACTTGTGTCGACACATGAGTGTCGAGACATTATAAGTCAGTGTCGACACTTATTGCCAGTGTCGACACATGTTTAGCTCGCTATCCCGCCTGTTCATCTTCAAAAACAACAGGTATAAATAGGGTTATGTCTTTGTTTGTCGACACGCTTTCAAAGTTTCGAGACCAAAACTCTTGTGTCGACATTTCTCTCTTCTAAAGACTAATTCTCCAAACCCTAATGGCTCCCAAGCTGGAAGAGAATGTTAACGAAGGCTATGAACTGGTTCGTGGCGCATTCGATGATGGCGATCAAGAAATAAAATCGGTGGTAACCCTAGTCACCGATTCAGGATTGGAGTACTTGGTTTCTGAACCAACTAAAATATGGAAGAAGGAAGTTCTTGAATTCCTAACGGGAGCGTCTGTAGATGACTCAGGCTACAGAATCAAATCAAGGGTGCATGGCACCAAGGTCAAGATTACACCCAAATCTCTGAGAAAGGTACTTCAGCTACCTAAAGTTCAGGAAGAAGAGGAAGTGACAACATCTAAGACCAGGGAAGCACTTACCTGGTGTGGACTAGATCCTAAGCTAAAGATAGGATCAGTATTCAACAGGAGAGGAATGAATACTCAAGGAAAATTCTTGTCAGAAATTGTGGGTAAAGTAATACTCAGTAAGACTGGAGGGCATGACAGGGTGTCAGCCTCCATGTTCAGTGTTATGACCAGAATCCTCTTCAACCTCAAAACAGACTGGTCTATAGTTGTGTTTGAAAAAGTAAAGGAAAGTCTGAAGAAGCCCAATCTGGGCAGGATACTTAGTCTCTACCTGGCTGGTACAATACCAGAGGTCATGAGCACTGCTGCTGGTGCTAAAATAAATCATATGAGGAGGATGGATATGAGGATACTTTCAAGATGGGAAAGGGTGCTGTCAAAGGAACTGACTACCCCAGAGAAGCAAGTTTCTAAGAAAGATTCTCCTCCCAGGAAAAAGAGGAAGACAGCTGCTGTGACTCAGGAGTCCTCCAGCAGTTCAGGTAGTGAAGAACATATTGTTTTCACTCCTGATAGTCATGAGGATGTGGCTGCAGAGAAGTCACCTGCTCCTCAGGAGCCAGCAGAAATCCAGGGGGAGCTTCCTACAGCTAGCCCCATGAATAAGGATTCAAGACAGGGGGAGCCTCCAGCTGAAGAACATCCCTCTACACTGGAGAGTGAGCAAGCTACACACATTATCCAAGAGGTACTTTCTGACCTCAATACTTTAGATTTTTCTGTAATAGATTCTGATTTGTCTGATGTCCATCAGCAAACTCAGCAAGCAAATCAACTACCAGATGTTGTTCTCCAAGACACATCAGTAGTACAAGAAGTTGTTCCTGATAAAGTAGTTGATGAACCCAGTACTTCTCCTGCACAGTCTCCAGCTGAATACACAATGGAAGATCTATTTCTTAATTTAGATCAAGAGGACTTTGACATGGATAAAGTTGCTGCTGCTGAAGAGAAGGGTGCTGCTACTGAGGGGGAGAACATGGAAGTTGTGGAAGAGCCTATTAGGCTGGAAACTGAGCAAGCACCTGGTGTGCAGACTGCAAGGCCTGAAAGCCCTAAGGATAGGGTGGATATAGCCAGTACTTCAGAGTCTGAGGAAGATGAGACTGAACACGCCAAGAAAAAGCAATTCTTTGTCTTCAAAAGAAGAAGTCAGAGCTACAAGAAGGCTCTACAAACTGTTGCTCAACACTCTCTAGTCCAACAAGCTCCATCAACTGATTATAGTGGATTAATGGTAGCAATGCAAGTTAAGCTGGATGAGCACATGAGGGCCATAGAAACATATATTGATGAAGGCCAAAAGTCCCTACAATTTGATCTAGCTCAAGATATCAAATCAATAAGGTTTGAAATGAATTTGAATAAGAAGGAAATGACTGACTGCTTCCACAAGGGTGGTAATACAGTGGTCTATTTGGCAACTCACCAGGAGAAAATCAAGTCTCAAGTAGATGATATAGCACTGAAGCAAGGCTATGTGCTGGAGAATCAATTAAGAATGAATGACAATTTAACTGCCTCCCATAATGCTATAGTAACTGAATTAAAGAATAAGTCTGCTGAACCATCTACTTCTACTGATGCTGCAAAGGCTGAATTTGATGAAGCTTTTCAAGAAGAACTTGCTGCTGTCAAGACTGCCATTAAAGATTCACAGAAGGTCATTTCTGAACAGCTTACAACGCTTAGACCTTATTTTAAGGATGGAATCAGGTACTTGGACAGCCAAATCAGGTTCCAGAAGGATGATGTAAGAGACCATGTAGCCCAAGAAGTCATAAAGGGGGAGAGAGTGTTAGTCAAGGCCAGTTTTGAGCATGCAAAATGGATTTCAAATTCAATCAGGGCTACACTTGGATATCCTCCCCTGTGTGATGACAATGAAGTTGCTGAATCTGGACTGAACCCTGCCTATTTTGGAGGTGAGCCACAAGAAGTAGCTCAAGTCATTTATCCACCTCCAGATTTTGAAATGATTCATGCAGAGGTGAGCACTATGTATAGCCCATCTGGGGGCAAGGACAATGTCCATTTAGAAAAGGTTACTCAACCTATTACAGCAGCTATGCAAGAAGCTATGGACAAAGAAGAAGAGACAAGGCTGTCAAAGAAGAAGTTCAGGGAACTGGCTGAGCAAAAACCAGATTTTGAATAGTGGAGCCCTACTTCTAGGAACATCATTCTCACAGCCTGGAAAGCAGCCAAGGACAATGCACATGAGAGGAACAAATGGTTCTCAGAAGCAGAATGGAGGAAGCATGAGATTAGGCAGGAAGCCATTGTCCAGCATAGAAGGAAGGCTAAGTTAGGAAAGCTACCTCCTACAGCTGTGGAGCCTAGCAAGTACTTTCCTAAGCCCTATCATTATTTTGAGAGGCAGAAAATCAAGGCTGAAGAACTAAAGAAGAAGGACTCCAAAGAAAAGAAGATTGCTGATACTGAGCCTGTTGCTGCTGCTGCTGTAAAAGCCAAAGTGCAAGCTGGGAAAGGCATAGTTATAAAAGAACCTGATCAGAATTAGACTAAGATTAGACTGGAAAATGTTGTAATCTGTTACATCTGAACATTTTTGTAAATCATTGGCAATGTATTAAACACAATGATTGAACAGTTTTTGATAAATATATTTCATGATTGTTCAGTAGAATGTGTCTAATTCTTGTTTGTTCTGTAATGCTGAATGAGTATACATGTGTGCTTTATTACATGTTTAAGTTTACTCTGTTGATATATACCTGCTTTACATCATTCTCTAATTTTTAATTTTGAATGGTGTATATCATTGACTAAGGGTTATGACTTCTCCAAATAGGGGGAGATTGTTGGGTACATTGGTCAAATGTACCTGATTTGGAGAAGTCTCACCTAACTCAATGATATACATCATAATGTATTTGATGTTTGTTTGAGTTACTTGTGCAGGTTAGGTATACACTGGACTGAAGCTAAAAGTTTCTAAGTCCATGTGTCGACACCCAGAGGGAAAGTGTCGACACTTGAGAAAGCTTGTGTTGACACCCAGACAAGCAGTGTCAACACTTGGAGTCATTGTGTCGACACCTGGGATAAAGAGTCGACACCAGACACAAAGTGTCGACACTTGGAGCTGTGTCGACACTCAGTGAAGAAGTATGCAGAAAAGCTGTGTCGACACTTAGCAGAAGTGTCGACACCCATAAGAGCTGTGTCTACACCAGAAAGTGTCGACACTTGGAGTTGTGTCGACACTCAGCAAAAATCTGCAGAGTCTAAGTACAAGTGTCGACACTCAACACAATGTGTCGACACTCAAACAGCAGAGTCAACATATGAAGAAAGTGTCGACACTCAGCACAATGTGTCGACACACACTCAAAGGAGTCAACACTTGAAGTATGTGTCGACACTCAGCACAATGTGTCGACACACAACCAGAAGAGTCAACACTTGAAGAAAGTGTCGACACCCAGCACAACGTGTCGACACTTAGTTGAAGACTCTACACTTGAAGAAAGTGTCGACACAAGGAGCTGTGTCGACACTTAGCAAAGAACAGAAAAGTTTACAAAATATTCTAAATACAAGTGTCGACACTAAGGGAATGTGTCGACACTCAGCTGAGGAAACAAAATTGAAGACTTGTGTCGACACCAAGAAGTAGTGTCGACACTTGACAGTTTCAACACATGAAGATGTGTCGACACAAAGGAAATGTGTCGACACTTAGAAGAATACAGTTAAAGAATGAAGAACAAGTACTTGTGTCGACACTCAATTTCAGTGTCGACACATGCAGAAGAATCAGTGTCGAGACATACAAGGAATTGTGTCGACACCTTGTAGACTTGTGTCGACACTTACACAGCATGTGTCGACACTTAGTCTATAAGTGTCGACACTTAAGAACAGAAAGTCTCGACACTATCCGACAGTTAGAGAATTTCAAGAAGTGACTGGTTGACATGACAGCTGCCGTTCCAGCCGGTCTACAGCAACTGTCAGAGAAGTCAGAAGTCTGTTATGAACCGGACCAGCCGGTTACCATGAAGGAAGCCTATAAATAGGCACTCACAGTTTACAGAAGTTGTTGTTGATGTAAGAATTACAAGTTGTTCTTTCAAGTAGTGAGAATAATTAAAGTGGTTGATCAGATCATCAGAAAAGTAATACACAGAGGATCAACACAAGAAGATCTGTCAGTTCAACTACAGATCTAAGAAGTTAGAGAGAGAGAGCTCCAATCAAGAATTCAGTCTTTGGAACTAAGGCTGAGAAGAAGGATTCAGAATCATCTGGATCTCAAGAAGCAGAGGTCAAGGATCAACTGCAGAAGATTCAGACTAATTCAGTTCTAACTCAAGAAGCTTTGAAGGAAGCTAAGTCAGTTTGGATCTAGCTGAGTTCTTCCAAGAACTCTTCAAGAAACTCTCAACTTCTCTCTTATTTTCTGAGTTGTAGAGTTAGCTATTGTATTTCTATTTTAACTTGTAGGATCCATTGGATCTGAGAGAATTGTAAGCCTATATTATAAAGGCTGAGGGTAGGGCTTGGGTGCCGGAGTGTAGGAGTTGAAGAACTCTGAGTGTAGGCCTTAATTGGATGAGTGTAGGCCTGGGTGGCTGAGTGTAGGCCTTGGTGGCTGAGTGTAAGGCTTTGGGCCTGAGGTGTAGGAACCTAGTTGGGTTCTGAGATAGTGGAGAAGATTGGCCGAATCTAGTACACTGCTAGATAGGCGAAGGGGGAAAGTGGATGTACCCAAAGATTGGGGAACCACTATAAATTAGTGTGTCTGCTGTGCTGTGCTGTGCTGTGAATTAACTGTAATTGCTGTTAGCTGTAGAATTCTGTGGAATAACTGTTGTGCTGCCAACAAAGATTGAAAAAGGTGTAGGTCACCTATTCACCCCCCCTCTAGGTGTTTAGGTACCATATCTTTCAGGGATTAACCCAAAGGTGCACCCGGAAAACTGGGCGGATACGAGATCTTGCCAACTTGTGGGCCTAAGTGCCAATTAGTACATAACTGGGTTATGTAATATCGTACGTTCGATTCACGGGCTTCGGGGAAGCTTAACCCGTGCCGATGATATTTAAGTGTCGTGGCAAGTGAGCAACGGGTTGAGTGGGAACCGTTCCTGCGTTATGCCGAGGGCATAGAGGTCGGGTCTTTTGTCGATGACATTAAAGTGTCGTGACATGGGTGTTGATGACATTAAAGTGTCGTAACACTCGCCTAAAAGACCATTTAGCTCACGAGTTATTGCCGTCCTAGAGATGGTGGTGAGTTAGCGGCTTAGACTGCGATCACCGAGAATGTGCCCTGAGTGCACGGGGCGTGTGGCCGTGCGAGCCAACGCCTGTGATGAAATGGCTATGATTATATAAATTGCTCGCTTGTGCTAATGAAATGCAGGGAAGGAGCATCGCCGCCCCGAGTTGGGGGCGGGATCGTTATAATTTGGTCAGCATTGCTGACCGTTGCCTTGTTTTGCCACCGTGCGGTGGTTTGTTGCTTGCAGGTGCAGCTGGACAAAGCGGTCAATAGCGGGCTAAAGCCCTTTTTGCGAAGCTGGCCCTCGAAGGCCCAAGTGGAAATGTTTCTGTTTTGTTCATGTATGACCGGCCTGCGTACCGTGGTTTGTAAATCATGTAATTTTCAAGTGAAACACTTTGTAAGGCCTTAAGGCCGGTTTTGGGTATTTTTGTAATAACATTCCTAATTTTGTAATAGTGGACATTCGTGCTCTAATGCTGGGTTCTTGTTTACAACTTATATAAACTGCTTCCGCTAGAATGCTCTGTGTAGGACGTTGAGATTGGTTGGATGGTTTCCATAAGTAACCACCCGGTCTGTCTGTGGTATATGGCGTCGGGCCCCGGCCAGACCTACTGCTATATGCTATGTGATGGATAGGGGGTGTTACAATTTGGTATCAGAATACTAGTTTTGGTCGGGCTTAAACTGAATTCGTGGACGAATTCTTTTTAAGGAGTGGTGAGCACATTGCATGCGTCATCGTTATAATGATAAAAGAACCCATGAATGTCCACTTAGGAATGAAAATACTCGTGTTTGAGGAACCTGCGTGTTCCTATAATTGCTGTTTGCAATACAATTTGGTCGCTTAATGGTGTTTTGTACCACTATAGGTGACCAGAAGTGGTGTTGGGCCGTCAGAACGACGAGTTTTTGAGGCTAGTAGTGCACCGGATGTTGCTCCTGCAACACCTCTGTCGGCTGAAAATATACGTTTGGTGGCTGAAGCGGTGTTGGCCGTGATTAATGCGCAGCCTGGAAGGCAAGCGCAGCAGCCCGCTCCTATGATGGAGCAAGAACCTCTGCAAGAGGCTGAGCCGAGGAGGGTGGAGCAAGTAGTTGTAGAACCAATAGTGCCAAGGAGGGCAACTGAGAGGCAGCTAAAGCATGTAATGAGCTTTAACCCTCCGTTATTCTCGGGGTTGGGAACCCCATCTCAGGCTGAAGACTGGCTCTCTAGGGTGAAGAGAGTCATGACGGCGACAGAGACGGAGGAGTGGCAAATGACCACCATCGCTACGTTCCTGCTGGACGGTGAAGCGAGGATGTGGTGGGAAGGATTGGAGCTGCATCATTTGAGAGGTAGACAACTGATAGACGTTCCGATGGAAGAGTTCTCGGGATTGTTCTTAGCAAGATACCTCCCTTCTACTCAGAGGATTTCGATGGAGAATGAGTTCCTGAAGTTTTTATAGGGTGAGAGGAGCGTGGATGAATATCTCCACGAGTTTACTCGTCTAAGTCGTTATGCTAGCGCCACCATCATGGATGAGGAGCGCAAGACTAATCGCTTCTATGAAGGGTTGAGAGACGAGTTGAGGTTGCTACTCTCGGGGCCGATGACGCAGGGTTTCTTAACCTTGGTCAATACTGCCCGGTCCTTGGAGAAGGATATGAAGAATGTGCAGGCAAAGAAAAGCTTGGGCGAGAAGAGGTCGGAGTCCAGAGGGCCAAACACCTCAAAATCTGTGTTCCGAAAGTGGAACAAGAAAGCTAAGACTTCGGGTCTAGCCCTCTCTGCTGGTGCTTCTGGGGCGACTACGAGTCGGACCCCGGGCGCGTGTTTTACATGCGGAAAGACGGGGCACTTTGCCCGTGATTGTTGGAGCGGACGTCCTAAGTCCGAGAGGAGGCCGGGAGCCACTTATGAAGAGAAGGGAAAGGCGGTGGAGTCGACCGCATCTCATTATGCTCCGGCCCAACCAAGGGTCTACAATCTTGGCCAACAGGAGGCCATTAAACAAGCTGATGTGGTGACAGGTACGATTTAATTTATAGCAAGTCAATTTCTTTATATGCTTGTTATGCACATGTTACCTTACCACTACTTGTTTAGGATTTGTATTGATTTGTGGAAATCGGGCACGAGCACTCTTCGATACGGGAGCTTCACACTCCTTCTTGTCCGAAGGATTTATATTATGCATCGGGGTCCCTTCCTCAATGGCGAAGGATAAGTTGGATGTATTGTTGCCCAATGGGTGTTCGATGCGAGCGGATAGGATCTGCGATGTTAAGATTCGTATTGGGGAGCAGGAGTTCGACCTGCGAGCGTCTTTACTTCCGTTAGTGGAGTTCGACGTCATATTTGGCATGGACTGGCTCTCGGAGCAGCAGGCCCATATAGATTGTGGTAGCAAGGAAGTTAAGCTGGGAGTGAGTCGTGAGACGACGTTTACGGGCTTAAAGGGGTCGAGCAAGACTTTGATGTCTGCTCTCCAGGTGGTGAAGGCGATTCGTGCTGGAGCAGAACTGTTCTTTACACTAGTGGAGGTGGCAAAGCCGAAGCCCGCGTTGGATTGTATTTCAGTGGTATCGGAATACCCTGATGTGTTCCCCGCAGATCTTCCTGGAGCCCCGCCTCAACGGGAGATAGATTTTACGATCGAGCTAGTGCCAGGTGCAAAGCCTGTGTCACGATCTCCGTATCGGCTAGCGCCTAAGGAAATGGCAGAGCTGAAAGTTCAACTGCAAGAGTTGTTGGAGCAAGGGTATGTGCGCCCGAGTTCTTCGCCTTAGAGCGCACCGGTCCTCTTTGTTAAGAAGAAGGACGGAAGCTTGAGGCTATGTATTGATTATCGGGAGCTAAACAAGCTGACGGAGAAGAACAAGTACCCGATCCCCCGGATTGATGATCTCTTCGATCAGTTAGTCGGGTCGACGGTGTACTCGAAGTTGGATCTCAAGGCTGGATACTATCAGCTACGGATAAGGGAGAGTGATATCCCGAAGACAGCGTTTAGTACGAGATACGAGCATTATGAGTTTACGGTCATGCCATTTGGGCTGACTAATGCGCCGTCAGTATTCATGGATTTGATGAACAGGACGTTCAGGGAGTACTTGGACCATTTCGTGATCGTCTTCATCGACGATATTTTGGTGTACTCTCAAAGTGAGGAAGATCACTTCAAGCATCTTCATTTGGTGTTGGAGACGCTAAGGAGAAATCAGTTGTATGCCAAGTTCTCGAAGTGCGAGTTTTGGCTATCCTCAGTGGCGTTCCTCGGGCATATAGTGAGTGGAGAGGGTATTGCTGTGGATCCGACGAAGATTATTGCGATACGGGAGTGGCCTGAGCTTGCTACGGTAGCAGAAGTCCGGAGCTTTTTGGGGCTTGCCGGCTATTATAGGCGCTTCGTAGAGAACTTCTCGCGGATAGCGTTACCTCTCACTACTTTGACGAGGAAGGAGCATAAGTTCGTTTGGACGCCGGAGTGCGCGCGAGCTTTTGAGGAACTGAAGTGTCGGTTGACCACGACGCTTGTGCTGAGTTCGCCATGTGGAACCGAAGGCTATGAGATATATAGCGATGCTTCAGGCAGCGGTTTGGGTTGCGTACTACTGCAGCACGGAAGAGTGATAGCTTATGGCTCGAGACAGCTAAAAGTGCATGAGAGGAATTATCCGGTCCATGACTTGGAGTTAGCGGCCGTGATTTTTGCATTGAAGCTGTGGAGACACTATTTGTACGGTGTGAAGATTGATATCTACACCGATCACAAGAGCCTAAAGTACCTGATAGATCAGAAGGATCTGAATATGCGGCAGCGTAGATGGATGGAGTTCCTGGGGGACTATACATTCAAGATCCACTACGTGCCTGGCAAAGGGAATGCGGTTGCGGACGCGTTGAGTCGCCGAGCCCCAGCTCAAGCCAATTGGCTATCGGTGCATGATGAGCGGTTGGTGCTGGAGTTGGAGGCGTTGGAGATTGTTTGTGTGGATAGACAATCAAGTGCTGAAGCAGTTCTGAATTGGACTGAAGTCCAATATGACCTGGCTGATCGGATTCGGCAGGCTTTGGATATGGATGCTCATATGAAGCAGTCCATGATAGAGGCTCTGGATGGGTCAAATTCCCAATTCGTCGTGGAGGACGGATTGCTTTGGAAAGATGGTCGTTTGTGCGTCCCAAGTGTGGGCAATTTACGGGTGGAGTTGTTGTACGAGGCACACCATACCAAGTACTCAATTCACCCGGGGAGCACGAAGATGTACCGTGATATAAAGAAACTATTTTGGTGGCTGGGTTTGAAAAAGGATGTGGCGCTATACGTAGCGAAGTGCCAAACCTGCGCCTTGGTAAAGGCGGAGTGCCAAAAGCCGGGAGGATTTCTTAAGTCCTTGCCTATTCCGGAGTGGAAATTTGACGACATCTCTATGAACTTTGTGCACGGTTTGCCAAGGTCGCAAAAGGGGAACGACGCCATTTGGGTGGTTGTTGATCGATTAACGAAGGTGTCGCATTTTATTCCGCATAGGAAGGACGATCCGGTGGAAAAGCTGGCAAAGCTTTATGTGGATAATATAGTACGGCTTCATGGTGTGCTCCGCAGCATCGTGAGTGACCGAGATGGGCGGTTCACGTCCAATGATTGGAGGCTGGTGCAGCAAATGTTGGGAACTAAGTTGAAGTTCAGCACAGCCTTCCATCCGCAAACGGATGGACAGACCGAGAGGGTCAATAGAACCATGGAAGATATGCTTCGCATGTGTGTCTTGGATTTCGGAAAGCAATGGGAAGACCACCTTTATTTGGTGGAGTTCGCATACAACAACAGCTACCAAGCAAGTATTCAGATGGCGCCCTTCGAGGCCCTATATGGTAGAAGATGTCGCACGCCGTTGTCTTGGTTAGAAACGGGTGAGTCAAAGTTGTATAAGCGATCGGAAGTGGAGGATGCTACTTCTTTGGTGAGAACCATTCGGGAGAGGTTGCTTATTGCTCAGGACCGGCAAGCAAAGTACTATAATGCCAAACACAGGAACGTGGAGTTCGCTGTGGGCGATTATGTATACTTAAAGATCAAGCCGTTCAAGGGTGTCTCGCGGGTGCGGCGATTGAAAAAGCTAAGCCCGAGGTACCTCGGACCGTTTGAGGTTCTGGAGCGAGTTGGCGAAGCAGCCTATAGGTTGAAGCTTTCAGTGGAGCTAAGTGGTTTACATGATGTATTCCACATTTCGGTGCTTCGGAAGGCGGTGCAAGAGCCTACGCAAGTGATCGCGGTTGATCAAGTGCCGGTGGATAGTGGGCTAACGACAAAGGTCAAGCCCGTGCGGATTGAGGACTCGGAGGTCAAGCGGCTACGCAATAAAGAGATCAGGATGGTCAAGGTCCGGTGGGACAATTGCGGTCGTGAGGAGCTCTCTTGGGAGCGAGAGCAGACTATGCTTGACGAGTATCCGGAGTTGTTCCGCTCAGGTACAAATTTTGGTTTTGTATGTCTTTCCTTTATGTAATTTCGTGGGCGAAATTCTTTTAAGAGGGGGAGAGTTGTAACGCCCCGAAACTCAAAGGAGCAAAGGGGGACGTTTTGGGCCAGTTTGGGTTCTGGCAGCAGGCACACGGCCTGGGACACGGGCGTGTCCCAGGGCGTGTCAAGCGTGTGTCGACACTTAGCCGCGAAGTCGTCGTGTTTTACTCGACGATTCGTCGAGAGTGGGCACACGGCCTGCGACACGGGCGTGTCGACCCGTGTCGACACTTAGCCGTGAAGTCGTCGAGTTATACTCGACGATTCGTCGAGAATGATCACACGGCCTGCGACACGGGCGTGTCGCAGGGCGTGTCGACCCGTGTCGACGATCGTCCCGGGGAGTCGTCGAGATTCACTCGACGATCGTCGAGACAAGGAACACGGCCTAGGACACGGGCGTGTTCAAGGCCGTGTCGTAAAGTCGTCGATCTTCCCTCGACGAAATGTCCCGTGTACACGGCCTGGGGTCCAGGCGTGTCAATGTGACACGGGCAAGGACACAGGCGTGTCCTAGAACCCGTGCAGTGCTCGGGTTGAAAATGGGGGAAAATCATGTGGTACACGGCCAGCTACACGGCCGTGTCACGTGGAACACGGGTGTGTCAGCTCGAACACGGGCGTGTTCGATACCCGTGTGAGGTTCCAGGAGATTCGATTTTGACGGCGAATGCGGCACACGGCCCTGGACACGGGCGTGTGCTAGGCCGTGTTCGATCCAGATTGGGCATTTCAGCCCCGAATCAAAGCCGTTCGTTTCCTTAGGTTGAGATCCAACGGCTGGGGGTTGTTCCTGAGAGGATATACCCGTGAGTTGACTTGGAAAACCTCACTTTTCTTCACTTGTTCTCTTTCTAAGTTCTTGGAGAGAGAGGAGAGCTAAGGGAAGAAGAAGAGCTAGATCCGCCATTAGAGGAGCTTCGGAGCTCCGAATCGCAAGCCGACTCCGGATCCACGGAGGCAACGCAAGTGCGGTGATTTCTATCCGATTACTTTTCGATGGCGCCAAAGAGGAACTCAAGGGTAACGATCCTCATCTTGAGCACAAATAGCTCTCTTTCTTAGCATAGGAAGCCCGCTCTCGCGAGTTTGCGGAGAGTTGGAGGCATTCCTTCGGGTAGATATGTGAAGTCCCCGATGTTTAGAGTCCGTATGCGAGAACGGACATAGGCATGATGTGTGAAGCCTACCCGGACATTCTAGTCTGGATCGGTGATGTTGCATTGCATAAATGCCGGAGAAGACTCCGTGCTACTGGTTGTTTTTCGGGTTTTCTACGCGGTAGATTGCAGCAGGGAGCCTCGGGGATTAACCCAAAGGTGCACCCGGAAAACTGGGCGGATACGAGATCTTGCCAACTTGTGGGCCTAAGTGCCAATTAGTACATAACTGGGTTATGTAATATCGTACGTTCGATTCACGGGCTTCGGGGAAGCTTAACCCATGCCGATGATATTTAAGTGTCGTGGCAAGTGAGCAACGAGTTGAGTGGGAACCGTTCCTGCGTTATGCCGAGGGCATAGAGGTCGGGTCTTTTGTCGATGACATTAAAGTGTCGTGACATGGGCTGTTGATGACATTAAAGTGTCGTAACACTTGCCTAAAAGACCATTTAGCTCACGAGTTATTGCCGTACTAGAGATGGTGGTGAGTTAGCGGCTTAGACTGCGATCACCGAGAATGTTCCCTGAGTGCACGGGGCATGTGGCCGTGCGAGCCAACGCCTGTGATGAAATGGCTATGGTTATATAAATTGCTCGCTTATGCTAATGAAATGCAGGGAAGGAGCATCGCCGCCCCGAGTTGGGGGCGGGATCGTTATAATTTGGTCAGCATTGCTGACCGTTGCCTTGTTTTGCCACCGTGCGGTGGTTTGTTGCTTGCAGGTGCAGCTGGACCAAGCGGTCAATAGCGGGCTAAAGCCCTTTTTGCGAAGCTGGCCCTCGAAGGCCCAAGTGGAAATGTTTCTGTTTTGTTTATGTATGACCGGCCTGCGTGCCGTGGTTTGTAAATCATGTAATTTTCAAGTGAAACACTTTGTAAGGCCTTAAGGTCGATTTTGGGTATTTTTGTAATAACATTCCTAATTTTGTAATAGTGGACATTCGTGCTCTAATGCTGGGTTCTTGTTTACAACTTATATAAACTGCTTCCGCTAGAATGCTCTGTGTAGGACGTTGAGATTGGTTGGATGGTTGCCATAAGTAACCACCCGGTCTGTCTGTGGTATATGGCGTCGGGTCCCGGCCGGACCTACTGCTATATGCTATGTGACGGATAGGGGGTGTTACAGTTTCCATGAGTAACCACCCGGTCTATCTGTAGTATATGGCGTCGGGCCCCGGCCGGACCTACTGCTATATGCTATGCGACGGATAGGGGGTGTTACAATTTGGTATCAGACTACTGGTTTTGGTCGGGCTTAAAATGAATTCGTGGGTGAATTCTTTTTAAGGGGTGGTGAGCACATTGTGTGCGTCATCGTTATAACAGTAAAAGAACCCATGAATGTCCACTTAGGAATGAAATACACGTGTTTGAGGAACCTGCGTGTTCCTATAATTGCTATTTGCAATTTTATTTGGTCACTTAACGGTGTTTTGTACCACTATAGGTGACCAGAAGTGGTGTTGGGCCGTCGGAACGCCGAGTTTCTGAGGCTAGCAGTGCACCAGATGTTGCTCCTGCAACACCTCTATCGGCTGAGAACATACGATTGGTGGCCGAAGCAGTGTTGGCCGTGATAAATACGCAGCCTGCAAGGCAAACTCAGCAGCCCGCTCCTGCAATGGAGCAGGTACCGCTGCAAGAGGCTGAGCCGAGGAGAGTGGAACAGGTGGTAGTGGAGCCGGTGGCGCCAAGGAGGGCAGCCGAGAGACAGCTTAAGCATGTAATGAGCTTTAACCCTCCGGTATTCTCGGGGTTGGGAACCCCATCTCAAGTTGAAGACTGGCTCTCCAGGGTGAAGAGAGTCATGACATCAACAGAGACGGAGGAGTGGAAAATGACCACCATCGCTACGTTCCTTCTGGACGGTGAAGCAAGAATATGGTGGGAAGGTTTGGAGCTGCACTTATTGAGAGGTAGGCAACTTGTTGATGTCTCGATGGAGGAGTTCTCGAGATTGTTCTTGGCTAGATACCTTCCTTCGACGCAGAAGATAGCGTTGGAGAACGAATTTCTGAAGTTGGTTCAGGGTGAGAAGAGCGTGGACGAATATCTCCACGAGTTTACTCGTTTGAGTCGATATGCTAGCTCCACCATCGCGGATGAGGAGCGCAAGACGAATCGATTCGACGAAGGCTTGAGAGATGAGTTGAGGTTACTACTCTCGGGGTCGATGACGCAGGGTTTCTTAACCTTGGTCAACACTGCCCGGTCCTTGGAGAAGGACACGAAGAATGTACAAGCAAAGAAAAGCTTGGGTGATAGGAAATCTGAATTCAAAGTACCGACGACTTCAAAGTACGACTATCGGAGGTCCTTCAAGAAGCATAAGACTTCGGGTCCAGCTCCTTCTGTTGCTTCTGGGGAGACTACGGGTCGGACCCCGGGCGCATGTTTTACTTGTGGAAAGATGGGGCACTTTGCCCGTGACTGTTGGAGCGGACGTCCTAAGTCCGAGAGAAAGCCGGGAGATACTTATGAAGAGAAGGGCAAGGCGGTGGAGTCGACCGCGTCCCACTATGCTCCGGCCCAGCCAAGGGTGTACAATCTTGGCCAACATGAGGCCATCAAACAGGCTGATGTGGTGACAGGTACAGTTTAATTTATAGCAAGTTAATTTCTTTAAATACTTGTTATGCACATGTTACCTTACCACTGCTTGTTTAGGATTTGTTTTGATTTGTGAAAATCCGGCAAGAGCCCTCTTCGATACGGGAGCTTCACACTCCTTCTTGTCCGAGGGATTTATATCACGCATCGGAGTCCCTTCTTCGATGACGAAGGATAAGTTGGATGTGTTGTTGCCCAATGAGTGTTCTATGAGCGCGGATAGGATCTGCGATGTTAAGATTCGTATTGGGAATCAGGAGTTCGATCTGCAGGCGTCGTTACTTCCGTTGGTGGAATTCGACGTCATATTTGGCATTGATTGGCTCTCGGAGCAGCAGGCCCATATAGATTGCGGTAGTAAGGAAGTCAAGTTGGGAGCTAGTTGTGAGAAGACTTTTACAGGCTTAAAGGGGTCGAGCAAGACATTGATGTCTGCTCTTCAGGTGGTGAAGGCGGTTCGTGTCGGTGCAGAACAGTTCTTTACACTAGTGGAGGTTTCGAAGCCGAAGCCCGCATTGGATTGTATTTCAGTGGTGTCAGAATACCCTGATGTGTTCCCCGCAGATCTTCCTGGAGCCCCACCTCAGCGAGAGATAGATTTTATGATTGAGCTTGTGCTCGGTGCAAAGCCTGTATCACGATCTCCTTATCGGCTAGCGCCTAAGGAAATGGCGGAGCTGAAAGTTCAACTGCAAGAGTTGTTGGAGCAAGGGTATGTACGCCCGAGTTCTTCGCCTTGGAGCGCACCGGTCCTCTTTGTTAAGAAGAAGGACGGAAGCTTGAGGCTATGTATTGATTATCGGGAGCTCAACAAGTTGACAGAGAAGAACAGATACCCGATCCCGCGGATTGATGACCTTTTTGATCAGTTAGTCGGGTCAACGGTGTACTCGAAGTTGGATCTCAAGGCTGGGTACTATCAGCTGCGAATAAGGGAGAGTGACATCCCGAAGACAGCATTTAGTACGAGGTACGGGCATTATGAGTTTACGGTCATGCCATTTGGGCTGACCAATGTGCCATCAGTGTTCATGGATTTGATGAACAGGACTTTCAGGGAGTACTTGGAACATTTTGTGATCGTCTTCATCGACGATATTTTGGTGTACTCGCAAAGTGAGGAAGATCACTTCAAGCATCTTCATTTGGTTTTGGAGACGCTAAGGAGGAATCAACTGTATGCCAAGTTCTCAAAGTGAGAGTTTTGGTTATCCTCAGTGGCGTTCCTCGGTCATATAGTGAGTGGAGAGGGTATTGCTGTGGATTCGGCGAAGATTGTTGTGCTACGGGAGTGGCCTAAGCTTACTACGATAGTGGAAGTCCGGAGTTTTCTGGGGCTTGCCGGCTATTATAGGCGCTTCGTAGAGAACTTCTCGCGGATAGCTTTACCTCTCACTACTTTGACGAGGAAGGAGCATAAGTTCGTTTGGACGCCGAAGTGCGCGCGAGCTTTTGAGGAGTTGAAGTGCCGGTTGACCACGGCGCCTGTACTGAGTTCGCCATATGGGACAGAAGGCTATGAGATTTACAGTGATGCTTCGGGCAGTGGTTTGGGGTGCGTGCTACTACAACACGGAAGTGTAATAGCTTATGGCTCGAGACTGCTGAAAGTGCATGAAAGGAACTATCCGGTCCATGACTTGGAGTTAGCGGCCATGATTTTTGCCTTAAAGCTGTGGAGACACTATTTGTACGGTGTGAAGATTGATATCTACACCGATCACAAGAGCCTGAAATATCTGATTGATCAAAAGGATCTGAATATGCGGCAGCGTAGATGGATGGAGTTCCTGGGGGACTATACATTCAAGATCCACTACGTGCCTGGTAAGGGTAATGCGGTTGCGGACGCGTTGAGTCGCCGAGCCCCAGCTCAAGCCAATTGGCTATCAGTGCATGATGAGTGGTTGGTGCGGGAGTTGGAGGTGTTGGAGATTGTTTGTGTGGATAGGCAATCAAGTGCTGAAGCAGTTCTGAATTGGACTGAAGTCCAATATGACCTGGCTGATCGTATTCGGCAGGCTTTGGATATGGATGCTCATATGAAGCAGTTCATGGTAGATGCTCTGGATGGGTCAAATTCCCAATTCGTCGTGGAGGACAGATTACTTTGGAAAGACGGTCGTCTGTGCGTCCCAAGTGTGGGTAATTTGCGGGTGGAGTTGTTGTACGAGGCACACCATACCAAGTACTCGATTCACCCAGGGAGCACAAAGATGTACCGTGATGTGAAGAAACTGTTTTGGTGGCCGGGTTTGAAAAAGGATGTGGCACTATACGTAGCGAAGTGTCAAACTTGCGCCTTGGTGAAGGCGGAGTGCCAAAAGCCGGGAGGATTTCTTAAGTCCTTACCTATTCCGGAGTGGAAATTCGACGACATCTTTATGGATTTTGTGCACGGTTTGCCAAGGTCGCAAAAGGGGAACGACGCCATTTGGGTGGTTGTTGATCGGTTAACGAAGGTGTCACATTTTATTCCGCATATGATGGATGATCCGGTGGAGAGGCTGGCAAAACGTTGTGTGGATAATATAGTACGGCTTCATGGTGTGCCCCGCAGCATCGTGAGTGACCGAGATGGGCGGTTCACGTCCAATGATTGGAGGCTAGTGCAACAAATGTTGGGGATAAAGTTGAAATTCAGCACAGCCTTCCATCCGCAAACGGATGGGCAGACCGAGAGGGTCAATAGAACCATGGAAGATATGCTCCGCATGTGTGTCTTGGATTTTGGGAAGCAATGGGAAGACCAACTTTATTTGGTGGAGTTCGCATACAACAACAGCTACCAAGAGAGTATTCAAATGGCGCCCTTCGAGGCCCTATATGGTAGAAAATGTCGCACGTCGTTGTCTTGGTTAGAAACGGGTGAGTCAAAGTTGTATAAGCGATTGGAAGTAGAGGATGCTAATTCTTTGGTGAGAACCATTCGGGAGAGGTTGCTTATCGCTTAGGACCGGCAAGCGAAGTACTATAATGCCAAGCACAGGAACGTGGAGTTCGCTGTGGGCGACTATGTGTACTTAAAGATCAAGCCGTTCAAGGGTGTCTCGCGGGTGCGGCGATTGAAAAAGCTAAGCTCGAGGTACCTTGGGCCGTTTGAGGTTCTGGAGCGAGTTGGTGAAGTGGCCTATCGGTTGAAGCTTTCAGTGGAGCTTGGTGGATTACATGATGTATTCCATATTTCAGTACTTCGGAAGGCGGTGCAAGAGCCTACGTAAGTGATCGCTGTCGATCAAGTGCCGGTGGATAGTAGGTTGACGACAAAGGTCAAGCCCGTGCGGATTGAGGACTCAGAGATCAAGCGGCTACGCAATAAAAAGATCAGGATGGTCAAAGTCTGATGGGACAATTGCGGTCATGAGGAGCTCTCTTGGGAGCGAGAGCAAACTATGCTTGACGAGTATCCGAAATTGTTCCGCTCAGGTACAAATTTTGGTTTTGTACATGTCTTTCCTTTATATAATTTTGTGAACGAAATTCTTTTAAGAGGGGGAGAGTTATAACGCCCCGAAACTCAAAGGAGCGACAGGGGACGTTTTGAGCCAGTTTTGGGTTCTGGCAGGAGGCACACGGCCTGGGACACGGGCGTGTCCCAGGGCGTGTCGACCCGTGTCGACACTCACCCCGCGAAGTCGACACTCTGCGCTCGACGAAGTGTCGAGACTTGGTACACGGCCTGCGACACGGGCGTGTCGCAGGGCGTGTCGACCCGTGTCGACACTCGTCCCGGGGAGTCGATGAATTGTGCTCGACGATGTGTCGAGATAAGGCACACGACCTAGGACACGGGCGTGTCCAAGGCCATGTCGTGAGGTCGACGATCTTCGCTCAACGAAGTGTCGAGTGTCGAGACCGTGTACACGGCCTGGAGCCCAGGCGTGTTGAGGTAGACACGGGCAAGGACACGGGCGTGTCCTAGAACCCATGCAGTGCTCGGGTTGAATTCGAGATAAATCGATGGGGGTACACGGCCGGCCACACGGTCGTGTCAGGTGGAACACGAGCATGTCAGGTCGAACACGGGCGTGTTCGATGCCCGTGTGTTGTTCCAGGCGAGTCGATTTTGACGGCGAATGAGGCGCACGGCCCTGGACACGGGCGTGTGCCAGGCCGTGTGCAGTCCAGACTGGGCATTTCAGTCCCAAATCAAAGCCGTTCATTTCTTTAATTGATGATCCAACGGCTGGGGGTTGTTACTGAAGGGATATACCCGGGATTGGGCCTTAGAAACCCTCACTTTTCATGAGTGGTTGTCTTTCTAAATCTTAGAGAGAGAGGAGAGCCAAGGAAGGAAGAAGAAGCTAAATACGGCCATTGGAGGAGCTTCGAAGCTCCAAATCGCGAGCCGACTCCGGATCCACGGAGGCAAAGCTAGTGCGGTGCTTTTCACACGCTTACTTTTCCATGGCTCCAAAGAAGAACGCAAGGGTAACGATTCTCTTCTTGATCATGAGTAGCTCTCCTTCTTTGCATAGGAAGCCCGCTCTCGCGAGTTTGCGGTGAGTTGGAGGCGTTCCTTCGGGTAGATATGTGAAGTCCCCGTTGTATAGAGTCCGTAAGCGAGAATGGACATAGGCATGATGTGTGAAGCCAATCCGGACATGTTGGTCTGGATCGGTGATGTTGCATTGCATAATGCCGGAGAAGACTCCGTGCTATTGCTTGTTTTTAGGGTTTTCTACACGGTAGATTGCAATAGGGAGCCTTGGGGATTAACCAAAAGGTGCACCCGAAAAACTGGGCGGATGCGTGATCTTGCCAACTTGGTGGCCTGAGAGCCAACTTGAACATAACCGGGTTATGTGAAATGTGATGGAAACGGGACTCGGGAGAAGTTTGACCCGCGCATATGGTTTAAAATACCATTGCGGGCGTATATGGTTTAAATTACCGTTGCGTTGTGAGCACGGGTTAGATGGAACCGTACCCGTTCTATGTCGTTCGGATTAGAGCCGTTGGCATAGATGAGAGTCTTCGACGGTCTATGGTTTTAACTACCGTGATCCATGCCGGGAAGACAAACTGCTAATAGGTTTGGCCGTCAAAGTGGCGGTGGTGAGATCGGAATGTCTATGGCTTGAATTGACGTGACATCGACCGGTTCACCGAGAATGTGCCCTGAGAGCACGGGGCGTGTGGCCGTGCGAGCCAACGTCTGTGATGAAATGAATATTGATTTATTGCTCGCTTATGCTAATGAAATGCGGGGAAGGAGCATCTCCGCCCCGAGCTGGGCGCGGGATCGTTATAATTTGGTCAGCATTGCTGACCGTTGCCTTGTTTTGCCACCATGCGGTGGTTTGTTGCTTGCAGGTGCTGCTGGACTAAGCAGTCAATAGCGGGCTAAAGCCCAAGTTGCGAAGCCGGCCCTCGAAGGCCTAATTGGAGTGTTTACTGTTTTATTTCATGTATGACCTGCCTGCGTGCCGTGGTTTGTAAAACATGTAATATGAAGTGAATAATTTTTGTAAGGCCTTAAGGCTTGTGCTGGTGTATTTGTAATATTCCTATTTGGTATTAGTGGACATTCATGCTTTAGTGCTGGGTTCTTTATTGCAACTTCTTAAACTGCTTCCGCTAGAATGCTCTGTGTAGGATGTTATGATTGGTTGGATGGTTTCCATGAGTAACCACCCGGTCTGTCTGTAGTATATGGCGTCGGGCCCCGGACGGACCTACTGCTATATGCTATGCGACTGATAGGGGGTGTTGCACTAACAACTTCACCTGGATTCGGATTTTGCCTTGGAGGAGAGTGTTATTCCAAACTTGATAACACAATCTGACTAGGTCATGTCTCTTCTTCTGGAGATTGGTTCCATTCCAAACTTGATGATTTCCAATTAACTTTAGAAGGGCAGTAACCATGACATTCCATATAGGATTACAGATATAGCTGCAGTGTCTAGAAGCCTGGAATCGTTTCAGTTGAAACAAATATCAGGTTCCGAGGTAAAACTATAATACTCTATGAACGTGTCCTCCCAGCCAAATTAATATGATAAATACTAAGTTCTTTTTGTAGAACTAGATATTTGCAAATTTTGCAAAGGATTGAATTCATTCTGAAATGAAATTCTCTGTTGAAATTACAGGGGTTGCTGGGATAGAAGGAGCACTGGTTGACTGGAATCCATATCAGGATGATCTTCTGGATGATGAGTTTTAGAGTGTTTTTAGTTTATCTGTTGCTACTTATGTTCAGAGCATTGTTTTAGCTCTTCTTTTATGCACTGTTTGATTGGACTATTAGCTCTCTGTTTGTTTGGGACACCAGACATTTTTGGGTCTGTGTCTTATTGTACCTGAGACTATTCTGTGTTGCAGCTGAGTTTCATTTTACTTATGCGTGCATACTTTTCTGTGCTCTAGTCTAATATTGTTTGAAATTGGTGCTGGACACAGTTGTGTATGATTCACAGTTGGTTGAACTTTGCACAAACCACCCTCTATCCGAAGTCTGGGTTCATGGCGAACATAGGAGGAGATTGTTAGATATATATATTAATATGTTCTCACGTGTTGAGACTGACTCAGAATAGGTTAACGAGTTTCGTGTCATTCTAGTGTTTGGCCCTATGCTGGAAGTACTATATATATGCTATTCCATACTTAGATGAGATATAGTAGAACACTTTGAGCACTAACCCTAATAATTATTTGGATAAATTCTTACTTTCTCTTTCATTTTGCAGACTGGTGTTTTGAACAGTGTTGCACTTGGAAGGACTGGTACGCAGGGTTCAAAGAAAGTTATTTTGTCCTTTGGGAGGAGTTGCGCGGGGCAAAGAGCGATGTATCTGACTTGAAGACAAAGGAGGATCTTTACACCTCTCTCATTCAGCAGCTGGAGACTGATCTGGCTGCCTGTCAAGCCGAGCTTAATAAATTGCAGGTGGAATATAGCGTGGAGAAAGATCTTGTCCATAAAACCCTCACCAGTTAGATGAGGCCCAAGGAGAGATATTCCGCCAGGATGGCGAACTGGGCTTTTAGAGAGCGAGATGGAGAGACTTTTTCCATTTGACCGAGGAGCTGAGGAGATGAAGGTTGCGAGAGTCATTGAGTATAAGTGCTCTTTTGCTTACATGCAGGAGCGTTCTCAGCTTTCGGTGGAGATACATGCGAAGATCATATCTGCGGAGGTGGAGCTCTTGTTGGAGCATGAGTGTGAGATTGCCTTTAAAAGAGACATGTGGAAGACCCTCTGCATGAAGTAGCGGAGGTTTGATTCAGTATCACTAATTTTGGTGTCAGGAATCTTTCCACGGATGAGCGCTCTGATGTAGATATTGAGGATTGATCCATGCTCTTATGTGTTTTTGTACCTGCATTTTGATTTCATTTCCTGTATTTTGTGGTGAATGGTGTTGCGTTGTGACGCTCTTATGGTTGTATGTTATATATGTTGGGATTCAGCCCCTAAAGGTGAGGTGTGTGCAGAATTTAAGAAGTTGCAACCTGGATTTTTTGATGTTGCAACCTATTTTTTACTGTTTGCTGGGGGGGGGGGGGGCAGTTTTTATTTAAAAACTGTGAGCAGTTTTTTTAAATTAGCGTGACTTTTAAAACTCCTCCTTTTCTCCCAATCTAAAATGGTTTTTAGGTTATTAGTGAGAGCAGCGGAAGCCCGCCCAGCCCGCGCGCGCCCGCCGCCCGCCATCCCCGCGCCCGCGCCGTCCGCCGGCGGCCATTCATCCCCGCTGTTGCAAGGGATTTTGCCGCTGCTGTAGGCGAGAGTTCGTTTCTTGAAGGAGGTGTTTCCTCTGTGCTGTTGGAAGGAGTTTTCTCTACCGTTTCAAGGGCTTCTTCGTCTACGGTTTCAGGTGTACCCTTTCTTGTCTTCGTTTGCTATTGTGCTTGAAGAGAGAGTAGGATTTTATAATGTTGTAGAGAAGTTGTGGTTTGTCTTGGTGGTAGAGAGGAGTTGATTTGTGTGTCAAATCCGGAGGGCTTTCTAGGTTTGGGCAAACCTAGATAAATTTCTGTAATCCTTATTTATTATAGTGTATTTTCGTTGTGCTGTGCCCCGTGGTTTTTGACCTTCAAGTGGTGAAGGTTTTCCACGTATATCTCTGTGTTCGTTTGTGTTGTTGTTTTTGTTTTGCTTCTTATTGTTTTGACTATTGACCGGTGGGAGTTGCCGTTATCTTCGGAAACCCCGTTCCCTATCAAGTGGTATCAGAGGGAGGTTCTTTGGCTAGTCGTTTTTATTTCTCGGTTTCTAACTTGGTGCGGTAGGTGACGACCATCGGTCCTCTCCCTATCCTCTCTTGTTAATCCCTTGAAATAAATTGACTTGTGGATCATAATAGAGTTGCTTGTTTGAGAAAGCAATGGAACAGAACACAAGGATGGTCAGTATGAATGGCAAGAATTGGAGCATCTGGAAGCCTCGGATGGAGGATCTCTTATATTTTAAAGATCTCCATGCTCCGTTGATGGGGAGACCTGCTTCAGTTAAGGATGATGAAGAGTTGAAGAAAATGAATCGAAAGGCAGTAGGGTTCATTAGACAGTGGCCCGATGACTCTATTTTTCATCATGTTTCCACGGAGACCTCGACTCAGGCCTTATGGAAAAAGCTTGAAGCCTTGTACGAGCGGAAGACTGCAGGTAATAAGGCATTTCTGATTAGGAAGCTTGTCAATTTGAAATATCGGGAAGGTTCACAGATGACTGAGCATCTGAACCTTGCTCAAAGTATTATCAATCAGTTGTAGTCCATGAAGATCACATTGGAAGATGAACTCCAAGCTCTGATGATCCTTAGTTCTTTACCCGAGAGTTGGAAGACTCTAGTAGTGTCGTTGAGCAACTCAGCACCTGATGGCGTGGTAACCATGGAAATGGTGTCTGGTTGTCTCCTGAACGAAGAGCTGAGAAGGAAGGATTCTGGATCTTCCACTTTGGGTGTTTTTCTCATGGAGGGAAGAGGCCGGTCTGTGAAGAAGGATGTGAAGCACAGGGATAGTTCCAGGAGTAAGTCCAGGGGCAAGTCTAAGAAGGACATCGAGTGCTACTATTGTAAGAAGAAGGGTCATTTCAAGAAGGATTGCTTCCAAATGAAAAGAGACCTGAAGGGAAAGACTAAGGAGGTTGGAGAATCCAGTGGTGATGCGACGACTTCGATTGTGGAGGCTGAGCTGTTATGCTTGCAGTGCAGTGGGTCGTCTTGCCAGGACTGCATTGACACAGACTGGATCGTGGACGGAGGTGCATCCTATCATTGCACTCCTCACAGAGATTACTTCTACACCTATTCTGAGGGAGATCTTGGTGTGATCCAGATGGAAAATTCTGGTGAGTCGTTGATTGTTGGTAGTGGTGATGTCCACTTGGAGACTGAATTGGGGAAGATTGTTCTCAAGGGCATCAGACATATTCCTGACTTGAGAATGAATCTGATTTCCATTTGTAGGCTTGATGATGGTGGTTTCACAAGCATTGAAGGTGGAGGGATGTGGAGGTTGGTAAAGGATTCTTTGGTAGTAGCCAGAGGAAGGAAGTGTTGTGGCCTTTATCATACTAAAGCTAAGATCTGTGGTCCAAGTGTGAATGCGGCAGAGGGCGACTCTATGGAGTTATGGCATCGCAGACTTGGGCATATCAGCGAGAAGAACTTGAAGATCTTGGTGAAGAACAAGGTCCTTCCGGAGCTATCAGGAGGGCTTCCTGATACGTGTGCGCACTGCTTGGCCGGTAAGCAGAAACGTGTTTCCTTTGTTGATTCTGAACCAAAGAGGAAGGCGTAGTTACTATACTTGATACACACTGATGTGTGTGGTCCTATTGATCCCAAGTCTGTGGGTGGAGCCACTTACTTTGTCACGTTCATTGACGATCACTCCAGGAAAGTCTGGTCATATTCTGTGAAGCAGAAGAGTGATGTTCTAGCAAAGTTTGAAGAGTTCAGAGCGAAGGTGGAGAAGATGACCGAGAAAGAAATAAAGCGAGTTCGATCTGACAATGGGGGAGAGTACACTGGTGCCTTCAATGCTTACTACAGAAGGCATGGCATAGTACATGAAAGGACAATCCCGAGGGCGGCGCAATAGAATGGGTTAGCAGAAAGGATGAACATGACGATTATTGAGAAGATCAAATGTATGATTTCTCAAGCTGGCATTGGTAAACAGTTTTGGGATGAGGCTGTGCAAACTGCTGTACATCTGATAAATCTGTCTCCTTCTGCACCTCTGAATGGTGATATTCCAGAGCATGTTTGGTCCGGGAAGGAAGTGTCGTACGGACATGTGCGGGTGTTTGGGTGCAAAGTCCACGTTCATGTCCCCAAGGAAGAGAGATTGAAGCTTGATGAGAAGTCCCGGGAGTGCATCTTGATGGGATTTCACCATGAGGAGTTTGGCTATAGACTCTGGGATCCTGTGAACAAGAAAATGATTAGAAGCCGAGATGTGATATTTGTTGAAGATCAAGTGGTTGGTGAGCATAATGCTGCGGAGTCACAGGTTCCACAGTTTCCACCTACGGAGGAGAGACTCTATGCTGATGATGGGCCAGTAGAGACTACTGCTGATGATGGGCATGCTGAGGAGGAAGTTGGTGAGCTTATTCCTGATGAGGAGATGATTCCGGATGCAGGGGGAGCTCTGCCAGTTAATATACCACCTGTGGTGGAGGTTCCTCTTGTCAGATCTAAGAGAGTCAGAAGGCCCAATACTAGGTATTCTCCTCATGAGTATATTTTGCTTACAGATAGTGGAGAGCCTGATTCCTATGTGGAGGCTCATAGTGCTGAAGATCGTGAGGCCTCGACAGCTGCCATGGAAGAGGAGTTGTACTTCCTTCAAAAGAACGAGACGTATGATTTAGTCCCATTGCCAAAAGGGAAGAGAGTTTTGAAGAACAAGTGGGTCTTCAAGTTAAAGTTGGATGAAAATCGCTCTCAGCCAAGGTACAAGGCGATACTTGTGGTGAAAGGTTTTAGTCAAAAACAAGGTGTCGATTTTGACGAGATTTTTTCCCCAGTGGTGAAAATGTCCTCTATCAGACTGGTGTTGGGTATGGCTGCCTCCATTGATCTTGAAGTCGAGCAGATGGACGTCAAGACGGCATTTCTGCATGGCGATTTGGAGGTAGAGATATATATGGAGCAGCCCGAAGGCTTTGTGGCCAAGGGGAAGCATCATCTGGTCTGCCGGCTCAAGAAGAGCCTTTATGGGTTGAAGCAGGCACCCAGGCAGTAGTATAGGAAATTTGACTCTTTCATGATGAAGAGCAAATTCCAACGAACCAGGGCTGATCACTGTGTATATGTGAAGAGGACTGAGAAGATGTTCACTATTCTGCTATTGTACGTAGATGATATGCTGATTGTTGGGGATGACAAGGCCAGCATAGCTGAGTTGAAGAAGGAGCTCAGTGAGTCCTTTGAAATGAAGGATTTGGGACCGGCAAGGAAGATCCTTGGAATGAAAATTATCAGGGACAGGAGTGCTGGTCAACTATAGCTGTCTCAGTCTGAGTATGTGGAGAAAGTGCTGAAGAGGTTCATGATGGACAAGGTAAAACCCGTTGCTACTCCTCTGGTCGGGAACTTCAGACTTTCCAGTTCTCAAAGCCCCTCATCTGAGAAGGAGGTGGAAGAGATGAGCTAAATTCCTTATGCATCCGCAGTGGGGAGCCTGATGTTTGCTATGGTCTGCACTAGGCCAGACATAGCTCATACTGTGGGGTCTGTGAGCCGTTACTTGGCAAACCCAGGGAAAGTCCATTGGAGTGCTGTGAAATGGATACTCCGCTATCTCCGAGGTACCTCAGACCTTTGTTTACAGTTTGGTGGAGGTCCACCAAAACTTATTGGGTACTCGGATTCAGATATGTCACGAGATATTGACACGAGGAGATCTACTTCTGGATTCGTGGTCACTTTTGGAGGGGGAGCAGTGTCATGGCAGTCAAGGCTTCAGAAGTGCGTGGCATTGTCGATGATGGAGGCTGAATATATTGTATTGACTGAGGCGTCAAAGGAGCTTATTTGGATGAAGAAGTTCATGCTAGAGCTTGATCTCCGACAGGACGTGTACACAGTTTTTTGTGACAGTCAGAGTGCTATATTTTTGGCCAAGAATCCCGCCTTTCACTCCAGGACGAAGCACATTGACGTAAAGTATCACTAGATTCAGGATGCTGTGGAAGAGAAGCTGTTGGTGGTGGAGAAGATCCACACGGATGAAAATCCTTCGGACATGATGATGAAGGTCATCCCAAGGGAAAAGCATGATTTCTGCCGGCGGTTGATCGACATGATCCCCACCTGAAGGAGTCAAGGTGGAATACTCCCCTTTATGGTCTGAAGGGGGAGTTTGTTGGGGTTCAGCCCCTAAAGGTGAGGTGTGTGCAGAATTTAAGAAGTTTCAACCTGGATTTTTTGATGTTGCAACCTGTTTTTTACTGTTTGCTGGGGGGGGGGGGGCAGTTTTTATTTAAAAACTGTGAGTAGTTTTTTTTTAATTGGCATGACTTTTAAAACTCCTCCTTTTCTCCCGATCTAAAGTGGTTTTTAGGTTATTAGTGAGAGTAGCGGAAGCCCCCCCAGCCCGCGCGCGTCCGCCGTCCGCCATCCCCGCGCCCGCGCCGTCCGCCGGCCGCCATTCGTCCCCGCTGTTGCAAGGGATTTTGCCGCTGCTGTAGGCGGGAGTTCGTTGCTTGAAGGAGGTGTTTCCTCTATGCTGTTGGAAGGAGTTTTCTCTACCGTTTCAAGGGCTTCTTCGTCTACGGTTTCAGGTGTACCCTTTCTTGTCTTCGTTTGCTATTATGCTTGAAGAGAGAGTATGATTTTATCCTGTTGTAGAGAAGTTGTGGTTTGTCTTGGTGGTAGAGAGGAGTGGATTTGTGTGTCTGTTGGGTACATTGGAAAATGTGTACCAGATTTGAAGAAGCCTCACCCCACTCAATGATATACATCAAGGTGTATTTGATGTGCTTTGAGTTTATATGTGCAGGTTAAGTAATTACAGAAAATGCAGAAAAGTTTCGAAGTCCATGCGTCGACACATAGAGGTGAAGTGTCGACACTTGTGAAGGCTTGTGTCGACACATAGAGAAGCTGTGTCGACACTTGGAGTATTTGTGTCGACATCAGGAAAGGCAGAGTCGACACCAGAAGCAAAGTGTCGACACATACAGGCAGTGTAGACACACTATGAAGAATTGTCAACATAATCTATGTCGACACTTAGAGGCAGTGTCGACACTCAGAGAAACTTTGTCGACATTAAATGTGTCGACACCAGGAGGATGTGTCGACACTCAGAAAGCGTCAACAAAGTTGAAGTCCTTGTATCGACACTAAGGATATGTGTCGACACTCAGCAAGTTTCAACACATGAAGGCATGTGTCGACACAAAGGAGATGTGTCGACACTCAGCAAGTATCAACAACAAAAGAAGATGTGTCAACACAAAGGAGATGTGTCGACACACAACGAAATTCAGCTAAGTGTTAAAGAAGAAGTACTTGTGTCGACACACTCAATCAGTGTTGACACATTCTACAGAAGGCTTGTGTCGACACACAGAATCAGTGTTGACACATTCTGAAGAAGCAGTGTCGAGAAGCTGTTACAACAACACAAGGAGTTGTGTCGACACCATCAAGGCTAGTGTCGACACTTAGTCCACTTGTGTCGACACTTGGTCTATTTATGTCGACACATAATGACTATCTGTCTCGACACTTTCAGACAGTGACAGTGATTTCAAGAAGTGACTGGATGACTTGACAGCTGCCATTTCAACCGGTCAACTGCAACTGTCAGAGCTATCAGGAGTTCGTTAGAAACCGGATCAGCCGGTTACCTTGGAGGAAGACTATTTAAAGGCCTTTCTCCTTCAATAGAAAGTGAACAAGAGAAAGACAATCAATCAACAGATTATTCATTGAAGATCAATAACTGATTGAAGATCTACACAGAGATCTAACAACACAAAAAGAAGAAGATCTTTGACAGAAGATCTAAGAAGTTGGAGAGAGAGAGAGCTCCTTCTAAGAAGAGCAGCTGCTGAACCAGGCTGCAAAGTAAGATTCAGATTGAGATCTGAATCTCAAGACTGAAGTTGATTGAAGATCATCTTTACAGGGGATTCAACCCTACTGAGTTCTAATTCAAGCAGCTTTGAAGAAAGCTAAGGGAGGTTGATCTCTGCCAAGTTCTTCCAAGAACTCATCAAGAAGCCAGTCAACTCATCTCTCTCTATCAGAGTTGTGATTAATTACTTTGTATTATCAAATTCCTGTAGGATCTTGTATAGATCTGAGTTGTAAGTCTAAATCTATAAAGGCTGAGGTAGGGCTTTTGAGCCTGAGTGTAGGAGAATCAATTCTCTGAGTGTAGGCCTTGTTGAAGGCTGAGGTAGGGATGTTTAGCCTGAGTGTAGGTCTTGTTGAAGACTGAGTGGTAGGGCTTTGTGCCTGAGTTATAGGAGTGGGGTCACTCTGAGTTGTAGGAACCTGTTTGGGGTTCTGAGCTGTAGGATCTGAGGATCTGAGGAGTAGTGTAGAAGTTAGGCCGAATCTAGTACACTACTAGATAGGCGAAGGGGGAAAGTGGATGTACCTAGACCTTGGGGAACCACTATAAAAATCTGTGTGCACTCTGTGATTGTTTATTTCTGTGATTACTGAGCTAGCTGTGCTGAATTGCTATAGAAAATTGCAAATACAGGTTTAATTGTTCAGTGTTTCTGCCTTAAATTTAAAAAGATAAAGTTCACCTATTCACCCCCACTAGGTGATTAGACACTATTTCTTTCAGTGTCAAATCCGGAGGGCTTTCTAGGTTTGGGCACAGTCTAGGTAGGAAGGTCTACACATTTGTATATTCCAAGTATCTTATATAGTTTTGTTAAACAAATTCAGAATGAATTGAACAGTACAGTGGTCAAAATCAGAAGTGACCATGGTACTGAATTTCAGTCTGAAAGTATGACAAAACTGTGTGAAGAGTTTGGGATTTTTCAGGAATTTTCCTCACCAAGAACACCTCAGCAAAATGGTATTGCTGAAAGGAAGAATAGAACATTGATAGAGGCTGGTAGAACCCTATTGAGTGATACTTCTCTCCCAGAATATTTCTGGGCTGAGGCAATAAACACTGCATGTCATGTAATCAATAGAGCTACTATCACCAAAAGCAACAAGAAGACCCCCTATGAGATTATGAAGGGCAGAAAACCAAATTTATCCTATTTCAGGATCTTTTGTTACAAGTGCTATATACTTAACAATGGAAAGTCTTATCTAACCAAGTTTGCTGCCAAATCCAAAGAGGGGATCTTTGTTGGGTACAACAATAATAGAAAGGCTTATAGGGTCTACAACTTGATTACTCAAGTTGTATAAGAGTCTGTACATGTAGTTTTTGATGAAGCAAGGCTCATTAACAATGAATTGCCAAGGAGTGTTTGCAGCTCTACAGGTGTAACTGAGAAGATGGATAAGCTTACCATAACAGAAGGTTCTTCTGCAAGTCAGCAAGTGGAAGATGGTGGCTGCTGTCCAGGGGGAGTACAAGATACTCCTAATGCTGAAGAAGACCAAGAGGTGCAGCTAAATGAAGAGACTGAAGGTGTATGACCTGAAGACAGGCTGCCTATAGCAAATAGGCACTTAAAGGATCATCCAGCCAGTCAAATAATTGGAGATCCCAAACAAGGAGTGCAAACAAGGAGCAGGAATCTGAGTACAGTTCTTTACTCCAGCTTCCTATCCCAAGTGGAACCAAAGAAGTTTGAAGAAGCAATTTTAGATCCTTATTGGATTGAGGCCATGCAAGAGGAGCTGAACCAGTTCAGGAGGTGCAAAGTCTGGAAGCTTGTTCCTAAACCCAAAGACCACAATATCATTGGAACCAAGTGGATCTTCAGGAACAAATTGGATGAGAATGAAATTATCATAAAGAATAAAGCTAGACTTGTTGCAAAGGAATATAAGCAGGAGGAATGTATTGATTTTGATCAAACCTTTGCTCCAGTAGCAAGACTGGAAGCAATAAGGATGTTCCTTGCCTATGCAACATATCAAGGGTTTAAGGTATATCAAATGGATGTAAAGTTAGCTTTTCTGAATAAAAATCTGAAGGAAGAAGTCTATGTAGAGCAGCCATCAGGTTTTGTTGATTCTCTTAAACTTGATTATGTATATAGACTTAGGAAGGCTTTGTATGGGTTAAAACAAGCCCCAAGGGCTTGGTATGAAACCCTGTCTAGTTTCCTCATTGAGAATAAATTCTCAAGGGGGAAAATAGACAAGACTCTATTCCTTAGGGAATCTAAAGGCAAGATTATCTTAGTCCAAATATATGTAGATGACATAATATTTGGGTCTACAGAAAGTAGTCTTTGCAGAAAGTTTGCAAAACTTATGCAAGGACAATTTGAAATGAGCAGTATGGGGGAACTTAAGTTCTTCTTGGGTCTCCAAGTTAGACAGACTGAAGATGGCTTGTCCATATGCCAGTCTAAGTTCACCCTAGAGTTGATAAATAAGTTTAGTATAGAATCATCCACTAGCATGAAAACTCCTATGGGGTCAAGCATGTCTCTAAGAAAAGATGATGCAGGGAAACATGTAGATGAGACTTTATATAGAGGGATTGTTGGTTCCCTACTGTATTTGACTGCTAGTAAACCAGATATCATGTATGCTACATGTGTCTGTGCTAGGTACCAAGCATGCCCTAAAGAATCTCATGTAATGCCCTGAAACTCAAAAGAGCGACGGGGGATGTTTTGGGCAAGTTTTGGGTTCCGGCAGGAGGCACATGGCCTGGGACACGAGCGTGTCCCAGGGCATGTCAGGCCTGTGTCGACACTCAGCCGGCGAAGTCGACATTTTGCTCTCGACATTGTGTCGAGACTGGGCACACGGCCTGCGACACGGGCGTGTCGCAGGGCGTATCGACCCATGTCGACACTCAGCCCGCGAAGTCGACACTCTACGCTCGACGAAGTGTCGAGACATGACACACGGCCTGCGACACGGCCGTGTCGCAGGGCGTGTCGACCCGTGTCGACACTCATACCGGGAGTCGACGAACTTTGCTCGACGATGTGTCGAGACAAGGCACACAGCCTAGGACACCGGCGTGTCCAAGGCCGTGTCATCAGGTCGATGATCTTCGCTCGACGAAGTGTCGAGTGTCGAGACCGTGTACACGGCCTGGAGCCCAGGCGTGTTGAGGTAGACACGGGCGTGTCCTAGAACCCGTGCAGTGCTCGGGTTGTTTTCGGGGAAAATCGATGGGGGTACACGGCCGGCCACACGGCCGTGTCAGGTGGAACACGGGCGTGTCAGGTCGAACACGGGCATGTTCGATGCCCGTGTGTTGTTCCAGGCGAGTCGATTTTGACGGCGAATGAGGCACACGGCCCTGGACACGGGCGTGTGCTAGGCCGTGTGCGGTCCAGATTGGGCATTTCAGTCCAGAATCAAAGCCGTTCGTTTCTTTAATTAATGATCCAACGGTTGGGGGTTGTTCCTGAAGGGATATACCCGAGATTGGGCCTTAGAAACCCTCACTTTTCAAGAGTGGTTATCTTTCTAAAACTTAGAGAGAGAGAGGAGAGCCAAGGAAGGAATAAGAAGCTAGATCCGGCCATTGGAGGAGCTTCGAAGCTCCAAATCGCGAGCCGACTCCGGATCCACGGAGGCAAAGCTAGTGCGGTGCTTTTCATCTGCTTACTTTTCCATGGCGCCAAAGAAGAACGCAAGGGTAACGATTCTCTTCTTGAGCATGAGTAGCTCTCCTTCTTTGCATAGGAAGCCCGCTCTCGCGAGTTTGCGGTGAGTTGGAGGCGTTCCTTCGGGTAGATATGTGAAGTCCCCGTTGTTTAGAGTCCGTAAGCGAGAACGGACATAGGCATGATGTGTGAAGCCTACCCGGACATGTTGGTCGGGATCGGTGATGTTGCATTGCATACATGCCGGAGAAGACTCCGTGCTATTGGTTGTTTTTCGGGTTTTCTACACGGTAGATTGCAACAGGGAGCCTTGGGGATTAACCCAAAGGTGCACCCGGAAAACTGGGCGGATGCGTGATCTTGCCAACATGGAGGCCTGAGAGCCAACTTAAACATAACCGAGTTATGTGAAATTGTGTGACGAAAATGGGACTCGGGAGAAGTTTGACCCGCGCAAATGGATTAAATTGTCGTTGCAACGTGAGAACGGGTTAGATGGAACCGTACCCACTTCTATGTCGTTCGGGTTAAAGAGACCTAAAGTTACGTGGCACTTGTCGTTGGCATAGATGAGGGTCTTCGACGGTCTATGACTTAAATTGTCGTGACTCATGCCGGTAAGACAAATTGCTCATGTGTTTGGCCGTCAAAGTGGCGGTGGTGAACTCGGAATGTCTATGGCTTTAATTGACGTGACATCGACCGGTTCATCGAGAATGTGCCCTGAGAGCACGGGGCGTGTGGCCGTGCGACCCAACGTCTGTGATGAAATGAATATTGATATATTGCTCGCTTATGTTAATGAAATGTAGGGAAGGAGCATCGCCGCCCCGAGCCGGGGGCGGGATCGTTATAATTTGGTCAGCATTGCTGACCATTGCCTTGTTTTGCCACCGTGCGGTGGTTTGTTGCTTGCAGGTGCTGCTGGACCAAGCGGTCAATAGCGGGCTAAAGCCCAAAATGCGAAGCTGGCCCTCGAAGGCCTAATTGGAGTGTTTACTGTTTTTATTCATGTATGACCGGCCTGCGTGCCGTGCTTGGTAAAACATATAATATGAAGTGAACAATTTTGTAAGGCCTTAAGGCCTGTACTTGTGTATGTACAACATTCCTGTTTTGGTATTAGTGGACATTCATGCTTTAGTGCTGGGTTCTTTATTGCAACTTATTAATCTGCTTCCGCTAGAATGCTCTGTGTAGGACGTTATGATTGTTTGGATGGTTTCCATGAGTAACCACCCGGACTTTCTGTAGTATATGACGTCGGGCCCCGGCCGGACCTACTACTATATGCAATGCGACAGATAGGGGTGTTACAATTTGGTATCAGACTACTGGTTTTTGGTCGGGCTTAAGATGAATTCGTGGGCGAATTCTTTTTAAGGGGTGGTGAGCACATTATGTGCGTCATCGTTATAAAAGTAAAAGAACCCATGAATGTCCACTTAAAAATGAAAATACACGTGTTTGAGGAACCTGTGTGTTCCTATAATTGCTGTTTGCAATTTTATTTGGTCGCTTAACGATGTTTTGTACCACTATAGGTGACCAGAAGTGGTGTTGGGCCGTTGGAATGTCGAGTTTCTGAGGCTAGCAGTGCACCAGATGTTGCTCCTGCAACACCTCTATCGGCTGAGAACATACGATTGGTGGCCGAAGCAGTGTTGGCTGTGATTAATGCGCAGCCTGCAAGGAAAACGCTGCAGCCTGCTCCTGCGATGGAGCAGGTACCGCTGCAAGAGGCTGAGCCGAGGAGAGTTGAACAAGTGGTAGTGGAACCGTTGGTGCCAAGGAGGGCAACCGAGAGGCAGCTTAAGCATATAATGAGCTTTAACCCTCCGGTATTCTTGGGGTTGGGAACCCCATCTCAGGCTGAAGACTGGCTCTCTAGGGTAAAGAGAGTCATGACAACAAAGGAGACGGAGGAGTGGCAAATGACCACCATCGCTACGTTCCTTTTGGACGGTGAAGCGAGAATGCGGTGGGAAGGTTTGGAGCTACACTTATTGAGAGGTAGGTAACTTGTTGATGTCTCGATGGAAGAGTTCTCGAGATTGTTCTTGGCTAGATACCTCCCTTTGGCACAGAAGATAGCGTTGGAGAATGCGTTTCTGAAGTTGGTTCAGGGTGAGAGGAGCGTGGATGAATATCTCCATGAGTTTACTCGTTTGAGTCATTATGCTAGCTCCACTATCGTGGATGAGGAGCCCAAGACTAATCGTTTCTATGAAGGGTTGAGAGATGAGTTGAGGTTACTACTCTCGGGGCCGATGAAGTAGGGTTTCTTAACCTTGGTCAACACTGCCTGGTCCTTGGAGAAGGACATGAAGAATGTACAAGCAAAGAAAAGCTTGGGTGATAGGAAATCTGAATTCAAAGTGCCGACGACTTCAAAGTCCGGCTATTGGAGGTCCTTCAGGAAGCATAGGACTTTGGGTCCAGCTCCTTCTGGTGCTTCTGGGGCGACTACGAGTTGGACCCCAGGCGTGTGTTTTACTTGTGGAAAGACGGGGCACTTTGCCCGTGACTGTTGGAGCGGACGTATTAAGTCCGAGAGAAGGCCGAGAGCGACTTATGAAGAGAAGGGCAAGGCGGTGGAGTCGACCGCGTCCCACTATGCTCCGGGCCAACCAAGGGTCTATAATCTTGGCCAACATGAGGCCATCAAACAGGCTGATGTGGTGACAGGTACGATTTACTTTATAGCAAGTCAATTTCTTTAAATACTTGTTATGCACATGTTACCTTACCACTGCTTGTTTAGGATTTGTTTTGATTTGTGAAAATCTGGCAAGAGCACTCTTTGATACGGGAGCTTCCCACTCCTTCTTGTCCGAAGGATTTATATCACGCATTGGAGTCCCTTCTTTGATGGCGAAGGATAAGTTGGATGTGTTGTTGCCCAATGGGTGTTCGATGCACGCGTATAGGATCTGTGATGTTAAGATTCATATTGGGAATCAGGAGTTCGTTCTGCAAGCGTCGTTACTTCCGTTGGTGGGGTTCGACGTCATATTTGGCATGGACTGGCTCTCGGAGCAGTAGGCCCATATAGTTGCGGTAGCAAGGAAGTCAAGCTGGGAGCAAGTCGTGAAACGACTTTTACGGGCTTAAAGGGGTCGAGCAAGACGTTGATGTCTGCTCTTCAGGTGGTGAAGACGGTTCGTGCCGGTGTAGAACTGTTCTTTACACTAGTGGAGGTTGCAAAGCCGAAGCCCGCGTTGGATTGTATTTCAGTGGTATCGGAATACCCTGATGTGTTCCCCGCAGATCTTCCTGGAGCCCCGCCTCAGCGCGAGATAGATTTTATGATTGAGCTAGTGCCAGGTGCAAAGCGTGTGTCACGATCTCCTTATCGGCTAGCGCCTAAGGAAATAGCGGAGCTGAAGGTTCAACTGCAAGAGTTGTTGGAGCAAGGGTATGTGCGCCCAAGTTCTTCGCCTTGGAGCGCGCCGGTCCTCTTTGTTAAGAAGAAGGACGGAAGCTTGAGGCTGTGTATTGATTATCGAGAGCTCAACAAGTTGACTGAGAAGAACAAGTACCCGATCCCCCGGATTGATGATCTTTTTGATCAGTTAGTCGGGTCGACGATGTACTCGAAGTTGGATCTCAAGGCTGGGTACTATCAGCTGCGAATAAGGGAGAGTGATATCCCGAAGACAGAATTTAGTACGATATACGGGCATTTTGAGTTTACAGTCATGCCGTTTCAGCTGACTAATGCACCATCAGTGTTCATGGATTTGATGAACAGGACTTTCAGAGAGTACTTAGACCATTTTGTGATCGTCTTCATCGACGATATTTTGGTGTACTCGCAATATGAGGAAGATCACTTCAAGCATCTTCATTTGGTTTTGGAGACGCTAAGGAGGAATCAACTGTATGCCAAGTTCTCGAAGTGCGAGTTTTGGTTATCCTCAGTGGCATTCCTCGGTCATATAGTGAGTGGAGAGGGTATTGCTGTGGATCCGACGAAGATTGTTGCGATACGGGAGTGGCCTGAGCTTGCTACGGTAGCAGAAGTCCGGAGCTTTCTGGGGCTTGCCGGCTATTATAGACACTTCGTAGAGAACTTCTCGCGTATAGCGTTACCTCTCACTACTTTGACGAGGAAGGAGCATAAGTTCATTTGGATGCCGGAGTGTACGCGAGCTGTTGAGGAGTTGAAGTGTCGGTTGACCACGATGCCTGTGCTGAGTTCGCCATGTGGGACCGAAGGCTATGAGATTTACAGTGATGCTTCAGGCAACGGTTTGGGTTGCGTGCTACTGCAACACGGAAGTGTAATAGCTTATGGCTCGAGACAGCTAAAAGTGCATGAAAGGAACTATCCGGTCCATGACTTGGAGTTAGCGGCCGTGATTTTTGCCTTGAAGCTGTGGAGACACTATTTGTACGGTGTGAAGATTGATATCTACACCGATCACAAGAGCCTGAAGTATCTAATTGATGAGAAGGATCTGAATATACAGCAGCGTAGATGGATGGAGTTCCTGGGGGACTATACATTCAAGATCCACTACATGCTGGGTAAAGGTAATGCGGTTGCGGACGCATTGAGTCACCGAGCCCCAGCTCAATCCAATTGGCTATCGGTGCATGCTGAGCGGTTGGTGCGGGAGTTGGAGGCGTTGGAGATTGTTTGTGTGGATAGACAATCAAGTGCTGAAGCAGTTATGAATTGGACTGAAGTACAATATGACCTGGCTGATCGTATTCGGCAGGCTTTGGATATGGATGTTCATATGAAGCAGTTCATGGTAGAGGATCTGGATGGGTCAAATTCCCAATTCGTTGTGGAGGACGGATTGCTTTGGAAAGATGGTCGTTTGTGCGTCCCAAGTGTGGGCAATTTGCGGGTGGAGTTGTTGAAATTCAGCACAGCCTTCCATCCGCAAACGGATGGGCAGACCGAGAGGGTCAATAGAACCATGGAAGACATGCTCTGCATGTGTGTCTTGGATTTTGGGAAGCAATGGGAAGACCACCTTTATTTGGTGGAGTTCGCATACAACAATAGCTACCAAGCGAGTATTCAGATGGCACCTTTCGATGGTAGAAAATGTCGCACGCCGTTGTCTTGGTTAGAAACGGGTGAGTCAAAGTTGTATAAGCGATTGGAAGTGGAGGATGCTACTTATTTGGTGAGAACCATTCGGGAGAGGTTGCTTATCGCTCAGGACCGGCAAGTGAAGTACTATAATTCCAAGCACAGGAACGTGGAGTTCGCTGTGGGCGACTATGTGTACTTAAAGATCAAGCCGTTCAAGGGTGTCTCGCGGGTGCGGCGATTGAAAAAGCTAAGCCCGAGGTACCTTGGGCCGTTTGAGGTTCTGGAGCGAGTTGGTGAAGCGGCCTATCAGTTGAAGCTTTCAGTGGAGCTTGGTGGATTACATGATGTGTTCCATATTTCGGTGCTTCGGAAGGCAGTGCAAGAGCCTTCGCAAGTGATCGCGGTTGATCAAGTGCCGGTGGATAGTGGGCTGACGACAAAAGTCAAGCCCGTGCGGATTGAGGACTCGAAGGTCAAGCGGCTACGCAATAAAGAGATCAGGATGGTCAAGGTCCGGTGGGACAATTACGGTCGTGAGGAGCTCTCTTGGGAGCGAGAGCAGACTATGCTTGATGAGTATCTGGAGTTGTTCCGTTCAGTTACATGGCACTTGCCGTTGGCATAGATGAGGGTCTTCGGCGGTCTATGGCTTAAATTGTCGTGATCCATGCCGGGAAGACAAATTGCTCATGTGTTTGGCCATCAAAGTGGCGGTGGTGAGTCTGGAATGTCTATGACTTTAATTGACGTGACATCGACCGGTTCACCGAGAATGTGCCCTGAGAGCACGGGGCGTGTGGCCGTGTGAGCCAACGTCTGTGATGAAATGAATATTGATATATTGCTCGCTTATGCTAATGAAATGCAGGGAAGGAGCATCGCCGCCCCGAGTCAGGGGCGGGATCGTTATAATTTGGTCAGCATTGCTGACCGTTGCCTTGTTTTGCCACCGTGCGGTGGTTTGTTGCTTGCAGGTGCTGCTGGACCAAGCAGTCAATAGCGGGCTAAAGCCCAAAATGCGAAGCTGGCCCTCGAAGGCCTAATTGGAATGTTTACTATTTTTATTCATGTATGACCGGCCTGCGTGCCGTGGTTGGTAAAACATGTAATATGAAGTGAACAATTTTGTAAGGCCTTAAGGCCTGTACTTGTGTATGTACAACATTCCTGTTTTGGTATTAGTGGACATTCATGCTTTAGTGCTGAGTTCTTTATTGTAACTTATTAATCTGCTTCCGCTAGAATGCTCTGTGTAGGACGTTATGATTGGTTGGATGGTTTCCATGAGTAACCACCCGGTCTGTCTGTAGTATATGGCGTCGGGCCCCGGCCGGACCTACTGATATATGCTATGCGACGGATAGGGGGTGTTACATCTCATTTGATAGTAGTCAAAAGGATTTTGAGATATCCTAAGGACACACCATATCTAGGCCTTTGGTACCCTAGGAATGGATATTTTGTACTGACAGGTTATTCAGATGCAGATTTTGCAGGCTGCAAGGAAGATAGGAAGAGTACTACAGGAACCTGTCAATTTTTAGGTGGAAGGCTGATGTCTTGGAGCAGTAAGAAGCAGACCAGTGTGGCTATCTCCACAGCTGAGTCAGAATATGTTGCTGCAGGAAGCTGCTGTGCATAATGTTTGTGGATTCAGCACTAGCTGGAAGACTATGGTATTCAAGTACGTAGAACACCTTTATTTTGTGATTCTACAAGTGCCATTTCTATTTCAAATAATCTTGTCTCCCATAGTAGGACTAAGTACATAGAAATTAAATACCATTTTCTTAGAGAACATGTAGAAAAAGGAGACATTTCACTAGAATATGTTGAAACAGATAATCAGATAGCTGATATGTTTACTAAGCCCATAGATGAAACCAAATTCAATAATTTTAAAATTGAATTAGGAATGTTAAACTTAGAATAGTTTAAAAAATTGGCTAAGTAAAATGGTCTCGACACAAGTAATTGTCTGTGTCGACACATAGAAGTGGTGTCGACATTTCAGAGAAATGGTGTCGACACATCTAGACAGTCAGTGTCGACACTTCAGAGAATTAGTGTCGACACATCCAGAGTAGGTGTCGACACATCCAGGGTGTTGTCGACACTTAGGATTTACACAGAATTCATCGAGTAGAGTCTCGACTAATCGTCGAGATGAGATGTATAAGTGTCAACACATATATTCTGTCGACTATATTTGTGTCGACACATAGTTGTCGAGACATTAGAAGTAAGCGTCGAAACTTTTCAACAGTGTCGACACATTTCAAGTATTTTGACGCTCCTTTTCATCTTCGATTTTAGAAAGGTATAAATAGGTGTTCACCATTGTTTGTCTACATGCTCACCATAGTTTCGAGACCAAACTTGTGTGTCGACATTTCTCTTCTCTAAATTCAAAATTTATCCAAACTCTAATGGCGCCCAAGCTAGAAGAGAACATAATTGAAGGTTATGAGCTTGTGCGACACGCCTTTGATGACGTGGAACCAGAAATCCAAGGTGTTGTAACCCTAGTTGCAGAGACTGGGTTAGAGTATCTAGATTCAGAGCCGATCAAGATTTGGAAAAAGGAGGTCCTCGAATTCTTTAATGCAGCTACCCTTGATGAATCTGGACTTAAGATTAAATCCAAAGTCCATGGGGCAAAAGTCAAGGTCTCTCAAAAAAGTCTAAGAAAGATTATACATCTCCCTAGAACTAAAGAAGAGGAAGATGTACCTGCTTCAAAGATCAGGGAGGCACTGCAATGGTGTGGTTTAGATTCAAGCATGAAAATTGGATCAGTTTTTAACAGGAAAGGGATGAACATCCAAGGAAAGTTTTTATCTGAAGTTGTTGGGAAGGTGATACTGAGCAAGCCTGGTGGGCATGATAGAATATCAGCTCACATGTTCAGTTTAATGACAAGGATAATTTTCCAACTTAAAACTGATTGGTCAGCAATAATGTTTGATAAAATAAAGGAAAGTCTGAAGAAGCCCAATCTGGGTAGGATTATGAGTTTATACTTAGCTAGAAGTATCCCTGAAGTCATGAACCAAGCTGCTGGTTCTAAGATAAATCATATGAGGAGAATGAATGTTAGGATTATCTCAAGGTGGGATAGAGTGTTGACAAAGGAAATGCCAACTCCAAAAAAGGAAGTTCCCCAACAGAAGAAGAAGAAGAAAGCCATTGTGGCTCAAGAATCCTCAAGCAGCTCAGAGGAGCAAGTGGTTTTTAGTTCTGATGATGGAGAAGCTGGAAATGCTGGACAGTCACCAGTAAGACCTGAAGATGCATAGAGGCAGGGGAGCTACCTTCTGCTAGCCCCATTCACCTGGATTCACTCCAGGGGGAGCCTCAACATATGGAAGAGCCAACCCACTTAGATAGTGAAAGGGCAACCCAAACCATTCTTGAGGTAATCAATGAAATTAATCAATCTATTTTCAATATTGAAGATGAAGTATTGACTGAATCATTACTTGATGTTGATCAGCAAACTCAGTTACATAGTCAACCACAAGATGTTGTCATGGAGGACACATCAGTTGCTGATCATGCTCCTGAGATAAGAAACTCTCCAGACCATACTCAATAGGAGTTTACACTAGAAGAGTTGTTCCCTGATTTACTACAGACTGATTTTGAGGGAGAGAAAGCAGCTGTTGATGGGGAGTCAGCTAATCTTAAGGGGGAGCATGTAAGATCATAGGAGGAGACTGCTAGAAAAGAGCCTAAGGAGCAAAGGAGTGCTGAGGAGCTACCAAGAGCAGACAAGGATTTGCCATCTACTCCACAGGATAGAGTAGACATTGCTAGTACTTCTGCTTCAGAGGATGAAGAGGCTGCTAGAGCCAAGAAAAGGAAGCTCCAGGTTTTCAAAAGGAGAAGCCGGACCTACAAGAAGGCTCTGCAAACAATTACTCCTCAGCCTGCCCCAACAGCTGATTACAGCTCTTTATTGGTGGCTTTGCAGATCAAGATGGATGAGCAAAGGCAGTCTCTAAAAAAATATATGGATGAAGGACATAAATCCCTTCAATTTGATCTGGTTCAAGATATAAAATCTATTAGATTTGAAGTCAATCAAAATAAGAAAGAAATGACTGATTGTTTTCATAAAGGAGGCAATGTAGTGGTATATCTGGCTACACATCAAGAGCAGATAAAGAAACAGGTTGATGACCTGGCAGTGAAACAAGGATATGTCCTTGAAAACCAGATTAGAATGAATGATAATTTAACTGAATCACATAATGTGATAGTAACTGAAATGCAGAATCTTGCAGCTGCTCAGACTGCAGCAAGGACTACTGCCCAGGCTGAGTTTGACAAACACTTACAAGAAAGCCTAACTGCTGTAACAACTACAATTGCAGATTCTCAAAAGGCTATTACTGAACAGCTACAAAAGTTCAAACCTTTTTATAAAGATGGAGTTAACTATTTGAATACTCAGATTAGATTTTAGAAGGATGATCTTAGGGATCATATAGAAAGAGAAGTCATAAAGGGGGAGAGGGTATTAGTCAAAGCAGGCTCTGACCATGCTAAATGGATTTCAAACAGCATCGGAGCTACCCTTGGATATCCACCTTTGTGTGATGATGATAATGTTGCAGAATCTGGGATAAATCCTGCCTATTTTGGAGGAGAACAAGCTGAAGTAGCTCAGGTGATCTACCCTCCAGCTGATTTTGACATGATACATCAGGAGATACAATTTATGTATAGCCCTCCTGAGGGTAATCAGAATATTATTTTTGAGAAAGTAGTACAGCCTGTAACACCCCTTATCCGTCACATAGCATAAAGCAGTAGGTCCGGCGGGGCCCGACGCCGTATGCCACAGACAGACCGGGTGGTTACTTATGGAAACCATCCAACCAATCTCAACGTCCTACACAGAGCATTCTAGCGGAAGCAGTTTATAAAAGTTATAAACAAGAACCCAGCAACAAAGCACGAATGTCCACTAATACACAATAGGAATGTTATACAAAGTACCCAAAATAAGCCTTAAGGACTTACAAAATGTTTCACTTCATATTACATGTTTTATAAACCACGGCACGCAGGCCGGTCACACATGAATAAAGCAGTAAACACTTCCAAATATGACTTCAAGGGCCGGCTTCGCATTCGGGCTTTAGCCCGCTATTGACCGCATGGTCCAGCAGCACCTGCAAGCAACATAACCACCGCACGGTGGCAAACAAAAAGGCAACAGTCAGCAATGCTGACCAAATTATAACGATCCCGCCCCCAACTCGGGGCGGCAATGCTCCTTCCCTGCAGTTTTATTTGCACAAGCGAGCAATAAAATAGTATTCATTACATCACAGGCATAGGCTCACACGACCACACACCCCGTGCACTCAGGGCACATTCTTGGTGAACCGGTCGATGTCACGTCAGTTAAAGCCATGGACATTCCAGACCCACCACCGCCACTTTGACGGCCAAACATATGAGCAATTTGTCTTCCCGGCATGGGTCACGACAATTTAAGCCATTGACCGCCGAAGAATCTCATCTATGCCAACGACAAGTGCCACGTAACCTTAGGTCTCTTTAACCCGAATGACATAGATATGGGTACGGTTCCATCTAACCAGTGCTCACGTCGCAACGACAATTTAAGCCATTTGCGCAGGTCAAACTTCTCCCGAGTCCCATTTTCGTCACACAATTTCACATAACTCGGTTATGTTCAAGTTGGCTCTCAGGCCTCCATGTTGGCAAGATCTCGTATCCGCCCAGTTTTCCGGGTGCACCTTTGGGTTAGTCCCCAAGGCTCCCTGCTGCAATCTACCGCGTAGAAAACCCGAAAAACAAACCATAGCACGGAGTCTTCTCCGACATTTACGCAATGCAACATCACTGATCCAGACCAACATGTCCGGGTAGGCTTCACACATCATGCCTATGTCCGTTCTCGCTTACGGACTCTAAACAACGGGGAATTCACATATCTACCCGAAGGAACGCCTCCAACTCTACGCAAACTCGCGAGAGCGGGCTTCCTATGCAAAGAAAGAGAGCTACTCATGCTCAAGATGAGGATCATTACCCTTGCGTTCCTCTTTGGCGCCATGGAAAAGTAATCGAATGAAAACCACCGCACTAGCGTTGCCTCCGTGGATCCGGAGTCGGCTCGCGATTTGGAGCTTCGAAGTTCCTCCAATGGCGGGATCTAGCTCCTTCTTCCTCCATTGGCTCTCCTCTCTCTCTAAGGTTTTAGAAAGATGAAACTTATGAAAAGTGAGGGTTTTCCAAGTCCATTCACGGGTATATCACTTCAGGAACAACCCCCAGCCGTTGGATCTCAAAATAAGGAAACGAACGGCTTTGATTCGGGGGTGAAATGCCCAATCTGGACCGAACACGGCCTGGCACACGCCCGTGTCCAGGGCCGTGTGCCGCATTCGTCGTCAAAATCGAATCACCCGGAACCTCACACGGGTATCGAACACGCCCGTGTTCGAGCTGACACGCCCGTGTTCCACCTGACACGGCCGTGTGGCCGGCCGTGTACCCCATCATTTTTCCCCAAAATCAACCCGAGCACTGCACGGGTTCTAGGACACGCCCGTTCCCCTACCCGTGTCACCTCAACACGCCTGGACCCCAAGCCGTGTACACGGTCTCGACACTCGACACTTCGTCGAGTGAAGATCATCGACCTGATGACACGGCCTTGGACACGCCCGTGTCCTAGGCCATGTGCCTTGTCTCGACGCATCGTCGAGCAAATCTCGTCGACTCCCTGGGACGATCGTCGAGACAGGTCGACACGCCCTGCGATACGCCCGTGTCGTAGGCCGTGTGCCTTGTCTCAACGCATCGTCGAGCGAATCTCGTCGACTTCGCGGCTAAGTGTCGACACGGGTCGACACGCCCTGCGACACGCCCGTGTCGCAGGCCGTGTGCCCAGTCTCGACACAATGTCGAGACCAAAGTGTCGACACCCCGTCTCAATGTCGACACAGGCTTGACACGCCCTGGGACACGCCCGTGTCCCAGGCCGTGTGCCTGCAGCCAGAACCCAAACTGGCCCAAAACGTCCCCCTTCGCTCCTTTGAGTTTCGGGGCGTTACAACTCTCCCCCTCTTAAAAGAATTTCGCCCACGAAATTACATAACGGAAAGACATGTACAAAACCAAATTTTGTACCTGAGCGGAACAACTCCGGATACTCGTCAAGCATAGACTGCTCTCGCTCCCAAGAAAGCTCCTCACGACCGCAATTGTCCGACCGGACCTTGACCATCCTCGATCATTTGCGTAGGCTCTTGCACCGCCTTCCGAAGCACCGAAATATGGAATACATCATGTAAACCACTAAGCTCCACTGAAAGCTTCAACCGATAGGCCGCTTCACCAACTCGCTCCAGAACCTCAAACGGTCCAAGGTACCTCGGGCTTAGCTTTTTTTTTTCAATCGCCGCACCCGCGAGACACCCTTGAACGGCTTGATCTTTAAGTATACATAATCGCCCACAACGAACTCCACGTTCCTGTGCTTGGCATTATAGTACTTTGCTTGCCAGTCCTGAGCGATCAGCAACCTCTCCCGAATGGTTCTCACCAAAGATGTAGCATCCTCCACTTCCGATCGGTTATACAACTTTGACTCACCCGTTTCTAACCAAGACAACGGCGTGCGACATTTTCTACCATATAGGGCCTCGAAGGGCGCCATCTGAATACTCGCTTGGTAGCTGTTGTTGTATGCGAACTCCACCAAATAAAGGTGGTCTTCCCATTGCTTTCCAAAATCCAAGACACACATACGAAGCATGTCTTCCATGGTTCTATTGACCCTCTCGGTCTGCCCATCCGTTTGTGGGTGGAAGGCTGTGCTGAATTTCAACTTTGTTCCCAACATTTGTTGCACCAGTCTCCAATCATTGGACGTGAACCGCCCATCTCGGTCACTCACGATGCTGCGGGGCACACCATGAAGCCGTACTATGTTATCCACATAAAGCTTTGCTAACTTCTCCACCGGATCATCCTTCCTATGCGGAATAAAATGCGACACCTTCGTTAATCGATCCACGATCACCCAAATGACGTCGTTCCCCTTTTTGCGACCTTGGCAAACCGTGCACAAAGTCCATAGAGATGTCGTCAAATTTCCACTCCGGAATAGGCAAGGACTTAAGAAATCCTCCCAGCTTTTGGCACTCCGCCTTTACCAAGGCGCAAGTTTGGCACTTGGCTACGTATAGTGCCACATCCTTCTTTAAACCCGGCCACCAAAACAGTTTCTTCACATCACGGTACATCTTCGTGCTCCCCGGGTAAATCGAGTACTTGGTATGGTGTGCCTCGTACAACAACTCCACCCACAAATTGCCCATATTTGGGACGCACAAACGACTGTCTAACCAAAGCAATCCGTCCTCCACGACGAATTGGGACTTTGACCCACCCAGAGCCTCTACCATGAACTGCTTCATATGAGCATCCATATCCAAAGCCTGCCGAATAGAATCAGCCAGGTCATATTGGACTTCAGTTCAATTCAGAACTGCTTCAGCACTTGATTGCTTGTCCACACAAACAATCTCCAACGCCTCCAACTCTCGCACCAACCGCTCATCACGCATCGATAGCCAATTGGCTTGAGCTAGGGCTCGGCGACTCACCGCGTCAGCAACCCCATTCCCTTTATCAGGCGCGTAGTGGATCTTGAATGTATAGTCTCCCAAGAACTCCATCCATCTACGCTGCCGCAAATTTAGATCCTTCTGACCAATCAGATACTTCACGCTCTTGTGATCGTCGTAGATATCCATCGTCATACTGTACAAATAATGCCTCCACAGCTTCAAGTCTAAAACTCACGGCCACTAACAACAAGTCATGGACCGGATAGTTCGTCTCGTGCACTTGTGGCTGTCTCGCGCCGTACGCTATTACACTTTCGTGTTGCAGTAGTACGCAACCCAAACCGCTGCCCGAAGCATCGCTATAAATCTCATAGCCTTCGGTCCCACATGGCGAACTCAGCACATGCGCCGTGGTCAACCGACACTTCCACTCCTCAAAAGCTCGCGCGCACTCCGGCGTCCAAACGAACTTATGCTCCTTCCTCGTCAATGTAGTGAGAGGTAACGCTATCCGCGAGAAGTTCTCTACGAAGCGCCTATAATAGCCGGCAAGCCCCAGGAAACTCCGGACTTCCGCTACAGTAGCAAGCTCAGGCCACTCCCGTATCGCAACAATCTTCGCCGGATCCACAGCAATACCCTCTCCACTTACTATATGCCCGAGGAACGCCACTGAGGATAGCCAAAACTCGCACTTCGAGAACTTGGCATACAATTGATTTCTCCTTAGCGTCTCCAACACCAAATGAAGATGCTTGAAGTGATCTTCCTCACTTTGCGAGTACACCAAAATATCATCGATGAAGACGATCACGAAATGGTCAAAGTACTCCCTGAACGTCCTGTTCATAAAATCCATGAACACTGACGGTGCATTAGTCAGCCCAAACGGCATGACCGTAAACTCATAATGCCCGTATCTCGTACTAAACGCTGTCTTCGGGATATCACTCTCCCTTATTCGCAGCTGATAGTACCCAGCCTTGAGATCCAACTTCGAGTACACCGTCGACCCGACTAACTGATCAAAGAGATCATCAATCCGGGGGATCGGGTACTTGTTCTTCTCCGTCAGCTTGTTTAGCTCCCAATAATCAATACATAGCCTCAAGCTTCCGTCCTTCTTCTTACTAAAGAGGGTCGGTGCGCTCCAAGGCGAAGGACTTGGACGCACATACCCTTGCTCCAACAACTTTTAGAAGTTGCACCTTCAGCTCCGCCATTTCCTTAGGCGCTAGCCGATACGGAGAGCGTGATACAGGCTTTGCACCTGGTACTAGCTCAAACATGAAATCTATCTCCTGTCGAGGCAGGGCTCCAGGAAGATCTCTAGGGAACACATCAGGGTATTCCGATACCACTGAAATACAATCTAATGTGGGCTTCGGCTTTGCAACCTCCACTAGTGTAAAGAATAGTTCTGCTCCGGCACAAACCGCCTTCACCACCTGAAGAGCAGACGCCAACATCTTGCTCGACCTCTTCGAGCCCGTAAAGGTCATCTCACGACTAGCTCCCAGCTTGGCTTCCTTACTACCGCAATCGATATAGGCTTGCTGCTCCGAGAGCCAGTCCATGCCAAATATTACGTCGAACTCCCCTAGCGGTAGTAACGACGCTTGCAGATCAAACTCCTGATTCCCAATCCAAAACTAAGCGCAACCACTTCTACCCGCGCGCAATGAGCACCATTGGACTATAACGCATCCAATTTGTCTTTTACCATCGAAGGAGGTACTCCGACGCACAATATAATTCCTAATAAAGGAATGCGAAGCTCCCTAAACGAACGGTGCTCTCGCAGATAAAGTAAAGTCGCAACAAAGCTTAGCACAAATAGTTCTAAGCTAACATGCACAAGGGCGACAAGTGTTTAAGGCAAAACTATCTTTAAACCATACCTGTCGTCACGACGGCGTGCTTCCTCCAGGGCTTTAGGCACTCACGAGCATAATGCCCCGGCTCGCCACAGTTGAAACATGTGCCCGGGGTCTGACCCGTAGTCGCCCCAGAAGCACCGGAAGGAGCTGGACCCGAAGTCCTATACTTCTTATACCATTTTCGATATACAGACTTTGAGGTGTTCGGCACTTTGAATGCCGTTTCCTTTGCACCAACATCCTTGACTGCTCCTGACATAGCTTTCTTACCCTTCCGAGCACCATTCCAATAGTCTCGGGCAAAGTGCCCTTTCTTTCCACAAGTATAACAAGTGTAAGTAGTTTTACTAGTCGATTTTATAGCCCCTTTCTCCAGCATTCTGCCGGATGCAGCTCTTATGGGGTTTGAATAGTTCGATACCATGGTCGCTGGCATCGGGAGGGTCTTCCTCAAATCTGCCTCCAAAGATCTAGCTGATTCCACCAAGGCTCGGAATCCCAATAACTTTGGTCCTAGCAGTAGAACTCGTAACTCAGCACGCAGGCCATTATAAAATCTATCGACTGTAGCTTGTTCGTTATCCAACTCGAAGCATGGGTAGCGACTTATTAGAAGAAATGCTTGCAAATATTCCTCAACTGTGTGCGCTCCCTGCACTAAATGCATATTCAACTGCTGCCCCAATGGTCTACCAAAGGTCATCTGTTGCATCACGCCCACCGGCATTGAAGCCACAATAGGGGCGCAGGGTTGTACATTTCCTCCAAGCTGTGCACCCATGACAGCGAACACTGCTTCTACGATCCTTCTAACGGTTTCATACGAAGGAGGAGGCTCAAACACCTCACCGGGTGCACTATGCTCCTCAGAAACCGGACAGTCTGGCTGTCCAGCACCGCTTCCGGTCACCTATAGTGGTACAAAACACCGTTAAGCGACCAAATAAAATTGCAAACATCAATTATAGGAACACGCAGGTTCCTCAAACACGAGTATTTTCATTCCTAAGTGGACATTCATGGGTTCGTTTTACTGTTATTACGATGCCGCACACAATGTGCTCACCACCCCTTAAAAAGAATTCGTCCACGAATTCCCTTAAGCCCGACCAAAACTAGTAGTCTGATACCAATTTGTAACACCCCCTATCCGTCACATAGCATAAAGCAGTAGGTCCGGCCGGGGCCCGGCGTCGTATGCCACAGACAGACCAGGTGGTTACTTATGGAAACCATCCAACCAATCTCAACGTCCTACACAGAGCATTCTAGCGGAAGCAGTTTATAAAAGTTGTAAACAAGAACCCAGCAAAAAAGCACGAATGTCCACTAATACAAAATAGGAATGTTATACAAAGTACCCAAAATAAGCCTTAAGGCCTTACAAAATGTTTTACTTCATATTACATGTTTTACAAACCACGGCACGCAGGCTGGTCACACATGAATAAAGCAGTAAACACTTCCAAATAGGCCTTCAAGGGCCGGCTTCGCATTCGGGCTTTAGCCCGCTATTGACCGCATGGTCCAGCAGCACCTGCAAGCAACATAACCACCGCACGGTGGCAAACAAAAAGGCAACGGTCAGCAATGCTGACCAAATTATAACGATCCCGCCCCCAACTCGGGGCGGCAATGCTCCTTCCCTGCAATTTTATTAGCACAAGCGAGCAATATAATAGTATTCATTACATCACAGGCGTAGGCTCACACAGCCACACACCCCGTGCACTCAGGGAACATTCTTGGTGAACCGGTCGATGTCACGTCAGTTAAAGCCATGGACATTCCGGACCCACCACTGCCACTTTGACGGCCAAACATATGAGCAATTTGTCTTCCCGGCATGGGTCACGTCAATTTAAGCCATTGACCGCCGAAGACTCTCATCTATGCCAACGGCAAGTGCCACGTAACCTTAGGTCTCTTTAACCCGAACGACATAGATATGGGTACGGTTCCATCTAACCCGTACTCACGTCGCAACGACAATTTAAGCCATTTGCGCAGGTCAAACTTCTCCCGAGTCCCATTTTCGTAACACAATTTCACATAACTCGGTTATGTTCAAGTTGGCTCTCAGGCCTCCATGTTGGCAAGATCTCGTATCCGCCCAGTTTTCCGGGTGCACCTTTGGGTTAGTCCCCAAGGCTCCCTGCTGCAATCTACCGCGTAGAAAACCCTAAAAACAAACCATAGCACGGAGTCTTCTCCGGCATTTATGCAATGCAACATCATCGATCCAGACCAACATGTCCGGGTAGGCTTCACACATCATGCCTATGTCTGTTCTCGCTTACGGACTCCAAACAACGGGGACTTCACATATCTACCCGAAGGAACGCCTCCAACTCTCCGCAAACTCGCGAGAGCGGGCTTCCTATGCAAAGAAAGAGAGCTACTCATGCTCAAGATGAGGATCGTTACCCTTGCGTTCCTCTTTGGCGCCATGGAAAAGTAATCAGATGAAAACCACCGCACTAGCGTTGCCTCCGTGGATCCGAAGTCGGCTCGCGATTTGGAGCTTCGAAGCTCCTCCAATGGCGGGATCTAGCTCCTTCTTCCTCCCTTGGCTCTCCTCTCTCTCTAAGGTTTTAGAAAGATGAAACTTATGAAAAGTGAGGGTTTTCCAAGTCCATTCACGGGTATATCCATTCAGGAACAACCCCCAGCCGTTGGATCTCAAAATAAGGAAACGAACGGCTTTGATTCGGGGCTGAAATGCCCAATCTGGACCGAACACGGCCTGGCACACGCCCGTGTCCACGGTCGTGTGCCGCATTCGCCGTCAAAATCGAATCACCTGGAACCTCACACGGGTATCGAACACGCCCGTGTTTGAGCTGACACGCCCGTGTTCCACCTGACACGGTCGTGTGGCCGGCCGTGTACCCCATCATTTTTCCCCAAAATCAACCCGAGCACTGCACGGGTTCTAGGACACGCCCGTGTCCCTACTCGTGTCACCTCAACACGCCTGGACCCCAAGCCGTGTACACGGTCTCGACACTCGACACTTTGTCGAGTGAAGATCGTCGACCTGATGACACTGCCTTGGACACGCCCGTGTCCTAGGCCGTGTGCCTTGTCTCGACGCATCATCGAGCAAATCTCGTCGACTCCCCGGGACGATCGTCGAGACAGGTCGACACGCCCTGCGACACGCCCGTGTCGCAGGCCGTGTGCCTTGTCTCGACGCATCGTCGAGCGAATCTCGTCGACTTCGCGGCTAAGTGTCGACACGGGTCGACACGCCCTGCGACACCCCCGTGTCGCAGGCCGTGTGCCCAGTCTCGACACAATGTCGACACCCCGTCTCAATGTCGACACAGGCTTGACACGCCCTGGGACACGCCCGTGTCCCAGGCCGTGTGCCTGCAACCAGAACCCAAACTGGCCCAAAACGTCCCCCTTCGCTCCTTTGAGTTTCGGGGCATTACACAGCCTGTGCCAGAGGCATTATTAAAAGAGCAAGAAGCTCAATTATCCAAGAAGAGGTTCAGATAGCAGGTTGAAGTAAGGCCAGATTTTGAGAAATGGAGCCCAACTTCTAGAAATATTATTCTGACTGCTTGGAAGGCTGCAAAGGATAATATCCTAGAAAGGGGCAAATAGTATTCTGAGCAGGAGTGGAGAAAACATGAAGCTAGGCAAGAGGCCATAGTACAATACAGAAGGAAGGCTAAATTAGGGAAGCTACCTCCTAATGCACAGGAGCCTAACAAGTATTTCCCTAAGCCTTATCATTACTTTGAGAGACAAAAGATGAGGGCTGAAGAACAAAAGAAGAAAGATCTTAAGGGAAAGAAGCCTGATAATGACAATGATGCTCCAGTTCAAGCTAAGATTCAATCTGGAAAGGGCATTGTTATCAAGGAGCCAGAGCGCCATAGATTAGAATTTTCTTAAGTTTACTACTCTGTAATCTTTTGCATTAAAAATCTATGTAAACTTTTGATTAATGAAACTATTGGAAGTTATAACAAAACAATGTTTGATGTTCAAACTATTACATTTTTATTCTGTAATGATTGTTTATACATGTTTTGTTTAGTATTTACCCTGTCATATAATACCGTTATACATCATATTGAGTATTTGTTATGTATGGTGTATATCATTGACTAAGGGTTATGACTTCTCCAAATAGGGGGAGATTGTTGGGTACATTGGAAATGTGTACCAGATTTGAAGAAGCCTCACCCCACTCAATGATATACATCAAGGTGTATTTGATGTGCTTTGAGTTTATATGTGCAAGTTAAGTAATTGCAGGAAATGCAGAAAAGTTTCTAAGTCCATGTGTCGACACTTAGAGGTGAAGTGTCGACACTTGTGAAGGCTTGTGTCGACACCTAGAGAAGCTGTGTCGACACTTGGAGTATTTGTGTCGACACCAGGAAAGACAGAGTCGACACCAGAAGCAAAGTGTCGACACATACAGGCAGTGTCGACACACTGTGAAGAATTATCAACATAATCTGTGTCGACACTTAGAGGCAGTGTCGACATTCAGAGAAACTTTGTCGACATTAAATGTGTCGATACCAGGAGGATGTGTCGACACTCAGCAAGCGTCAACAAAGTTGAAGTCCTTGTGTCGACACTAAGGAGATGTGTCGACACTCAGCAAGTTTCAACACATGAAGGCATGTGTCGACACAAAGGAGATGTGTCGACACTCAGCAAGTATCAACAACAAAAGAAGATGTGTCGACATAAAGGAGATGTGTCGACACACAACGGAATTCAACTAAGTATTAAAGAAGAAGTACTTGTGTCGACACACTCAATCAGTGTTGACACATTCTACAGAAGGCTTGTGTCGACACACAAAATCAGTGTCGACACATTCTGAAGAAGCAGTGTCGAGAAGCTGTTACAACAACACAAGGAGTTGCGTCGACACCATCAAGGCTAGTGTCGACACTTAGTCCACTTGTGTCGACACTTGGTCTATTTATGTCAACACATAATGACTATCTGTCTCGACACTTTCAGACAGTGACAATGATTTCAAGAAGTGACTGGATGACTTGACAGCTGCCATTTCAACCGGTCAACTGCAACTGTCAAAGCTGTCAGGAGTTCGTTAGAAACTGGATCAGCCAGTTACCTTGGAGGAAGACTATTTAAAGGCCTTTCTCCTTCAACAGAAAGTGAACAAGAGAAAGACAATCAATCAACAGATTATTCATTGAAGATCAATAAATGATTGAAGATCTACACAGAGATCTAACAACACAAAAAGAAGAAGATCTTCGACAGAAGATTTAAGAAGTTGGAGAGAGAGAGCTCCTTCTAAGAAGAGCAGCTACTGAACCAGGCAACAAAGTAAGATTCAGATTGAGATCTGAATCTCAAGACAGAAGTTGATTGAAGATCATCTTCACAGGAGATTCAACCCTACTGAGTTCTAATTCAAAAAGCTTTGAAGAAAGCTAAGGGAGGTTGATCTCTGCCAAGTTCTTCCAAGAACTCATCAAGAAGCCAGTCAACTCATCTCTCTCTATCAGAGTTATGGTTAATTACTTTGTATTATCAAATTCCTGTAGGATCTTGTATATATCTGAGTTGTAAGCCTAAATCTATAAAGGCTGAGGTAGGGCTTTTGAGCCCGAGTGTAGGAGAATCAATTCTCTGAGTGTAGGCCTTGTTGAAGGCTGAGGTAGGGCTATTTAGCCTGAGTGTAGGTCTTGTTGAAGACTGAGTGGTAGGGCTTTGTGCCTGAGTTGTAGGAGTGGGGTCACTCTGAGTTGTAGGAACCTGTTTGGGGTTCTGAGCTGTAGGATCTGAGGATCTGAGGAGTAGTGCAGAAGTTAGGCCGAATCTAGTACTCTACTAGATAGGCAAAAGGGGAAAGTGGATGTACCCAGACCTTGGGGAACCACTATAAAAATCTGTGTGCACTCTTTGTTTGTTTATTTCTGTGATTGCTGAGCTAGCTGTGCTGAATTGCTATAGAAAATTGCAAATATAGGTTTTTTCTGCCTTAAATTTAAAAAGATAAAGTTCACCTATTCACCCCCCTTTAGGTGGTTAGGCACTATTTCTTTCAGTGTCAAATCCTGAGGGCTTTCTAGGTTTGGGAAAACCTAGATAAATTTCTGTAATCCTTATTTATTATAGTGGATTTTCGTTGTGCCGTGCCCCGTGGTTTTTGACCTTCAAGTGGTGAAGGTTTTCCACGTATATCTCTGTGTTCGTTTGTGTTGTTGTTTTTGTTTTGCTTCTTATTGTTTTGACTCTATTGATCGGTGGGAGTTGTCGTAATCTTCGGAAACCCCGTTCCCTATCAATATAGTGTGATTTTGTGTTTTTTATTATGTCATTGTATCGCTAGTACGATGACTTTGTTCTTTTTTTGTCTTGTCATTGCTTTTTATTGTGTGGCCTTATTAGTTTTTTGGTTTATGTAGTGGCGACCACGAGGGGGCAGACCCTATTGGTGGTGTGACCTACTACAACAATGAAGAGTGGATGCATTCGAACCGATGGTGACCGCGAGGGGACAGACCCTTGCTGTATTGTTATGTACTACGACCGCAAAGAGCGGATGCGTTCAAGCTGGTAGTTCGTGGTTAAGGGGAGTTAGTATCCCTGAAACAAAATAAGGTTAGAAAAAATTATAACATTATTAATTAATATAGATACACACATGCAAGTGCTGACTTGTAGCTTATCATGTTAGGAGGGTGATTCAAAAATAAACAAGCAAAACATAAGTAATAAAGGGGCTCCACTACCTGGTTCTTAGCTTTTCTGGATCAAACATTGGGTGAATTCTTTTGATTGATTAGGACGATGCGTGGTTGTTGCGTTACCGAGACTAGTTGTGCTAAACCCTGGGGTCACTCCCTGTCCTGTGAATGGCTTGTGGTAGATAGCAAGAGCAAGATGCCTCCGAATTGTCGTGGAAAACTCCTACTCCTCCCGCGGTGAAAAACTTCATCGCTAGGAGTGTGATGGAGGAAATGACCTTGAATGTTGTTTGAAGATGGAGACCAAAAATAATAATATATACAAAGTCGAACTCCTCGACGATGAACTGGATGTTGTATGTTGCATGCTTTGGAAACTCGTCCAGAGTGACAAGCAGAGTGATTGTTCCTTAAACGTTGGCGGGGCCACCGTTAAAGCCGTAGACTCTTCCCATTGCCGGTTGGAGTCATTCCTTTGGGACCTTTCTGTTGCGGAGGGAGGACATGGATATGATGTTAACAGAGCTTCCTTTATCGATCAGTATCCTCTTGACGCAGAAGCTTGGGTCGCTGATTTCCACATAGTTGACAAGCGGGTTTTGGTGTGGTAAGAGCAATCCTTCCAAATCTTTGTCTCTGAAACTGATAGTCGCGGTTTGTTGCGCCTTCAGGACTTTTCGTTCTTCTCTGTGCCGGCAATAAAGTTGATAGAGTTGGAGGGGAAGGGGATCCAATTATAGTCTCTACTTCTCCTACTACTTGCCTGCTCTTGGAGCGTCCGGGTGCACAGGTGGTCGATCTCTCCTAGTTTGTGGGGAGCTGGTTGATTATGGGCTCGACCCTGTAGGAACCTACCGAGGATTCCCTGTCGAACTAGACACTCGACCTCATCTTAAAGCTTGATGAATTCCTCAGTAGTGTGTCCAGTTCCTCGTTGGAACTCGCAGAACATTAATTGGTCTCCCTTTACATTCAAGAGAGGGGGTCGCGGCCTATGGAGCACTTGATTGTCTTGTATTGCATAGAGTACATTGGCGTGAGATGTGTTGAGGGGAATGTAATTCTAAGGCGGATGGGGGCCCCAATCCCTCTGGTGATCCTAGAAATGCTTGTTGTTGCGGTCTTCCTGCCTTCCTGGGGCTCGCTCTTTCTCCTTCCTACTCTTCTGAATTCCCTCAAATTATTGTCGGTGTACCTCAATATCCTTATCTGTAGCAATTTGGGCTTTTACCCAGTGTATGAGTTTGGATAGCTGGGAATTGTCCCCTCATCAGCACTAAGTAGAAACCACTTGGACGTAGTCCTCCTAAGAAGGCACCCCACAGGAGCTTGAGGTAGACTTCGGGGATTTTCCACGCTTCTGTAGTAATACGACAAAAGAAATCCTTGAGGGTTTCCCCTCACTACGATAGATCCTTGATAGGTGAATGAGGTCCTTGACAATCCTATAGTTTGCTATGAATTGATCTAGGAACTGCTGAGTCAGTTCTACAAAGTTGTCGACGGTTCCTTATCTTAGAGAGTGGAACCAAGTTTGCTCTTTCCCCTTCATAGTGGTCAGGAATACTTGGCATACAGTCATTCCGAGGTATTGTAATTTTTCAGGATAGTGGTGAAGTGGTTGATGTGCTCTAGGGTATCATATGTTCTATAATATGATTCGATGCTCGGGAGATTGAAGCCCTTCGAGATCAGATGTGCTAGGACCTCTGTTGCTATTGACGAGTCATGATGAAGAGTACGATGCGCAAATACAGCTCATCGTCCGACTTGTACTCAATATTCTACTATCACACCACACATGTACTTGCGAGTAAGTCTTCAAGTGATATGTGTGTGGACTACCCCTCCCTGGTGGTGAAGATGAAGGCCGACTCCAAGACCCCAGACTAGTTGAGCGAGATGCATAGAGCTAGCGACATCGGAGAACTCCTTAGAGATTGTTTCCTCTCTAACGACCTCTTCTGGTGGAGAATGGTTCAGAGCTGGTGGAGGATTGGCAAGTGTAGGTGGTAGAACGGGAGCTCGAGTGGCTCTTAAATTTATCAGGAGAGCCAACATCTCGGTCTGTTGCTCTTCCATTTTTCATACACACCCTTTCAATGCAGTTATAGGTGCGAGTATCTCCTCTTCCATTAGAGGTACATTAATGAGAGTGTGGGAGGGAGAGGGATCAATCCGTCATCCAAGGATTGATCCCTAATATGAGTAATCCTTGTCATAGCCATTAGTCACTAGTATGAAGTGAGTACTTATCATGAAAGTATTTACTGAGTTTTGGGAACACCTTTCCCACATACGAAAAAAAAATATCATGGGTCGCTTGACGCTCTTACGGACCGGTCGGCTTGAACCATCTATGCTCTAAAGTGAGCCGAGCGTGCAAATAGTCACAAGAAAATGAACGACTGATAAACAAGATTTTTATGCGGAAATACCCTGAAAATGGAAAAAACTACGGTTCTGGGACTGTGTCGGCCAAATTCCACTATTTTCTCAGTGAGTTACAAGAGTTTTCTTTCGAGGGCAACTTGGAGCAGAGTGTTGGAATATGCATTCCGCATCTCTTGGTTTGAGAATAACAAATCCTAGTTTGAATTTGATCAGGCTTGTTGTGTGTTAATAGTATGCGGGAACTATAGGTTCAGTTCCTATTGGAAGACAAGTCAAAAAGACAAAGATGGCAAAGTTCTGTTGCTACCGCCGGACAATATTGATATCGCTCTCACCAGCACTAGAAATCCGACAGAAAAAGAAGGATACCAGACTTGGAAGGAAGCTGCTAAAAATGAAAGTGCAACCCCTGGGCAATATCACTAACGCAAAGAGATATCATTTGGAAAGTCCACTTTTGAAAGAAAAATTTGCAAAAAATGTTGATTTCCAAAGATCAAAAGGTTTTTAAAATGATGAGAAAAAGTTTCCTAAAATAACGATGAAAAGTTGCCTAAGATACTAATTTTCAAATGGTGAAGAAGGCTGTCTAAAGAAGCTATTACCAGGTGGTAGAGTTACCACTGGCGATAGGTCCTGTGATTATAAGAAAGTGCAGTCCTCCTCCTTTCATAGTATACGACAACGAGACACCAGAAAGAGGCCATGACTAAATCCAGAACTCTCGTACTTTTGTAAGAGCCTCCTCCTTGGTGTAAAATCTCCTCTCAACACTTGTGAAGGCCATGAACTCAGAGATAGATCAATAACGCATATTCAACCGTCAAGTACATCATATTGAGAGAGTTTATATATTATCATTGTATTTTCATTTCCTTTATTTTTCTGAGAGTTGTAAATTCGATGCAGGTAGGGGCGGCTAAGTCTTGCGAGGCTTAGGGGGCAAAATCATCCGGTGTGGTCGTAGGTTTCCTTGGAGGACTTCGCAATTTGCCCCGTGTTGTGGCGATTAGGCCTATGGTAGATCTAGGGGCGGTTCAAGACCTTATCTGGGAAAGATAGACAAGAGCCAACCAGTCTTTGGGAGAAGGGTCAGTATAAAAAAGGAAAAAAATATTATTGTCGTCTCGATCCCAAGAGTGATTAGGATCACAATTTTGTAATCATATTTTCTGAAATAAAATTATTATTTTTCTTTCACTACTTGTCTACAATTTTTTACTCTGAATTTTAGAAGAAAACAATTTTTTTGTTATTAATGCCTGACAGTATCGCTATTGCTGGCGATAGGAATAGAAAATCATAATCGAACTAATTTTATTCCTTAAGTTTAAGTATCCTTATTCACCCCTTCTAAGAGCACAGCAAAATCGAACAAGTGGTATCCAAGGTAGGTTATTCCAAAGCGGTTTAACAACCGACAATAATGGCATTCCATGATCTCATTTTTCTTGAAGGGCAAGGAATAAGACCACCTCTTTTTACAGCAAATGATTACAATTACTAGAGAGCGTGCATGCGATGTTTTTTAATGACTCTAGACATTGAGGTCTGGAATATGATATAAACATGGTATTTGTTTCCTACTTATTTTGTGGGAGAAGTTAACATAGATAAACTCAAGGATAAGTGGGATGAGGGAGACACAACTAGGTGAAAAAATAACATTAAATCTATAAACGCTTTGTTTTGTGCTCTAGATAGAATTGCATGTATTAGAGTCTATGCTTGTGAAACTACTTAGTGATATTTTGAATCTCTTGGAACTAATGCATGAAGGTACTTTGCAGGTAAAAGATTCAAAGTTGTTTCAACTCGAGTCGGAATATGAGAAATTTCATATGGCAGAAGATGAGGATGTTGATTTGATGTACACACGGTTTAATAAGATTGTCAACGCCTCAAAAATTTTTGGAAGAACCTTCTCCAATAAAGATCTCGTAAAAAAAATCCTTTGGTCACAACCTCCAAAGTTCAATCAAAAGGTGACAACAATCTCAGAATCACATGATCCGCGACAGTTCAAGATTAAGAGCCTTATTAGGAACCAAAAAACCCATGAGGTCGAACTTAAGATCCCCGATGTGGAATACAATAAGGAGCCAAAGAAAAAAACCTTGGCACTTAAGTCAAGAAGAGAAGACGATGATGATGACGATGACGATGACGATGACGATGATGATGAGGACGAAGAAAGCCTCATTGTGAAAATTTTTTAACGATTCATGAAGAATCTAGAGAGAAGGAAGTCTTTTCGCAAGTACATCAATAAGGATGCAAGGAGGAAAGGATCATCTTCCAAGAAGGAGAAAGTTAGCTATGATGAAGATGAGCGAGCTCCACCAGAATGCTTCCTCTACAGGAAGACCAGACATATTAGAAGTCAGTGCCCAAAGTACTTGAAAGAGACGAATGAAAAGCGGCATAATGGAAAAGAAAAGAAGAAAGCTCTAAAGGCATCGAGTTGGGATGAATCCTTATTCAAAGGATCGAGCGAGACTGCATCAAGCGATGAGGAAGAGGACAATATGTGCCTTATGGGGAACTGCCACGAGATATCTAACGATGAGTGCAGTGTCCAGAGCGACACTATGGTACTACCTTCCTCTTATGATAATCTTTGTATTAAATATATAAAACTTGCAAATATTTTTACAAAAGCCTAAAATAAGTTGTTCTTAAAATCTGAAAACAAAATCCTTTTAAACATAACCAAAAATTAATTAAGGAAGTGAAAACTTTGGGGAAAGAGAAGATAGCTTTCCAAGAGTGTGATCACTGTTTGGGAAGAATAAGAGAACTCGAAGATGCCCTATCTAAGGCCCACTCTGATGTGAAATCCCTCAAACTTTAAAAAGGGGGGTGTTGGACCTCTTGTCCAGAAAAACTAGTTCTGGAAGCTACCGCGGGGCGCTAAATTGTTAGCGCGCGGCGGTAGGCCACAGACCTCGTTTTCCTTGCCAAATTTCCCTTTGGAGTAATACACCGAACTTAGAGATTCACTAGAGAACACCCAGAATAATATTCATAGAATTAAAGCACAAATTACTTTATTAAAACTAAATCAATAAAATGTTTTATTAATTACAAAATCTTGATCTCTATGACGCCGGAGATCGGAGGCGGCGAAGATGAAATCTCTTTTTGTTTTCTATACCGACCCACCACCCGCACCGGTTAGCTCTCTCCCTTTCCCTCCAAGAAAGGTCTTCGAGTCGACTCTTCACCTCCATGCAAGGAAAGGTCTTAGAGCCCTGCTAGATCTCCCAATCTAGACATCCCTTCCCCGGGATGATTTCTCACGGAATCCATCCCGGATTCCGACGACCCTCCAGTAGATTATCCACGAAATCCTTCCCAGATTTCGACGACCCTCACGATCAATTCCACTCACCCAAACAACTAGACAAAAAAAGTAAAAAGTAAAATACAGGAATAAGAGAAAACTCCCCTCTAACTAGAACTCTTGATGTTGATGACGATTCACTTGCAAAGGTTTTATCTTTGTGGCTTGAGAGTCTTCCTCTTTGATGTTCTTCAGATCCTTGAAGGTGTGCGCTTGATGAGAGTTTTTCGTAGTGAGGAACCTTCACGTGAAACTTAGGATGAAGGATTCTTGAGCATCATGTTGGTAGTCTTCAATCCTTGCACATGAATTCCTTTTGATCTCCTCTGAAGAATTCTCCTCCTTAATGAGTTGTGTTGACCCTTCAGATGGCTAGGGCTAACTCCCCTTTCGAATTTTGTGAAAAAACTGTCACACGAAACTCAAGTTCGGGCTATTTTAAAAAGAGAAGACATTGTAGGAAGCTACCCCGGGGCGGTAACTAGTTATAGCACAGCGGCAAATTCCAGAGAACAAAATTCCTTATTTTCATCGTGCTCTTATAGCCGAAAAACTCCTCATAGTCATTGTAGTCCTTGGATCACCAGAGATCTTTATGTGCTTGCAACAAATCGAATCTCCGTAGTCATTGTCGTTCTTGGCTCACTGGAGTTCTTCGTGCACGAATGGGAGGGAGACAACTTTCTTTCCTTTGACAGAGACGATTGGGACGGAGCGTGGAGAGGCGGCTGAACCCTAGGAATGCAAGATTTCAATCTCTTATCATCTTTGTACTGAATGCAGAACACGAGGCGCCTTATGCATGTCTTTATGAAAATAAGCTACCGCCGACGATAAGACTAGCGCCCGACGGTAGGTTCGCGTGCTTGCTGTGCCAGCTGTCATACAAATTTGGAATAATATTTCAAATTGATGTTTTTCCTTTTCATAGAGCTAGCACCCCGCTGTAAAAGTTAGCGCCACATGGTAGGTCAGTAAGTCGATGAATCCTTCTCGTGAAACAGCTAGCGCGGCGTGGTAACCACTATCGCCTGGCGGTAGGTCGGTTACTTGAGGAATCCTTCTCGACATTCGTCGAGAGGCTAGCCCGGTGCGGTAACAACTATCGCCTGGCCGTAGATCGGTTACTCAAGGAATCCTTCTCGCCACACGTCGAGAGACTAACGCGGAACGATAAGCAATGCCGCTTGGCGGTAGTTTCCAGAGAGGCTGGACAAAATAATTCCTTGTGTTAGCATGGGCGGTAGGACTAGCGTGGAGCGGTGGGTTCCCTAGAGTTCTGTCCAGTTAATTCATGGCTACCGTTTGATGGTAACTTCTACCGCGCGGCGGTAGGTGAAGAAACTTGATTCTTTCATCCTTCACACTTGTAAACCTGCACATTACAAACACACAACACACGTGGTCAAATACAACCTGAGATTTGTTATTCTCAAACCAAGGGATGCAGAACACATGTTCCAACAAGGGGGACTTAGAAAAAGGTATAAAACTTCTCTCATCCAAATCAATCTAGGGAAGAAAAATTTCGTGAATAGGTGTAGAATCCTAGTCAGAGAAAACACCTTTTAAAAAGCCCGAGTCAATGATCAAACCTTGGCAGTAGAAAATTTTGAAATTGGTCAAAAAAACTTGACATGATTATAACCAACCAACATCATGGAAACACGAAATACAGACTTGGTTATGGTCTCTGTCACTACCGCTCGGTAGTAACATCTACTGCTGACGATAGTAACAGAAACAATAACTCATCCTCTAAAAAGTTCTCTTATATTTATGATTACTCCCAGTCCTCCAGTAAGATAACGGGGCAATATGCCTTGAATCAAATATGGGTGCCTAAGGTTTCCACCTACTCTATGGGAGGAACCACTTGGGTATATAAATGTTTACTCTCATCTTCTTATTAAGTGTGTTGGAAGACTGAAGACAAAAGAGACAAGTGGTACCTGGACTTTGGATGCTCCATACACAGGATAGTTGACAAAGCACAGTTTCTTAGCCTAGCAAAGATGAAAGGAACAATGGTGACATTCAACAATAACAGAATGGGAAGAATCATGGGAATTGGTACAATGGGCAATGACTCTTTTTCTCTTAAAAATGTTTTATATATAGAAGGCTTGAAACACAAATTAATCTCTATTAGCCAACTCTGTGATAAATGTCTAAATATATTATTTTAATCATTTACAAATTTATGTAAAATTATATATCCTAAGTCAAATGAGGTTGTACTGACTGCACCAAGAACACACTATGTTTATATGATTTCATTTCATGATCTTTTTTTGCCACTTTAAAATGTTTGATTTCAATAAATGATAAACTAGAATTACTGCATAGGCAAATTGATCACTCTAGCAGCAAATTGATTTTTAAATGATCAAAAGATAAATTAATATGTGTTTACCAACACTTCACGAAAATTTATCTTCACTTTGTACGTCGCGTCAGAAATGGAAATTCTCTAAAACATCTTTCAAAAATAAAAATGATATTTTTATATCTAGACCATTTCAATTAATTCATATGGATCTATTTGGATCAATTAGCACTTCTAGTCTAGATGGTAGAAAATATACTTCAGTTTTGATAGATGGTTTTTCTAGGTTTTCTTGGACTTTATTTCTTACCTCCAAATCCGATTCTTTTACTGATTTTTCAAAATTGTTAAATTGAATACAAAATGAACTTGACTTAAAAATTAAATGTATCTGATCAGATCATGAAAAAAATTGAAAATGAAAAATTTACTAATTTCTGCGATAATCTAGGCATCAAACACAAGTTTTCCACTTCACACACCCCACAAAAATGGTGTGGTGGAGAGAAAAAAACCCTTTAGGAATTAGCACAAACTATATTATCCGAGTATGGATTGCCTAGATCAGTTTTGACCGAAGTAATAAACTCATTATACAACCCCATATTCGATGGGTGGGACCTAGATGCCCGAAAGACCAGGATTAGGCTAGCCTTGGGCTAGCTTTGGGTTAAAAATGGATCAGAAAAATCAATAGTCGAAAAAGGTTCCCGCCCGAGGGACGCGGGAAGGCTTGCACCTATGCGAGCGGGATCCCTTCAGCTCCTAGTGTTGAGTGAGGCTTTGCCACTCAACGCCATTCAGCTCCTGGCGTTGAGTGAGGCTTTGCCACTCAACACCATTTAGCCCTTGGCATTGAGTGAGGCTTTACCACTCAACACCATTTAGCCCCTGGGTTTGAGTGAGGCTTTGCCACTCAACACCATTCAGTTCCCGGCATTGAGTGAGGATTTTCTACTCAATGTCATTTAGCCCCTGGCGTTGAGTGAGGCTTTTCCACTCAATGCCATTCATCTCCTAGCATTGAGTGAGGCTTTTACACTCAATGTCATTTAGCCTCTGGCATTGAGTGAGCCTCTGCCACTCAACGCCCTTTTAATTCTTGGCGTTGAGTTACGCCTCACCACTCAGCGCTCTCAACACCTCACGACTTGTGACTAGGTTCCTTAGAGGGGCAGCCAGGAGGGCCTATAACCAAGGGCAGGCGGAAGGCCTACAAAATAGAGAAAGGATTTCTGCCCCACGTGATCCAGAGGAGAAATTACTTGGATGCCCTTTGGCCTGTATTTAGCTCCTCAGAACAGCAGAGTTACATTGTTGGCAGGCCAAAGTGGGTTACAAATATCTTTTTAGAACAACGGAGTTACACTATTGATAGATCCGATACTGGGAATCTATAAATAGACCCACATGGTACTTTAGAAAGCAAGCTTTCTCATTTTCCAAAAACCAGTTAGTGTTTTCTGAGGTACTCCTAGCCCAATAATTGGCTAAGGAGGGAAGCACTCAGAGATCTTCTGGGTAAGTGGAGGGACCTCCCAGCTGAGGATTAGGGTCAATTCTTCATTCTTTGTTACTAGTCAGGGGTTTGCATTTGGGAGAAGTAGGTGTCAGCTACACCACAAGGTCCGAACTCTCGTTGGGGCCAGTTTTTGGCTTCAACATTTTCTGGTGCGGTGAGCGTGGACCGTAGCTGATACAAGAAAATCTCAAGCTAAGTCTCATGGATGGAGATGAAGGCGAAGGAGCTGGCTCAGGAGGTTCTCCCTCTCGGGGAAGTGGGGTGACGTTGGGGATGTTGGAGGACTTCAAGCGGGAAGTCCTGCAGACAATCCACTTGGCCTTCTCGGTAAGAAGCGAGTGGGCGACGCCCTTGATTCCGGTGGTTGCAGTCCTATCACTAGGCTAAAATGCTCCCGGGCAGCATCCAGGGAAGGAGGTTCTGACGGAGGTTGCCAAGAGGGATGCCGTCGGGCGGGAACTTTTTACCGGGCAGGTCAGTGCGGACAGGGCTAGCGAGCCGAGGTCGCAGGAGGTTCCCTCTCGGAAGACTATGGGCAGGAGCCCTTTTAGTGAGTTTATCATCTCGGATCCTATTCCAGATAGGTTCTGGGAGCCGGAGATGTCCTACTATATGGGCCGGGATGACCCGGTGCAACATGTGCAGTGGTTCCAGGATTCCGTTTCCATAAGGCAAATGTCGGATGCCTTCAAGTGTAGGCTCTTCGACATCACTTTGAAGGAGAAGGCCAAGGACTGGTTCCACTAGTTTCTTGAAAGTTCAATATATTTCTTTGAGGATCTACGACACGAGTTCTTGTTGAGGTTCTCGACATCGAAGAAGAGGAAGAAGGGTATGAAGTGCTTGTTTGCCATCAAGTAGAAGTCGGAGAAGGGGTTGGGACGCTATGTGGATAGGTTCCAGGAAGAGATTCTGCAGGTTCAGGAGATACCGAGGTACACCATGATGCTTGCTTTCAACCTAGGGTTGAGGCCAAGTTTCTTTAGCATGGAGCTAAAGAGAATTCCCCCTCTCCTTCGAGGAGCTGATGGAGAGGGTGGTGAAGGAGATCGAGATCGAGACAGCCAATCCGGCATTTGCTAAGAAGCTAGCCAAGTTGGTGGAGGACGATGGGAAGGAGTCAGGAGCAGGGAGACAAAGTGAGCAAAGAGAGGAGAGAATAAGGGAGGAACCCCGAGGACATGGTAGTGCCAAGGATGGGGGCAGCGTGAGCCGAACAATAGGTTGGGCTAGAGGACACATGAAGGGCACCCCCAGGGGTAGGTTATAGGTTTCCAAGGAAGGAATAACTTTCGCGAGCAAAGGAGATTCAATTAACCAACCTGGAGGTAGGGACAGAGGGCCCTCTCCCACCGCAGCATGAGGCAATGAAGATCGTCAGAGGAAGAGGAGAAAGGAGAGGAACTCAAGGAGCAGCGAGGAGAAGAGAAGGCAGGGTGGTGTTGCCCTTTTGTGACTTCCATCAGGAGGAGGGTCACACAACGATCAACTGCCCCGAGTTTTTGGAGATGAGAGGGGCCAAGGGGCAAGTTCAGCAACAACCACCCATGAGGATTGAATAAGTTCTGCCGAGAGGAGGGGAAGAGAGGTGTGAGGATCAGGCGGACGTGGGGGCCTGAGGAGGGATCATGGTGATCTATGGGGGAGTGGGGATAGAGGCCACCCATAAGGGGAGCTTCCAAATCATGTATCGAATGAGCGTCACCTCGACCTCCCAGACTCCCCCAAGAGTAAAAAAGTCACTTTCTCAGTGAGAGACATGCCCGAGGTCCAACTGGTCTAGATTTCTGGTTTTCTTTTACCTTAGTTTGAAACACAGGTTGTGGAATGACTGGACCATTTTGTCTTGTCATCTTTTTGCCTCTTCTTCTCTTGGGTTTAACATACCTAAGTCCACTTCCAGGAGTTCTTGAGAAGGTATCTATAATGGCTAGCACAGTTTTAGGTTTAGAAAATAGTTTTACTAGTCTCTTCTCATTCAGGAGTTTGAATTTGAACTCCCGAATGATTGCATCCTTTTGTTTTAATAACATGATTTGATCATCAATGATCTTAGTCAGCTTAGCCAACTTTGAGTTTTGAAGGCCTATCTTCTGAGTATCCATTTTATGATGATACTCAAGACCTTTTAGTGATGCAATTTCTATAGCTTGTTCTTTGACAAGCTTCTTGCTATTTACGAGTATCTAGCCGTTTTCCAAATTTACTTGTAAGTTGTTGCAGTTCATTCTCAGGGTTGGACTCATGTGAATCTAACTTTGAGTCACATGAGTTTAACTCATCCACAGTTTCATGAATAAAATTTGTAGAACAAAAAGAATTGTCAAAGATTACCTGAGTATCCTGACATTCAACATTTTCTGTTTCTAGATTATCAGATAGTACCATCAAGTTAATCTCCATATTATTTTAAGAGTCACCATAGTATGATGAAGTTGTGGAGTTTTTTCCCTTGTATATGGCCTTTCTGATGAATTCCTTCTCATAGGAGAATAGTCCAATATGTGTATGTTCTTCTTCTATTTCAGTTGAATCAGTATCACTATCAGATAAGGTCTTTGGCTTCTTTGCCATTAGGCCATTTTCTGTTTCTTATTTTTATAAAACTTCTTTTTCTTTGACTGTCTGTTCTCCTTTATTTTTACTGGACAGTTAGCAATGATATGTCCAGGCCTATTATAGTAATAACAGATAATATCAGTCTTAATTTGTTTATTCTGATGAGAATCATACCTCACCAAAGATTTGTCTTTGTATTTGCCTTTTCTTTTATTGGAACATGGCCCGGTTGATTTCTTATTATTTCTCTCCTTCATTCTTCGCATCACTTTCTTGAATTGCCTAGTGAATAGTGCCAATTCATCATCTGATAATTCTTCTGATAGAGAATTGTTTCCAGTGCTATCTGTATCTTCATCCCTTCTTGGTGATGATGAGATTTATCTTCTAGCCCTCTTTGATGTATCTGCTTTGAAGGCCACAAATCTAGTCTGATTTGAACTTCTAGCAGATTCAGCTCCAGCTTTTCTAGAGTTCAACTGAAGCTCATGTGATAACAACTTCTCATATAAATCTTGGGGTAACATGTTTCTCAGATTCTCCATTTCTCTTGCAGTGCAAATCTTTGTCCCATTCTTTATTTAGAGATCATAGAAATTTGTCATTAAGCTCATAATTTGAGAATTCTCTGCCATAATTCTTTAAGTCATTGACTATTCTAAAAAACTTTTCATAACATAGTTCTATAGAATCAGTCTTTCCTTGTCTGAATGCCTCATCTTGCTGGTTGAGTAGAGACTTTCTATCATATCTTACTTCTTTTGTGCTTTCGATGTAGACTATGAGAGTGTCCCATATCTCCTTGGATATTTTACAGTGCACTAGATACTAAAAGGTTGAATTATCTATTGCACTGACAATTATATTTTATGTTATTTTATCCATGGTGGCAAGAACCACCTCATCCTTTGTCATCTCAGACAGTTTGTTAGGGGTTTGAACACTTGCATCTCAGACAAATATCTTCATTGGAATATATGGTCCTTCTTGTACAGTGATAAAAATTCTTGGATCTGAAGCCTCTATAAACAATCCCCTTTCTTCCTCACTAGGAATATGCTAGATAAGGTTATATCTCCTCCTCTTCAACTCAAATCAAAAGATCTTACAAGCTCAATTTCTGTTAAGAAACCTACACTCAGATCCACTGCTCCTACCTCAGAGATTCACCCAATCTCCTACCACAGGTCCCTCAAGAACACTACCTTAGCCTTTCTAATACAGGCTTACACCTCAGTGATTCCACTCAAATCACCTACCTCAGGTCCCTCAAGAACCCTAACTCAGGCTTTATAAATTAGGCTTACAACTCAGAGAATTAGTCTCCTACTCACTCAGATCTAAAGTAGATCTTACAAAATGAAGAGGTAAATAAGAATGATAATAATCTCAGAAATCAACAATCTTGTAATCTGACTTATCTGAGAATTCTGATTCTTCAATTCAACAGTATTGGATAGATTCTTGAAACGTAAACTGACTGAAATGATTCTTCTCTGAATCTGTAATGTTCTTGATGTAGATCAGCTTGATTTCCTTGAAAAACTTATAGAACAGATCCACTTAATCTTCTGATCAACTTTGATGAAAGGATCTGAAGATTTTCTTGAAAACCTTCGTCTTCCTTCTTGTTGGGATTGTCTTCCTCCCCGAACTTGGAAGAAATTAGAATGATTTTCTGATCGCTCTATGTTCGCTACTTTCTATGTAGACAACCCCTCTATTTATAGCCTTCACTAGTTGTTGGCTTCTGATTGATGATGTCATCATTACACCATCATGCTTCAAGTTCTCCTTCAAATAAATTCTGATGAGATATTCTGTTACTGTAGCTGATGTGATATTTCTAACTGACTTGACACTTTTATGTTGACTCTGTTCAACTTCAGGATTAAAAGTGTCCAGATGTTCCACATGTCTCGACATAATATTACTTGTGTTCTCAGAATGTTTCAAGACATCTTAGTAGTCTCGACATAATATTATTTAGTTGAATTTTCAGTCTGAACTTGAAGGTGTCGAGACAGTTGACTTGTATCGACACAACTGTCATCTATGTCGACATATTTAAATCCGCATTGTGTCGAGACAGTTGAATTTTCTCGACACAACTGTTTGCCAGGTGTCTACACTTTTATCCTTGCTATAAATCTTCACTGTGTCGAGACAGTTGAATTGTCTTGACACTTCAATCTGCTGGTGTCGACACTTGTTTAAGTCTACACTTCAGTCTTCATTATGTCGAGACAGTTGTATTTTCTCGAAACAGCTGTCTTAAATCTTCAAAGTGTCAAGATAATTGACTTGTCTCGACACTGTTGAATTAGTATTCAACGTGTCGAGTTAGCTGACTTGTCTCGACACAGCTAACTTGATCTTCAATGTGTCGAGTTAGCTGACTTATCTCGACACTGCTCTTGCAAAAGTGTCGACATAGTTGAAGTGTGTCGACACTTTTGTACTTAGCCATTTTTCTGCACTGCAAGTTGCTAGATGTTGACTGTGCTGACTTCACTCAACACTCTGCTGACTTCACTCGATGCTTTTGTACTTAGACAATCTTTTACACTTTCTAGTCAGCTTCTTTGAGTCCATCTATCAATATGACATGGACCACCTATCCAATCATAGGCTAACCTACAAGCATGAACTGAAACATACATCAAATACATACATGTGTATATCAATGAGTTGAAAGAGCTTCTTCAAATCAAGTACATTGTTTCCAATGTACCCAACATAAATACAGAATGAATTAAACAGTTCTGTGGTTAGAATCAGAAGTGATCATGGAACTGAGTTTCAATCTGAATGTATGACAAAGTTTTGTGAAGAATTTGGGATTTAGCAATAGTTTTCCTCTCCAAGAACACTCCAGCAAAATGGTATTATTGAGAGAAATAATAGGACTCTTATTGAAGTTAGAAGAACCATGCTGAGTGATTCTTCTCTCCCTAAATATTTCTGGGCTGAAGCTATTAACACAATATGTCATGTTCTTAATAGAACTTCAATCAACAAAAGGTTGAATAAGACTCCTTATGAACTAATGAAGGGAAGAAAACCAAACTTGGCCTACTTCAGAATCTTTGGCTGCATATGTTTTGTCCTAAATAATGGGAAAATACACATAACTAAATTTGTTGAGAAGTCCTATAACGGCATATTTGTTGGTTAAAATAACCACAATAAGTCCTATAGGGTCTACAACTTGAAGGATCAAGTTGTAGAGGAGTCTATTTATATTGTATTTGATGAAAGTACTATGTTTTACAATGATAAGCTAAGTACATTAAGCACAATAGGAGAAGACTTGAAGATAAATGCACTGTTAATAGAAGATTTAGTTCCAGCAAGCCAAAGCTTACAAGATAGAGTCAACATTGTTGAGGAAAAGCTTGCACAGGAACAACCTGAAGAAGAGACTCAACAACAAGATGAAGCTGTTCAAAGAGAAGAGGTCACATTGCCAGTTGCTGTTAAACATCTAAGGGATCACCCAAGGGAATTGATCATTGGAGATGCAACTCATGGAGTGACTACAAGAAGTATACATCACAATACTGTGATGTACTCAAGTTTTCTGACTCAAACAGAACCAAAGAAGTTTGAAGAAGCCAATGTAGACCAATTTGGATAGGGAATATGTAGGAAGAATTGAACCAGTTTAAGAGATGTAAAGTCTGAAAGCTAGTTCCCAGACCAGATGACTATAACATCATAGGAACCAAGTGGATCTACAAGAACAAATTGGATAAGAATGGTGTTATAGTCAAAAATAAGGCTAGACTGGTTACAAAGGGTTATAGACAAGAAGAGGGTATAGATTTTGATCAAAGTTTTGCACTAGTGGCTAGATTGGAAGTAAATAGACTCTTCCTGGCATATGCAGCCTACAAAGGATTCAAGGTTTACCAAATGGATGTGAAGTCAGGCTTCCTTAATGGTAACCTTAAAGAAAGGGTCTATATTGAGTAACCCTCAGGTTTTATTGACTCAACTCATCCTAATCATGTCTATATGTTATTAAGAGCTCTCTATGGGTTAAAACAGGCCCTAAGGGCTTGGATTGAGACTTTGTCTAAGTACCTTCTATAGAATAAATTTTCAAGAGGGAAAATAGACAAAATATTATTCCTAAGGGAAGTCAAAGGCAAGACCATCTTAGTACAAATATATGTTGATGACATTATATTTGGTTCTACTGATGAGACACTTTGCACTAAGTTTGCCAAACTTATGCAAGGTAAGTTTGAGATGAGTAGTATTGGTGAACTCAAGTTTTTCTTGAGTCTCCAAGATAAGCAAACTATAAATGGACTTGTCATTTGTCAATCTAAGTTTATTAAGGAGTTAATCAAGAAGTATGGCATGGAAACAACCACTTAAATGAGAACTCCTATAGGGTCCAGTATGTCTTTAGACAAGGATGGTGCTGGCATGCCAGTTGATATCACCCTGTATAGGGGCATAGTTGGATCAATGCTCTATCTAACAGCCAATAAACCAGACATAATGTATGCTACTTGTATCTATGCTAGGTATCAAGCTTACCTAAAGGTGTCTCACTATGTAGCAGTCAAAAGAATATGGAGATATCTAAAGGGCACACCTAATCTTGATCTATGGTATCCCAGGAATAGTGATTTTGAACCGACAAGCTTTTCAGATGCAAATTTTGCAGGTTGTTAAGAAGATAGGAAAAACACTTCAGGTTCATGTCAATTCCTTGGAAGAAGGCTGGTGTCATGGAGCAGCAAAAAGCAAACAAGTGTAGCAATATCCACAGCTGAATCTGAGTACATTTTAGCTGGAAGTTGTTGTGCATAATTACTTTGGATTCATTATCAATTACAAGATTACAACATACAACTAAGTAAAATTCAATTTTTCTATGATTCTACTAGTGCTATTTCAATTGCAAACAATCCTATGTCATATAGTAGAACAAAACATATTGAAATTATATATCACTTTATTAGGGAGCATGTAGAAAATGAGGATATTTATTTAGAATTTGTTTTAACAAATAAACAAATTGTTGATATTTTTACTAAGCCCCTAGAAGAAGATAAATTTATTTTCTTTAAGTTTGAACTTGGAATGTTGAATCTTGAATAATTTTTGCATATATATAAAGAAAAACTAATAAAAATTAGAATAAAATATATCAGTCAGTAATGAAGCTTACCTAAATATCAAGAATAGACCCCAAAAATATCAAGTATCTATAACTTAGAGAACAAAATTTTGACCAAGTCAAAATTTGAGTTGAGACACCAGAGAATGTGTCAAGACATCAAAGGAGGTGTCGAGACATCAGAAAATATGTCGACACTATATACTTTAATGTGTCGAGACACCAGAAAGTATGTTGACACTGCATACAGCAGTGTGTCAAGACACTAAAATAAGTGTCGAGACATCTAGGGTGTCGAGACCCTAAGGTATGTGTCGAGAGACATTATCCTTTTGTCGACACATCTCGACAGATAATTTTTCCCGGTATCGACTCTAAGTATTTACCTAAATATTCGTAACAGTCTAAATGCAGCGTGCCCATTCGTCTTCATAAAAGATTAGACTATAAATAGGGTGTGAGAGTAGAAGTCGACTATGTTTTTTTGATTTGCTGATTCCTGAGTGTAGAGACCTATAACCCTAATTATTCGATACTCATCAACAAGTTATCTCCACTCTAATGGAACCTAAGAATGACGACAACATCTTTGAAGGTTATAAGCTTGTTTATAATGGATTTAACTCGGTGTCTGAGGAAATTAGGAATGTCATTGCCTTAACCAATAAAGCAGGTTTGGAATTTCTACTTTCGGGATCGTCAAATATCTGGAAACGAGAAGTTTTAGAATTCTTCTCAAATGCTCATCCGGATGCAAACTCAGAAAATATTGAGACTAAAGTGAATGGAGCAAAGGTTAAAATCACAACCAAAAGGCTAGCCAGGATTTTCAATTACCAAGAGTTGATCAAGAAGATGATCTTGATTCTGCTAGGGCTGCATATTCTTTGGAGTGGTGTGGATTGACTCCAGCCACAGAGTTTGGAAGCACCCTGAACAGGAAGGGTATAAATTCATAAGGCAAATTCCTGTATGAAATTATAGGTAAGGTGATGTTGTGCATGACATGAGCAAATGATAGAATTTCTACTCAAATGTTTGAGCTAATGACATGAGTAATCTTCAAAGTACAGACAAACTGGAGCAAAGTAATCTTTCACAGAATAATAGAGAGCATCAAGTAGCCCAATATGGGCCGAATTATAAGCCTATACTTGGTTCAAGCCATTCCTGACAGTGTCAACCTCAAGATTGGATCTAAGATCAACCATATGAGAAGAATGGATATGATAATATTTGCAAGATGGGATAAAGTCTTATCCAAGGAAACACCTATAGTGGAGAAGGAGAAGGATAAAAAGAAGAAAGTTGTGGTTGTGGAAGAAGAATCTTCCAGTGATTCTGAAGAATAAGAGAGTTCTAGTTCAGAGAAACAAAATGTTGCAGCACCTGAAGAATATCTAAGGACCTCTCCTGCTACTGGTGATAAGATGCAGGGGGAGACAATTCCAATAGGCATCCAAGTGAGGGGGAGAACCTCAATGTTCTGCCTGATATTGATATGGATACTGTAAATACAATAGTACTGGAAGTAGTACAAGAGCAAGATACTGCTCTAGAATAAGTGGAAGTACCCGAAAAGGAAATGTATGATAAGGAGAATGAGGAGGTAGTCTCTAAGGAGATAGAAGAAGAAATCCTTCTGAATCAAGATACATATATTCAGGGGGAGTTGACTGCACTTCCAGAGGACCCTGTTCCTGATGTTGTTCCTCATCAAGATGAAGTCAACCTAGAATACAACAATATTGGTGAAGAAGGTGCAAGAGTTGAGGGAGAGTTTGCAAACTTGGCCCAACTACTGAAGAAGCTAAAAATCCTTCATCTGTTGAGGTAGTTAGTTCTTCAGAATCTGAGGAGGAAGAAGTCTCTCAGATAAAGAAAAGAAAATTATCTGAACTCAAAATGAGAAGTATGAGCTATAAGAAAATCATTCAGTCTGGAACAACATATGCTCCTTCTGTGGATTTAAGCTCACTTCTGGTTCAACTACAGATAGTGCTAGATCAACAGAGAAATAAATTGGAAAAGTATGTAGACGAAAATAATAATGAGTTGCAGTTTCAGCTAGATCGAGAAATCAAATCCATTAGATTTATGGTAAATCTGTTGAAGAAAGACATGACTGATTTTTTTCAAAGAGGAGCTAATGTTGTAATATACATTGCTAAACAACAGAAGGAGTCAAAGAAGACTCCAGATGAAACAGCTGTTAAACAAGGCTATGCCCTTGAGAACCAAAAACGAATGAATAAAAACATGATTGTAATGAATGATGCTTCACTGGTCAAGCTAGCTGAGCAAACTATAACTTTGGAGAGCAAGATAACCTCTACCTCCAAGGATGTTGAATCTTAGCTATCTAAACATGCAGATTCTATGAGTAAGGAAGTCAAGGCATCTGACAAAGAATTGGATGAACATTTGCTCAAATTAAAGAATCTTGTGTCCTCAGGGATCAATCGTGTAGATGGTCAGGTCATATTTCACAAAAATTATTTGAGAGATCATGTAGAAAGAGAAGTCATAAATGGGGATAGAGTAATGATAAAGGCAAGCTCTGAGCATGCTATATGGACATCAAATAGCATCAGAGAAGCTCTAGGCCATCCTCCCATATGGTATGATGGAGATCAAACTGTTGAGTCTGGTTACCAACCAGCTCATTTTGAGGACATTCAAAATCCTGTCCAGTCTATGTACAGTCCTCCATCATAAATTCAAAATATAGTATGTGAGGAGGTAGAGATAACTGATTCTGCATTGCTTAAAGAGAAAGAAGCTCAAGTATCTAAGAAAATATTCAGAGAACAGGCTGAAGCTAAGCTAGATTTTGATTAGTGGAGTACAACTTCAAGATCCATTATACTCACTACATGGAAAGAAGTCAATAATAATACAGCTGACAGGGGAAAATGGTAATGAGAGCAAGAATGTGTCAAGCACACAAAGTAGCAGGAGATCATCCAAAAATTCAGAAAAGATCTGAAGGCAGGGAAGATTCCAAATGATTCTATAGAGCCCAACAAGTATTTTCCCAAACCCTATCATTATCATGAAAGGAAAAGGATCAAGCAAGAAGAAATTTCTAAAGCCAAGAATGCCAAGGGAAAGGAGAAGTTGGTTGATGACAGGATGCCTGAAGTCAAAGCTATAATACAATCAGGAAAACACATTGACATCAAAGAGCCAGATGATTCTTAATTTATTTTTCTTTTCTAAAAACTATGTAATTTGGCTTTAATAACACCATAACAAAACTGAAAAGTGTAATCTTTGAACAAATTTAAATGAAAAGGTTTGGTTGCACTTTGTGATTTTTGTGTTATCATTGTTGTGTTTCTTTTATATTTTGTTCAACACTTCTCATATATATCTTAATGATTATATTTTTGTATTGTGGTGTATATTATTGAATTGGGGTTATGACTTCTCCAAATAGGGGGAGATTATTGGGTACATTGGAAATAATGTACTTGATTTGAAGAAGCCCTTCCAACTCAATGATATACATAAGTATGCATTTGATATATGTTTCAGTTCATGCATGCAGGTTGCCTATGTCATATTGATTGGACAGGTGGTCCAAGTTATATTGACAGGTGGACTCAAAGAAGCTGACTAGAAAGTGTAGAAAATTGTCTAAGTACAAAAGCATAGAGTGAAGTCAGCAAAGTGCTGAGTGAATTCAGCACAGTCAACATCTAGCAACTTGCAGTGGAGAAAAGTGGCTAAGTACAAAAGTGTCAACACACTTCAACTATGTCGACACCTTTGCAAAAGCTGTGTCAAGACAACTCAGCTAACTCAACACATTGAAGATCCAGTCAGCTGTGTCGAGAAAAGTCAGCTAACTCGGCACATTAAAGATCAAGTCACCAGTGTCGAGACAAGTCAGTTAACTCGACACTTTGAAGACTAAGTCAGCAGTGTCGATACAAGTCAGTTATCTCGACACCTTGAATATTCAAGATAGCTGTGTCGAGATAATACAACTGTCTTGACACAATGAAGACCGAAGTATAGACTTAAGCAAGTGTCGACACCGGCAGACTGAAGTGTCAAGATAATTCAACTGTCTCGACATAGTGAAGAACTAAAGCAAGTATAAAAGTGTAGACATCGACAGACTAAAGTGTTGAGACAATTTAACTGCCTCGGCACAGTGAAAAATTAAAGCAAGTATAAAAGTGTTGACACCCGGCAGACAGTTGTATCGAGATAATTCAATTGTCTCGACACAGTGTAGATTTAAAGATGTCGACACAGATGACAGTTGTGTTGGGACAAGTCAACTGTCTCGACACCTTCAAGTTCAGACTGAAAATTCAACTAAATAATATTGTGTCGAGACTGCTAAGATGCCTCGACACCTTCTGAGAACACTAAGTAATATTATGTCGAGACATGTGGAACAACTCGACGCTTTTAATCCTGAAGTTGAATAGAGTCAACACAGAAGTGGCAATTCGGTCAGAAATGTCACATCACCTATAATAACGGGATATCTCATCAAAATCTATTTGAAGGAGAACTTGAAGACTGATGGCGTAATGATGACATCATCAATCAGAAGCCAACATCCCGTGAAGGCTATAAATGGAGGGGTTGTCTACATAGAAATACTGATCAAAATCAGATAAATCAATTCTCTCATTCTAATTTCTTCCAAGTCAGGGGAGGATGACAATCCTGAGGAGAAGAAGGAAGATGATGGTCTTCAAGAAAATCTTCAGATCCTTTCATCAAAGTTGATCAGAAGATTAAGTGGATATATTCTACAAGTTCTTCAAGGAAATCAAGCCGATCTACATCAAGAACATTGCAGATCCAAAGAAGAATCATTTCAGGTAGCTTGCTTTTCAAGAATCTATCCAGTACAGCTGAATTGAAGAATCAAATTATCAGATAAGCCAGATTACAGGATTGCTGATTTATGAGATTATTATCATTCTTATTTACCCCTTTATTTTGTAAGATCTATTTTAGATCTGAGTAAGTAGGAAATTAATTCTTTGAGTTATAAGCCTAATTTATAAAGGCTGATGTAGGGTTCTTGAGGGACCTGAGTTAGGTGATTTTAGTTGGATCACTGAGGTTTAAGACTGTTTTATAAAGACTGGGGTAGAGTTATTGAGGGACCTGAGGTAGGAGATTGGGTGAATCTTTGAGGTAGGACCAGTTGGTCTGAGTGTAGGTTTCTTAACAAAATTGAGACTGTAAGATCTTTCGATCTGAGTTGAAGAGGAGGAGATATAACATTATATAGCATATTGCTAGTGAGGAAGAAGGGGAAAGTGGATGTACCCTAGATATGAGAACCATTATAAATTTTTTGTGTACTGTGGATTGCATGTACTGTGTTCTGTGGATTGATTGTGCTGTGTTATTATGAAAGTTATATTATCTACTGAACATAATATATGTTGAACATTTAATCTAAGTGACAAAGAATTTTAAAAGACACCTATTCACCCACCCCCTTTAGGTGACTAAGTACCCATAGAGTTATCTTTCAGAAGCAGCTAGCTGTAGGGAGATAATCTCCTCAGCTTTCTTCTTGGGTAACTTCTTGCTTCTTTTGAAGGCATCCAGAAGGACACTATACTGGTCAATCAATTGATTGACAAATTCCTCAAATGGTGAGTCATCTTAGTCACTAGATGAGGATGTATCAGAATCTGGACTAGTATCATAGCCAGTTTCAGAAGAAGAACTAGATAGAGAATGTACCTTTTCTAGACCAGGCTGATCCAGGCAGGATTCTTCATCTGACATGTCCATCATTCGATAACTACTTTTGGCATCTTTTTCATCGTCATCCTCATCTGAGTCATAGTCTTAATGTGATAGAGGGGCCTTGATCTCTATCCTTGCATCTGGATTGACATCATCTTCATCTGTAATAGTAGCAAGCATCCTAATGAAGGCTTCTTCTACTTATTCAGACTCTAGGGGAGATGAGTCACTCTGACTCCAGCTCTTTTCCTTCTTTGCAGTGAAGGTCTTTTCCTTCATATAGACTTGAAGCTTCATTGAGCTCGACTCCTTATGGTTCTCTCCTGAACTCATAAGTATAAACCTTTTATCTATCCTTGGAGATCAACTCAGACTATTAAGTCCTTTTTGAGCAACCACCCTCTGATACCACTTGAAAGTCTTTAGTTTCAAGAACACAAACAACACACACAAGATTTATCGTGGTTCCCCTGATTATGGGTACGTCCACTTTCTCTCCCACCTTTCTAACAACTTGTTCGACAATGCACTTCTCCAAATCTCAGCTCCAAAGAGCTTATAACACAGATCCCATAGGGTCTCTCAATCTCCTCCAAGACTTACCTCAGACACAAGGCCCTACCTTAGAGCAAGCTTTTTCCTATAGCTCAGTGATCCAAAGATCACCTACCTCAGAATTGAGCACACATCCTACAATCAGGCTAGGAGGATAGACCTACCTCAAAGAGAATGACTCTCACGCAGCTCAGACATAAAAGCCCTATCTCAGATCCATAGGAGGATCCTACAACTCAGGCACAAAGGCCCTACCTCAGAGAGAATGACTCTCTTACCTCAGGCTCAAAAGTCGTACCTCAGATCCAAAGGATCCTACTCTCAAGCCAAAGCCCTACCTCAGGTACATAGACCATACACTCAGATCTACAACTAGATCCTACACTCAGCCTTTAGATATTCAGGATTACAACTCAGATCCAAAAGGATCTTACAGGATGAAAGTGGGTTGGTGAAATTTGATTATAGAGATAAGTTCTCTGAATCTACCTTCCTGAACTGAGTGGACTCAGCCCAACTTGGACTCCAGGGAAATAGTCCCTGAGCCTTCTGCTTCCTAAAATGAGAAAATCTCAGCCCTATATTCTTCTTCACAGCACCAGAAATTGATCTTTAGGATTTACTCTGCTTGGGCTGTGAAGTGCTACAGCTAGGGTTCGCGCTTTGCTGCTTCTTCTTCCTCAGAGATTTCCTCTGAACTTGTTGGTGCAAGTGTAAATGCCACCAGTTATCTTTCATTAGCTTCCAGCTGCTGCATCTAGGGTTAGACCTTGCTACTTTTTGAGCTGAGATAAACTCAGCCCAACTTCTTCTCAGCAATAAGAATAGATCTTCATTGAACATCTATTTGTGCTGTAAGTATCTCAGAAATAAAGTCTCTGAACTTGTTATTGATTTGCTTTTCAATCAGCTAACCTGGAATGTAGAAATCAGATGGCTATACTCCTTCTTTATTATATCCTTATCTGAACTTGCTGAGCAGAAGAAATTAGATACAACTAACTTGCTGGAACTTTTAGAATAGCTGGCTGAACTTTCAAGTTTCAAGATCGGCAACAATGACGAGGAAGATGAAGTTCAGCCGCCTCTTTTCAAAATGAATAAAAACCCTAAAAGTTAAGTTCCATCGCCCTATCTTGTCCCTTTATCTTCTGCCGATTAATGACTATTTGATCAGTGGGGACCACCTATAGTTATTGGCTACAACTTGCTTTGACAGAAGTAGATGTACAATAGGCTTCCAGTGTCATTTGTCGTGTTCTGTAGCTTTCTCACAATGAATTTGAGCACAGTTGACTTTTGTTGACGTCGGCATCTGTGGACTTAGCCAAATTTTCAGATTCAATCCATGTGTTGAGTGCGTTGAGTGAATGACCTTCACTCAATGAATTTGGACTTAGCCAATTTCTCTGCACCATCAGGCGTTGAGTGAACTGGCTTCACTCAATGAATCTGAATTTGCCAAATTCTCCTTCACTATCATGCGTTGAGTGAATCTTCATCACTCAATGCCTTTGGACTTGGCCAAATTCTTCTACGTGTCTTCATACTGAGATGTTGACTGAACTGGCTTCACTCAATGCTTCTGTACTTAGCCGCAACTTTCTGCATATGCTAGACTTTGAGAGCATTGCGTGCGTTGAGTGAGTTGTCCTCACTGAATGCATCTGGACTTAGACAGATATTTCTGTCCATCTTTCCTTGAGCTTTGACATCACACAATACTTTCTTCTCTGGCGTTGAGTGAGCTATATTAACTGGACGATTCTGTACTTAGCCAGAATTCTTTACAGAATCTTCAACTGCTTGAGCTTGACTCAACACTTCTTTCATCAGGCATTGAGTGAGCTATCCTCACTCAATGATTTTAAACTTAGTCGATTCTTCAGCTTGCCAATGTTGAGGTTTTGACAGACACAGCTATATTCGACGCTTCTTGTTATATGGCATTCAGTGAACTGCCTTCACTTAACGCCTTGGACTAAGCCGCAGAATTACTTTACAGACTGCTGGGCTTTGATTGTCCACACTTTACTCACTGCTTATTGTCATCTCACATTGAGTGAACTAGATTCACTCAACGCCTGCGGACTTAGAGGATTTTTCATTCTTTCCGGCATCCTTCATTGGCATCTGGCGTTGAGTGAACTGGCTTCACTCAATGCCTATGGACTTAGACAGATTTCTATCTCTCCACCTCTCTACCTTGTGACCACCTGTCACAATCACTTAGACAACTTATTTAAACTTATTCCAAGGAACATCTTACACATGATGTGCTTGAACAACATCAAATAAAACTATGCTCTTAGTGTTGATGGTGATGTCTCTTCAAATCAAATCTAGGGAACATTGAGGGAAATATTCCTAACATGTAGTCATCAAAATTCTCCACTAAATATTTGGCCAACACTGTGTTCTTCCTTACTAGAGCCTCCCTCAGCACCTCAGGACAACAAGATTAATTAATAGATCAGATCTGGGAAGATAGGGAGCGAACCAATGTCCTCACCTATCATTGACTCAAACCTAAACTAGAATGTACAATCAGACACATACGAACCTCGCTCTGATACCATAGTCATTAGGGGCTGGGTATGACACCCGTAGGAGCAACTACAAATACACAGGGTAACAAGAACACAAACAATGCAATAATCGACAAACACGTCGATAACAAGCATAGACCACACAATATATTTAACATAAAATATTCAATGCATACCCTAATAAGAGAAATACAAGATCAAATAAATGACACCACTGGTGGAATCAGACACCTCCACTCGTTGAGATAGAGCAATAGTTACAGCAGTCCGTTGAATAATAAACACACAAGGTTTAGACATGAACCTTCACCGTTGGATGATGACCAACTCGTAGCCACCACCGGAGAGAACTCACCGTCGAGGGTGCCAACTGCACATGCGCAATCCTTCGACGCCAAGCACGCACCGCAACACCACCATATATAAGAGCTAAACCATGCCAAGCTTAAGACGGAGGTAACACCATATTCCAGAGATCGGGGGGGGGGGGGGGGGGTTCCATCGGCTTCGCACGAGGCTTCTCCTATCATCGCAAGTAGGGGCGATAGGGGATGACACTTTGCGGTTTCTGACTGTGCTTCTCCCAGACGGCTGAATCATGGGTTCTTTTTTGCCCTAGATATCAAATGAGATCTAATAGAGATAATAGAACCGGATCCGAATCAAGATCCAAACCAATAAAATACCCAACAGGGTTGTACTTAGAAAATTTAGGGGGAACCCCATTAAGGTTCGACTTTACATTGTGTATGTCAGCTTCTTTATCAAGTGCAGTAAATTTTGTTCTAAAAAATACAAACACGTTGTTAAGAATGTCGACAACCATATGACATGAAGACGAGTCCAAAAATGGTACACACTTTGTTTCCCTCGTTTAATTTGATAGTGTATTTCACTTCACTGCCTTCATATCAAAGTGATCGTGTAAATTTTACAAGTGATTAATTTTATCATTTGATTATACCATAGTGTAGGAGCTAATTAATGATGTTCATGATGAATCGATTCACATAGACCACGTTACATTATTTAATTTTAATCAAACATTTTCCACAAATTTGTGACCTAATACAATTCATATAAATACATAACGTAACATCCCGACTGATGACCATACATGGTGTCATCTGTGTGAAAAAAGACTTGACGGTTTTTCCTTACTACAACAAAGCCCTTCCAAACGAGTAATTTTTTTGTACGGGTAGCATTCCCTCTTTTAGGAGCAGGTCACCTGGCCTTTGCCCTGGTCCGGAGAATTGCACCATCTTAGCTTAGAGTCGAGCCGAGCACGCAATCAGTTAATGAAAACCACAATAATGCACAAGAGATGTTTTTGACATAGAAAATCAGGAAAGAGTGAAAAGCCACATGGCTGGAACTGTGTCGAGCCCAAATCCACTAGCTCCTTGGAGTGTTACTGAAATTGGTCTGATCTCGGAGGGCGACAGACCGCTACTCTGTTACATGTCCAAAAAAATATAAAATGGCTAAGTCCTCAGAGCCTCTATGGAAGCGCTCTAGCCTTAAGACGGTGTAAAGCTCACGAAACCTTTGTGGGAGCATTCCGGGTGGAAAATCTTCTAAGTCCATGGGGCTTTAGCTGGTTACACTTTCGTTAATGTGAAGCCTACATGGGAGCATTCTCGCTGAGGCGGTCAACATCACTTGAGGTGTGAGGAATCCATAGTACAAGGATAAGAGCAAAATGAATTCCTGAACGAAGGATCGGCCTAAGTTCACAATCTCGTCGGAAAACTTCAGAGCTCTCTCTTGCCTTTGGAGTAGCTTGGCTTGAAATGAAGGCCCGAGGTCCTATTTATAGTTTTTATACGGTCATGATGGTAATTACGTCGGAGAGTGATTTGTGTTGGAAATTGGTGTCACTCTATTTTGATCACGCAGATTGCCAATTTAGTCAAAATGACAGGAGTACCCCCTTCCCCCCAGGCAGTTCGGGAGGAGGCCGCCGGCAACAGTGTGGGCTGCCGACAGCATGTATGGGGTGCAGCCCTGCATGGTCACGTGCAGTGGCCCACGCGGCCACAAGCCGCGGGATGCATGGCCAAAGTCCATGTGCTGCGCAGTAGCGCACAGTGCGCGAGCCTACTTAGTAACACACAGTGCACGACCCACAGCCCTACATAGCTTGTGGTACTTCAGAGCATGTTGGTCGGGCTTGACTCCATCTGAGGGTGCTTTTGGGTCTTTTCGGGTGATCACGGGTAGTCTGGTTGGTTTATATTTCCCCGTTTCCTTGGAATGAACCTCCCTGATTTGACTCAGAAATTCAGGGGGAACCCCATCAAATACCCCCAATTTTTTTGCATTGTGAACTGCAAAGCAACGAGCCCAAAAATTTCTAAGCTTGATGACTTTATCTCAGGTTTGTGGACTTAAGGTCATTTCAGCATGTGCTTGTCACAAGTTACTTTGGATTGCGGTGTGAAATATCCCATTGGTTGGGCTTTGATGTGAGTGGTGATGCCTTGGATCTACTTGTGTCTGCCTCGTGGATTGAAGGTTTTGCGAGGATGCCTGTACGACGATGCATGCGGTTGTCAAGGAAAGTTCGCGTGTACGGTGAATTCTTGTGACATGGAGCGATGTTATACCCCCTTATCTCGACACCGTGGAAGGACCAGCGGGCTTGCCGCTGCTAGAATACTTGGATTGAGCTTCTACAGACGGGGCCCGTTGATGGTGTCTGTGACTTGGGATGTTACAATGGTGCGAGATTTCACGTTTGTAGAACATAAGAAGTCCTGGTCCTTGGAATGGAGCATGGTCAGACAACTGAGCAGACCTTGAGATGATGGCTATGAAGGTAGGCTCCTTGTGGCTGCGTGCAATTGAACTATGCCTTGCGCTTGATTAGGACTTTGCATGTCGCAAAGGCTGTGGGGGCGCTCTGTCCCTTGAGCAGGTGTTGTCTTGAAAGATAGTGCTGGCAACATGGAAGCAATTGATTGTATCCGTGTCGTACATAAGCTTGACATGGTTTAATTGAGTATGGCCTTTACCACTTCTCTTCCTTAAACACGCGAGTTTTTGCGCGACATATTAAGCTTGCTACTTCTATAAGGTGTCGGTCTTGTGCGGTGAAGATACTACCATTGTCATCGGGCGGGGGATCATAGCTGTTGTTGAACCATTCCCCGTGGCTATACTTACTGCGATAACTTGGTGTCGTGTCACGCATTGTGGCGACTCAAGAGCATTTGGTGTTTTGGGTCCCTTGTTTACTGGGCGCTACTATTGTCGATTGTTGTCGAGTGTTAGCGGTGAGGGCTTATTACTGAAGTGAGAGGATGGAGGACATTTGCCCCCTGCGTTGGCAGTATGGATGGACCCAGAGTTCTGTTTGCTTCGTGAGGCGATGACAGATTTTGGTTTGTGCATGCTTCGAGAGGACACGGAACTTGGTGAAGAGACTTTAGTCACTTTTGTCCGAGGAGATGCAGAGTCCGTGTAAAGACTCCATCCATTCATATAGTATATACTAGAAGGTCCGGTCGGGGCCCCACAACATATACCACAAAACAGGAGGTGAAGTCACAGAGTGATACCAGAGTTGCGCATCCTAACTCATTTCATTCTAGCAGAAGCATATAATATACAACGGAACTTTAAACATGAATGCCCACCATATAAAGATCCACATTTATATATCACATGAATGTTCACCAAATACAAAGTTAGTTGGCCTTATGGCCTTACAAGTCCTTTTACATTAGTGGCTTCTAAAACATTAGCTCACAGGCCAGCAACATATAAACAAAGCACAGCAATTTCAGCTTAGCCTTCAAGGGCTAGCGGCGGCAGCAGCAATAACAGCAGGAACTTTAGCCTTTATATGTCCCGTTTGGTTCTCCAGCACCTGCACAGGGATAGACCACCCAACGGTGGTAAACAAGCCAACGATCAGCATTCAGCTGACCAATTTTATAATGACCCTACCCCTTTCCCGGAGCAGTGATATTCCTTTCCTGTAGGCATAGCATTTCACATGCAAATATATATGTATTCACAAATTGTAATCTCACACACATACATTCCATCACAACCGTCAACCATGCGGCCCAATGATCCGTGCACTCAGGGCTCATTCTTGGTGTACCGGCGAACCAGGGTCCCACCACCGTATCAGGGTTGCAACCCAACGGTAAAAGTTGAGCATTTACTCCATGGCATGCAGCCAGAGATTTTAGTCTTAATGACCCGGGATTGGCCCGTACCCCCCATTGTGTCATGGCGTGCAGGCCTAAGACTCTTGCTATGCGCTCCAATAGACCGTACTTTCAGGTCTTCAACTCGGACGGACATATCGCATGTCAGATCAGCCACCACCCGTTGCTCAAGTCTCCTTGCCATCACCTAATACCAATGTACTCGCGGCTACATAAAAGGCGCGGGTCGGTTTCACCTTACCTGTTTCCTTTCGGTGAGCTTATCAGCTCACACATAACTAACCCATCCTCACGGAGCTGGCTTCACATTCATCGGTTACCTAGGAGCCACGCTTCGCGTTAGCGACATAACTCAATTTCCATCCCCAGGCTTAACTGTACATCATAACATCCACTTGAGGGTATTTTCCTGGACTGCCATGCAAGTACTTCCTGCTATTCCCCTTCACAGGCACAACCCATCAAGCATTCCAAGCATCAAGGGTATTTTCCTGGCTTACCATACCAGTACTTCCTGCTACTACCCTTCACTGATACTACCCATGAACATCAAGCATTACAAGGGTATTTCCTAGACTTCCAATCTAATACTTCCAGCTACTGCCCTTCACAGCTACAACCCAACAACACAAGCATTATACGTGTATTTTCCTGGACTACAACTCCAATACTTCCTGCTACTGCCCTTCACAGGTTTAACCCATCGACTCCTAAACTACACGTTTTATCACAGAGTCTTCTCTAGTGCGTATATGCAACATCACCAATCCATACCAACCTGTCCAGATGGGCTTCACACAACATGTCTATTTTGTACTCCATTTTCGGATCTATATGCCAAATTAGTGGGGATTCCAAGAATCAACCCAAGGGAACCCGTCACAAGACACCATCTGGTGGGGGAATCCCATGCATATGCCAAAACAAAAGCCTTCACATGGCTAGGAAGAAAGATCGTTACCCTTGATGATCGTTTTGGCGCCATGAGCTCCGAGTCGGCTGGACAACACTGCAGCGGCCTTGCCACCACAACGCTTGCCTCAGATTGGGAATAGGAACTCCGCAGCTCCACCGATAGCCGGCTCCTTCCCTCCTTCTCCTTCTTCCTCTCATTTTATCTGTCTAGCTTTGTATAAAGATGAAGGCCAAAAGCAAATGAGGATTTCCTTCTCATCCTCGGCCTTAAGGAGACAGGGAGGAACCTCAGCCATCAGATCCCAGCTGAGGGATTGGACGACCACGATTTTGCCACAAAAATTGATTTTTTGCCTGACACGACCTGTGACACGCCCGTGTCACAGGCCGTGTACCTTAAGCAGCACACAACCGACCCATCCAGACCAGTACATGCCCATGTGACACGCCCGTGTCACGGGCTGTGTCACTTGACACGCCTTCAAACATGCCCGTGTCTGTGGCCATGTACATCAGGCTGCACAAAACCAACTTCATCCCGATCGGGACACGGCCAGTGACACGCCCGTATCACAGGCCGTGTACCATAAACACGACCGTGTCCTGCCCGTGTTCACCAGGGCTCAAATTCCCTGGGCACATCCCGTAAAGGACACGGCCTGTGACACGCCCGTGTCACAGGCCGTATGCCCACACACGGCAGCAGACACGCCCCAACTCAATTTCGTCGAATTGAAGTTCGTCGACCAGAGGAGGACACGACCTCTGACACGCCCGTGTCAGATGGCATGTTCCCTCATTTTTCGTAGAAACAAAATTTCGTCGACCACTCGTCGGCTGCTCACCCGAGCAGGACACGCCCTGGGACATGTTCATGTCCCAGGCCGTGTCACCCAACTTTTCCAAAGTCTGGGATTTGGGGTTTTACAACCCTCCCCTCATTAAAAAATTTCATCCCTGAAATTTGCACACAGGAAGGTAATCAGACATAAGTTTTATTCCAGAATCGTTTAATACAACTCGACACACACTGCATAACAGTTACAAAAAGAGCTCGGGAAACTCAGCTTGCATGGTTTGCTCTCGCTCTCATGTTAGCTCCTCACGGCCGCAATTGTCCCACCAAACTTTGACCATCCTGATTATCTTGTTCCACAACTGTTTATCGGCACGATCCTCGATCCGAGTGGGCCGAACCTTCGTCGTTAGCCCATACTCCACCAGCACTCGATCAGTCTTGATCACTTATGCTGGATCTTTGATGGCTCTCCGAAGTACCAAGATGTGAAACACATCATGTAATCCACCCAAGTCTACCGAAAGAGCTAGCCGATATGCAACTTCCCCAATTCGCTCTACCACTTCAAATGGACCAAGATATCTCGGGCTCAACTTTTTCAGTTGCCGAATCCTGGACACGCCTTTGAAGGGTTTGATCTTTAAGTATACCCAATAGCCCACCGCGAACTCCACATTTCGGTGCTTGGCGTTGTAGTATTTCACTTGACGATCCTGGGCTATCAATAGCCTCTCTCGAATAGTGCGTATCGTCGAGTTTGCTTCCTCGACTTCATTACATTTATACACTTTGGATTCGCCTGCTTCTGCCCAAGCTAACGACGTACGACACTTCGACCATACAGAGCTTCAAACAGTGCCATACCAATGCTCGCTTGGTAGCTGTTGTTGTAGGCAAACTCTACTAGATAGAGATGATCTTCCCATCTCTTCCCAAAGTCCAGGGCGCACATTCAGAGCATATCCTACATGGTTTTGTTGGTTCTCTCAGTATGGCCATCTGTCTGGGGATGAAAGGCCGTACTAAACATCAACTTTGTGCCCAACAACTGATGGACTAGCCTCCAATCATTCGAAGTAAATCGCCCATCTCGATCGCTCACGATGTTCTGAGGAACACCATGTAGCCATACAATCTGTTTAACATACAGCTTTGCCAAAATTTCCACGGCATTGTCCCATTTGTTCGGAAGGAAGTGTGCCACTTTTGTCAGCCGGTCTACAATCACCCAGATTGAATCATTCCCGCGCTGAGATCTCAACAACCTATGCACAAAATCCATAGAGATATCATCGAACTTCCATTCCGGAATCGGCAACGACTTCAAGAAACCGCCAGGCTTCTGGCATTCCGCCTTCACCAAAGTACAAGTTTGGCATTTGGCTATATAATGAGCGATATCATGCTTTAGTCCTAGCCACCGGAACAGTTTCTTCATGTCTCTGAACATCTTTGTGCTCCCAGGGTGAATTGAGTACTCCGTATAGTGAGCTTCGTACACCAACTCTTCACGTAGCTTACCCAAACTTGGGACGCACAAACGTCCCTCTTTCCTCAAATTGCCGTCATCCTAGGAGAATTTTCTCTCTGGCCTATCCTTGGCATAGCGTTGGAGACTTTCATCCAGCTCCGTTACTCGTCGAATCCTGTCCGCAAGGTCACACTACACCTCCATCCAGTTCAAACATGCATCGGCTATAGAATTCTTGTCAACACAAGAAATCTCTAACACTTTCAACTCCTGGATTAGACGTTCATTGTGCCTCAACAACCAATTTGCCCTTGCCGGAGCTCTCCGACTCAAGGCATCAGCGACCACATTTCCCTTCCCGGGAGTATAATGAATCTCAAACGTGTAGTCCCCAAGGAAGTCCAACCACCTTCGTTGTCGTATATTCAGGTCCTTCTGCTCCAATAAGTACTTTAGGCTCTTGTGGTCTTTATATATTTCCACTTTCATGCCATATAGATAATGACTCCACAACTTCAGTGCAAAGATCACCGCCGCCAACTCTAGGTCATGGACAGGATAATTTCGCTCATGCACCTTCAACTGGCGAGAGCCATAAGCAATCACTTTCTCATTTTGCAGAAGAACGGAGCCTAAGCCGCTTCCTGAAGCATCACTGTAGATCTCGAATCCGTCAGTACCACATGGCGATGTCAACATAGGCATCGTGGTCAACCGACACTTCAGCTCTTCAAAAGCTCAGGCGCACTCCGGCATCCAAACGAACTTCTGATCCTTTCTCGTCAGTGTGGTTAGAGGCAAAACGATCTGCGATAAGTTTTACACAAACCGTCTATAGTATCCCGCCAGTCCAAGGAAGCTCCTAACTTCGGCCACCAAAGACAACACTGGCCACTCCTGTATGGACCTTATTTTTGCTGGATCCACTATTATGCCCTCTCCGCTGACCACATGGCCCAGAAAAGCCACCGACGATAGCCAAAACTCGCACTTCGAGAACTTGGCATAGAGCTTATTCGTCCTCAATGTCTGCAATACCAACTGCAAGTGGTTTTCGTGATCGGCTTCAGATTTCGAGTACACCAGGATATCATCAATGAATATAATCACAAACAAGTTCAGGTACTCTCAGAACGTTCGGTGCATCAGGTCCATAAACACCGATGGTGCATTGCACAGTCCAAACGACATGACTGTGAACTCATAATGCCCATAACGTGTTCCAAATGCGATCTTGGGAATGTCACCTTCTCGAATCCTCAACTGGTAATAGCAAGACTTCAAATCCAACGTGGAGTAGACAGTTAATCCCACCAGCTGATCGAACAACTCATCAATTCGTGGAATCAGATACTTGTTCTTCTCGGTCAGCTTATTCAGTTCACGGTAGTCAATACATAACCGCAAACTACCGTCTTTATTTTTCACAAACAGAGCAGGCGCGCTCCAAGGTGACATGCTTGGGCGTATATAACCTTGCTCCAGCAACTCTTGCGATTGGATTTTCAACTCCGCCATTTCCTTTGGCGCAACGCGATATGGCGAGAGGGCCACAAGTTTCGCACCTGGCACCAACTCGATCGTGAAGTCAATCTCTCGCTGGGGTGGTAGCCCAGGGAGATCCTTGTGAAACACATCTGCAAATTCTGATACCACCGGAACATCGCTCACACCGGCCTTTGGCTCAACAGCCTGAATCAGCATGAAGTAGCACTCCGCGCCCTTCCGAACAGCCTTGATGACTTGGAGTGTAGACATCAACGTCGCACCCACTCCTCACAAACCCGCGAACTTCGTCGCCTGCTCGGTATCCCATCCCAGTGTGATTTCTTTGGCATTACAATCAATCAAGGCATGCTGCTCCGCGAGCCAATCCATACCAAAGATCACGTCGAATTCCGATATCGGCAATACAGATGCAGTCAAATAGAAATCATGACTTCCTATTTGCACCGCCACATCGCAAGCCTTATCAGCAAGCACCAAACAACTATTCGGTAACACCACCCTGACGCTATCTGTCTTCACATGACTAGGTATCCCAAGTCAAGCTATGAAATCTTTAGACAGAAAAGAATGTGAAGCACCTGTATAAAATAGTGCTCGCGCTAGCGTGTTCCGAATCATCACAAAGCCTGTGACAACCATGTCACACACACAAGAGACATACAAATATGCAATAAACAAAGCATGAAATAAGCAAAATAATGCAATAACTTAACTCGTACCTGTGACGACATCACTCTGCTTAATGGCCTCCTGCAGGCTAAGGTTATAGACTCGGGGCTGTGCCTGGGAGGCAGAGGACTCCACCACTGCCTTTCTCAGCATAGGATGCTCCCGCCTTCGTCTCACCCTTTGGTGGACCACTCCGACAATGCCGGGTGATATGCCCCACTTTTCCACATGTAAAGCAGGTACGAGTCTCCGGCCTTGAAGAGGCCCCCGACATTGCACCCGAAGCAACCGTAAAAGGAGCTTGTCCAACTTACTTGGACCTCTTGCCCCATTTCTTTTTGTAATATGACTTCCCAGGTCGGGGTACTTTGAACTCCGGCTGTGTCACATCCAAGGCCCTCTTCCCTTGCACCCTCTTCATGTCCCTTTCCAGTGCGCACGCAGTGTCAACCAACGCCTGTAATCCTTGGTTCACTGAACTTGAAAGCAGGAATCGCAACTCATCCCACAATCCTTCATATAACCTAATCGTTTTCCACTTCTCATCGGTGAAGATTGAACCTGCATACCGTCCCAACCTCATGAACTCATGCAGGTAAGTGTCAACACTGTCTTCTCCTTACGTTAGCCTTTGGAACTCGTTTTCCATGGCAATACGCTGTGCCGTCGGGAGGTGCTTTTCCAGGAAGAGTTGGGAGAATTCCTCAATCGACACTTGTGTTATTGGCCTCCCAGCTAAGTGGTGTAGTTCCATCTCGTCCCACCATAAACACGCCTCTCCGTCCAGTAAGAAGGTGACAAAGTGACCTTCTGATCTTCCTCCGTCCCGATCGCTGTCATTATCCGTTTGACGCGCGACAACCAATCCTCAGCCTGCGTAGGAGATCCTACTCCCGAAAACATATGTCGATTAAAGCTCATGAACTGCTTCAACTGCCTCTCAGCTACTCGAGGTGCCACATCCACAACAGGTTCTGGCCTCACCGCAACCTGTTCTGGCCTCAATGTCGGCTGCACCTGCCCTTGCGCCTGCCAAGTAGGCTGTGCTTGAATCATCGTAAACAAGGCCTCAGCAACTAATCACATAGTTTTTGCAGAAGGCAGATGGGTAGGCACCTCAGCTGGTGCTGTACTTTCATCAGAACGTTGGGGCTCTGATTGCCCAACACCACTTTGCTTCACCTTTAGGTGAACAAGACACGTACATTGGTGATCGCACACAAGCAATCACAACAAAATAGGAACACGCAGGTTCCTCAAACACATTTATTTGCATTCCTAAAGTGGACATTCAAGAGTTCCTTATTGTTCACGCGGTTCGCACGTACATGTGCTCGCCACCCCCATAAAAGAATTCGACCATAAATTTGAAAGGGAAAGACCGAGACAGCTGATACAAAAAATGTAACGACTCCATCCGTTCATATAGTATATACTAGAAGGTCCGGTCGGGGCCCCACAACATATACCACAAAACAGGCGGCGAAGTCATGGAGTAGTACCAGAGTTGCGCATCCTAACTCATTTCATTATAACAGAAGCCTATAACACACAATGGAACTCTAAACATGAATGTCCACCATTTAAAGATCCACATTTATATATCATAGGAATGTTAACCAAATACAAAGTCAGTTGGCCTTATGGCCTTACAAGTCCTTTTACATCAGCGGCTTCTAAAATATTGGCGTGCAGGACAACCACATATAAACAAAGCACAGCAATTTCAGCTTAGCCTTCAAGGGCTAGCGACAGCAACAACAACAGCAGTATGGACTTCAGCCTTTATGTATCTCGCTTGGTTCTCCAGCATCTGCACAGGGATAGACACCTAATGGTGGTAAACAAGGCAACGATCAGCATTCAGCTGACTAATTTTATAATGACCCTACCCCTTTCCTGGGGCAGTGGTATTCCTTCCCTGCAGGCATAGCATTTCACAGGCATATATATATATATATATATATATATATTCACATATTGTGCTCTCATGCACATACATTCCATCACAACCGTCAACCACGCAGCCTGACGATCCGTGCACTCAGGGCACATTCTTGGTGTACCGGCGAACCAGGGTCCCACCACTGTATCAGGGTCGCAACCCAACTGTAAAAGTTGAGCATTTACTCCATGGCGTGTAGCCAGAGATTTTAGTCTTAATGACCCGGGATTGGCTCGTAGCCCCCCATTGTGTCATGGTGCATAGGCCTAAGACACTTGCTATGCGCTCCAACAGACCGCACTTTCAGGTCTTCAAGTCGGACGGACATAACGCAGGTTGGATCATCCACCCCCCGTTACTCAAGTTCCCTTGCCATAACCGAATACCAATGTACTCGCGGCTACATAAAAGGCACGGGTCGGTTTCACCTTACCTGTTTCCTTTCGGTGAGCTTATCTGCTCACATATAACCAGCCCATCCTCACGGAACTGGCTTCACATTCATTGGTTACCTAGGAGCCACGCCTCGCGTTAGCGACAGAACTCAATTTCCATCTCGAGGCTTAACCGTACATCATAGCATCCACTTGAGGGTATTTTCCTGGACTGTCAAGCCAGTACTTCCTGCTACTCCCCTTCACAGGCACAACCCATCAAGCATTCCAAGCATCAAGGGTATTTTCCTGGCTTACCACGGCAGTACTTCCTGCTACTATCCTTCACAGGTACTTCACATGAACATCAAGCATTACAAGGGTATTTCCTGGACTTCCAATCTAGTACTTCTTGCTACTGCCTTTCACAGGTACAACCCAACATCACAAGCATTATACAGGTATTTTCCAGAACTACAACTCCAGTACTTCCTGCTACTGCCCTTCACAAGTTTAACCCATCGACTCTTAAACTACACGTTTCATCACAGAGTCTTCTCCGGTACATATATGTAACATCACCAATCCAGACCAACCTGTTCAGATGGGCTTCACACAACATGCCTATTCCGTACTCCATTTCCGAATCTATATGCCAAATTAGAGGGGATTTCAAGAATCAACCTAAGGGAACCTGTCACAAGCCATCCTCTGGTAGGGGAATCCAATGCATATGCCAAAATAGAAGCCTTCACATGGCTAGGAAGAAAGATCATTACCCTTGACGATCATTTTGGCTCCATGAGCTCCGAGTCAGCTGGACAGCACCGCAGTGGCCTTGCCTCCACAACGCTAGCCTCAGATTGGGAACAACAACTCCGCAGCTCCACCGGTAGCCGGCTCTGTTGGGTATTGTATCCACAATGTACCTGATTTGAAGAAGCCCCTGGACAAGCTAAGGTCAATAAACTATGTATTTGATAAACTTTTTCAAGTTGTACTTGCAGTTTTCTCCACGCTAAGCGCACACCAATGTCAGGGTGCAGTAGGTCAATATACACGGGTCTGCACGACGTAATCCCTCGTTGAGCAGATCAGTGTGTTGGCCTATGTGTACTCTCTCTATTGGAGTGCACTTACTTTCAAGTACAGGGCCGTTCATATGCAAGAAGAGACAAGGAGCATGGAGGATCAAGGAGCAGCTCCTAGGTGGAAGACGAAAATTCGTCCAAGGCAAATTCGACGAGAATCACCAAGTGATTCTCGCCGATTCGGCGAGAATCACTAGTGATTCTCGCCGAATCGACGAGAATCATCAGTGATTCTCGCCGACTCCTTCTGGCCATCTCAAAATGGTGCCAAGTAAGATTCGGCGAGAATCACTAGTAATTCCCGCCGAACCAGTGGCCAAGCAGCCCATGTACACAAAGTAAAATTCGTTGAGAATCAACAAGTGATTCGACGAGAATCACAAACGATTCTCGACGAATCGTCGAGAATCACTTGGTGATTCTCGCCGATTCGTCGAGAATCGCCTGCGATTCTCGCCGATTTTTACTTGGCGTTTTCTCAGTTAAATTCCTGAACCGGATTCTGTCTCAGTTAAATTCCTGAACCGGATTCTGCCTCAGTTAATTTCCTGGACCGGGATTTGGGGGATTCTTTTGTGGGTCCCACAAACGGTCATATTGAGAATCCTACAGTATTTATACACAGGTATTTTTGAACGGAAAAAAATACAGAAAGAAGCCGAGCAAGCGGAAACCCTAAAATCGCGATTTCTCTCCTCCGCCGCCGTCGCGCTCGAGCTAGTACGTCGCCGCCGCCAATCGTTCATCTTCCCGATCTCCGGCGACAGAAGCTTAGCAAAGCTTGCGTCTCACGTGTCTCTCCAGAGATCCCTTGTCTCTCGATTTGTTGACCGGGAAAAACTCCCCCGTCCGAATCGATCGAGACGACCGATCCTAGAGTGACCGTTGGTAGACCTAGTTTGCTTCGCAAAGAAGTTTGGATCTCAAAGCACTGCAGCAGCGCACCTTCGTTGCCGCCGACTCCGAACCAAGCCGCCACTCCGATTGCCGCCGCCGGTTCCGGGAGATCCTCTCCAAGTGAGACCAAGGTCGTAGACTCTTCATCGACTTCAAGAACACGTCGTCGAACAAAGAGGAACACCGTAGTCTCCAAAAGAAGTTTGTATCACGTTTACATTCTATATTTAATTTTGTTGTAAGGGAACTTTTGTTCCGAGTTGTAAGGGTTGGGTGCAATCCGTTTTGTGGGAGTGTTGACTCTCACGTGTGGAAGGGCTCCTTCCGTTAGTGAAGGGATTGGATTTCAATCCCGTTGGAGAAGTGACCGAGTCGTCCCTTGTTGGGGAGATAGGTCGAAGGGGGAAAGTGGATGTACCCAAGTCGGGGAACCACTATAAATTTGCTGTGTATTCTGTGTGCTGTGCTTGTTGTTTTTATTGTGCAGGTACATCCGTAAATTCCGCAAAAGAATCACACGTCACCTATTCCCCCCCATAGGTGCACATAGTTGACACTAGGTGGACTTTCAAGTGGTATCAAAGCGAGGTTACTCATCAAAAGGTTAACACCTTGAGTAGAATCCTGCCTCTAGTGTCAACAAGGAGACTTACATCTACTATGGACGGGCTCAAGTACTCCGGCAAGATCCCAGTGTGCAACAGACTCAACTTTCCTATCTGGAAGGAAAGGATCAGGTTCTACATGGAAGCTGTGGACCCTCGACTGTTCATGATCGTGCTGGAGGGACCTTATGTCCCCACTAAGGCCTCCACCATTGATCCCACCAAGAAAGTGCCGAAGACACTCTCTGAAATGGACAAGGATGAGATGGTCCTAGTGGGCCTTGACATGAAGGCAAGAAACATCCTGGTCAGTGCAGTTGATGACTCGATGATGCAGAACTTCAGCAATAGCAGGACAGCTCAGGAGATCTGGCAGTGTCTGATCATTCTTATGGAGGGCACAGATGAAGTGAGGGATGATCGGAGATCCCTTCTGAACCAGAAGTATGAAGCCTTCAGACAAGGGCCGAAGGAAGAGATCGGGGTCACCTACGAGAACTTCCTAAAGATTGTCAACGCCCTCAAGGGGTACGAAAGAGTGTTCACCAATGGTGAACTCAATGACAAATTCCTTAGGTCCCTTACTAAGGAATGGGACACTAAGATCTGCGCCATCAGAGAATTTGGCAGACTGGCAGAAACTGATCCACAAATTCTGTTTGGGAAGCTGATGTCCTATGAGCTTCAGCTGAACACCAGGAAAGCTGAGGAAGAACCAGAAAAGGCTGCTGCAAGAGAAAAGACTGTGGCTCTAAAAGCCAGTCACTCCAGAAAAGGGAAAAGCACGGTGTCGTACCGTGCCAGGAAAAAGGATGAGGAGGAGGACTCTGATCCATGCTCCTCCAGCTCAGAACTGTCGGAGGAGGATTTCTCCCTCATCACTCGAGAGTTCAAGAAGTTCCTCAAGATGAGGAATCAAAGAAAGAGAGACGGCTCCTCTTCCAGACATCAGAAGAAAAACTACTCTTCTGACAGGTATGCATCTAAACCCAATAAACATCGTTCTTCTGACATTATTTGCTTTGGATGTAATAAGCCAGGGCACGTCGTGGCCGACTGCTATCAAGGCAAGAGGGAAAAAGGAAAAGAAGAGGAGCACAAGTCCTCCAGAGACAAGAAGAAGGAGCGAAGCTACATCGCTAAACGGCCAAAGACACTAAGTGAGTCTGATTCCTCAGACTCCAGTGATGATGAAGAAGCCTACTTCGGGCTGGTGGGTCGATCGGACTCAGAAGGAGAATGCCCCACATTCACTGGGAAGGTAAAAGCTCACACCCCTCTCTCCGACTCCGACTCTGATCCTGAGTCTCAGGATGATGAACCTGAGGATGGCCCTTCGGCCCGTGAAGCTGAGCTCCTCGAAAAGTATGAGCTTCTGCTCAACACTTTCGACGAGTGCCGCAAGAGACTGAAGGCTGAGAAGAAGGAAGTAAAATTCCTTAAGGGTGAGTGTGTATCCCTAAGGGAAGAGGTCACTAGCTTGATCTCTCTCAGACAGGAGCACATTGACCTAACTTCAAAGCACTCAGAGTCTTTGAAGCTCCTTGATCTCAAGCAGGAGGAAGTCAACAAATTGGAAGAACTACTTGCGGCAGAAAGGAAGATCGTACAGAGCTTCTCTATGCCAAAAACAGTGCTTCCAGTCGTTGACACCTTCTCTGCTCAGGCCAAAGGAGCTGGCTTGGGGCATATTGGGGCATCTGGTTCTTCATCTAGGAGAAACAAGAACCAGAGGAAGAATAAGGCCGCCAAGAAGGCCTCTGCTGATGAAAAGGGTAAGGCTCCTCTCAGTCCTATTGCGTTCAGAAAGCCTGGCTTTCCTTGCAACCAACATGACTTTGAGTCAACATTTGGGCATCATTTCTGGCCCTCGGTTGCAAAGCCTAAGAGCCGGTATGACGGTTGGAACTTCCCCCGGAACTTTGGTGAGAGTGCCTTCAAGGCACCTTATGAGGAAATCCACATAGGAAATTATGGTCCGTTCTCTAGCGGACATAATAGAAAGCAGGCACCTAAGGCCAAACCTGTTATACAGAAGGTGACAAAGTCATGTGACTGTTGTCACCATGAGGTCTCCACCTCCAGATCCAAGGCCCCAGCTGCACCCACCGTTCCAAGGGTAAGGCAGGAGCCTAGGAAGAGATACAACAGGTTCGACTGTTGGTGCTGTGGCAAAGTCGGTCACTTTGCCGTGGATTGTTGGTTTAATCCAAGACATTACGAGACTCCCCATGTTAATAATGCGAGGCCGACCACTCGTAGGGTTAACCAACCGAGGGGGAGTGTGCTAACCAGGAATCTAGGACCTAAAGTCGATTGGGTTCCTAAGGCGAATTAATTTTGTTTTGCAGGAATGTCCAAAGGCCACCAAAACGCCAATCTGGTATTTGGACAGTGGATGCTCCCGGCATATGACTGGGACAAGAAGCCTGCTGCGTGATTACACTCCCGTCGAGAATGGACCCAAAGTCATCTTCGGAGGGTCAGATCGAGGAGTCACCAGAGGTTACGGTATGATTTCCAACGGTATAATCTCTATCACCGACGTGGCTTATGTTGAAGGGTTAAACCATAACCTGATCAGCGTAAGTCAGTTATGTGACAAAGGTTATGACGTTAAATTCTGCAAGGATAAATGTCTGATAATTTCACGTACCTCTTCTGAGACGGTATTATCAGGCATTAGGAGCAGAAATATCTTCTGCTTAGATTTTCTTAGTATAGATTCATCTACCCCCGTATGCCTTGTGGCAACAGGCAGTGCATCTCTTTGTGAACAATGGCACAAGAGATTGGCACATATTAATTATAAGACAATTAGTATGCTATTTTCTAAGAATTTAGTAAGAGATGCTCCCAGTATCAAGTGCATCAAGGATAGCCCCTGTCATGCATGCCAGATGGGCAAACAGATACGGGCTACCTTTAAGAGCATTGCAGACAAAGACTCTTCCCGATGTCTTTACCTGTTACATATGGACTTGTTTGGTCCAATGCAAGTTCATAGCTTGGGAGGCAAATCATATACGCTAGTGATAGTTGATGATCACTCTCGGTTTACATGGGTGTTCTTTTTGAAACGAAAGTCAGATACTTTTGACATCTTCACTAATTTTGTCAAGCAGGTTCAGAATGAATTTAACTGCTCCGTGGTCAAAGTCAGAAGTGACCATGGAACAGAATTCGAATCTGGTGCTATGACAGAATTCTGTGAAGAACACGGTATCTTTCATGAGTTTTCCTCCCCACGCACTCCTCAGCAAAATGGGGTTGTGGAGAGGAGAAATAGAACTCTCATTGAAGCCTGCACGACAATGTTGAAAGACGCCTCTCTCCCGGAATACTTCTGGGCAGAGGCTGTCAATACAGCTTGTCATGTACAAAACCGAGCATTGATCAACAAGCATCATCGTAAGACGCCCTACGAGCTACTGAAAGGCAGGAAACCAACCATGTCCTACTTAAGGATTTTTGGTTGCAGATGCTATGTACTAAATAATGGGAAGTACCCGCGTACTAAATTCGGTGAAAAATGCTTCGAAGGCATATTCATGGGCTATAGTTCCCATAGTCGGGCATATAGGGTCTTCAATAAGAAAACCCTAGTGGTAGAAGAATCAATAAATGTTGTATTTGATGAAGGAAGTTTGCTTCACAGCAACCCTTCCAGTGGTTTTCTTGAAGATGCAGGTGCACGATTGAAACAGCTGAGTCTGGATGAGCCCGCTAAAGATGACACTCCTAAGTATGTCAAAGTGTCCACCTCCACGTCATCAGAAAATGTCGAAGATCAAGATGGATCAAATCTCTTGGAAGAAAGAGAAGCCCAAGAAGTAGTTGAAGCTCCAGACGCCAGACTTCTAGAGCTCCGTCACGTGAGGGATCATCCTAGAGAACAGATCATCGGGGATCCTCGTGTCGGCGTCAGAACTCGAAGAGGTACAACTAACGAAGTATTGCATCTAAGCTTCCTGTCACAGGTAGAGCCAAAGAAGTTAGACGAGGCGAACAAGGATGCATCATGGATTCTGGCCATGCAAGAAGAACTACATCAATTCGAACGGTGCAAAGTTTGGACGCTGGTTCCCAGACCATACAAGCAGAATGTGATCGGCACAAAGTGGATCTTCAGAAACAAGCTGGATGAACATGGTGTCATTGTAAATAACAAAGCCAGGCTGGTGGCTCAAGGTTACCGACAGGAGGAAGGGATTGATTTCGACCAGACCTTTGCACCAGTAGCAAGGCTGGAGGCAATCAGGTTGTTCCCGGCGTATGCTGCAGTCAAAGGATTCACAGTCTATCAAATGGATGTGAAATCGACATTCCTGAACGGAGACCTGAAAGAGGAAGTATACGTCGCTCAACCCCCAGGTTTTGTCGATCCTACTTTTCCCAACCATGTCTACTTTCTTAATAAAGCATTATATGGGTTGAAACAAGCTCCACGAGCTTGGTATGAGACTTTATCTAGGTTTCTTCTTGAGAACAAGTTCTCTAGAGGTAAAATAGATAAAACATTGTTTCTCAGGGAAGTCAAAGGCAAGATTTTGCTGGTGCAAATCTATGTCGATGACATAATATTCGGCTCAACGGACAACAATCTTTGCAAAAAGTTTTCTAAACTTATGCAAGGAAAGTTTGAAATGAGCAGTATGGGAGAGCTCAAGTATTTCTTAGGACTTCAAGTGAAACAGTCTGAGGATGGAATCTTCATCTCTCAGACGAAGTTCACAAATGAACTCCTTAAGAAATTCGGTATGGAGAGTGCAACCTCTATGAGGACTCCAATGGGATCCACCATGTCTCTGGATAAGGATGAGAAAGGTAAACCTTTCGATGAAACCAAATACAGAAGCATCATTGGATCCCTGCTCTACCTTACTGCCAGTAGACCGGATATTATGTTCTCCACATGTGTCTGTGCCAGATATCAGGTGAACACTAAGGAATCTCACCATGTCGCTGCAAAGCGAATTCTAAGATACCTTAAAGGTACTCCTAATCTTGGCTTGTGGTACCCGAGAAACAATGATGTCGAGCTAATAGGCTTTTCAGATGCTGATTTTGCAGGGAGTAGGGATGACAGGAAAAGCACTTCCGGGACGTGTCAATTCCTCGGAAGAAGGCTTATCTCATGGAACAGCAAGAAGCAGAACTATGTGGCTACCTCCACAGCAGAATCTGAGTACATCTCAGCAGGCAGCTGCTGCGCGCAACTCCTTTGGATCAGAAATCAGTTGGTCGACTACAACCTTCAGTTCAAGGAAGTTCCAATGTACTACGACTCCTCCAGTGCAATTGCCATTGCCAACAATCCTGTCTCGCACAGCAGAATGAAGCATATTGAAGTGCGCTACCACTTCATTCGGGAGCACGTGGAAAACAAGGACATCTCTCTCTGTTATGTCCCCACGGACAAGCAGATTGCTGATATATTCACAAAGCCCTTAGACGAGGCAAAGTTCAATCTTTTCAAGACTGAATTGGGGATGCTCAATTATGAAGAATGAAGACTACAGAAGCTCCCGACTCATGCATGATCTGAGGGGGAGCAGGGAACTCCAGCGTGAGTACAGCTGCAAGAACTGAGGGGGAGCTAAGGGCCAAAGGTTACAGACCCCGATTTGCCGAAGCCGAAAAGGGGGAGATTACCCTCTCGGGGTCAAGGCTAAGGTGGCTCCAGCTTGCTCCAAAGCAATCGGTATTGGTAAGGGATGACTCCACTTAATGCTAAGTTTATGGCTTTCATTTGCTTTCCTTTCAATGCTAAGTTTATGGCTTTCATTGACTCCACTCAATGCTAAGTTTATGGCTTTCATTTGCTTTCCTTTCCATTTGCTTTATTCACCTTAGCTTGTAGGGTTTAGGCTTCTTCAAATAGGGGGAGATTGTTGGGTATTGTATCCACAATGTACCTGATTTGAAGAAGCCCCTGGACAAGCTAAGGTCAATAAACTATGTATTTGATAAACTTTTTCAAGTTGTACTTGCAGTTTTCTCCACGCTAAGCGCACACCAATGTCAGGGTGCAGTAGGTCAATATACACGGGTCTGCACGACGTAATCCTTAGTTGAGCAGATCAGTGTGTTGGCCTATGTGTACTCTCTCTATTGGAGTGCACTTACTTTCAAGTACAGGGCCGTTCATATGCAAGAAGAGACAAGGAGCATGGAGGATCAAGGAGCAGCTCCTAGGTGGAAGACGAAAATTCGTCCAAGGCAAATTCGACGAGAATCACCAAGTGATTCTCGCCGATTCGGCGAGAATCACTAGTGATTCTCGCCGAATCGACGAGAATCATCAGTGATTCTCGCCGACTCCTTCTGGCCATCTCAAAATGGTGCCAAGTAAGATTCGGCGAGAATCACTAGTAATTCCCGCCGAACCAGTGGCCAAGCAGCCCATGTACACAAAGTAAAATTCGTTGAGAATCAACAAGTGATTCGACGAGAATCACAAACGATTCTCGACGAATCGTCGAGAATCACTTGGTGATTCTCGCCGATTCGTCGAGAATCGCCTGCGATTCTCGCCGATTTTTACTTGGCGTTTTCTCAGTTAAATTCCTGAACCGGATTCTGTCTCAGTTAAATTCCTGAACCGGATTCTGCCTCAGTTAATTTCCTGGACCGGGATTTGGGGGATTCTTTTGTGGGTCCCACAAACGGTCATATTGAGAATCCTACAGTATTTATACACAGGTATTTTTGAACGGAAAAAAATACAGAAAGAAGCCGAGCAAGCGGAAACCCTAAAATCGTGATTTCTCTCCTCCGCCGCCGTCGCGCTCGAGCTAGTACGTCGCCGCCGCCGATCGTTCATCTTCCCGATCTCCGACGACAGAAGCTTAGCAAAGCTTGCGTCTCACGTGTCTCTCCAGAGATCCCTTGTCTCTTGATTTGTTGACCGGGAAAAACTCCCCCGTCCGAATCGATCGAGACGACCGATCCTAGAGTGACCATTGGTAGACCTAGTTTGCTTCGCAAAGAAGTTTGGATCTCAAAGCACTGCAGCAGCGCACCTTCGTTGCCGCCGACTCCGAACCAAGCCGCCACTCCGATTGCCGCCGCCGGTTCCGGGAGATCCTCTCCAAGTGAGACCAAGGTCGTAGACTCTTCATCGACTTCAAGAACACGTCGTCGAACAAAGAGGAACACCGTAGTCTCCAAAAGAAGTTTGTATCACGTTTACATTCTATATTTAATTTTGTTGTAAGGGAACTTTTGTTCCGAGTTGTAAGGGTTGGGTGCAACCCGTTTTGTGGGAGTGTTGACTCTCACGTGTGGAAGGGCTCCTTCCGTTAGTGAAGGGATTGGATTTCAATCCCGTTGGAGAAGTGACCGAGTCGTCCCTTGTTAGGGAGATAGGTCGAAGGGGGAAAGTGGATGTACCCAAGTCGGGGAACCACTATAAATTTGCTGTGTATTCTGTGTGCTGTGCTTGTTGTTTTTATTGTGCAGGTACATCTGTAAATTCCGCAAAAGAATCACACGTCACCTATTCCCCCCCCATAGGTGCACATAGTTGACACTAGGTGGACTTTCAGGCTCCTTCCCTCCTTCTCCTTCTTCCTCACACTTTCTCTCTCTAGCTTTATAGAAAGTTGAAGGCCAAAAGCAAATGATGATCTCCTTCTCATCCTCGGCCTTAAGGAGACAGGGAGGAACCTCAGCCATCAGATCCCAGCTGAGGGAATGGACGTCCACGATTTTGCCACAAAAGCTGAATTTTTGCCTAACACGGCCTGTGACACGCCCGTGTCATAGGCCGTGTAACTTAAGCGGCACACAACCGACTCATACAGACTAGTATACGCCCATGTGACATGCCCGTGTTATGGGCCGTGTCACCTGACATGCCTTCAGACACGCCCGTGTCTGTGGTCATGTACATCAGGCAGCACAAAACCAACTTCATCCCAATCGGGACATGTCCAGTGACACGCCCGTGTCACAGGCCGTGTACCCTAAACACGACCGTGTCCTGCCCGTGTTCACCAGGGATCAAATGACCTAGGCACATCTCGCAAAGGAAACGGCCTGTGACACGCCCGTATCACAGGCCGTGTGCCCACACACGGCAGCAGACACGCCCCAGCTCAATTTCATCGAACTGAAGTTTGTCGACCAGAGGAGGACACGGCCTCTGACATGCCCGTGTCAGATGGTGTGTTCCCTCATTTTTCGTAGAAAATAAATTTTGTCGACCACTCACCGACTGCTCACCCGAGTAGGACACGCATTGGGACACGCCCGTGTACCAGGCCGTGTCACCCAACTTTTCCAAAGCCTGGAATTTTGGGTGTTACAGTCTGTTCATGCGGTAGAGGTGAAGAACCTCTATTCGACCGTTCTTTAGGAGGACCCAAGTCCATCCAAATGTAGGTGGAGCAGCTGAGGAAAGAGAAGGCTCGACTAACTGTGGAGTTATAGGATGTTGAGGTTATGTGAGCGTCTATTATAGTTGAGTACAAAGGATATTATGGTTTTGAGATGGAGCAATTCCGTTCCACAGAGGGGCATGTTTTGAGATGATGGAGACTGATATTGATTTGCTTGTAGAGGACGAGCACGAAACCACATACTTCTTGGGTTTTGGGAAGGGGTTCCGAGTAGCTCGGAGGCTTCCGGAGAGCGATACCCTAGGCGTAGAGGATTCCTCGGACGACGACGCTGATACCATCATAGAGGGATGATCTTTGGAACTTCTTCTTCCTAAGTTCGCTTTGATTTACCTATTTTTACGTTGTAGGCATGCTTTCGCATCGTTGCATGTTTTTACTTTTTATATGATGATGTAGCTTATGCAACACCTTTCATTTGAGTGGGGAACCATTTTTCTTTTGGATCTGCTTTCTTTAGTTGTGTTTTTGGCACACGTATTCTTTGTGACAGAGTTGCGCTTTGCTTGAGCATTGTCTTACTTGCATTTTTGGGAGAACCGTGAACGTTGATGGTTTGGAGGTGACATGCCCCCACTTACTCATCCCTTGAGAGAGGATGGTGGAGAATCTTTGTTCGATCATGCTTTGGGAGAACCAGGGCCATACAAGAGGAGGTGGAGAAGTATCATTGTTCGATCACACTTTAGGAGAATTGGGGTTTGTCAAAGAGAAGGTGGAGCAGAACGTTTGTTCGATTGCACTTTGGGAGAACCGGGGTTCGTCCAAGAGGAGGTGGAGAAGAACCTTTGTTCGATCGTGTTTTGGGAGAACTTCGGTTCATCTAAGAGGAGGTGGCGAAGAACCTTTGTTTGATCATGCTTTGGGAGGACTGAGGTTCATTCAAGAGGAGGTGGCGAAGAACTTTTGCTCAATTGCATTTGGGAGAATCAGAGTCTATCCGGGTGGAGATGGCAAAGAATCTTTGTTCATTCATGGCTCAAGAGGAAGGGGGTTTGTCCAAGTGAAGGTGCAGATGAACCTTTGTCCATCTTACCTGGGAGGACCAGGGTCTGTCCGGGTAGAGGTGGCGAAGAACCTTTGTTCTTTCGCGCCTCAAGAGAACCAGTGTTCATTCAAGTAGAGGTGGTGAAAAACCTTTGTTCGTTAGTGCCTCATGAGGACCAGTGTCCATCTGGGTGAAGGTAGTGAAGAACCTTTATTCATTTGAACCTCAGGAGAACTGGGGTTTGTCCAAGTGGAGATGGCAAAGAACCTTTGTTTGTTCGTGCCTCATGAGTATTGGGGTCCATCCTAGTGGAGGTGGCAAAAAACCTTTGTTCGTTCACGCCTCAGGAGAACAGGAGTTTGTTTAAGTGAAGGTGGAGATGAACCTTTCCCCATATCACCAGCGAGGTGTAGAAAGACCTTTGTCTGTCTCACCAGGGAGGATCGGGGTTTGACTGGGGGAGGTGCTAAAAGGCTTTCTCCTGTCATGCATAGGAGATGCAGAAAGTCTATCGCCAGTCTCGCCATGCGATGACCCGTTTGCAATGGAAGGAAAACATAAGTTTTATTGCTGAACTCTGATCGTAAAGTGTTGAGGGGAGCTAAGGTGTGATCATGGTGGTGCCCCCTAATTCAGCGGGAGTTTCCATAGCGCTCATGGCTTCTCCTGAGACTTGGCAGTGATTCTTGATCACTATTCCTTTTCAATATTCCTTTGAACTGTAGTTATTGAGCTTTGATTTGTTTCATCCATTATGATGATCCTTGACTCGGTGGATGAGGTCACAGTAGCTGTACGATGTTTCGCTCATCAGCATGGAGTGGAATTTTCCTGGTCGGAGCCATCCGAGGAAGGTTCCATGCAGAAGCTTGGGGCGATGAATTGATCTATAAAAAGTTGGGTTAACTCGATAAAGATCTTTATTTCCCCTCCTTTAGGGGCCGAACCAGGTGTGAGCCACTCCTTTCAGAGTTGTTGGGAATGCTAGGCATAGGTGCAGGTCAGGGGCATTATACATGTGCATGTCATTTACAAAGTGCCTGATGTGATCTATAGGATCACCTTTCCCGTCAAATATCTCGAAGCTGGGGAACTCGATCCCACGTGGAGCGGGATATGCTAGGACCGATGGAGCTAGAAGGGATATAAAGTGGATGGGGCATCGCGCGTTTTTATCTTGGTGCCTCCTCGTCTCTACACTCCTTTTTTATCACATGTCTTACTTCCTCGTGGGTGAGTCCTCTATCGGTTAGAGCGGTGTCCTCCTTCACTGTATGAAAGTTTTTATGCGAATTCTTGGGAAGTTCGTTAGTGATTGCAGGGTGTGTGGAACTGTCAGCGCTAGATAATTCTTCTGCGATGGGATCCTTGGAGAAAATTTTTCCTTCAGGAAATATCTCGCTCGGGACCTATGGGGGGTTGACCTTCAAGAGCGATATCCGTTCGGGGAGAGCGATGAGCCCTCAAACTCCATAACACGGTAAGTGCCCTAGTGTGGTGCTCCCTTAACAGTCACTTTCATTCTTACCCCGATGTTGGGGACGTGGTGATGGTGGACCCTCCTTGAAGTGAGTCGTTGCCTGCGGGCGAGTTGGCGGTGGCTTGTTTGGCGCGCGGAGCTTCCATATGAGAAGTATTGCGTGAAGTGGAATATGGAGTGTTTGGTTATGTCTCGGGTTGCGATGTTTTGCCGAGGCATGCATTGCATCTGGCTCCTTCTTTGGATGTTAGACTCAAGTTCTTTTCCTTCTTCCCTCCTTGCTTGCGATGATGAAGTGCTTTGTTGGGAGTGATGCCTCCGGCGGCCGGTGCACAACACGTGGTGCATGTCACTATATTAAGTGAGCCATGACTTTAAGGTAATGATGGAGGGTTTGTCATCGTGAGATAAGCCCCAGAGGACTTAGAAGTCCCTAAGTCTCTTGGTGGGGCGAGCATCAGGCCCTGATTGAAAGAATTGGTTTCAAGATAACCTAATACACCTAGCGGGGGGGGGGTGAATAGGTTCAAATCATTTTTATTCTAAGGAAGATAATAAACTCTAGTTTTCTGTTGATTATACTATTAACACAGCAAACACATCACAACAATATATCCAATCACATAGTGCACAGGATTTATAGTGGTTCCCCAAGTATTGGGTACATCCACTTCCCCCTTCGCCTATCTAGTAGTGTGCTAGATTCGGCCTAACTTCTTCTCTTCACCTCAGATCCGCAGATCTTATAACTCAAAATCCAATCAAGGTTCCTACAACTCAGAGTGAGTCCACACTCCTACAGCTCAGGCACATAGCCCTACCTCAGCCTTCAACAAGGCCTACACCTCAGAGATAACAATCTCCTACAACTCAGGCTCGCAGCCCTACCACTCAGAGACCTAAATCTCCTACAACTCAGCCTTTATATAACAGGCTTACAACTCAGATCTAGAATAGATCCTACAGAAAATAGATTTTACAAAGTGTTTTACCACCACCCAGGTAGAGAGAGAAGGGATGGATGGTTTCTTGATCATTTCTTGGAAGAAACTGATGGCAGAGAACAACCACTCTTAGCTTTCTTCAAAGCTTCTTGAATCTGAACTCAGTAGGGTTGAATCTCCTGTGAAGTTGATCTTCAATCAGCTCCTTTCTTGATATTCAGATCACAGTCTGAATCCTTCTTAGCAGCCTGGTTCAGCAACTGCACTTGTGTAGTCGGAGCTCTCTCTCTCCAACTTCTTCATAGCTTTTCTGATGAAAATCGTCTTCAGTCTTATATTGTAACTGTTGTATATTTTCCAGTATTCTCAATCTGTCTATCTGTTGAAGGAGAATGCCTTTATATAGACTTTCTTCATGGTAACCGGCTGATCCAGTTTCTAACAAACTTCTGACAGCTTTGACAGTTACAGTAGACCGGTTAGAAATGACAGCTGTCAAGTCATCCAGTCACTTCTTGAACTCTGTCTCTGTCAGCAAAAATGTTGAGACTGTACTTCATTATGTGTCGACAAATAGACTAAGTGTCGACTCAAGTGGACTAAGTGTCGACACAAGCCTTGGTGGTGTCGACACAGCTCCTTTGTTGTTGATACTGCTTCTCGACACAACTTTCTGTAGAATGTGTAGACACTGATTCTGTGTGTCGACACAAACACTTCTCTTTAACTTTGTTGAATCTCTACTGTGTGTGTCGACACAAGTCCTGTGTGTCGACACAGTTGATGTCGACAAAGTCTTCAGTGTGTCGACACTGCCTCTTGGTGTCGACACAAACACTTCTCTTTAACTTTGTTGAAGCTCTGCAGTGTGTGTCGACACAAGTCCTCTGTGTCGACACAGTTGATGTTGACAAAGTCTTCTGTGTGTCGACACTGCCTCTTTGTGTCGACACAGTTATTGTCGACAATGCTTTACTGTGTGTCGATACTGCCTCTGCATGTCGACATAGTTTCTTCTGGTGTCGACACATCCATTCCAAGTGTCGACACAATTAACTCTAAGTGTCGACACAGCTTTTCTCCAGTGTCGACACAGCCTTCATAAGTGTCGACACAGCTTCTCCTGGTGTCGACACATGGTCTTAGAAATTTTTCTGCATTCCTGCATTTACTTAAGCTACACATATAAACTCAAAACAACATCAAATACACCTTGATGCATATCATTGAGTAGGGTGAAGCTTCTTCAAATCTGGTACACATTTTCCAATGTACCCAACAATCTCCCCCTATTTGGAGAAGTCATAACCCTTAGTCAATGGTATACACCATTCATAATAAATACACATTATGATGTATAACAACATTATATGACAGGGTAATTTCTAAACAAAACATATATAAACAATCATAACAGAATAATAATGCTAATACAATGAGCATTCATCATAGTTTTGTTTAAACTTACAAAAGTTTCTTAATCAAAAGTGTACATAGATTTCAACACTAAAGATTACAAAGTTGTAAACTCAAGTAAATCTAATCTAATGCTGATCTGGCTCCTTGATAACTATGTGTTTGCCTGATTTGATCTTGGCTTGAACAGGAGCATCAGTATCATCAGCTGGCTTCTTACTCTTTAGATCTTTCTTCTTAAGCTCTTCAGCCCTTATTCTTTGTCTTTCAAAGTAATGAAAAGGCTTTGGGAGATATTTGCTTGGCTCCTGAGCATTAGGAGGTAGCTTCCCAGCTTTAGCCTTTATTTTATATTGAACTATGGCTTCTTACCTGGCTTCATGCTTTTGTCATTCTTATTCTGAGTACCATTTGCCCCTATCATGGGTATGGTCCTTTACAACTTTCCAAGCAGTTAATATAATGTTCCTTGATGTTGGACTCCACTTCTCAAAATCAGGCTTCAACTCTGCCTGTTCTCTGAATCTTTTCTTTGACAATAGAGCTTCTTGCTCTTTGTTCAAAACTGTCTCTGGCACTGGCATATCTACTTTATCAAGGATAATATTTTTATTACCCTCTGGAGGACTGTACATAGACTGTACTTCTTGGTGAATCATCTCAAAATCAGCTGGAGGATAAATAACTTGGGCAACTTCAGCTTGAATCCCTTCTAAGTAAGCAGGTTGTATACCAGACTCAACCACATTGTCATCATCACAGAGGGGTGGATATCCAAGTGTGGCTCTGACGCTGTTAGATATCCATTTAGCATGATCAGAGCTAGCTTTGACTAATACTCTCTCCCCCCTTTATGACTTCTCTGGCCACATGATCCCAAAGGTCATCCTTTTGAAATCTGATTTGTTCATCAAGAAAATTAACACCATCTTTATAGAATGCCTTTAACTTTAGCAGCTGTCCAGAAATGGTCTTTTGAGATTGCTCAATAGCTGTTTTGACAGCAGCTAGGCCTTCTTGTAATTGCTTATCAAACTCCCCCTTATCAAACTCTGTCTTGGCTTTAGCCTTGTCCTCAGTCCGGGCAGTTGCAATATTCTTTAGTTCTGTAACAATCACATTATGTGATTCTATTAGATTATCATTCATTCTAATCTGATTCTCTAGAACATAGCCTTGTTTATGAGCTATATCATCAACTTGAGTCTTGATTTTCTCTTGATGGGTTGCTAGGAAGACCACAGCATTGCCTTCTTTGTGGAAATAATCAGTCATCTCCTTCTTATTTTGATTAACTTCAAATCTTATAAATTTAATATCCTTAGCCAAGGAGAATTGTAGATCTTTATGAGTTTCATCCATATATTTTTCCATGGCAATCCTTTGCTCATCTAGATTTACTTGTAATGATACTAATAAGGAGCTATAATCAGCTATTGGGGCAGATTGTGGAGCAGCAGTTTGTAATGCCTTCTTGTAGCTTTGGCTTCTCCTTTTGAAGACCATTAGCTTCCTCTTCTTAGCTCTTGTAGCTTCTTCATCCTCAGATGCTGAGGAACTGTCTATATTAACTCTATCCTTAGGACTAGGAGGCAATACCTGTTCAGTTCTAGGTAGCTCCCCCTGAGTTCCATGCTCCTCCCCCACAGTACTCACTTGCTCCTTCTCAATGTCAACTTCCTCCTTCTCAAGGTTTACTTGCTCCCCATCAAAGTGTGCTTTCTCCCCTTCAAATTCAGTTTGCCCTAAATCAGGGAACAACTCTTCAAGAGTCAACTCTTGTTGAGTTGGGACTGGAGACACTCTTATCTCTAGAGCATGATCAGTAGCAGATGTATCCTCCATGATAATATCTTGAGATTGACTGTGTAGTTGAGTTGGCTGGTAAACATTAATTAAGGATTCAGTTATTGTTTCATCTTTATCAAAGAGAATTGATTGATTAACCTCTTGTATTACCTCAAGGATAGTCTGAGTAGACATATCACTTTCCAAGTGTACTGGCTCTTCCTCAACATGAGGCTCCCCCTGGAGTGGATCTAGGTGGATGGGGCTAGCAGATGGTTGCTCCCCCTGCCTCTGTGCAAAGTCATTTCTTACTTCTATTACTGGTGACTTTCCAACATTTTCAGCCTCTTCCTCATTAGAACTGAAATCTGCTTGCTCCTCTGAACTACTGGAAGGTTCATGAGCCATTGTGGCTTTCTTCTGCTTCCTCTATGGAGGAGCTTCCTTCTTTGGAGTAGGCATGTCCTAAGTTAATACCCTCTCCCACCTGGAGATGATCCTGATGTAAATCCTTCTCATGTGATTTATCTTAGTCCCAGCTGACTGTTCCATCACTTCAGGTATTGTTCCAGCTAAATACAAGCTCACAATTCTTCCCAGATTTGGCTTCTTTATACTTTCCTTAATCTTCTCAAATATTACTGCTGACCAATCATTATTTAGTGTATAGATGATCCTGGTCATCAGGCTGAACATATAGGCAGAAATCCTATCATGCCCCCTTGGCTTACATAGAATCACTTTTCATACAACTTCAGACAAGAACTTCCCTTGCATATTCATACCTTTCCTGTTCAAAGCTGAGCCAATCTTCATGGTGGAATCCAGTCCACACCATTGAAGTGCTTCCCTTAGCTTAGATGCAGGTACATCTACTTCTTCTTGTGTTCTTAGTAGGTGAAGAACTTTCCTTAAACTCTTCTGGGTGAGTTTCACTTTTACTCCATGGACTGTGGATCTAATTTTGAGTCCAGTTTGATCTAGGGTAGAAGCACCAAAGAATTCTCGTGTCTCTTTCTTCCAAATATTAGTTGGTTCAGAAACTAAGAATTCCAAACCGTTTTCAGCTATTAGGGTTATCACTCCTATAATTTCTGATTCCGCTCCATCAAATGCGTTCCAAACCAATTCGTATCCTTCATGGACATTGTCCTCGATCTTTGGTGCCATTAGGGTTGAGTGAAATATTGGATTGAGAAGAGAGAAGGTGTCGACACAAGGTTGTGGTCTCGAAACTATGGAGAGTGTGTTGATAGACTATGTTGTTGACCTATTTATACCTTTCTAAATAAGGAAGGTCAAAAGACTCGTCAAAATCCTCTTAATGTGTCGACACTGTTGAAATGTATCTACACAGACTTCTAATGTCTCGACATAAGTGTTGACATCTATGTGTCGACACTTATTTCATCTTTACTCGATGAAATTTGTGTTTATCCTAAGTGTCGACACCACTTTTGGTTGTGTCGACACTACTTCTGGATATGTCGACACCACATCTCTGAAGTGTCGACACCTATTCCCTAGATGTGCCGACACCACTTTTCTGGAATGCCGACACCAACTACTATGTGTCGACACATACAACTTTTTGTGTCGACACAACTTTACTTAGCCAATTTTGTTAAACTAATCTATGTTCAACATTCCTAATTCAATTTTAAACTTATTGAATTTAGTTTCATCTAGAGGCTTAGTAAACATATCTGCAATTTGATAATCTGTTTTGACAAATTCTAGTGAGATGTCCTCTTTCTCTACATGTTCTCTAAGAAAATGGTATCTAATTTCTATATGCTTAGTCCTACTATGTGAAACAGGATTATTAGCAATAGAAATAACACTTGTAGAATCACAAAGCAAAGGTGTTCTACTTACCTGAATACCATAGTCTTCTAACTGGTGCTGAATCCACAACAGCCGTGCACAGCAACTTCCTGCTGCCACATATTCAGACTCAGCTGTGGAAATTGCCACACTAGTCTGCTTCTTACTGCTCCAAGACACCAATCTTCCACCTAGAAATTGACAGGTGCCTGTAGTGCTTTTTCTATCTTCTTTGCAACCTGCAAAGTCTGCATCTGAATAGCCTGTCAGTAGAAAATCTTCATTCCTATGGTACCAAAGGCCTAGATTAGGTGTGCCCTTAAGATATCTCAAAATCCTTTTTACTGCAGTAAGATGAGATTCTTTAGGGCATGATTGGTACCTAGCACAGACACATGTAGCATACATGATATCTGGTCTACTAGCAGTCAGATATAGGAGGGAGCCAACTATCCCTCTATAAAAAGTTTCATCTATAGGTTTCCCTGCATCATATTTGCTTAGAGACACACTTGTCCCCATAGGAGTTCTCATGGTAGTGGATGATTCCATACTATACTTCTTAATTAACTCCAGGGTGAACTTAGACTGGGATATGGACAAGCCATCTTCAGTCTGTCTTACTTGGAGACCCAAGAAGAACTTAAGTTCTCACATACTGCTCATTTCAAATTTTCCTTACACAAGTTTTGCAAACTTTCTATAAAGATTACTTTCAGTAGACCCAAATATTATGTCATCAACATATATTTGGACTAGGATTATCTTTCCTTTGGACTCCCTAAGGAATAGAGTCTTATCTATTTTCCCCCTTGAGAATTTGTTCTCAATGAGGAAAGTAGATAGGGTTTCATACCAAGCCCTTAGAGCTTGTTTTAATCCATACAAAGCTTTCCTAAGTCTATTGACATAAGTAGGATAGAGTGGATCAACAAAACCTGAGGGCTGCTCTACATATACTTCCTCTTTTAAGTTTCAATTTAAGAATGCAGACTTAACATCCATCTGGAATACTTTGAAGCCTTGATATGCTGCATAGGCTAGGAATAGCCTGATAGCTTCCAACCTAGGCACTGGAGCAAAGGTCTGATCAAAGTCTATGCCCTCCTCCTGTCTGTATCCTTTGGCAACTAGTCTTGCCTTGTTCTTCACTATGATCCCACTCTCATCCAGCTTGTTTCTGTATATCCACTTTGTCCCTATGACATTGTGGCCCTTTGGTTTTGGAACCAAATCCCAGACCTTGCACCTTCTGAACTGATTCAGCTCCTCTTGCATGGCATCAATCAAATGTGGGTTTAGAACAGCTTCTTCAAATTTTTTGGGTTCCACTTGAGATAACAAGCTAGAGCAAAGAACTGTGTTCAGATTCCTGCTCCTTATTTGTACTCCTTATCTTGGATCACCAATTATTTGATTTCCTGGATGATCCTTTAAGTGTCTAATAGCTCGAGGTAGTCTATCTTCAGGTTGAACACCTCCAGACTCTTCATTATGCTGCACCTCTTGGTTTCCATCAGCATCTAAAGAGTCTTGTACTCCCCCTGGACAACAGCCACCATTTTCCACTTCCTGATTTGCAATTGAATCTTCTGTAATGGTAAGCTTGTCCATTCTCTCATTTATACCTGTAGAACTGCAAGAACTACTTGTCAACTCACTGTTAATAAGTCTTGTTTCATCATAGACAACATGTACAGACTCTTCTACAACTTGAGTAATCAAGTTGTATACCCTATAAGCCTTACTATTATTGCTGTACCCAACAAATATCCCATCTTGGGATTTGGCAGCAAACTTAGTTAGATAAGACTTGCCATTGTTAAGGACATAACACTTGCAACCAAAGATCCTAAAATAGGATAAGTTTGGTTTTCTTCCTTTCATAATCTCATAGGGAGTCTTTTTGTGGATTTTGGTAATAGAAGCCCTATTGATCACATGACATGCAGTGTTTACTGCCTCAGCCCAGAAATATTCTGGTAGAGAAGTGTCACTTAATAGAGTTCTACCAGCCTCAATCAATGTTCTATTCTTCCTTTCAGCAATACCATTTTGCTGTGGTGTTCTAGGTGAGGAGAATTCTTGAAAAATCCCAAATTCTTCACACAGTCTTGTCATACTCTCAGATTGAAATTTAGTACCATGGTCACTTCTTATTTTGACCACTGTACTGTTCAGCTCATTCTGAATTTGTTTGACAAAACTATATAAAATACTTGGGGTTTCAGATTTTTGTCTCAGAAAGAACGCCCATGAATATCTAGAATAGTCATCTACCACCACAAAAGTGTAGACCTTCCTACCTAGACTATGAACTGGCATAGGACCAAATAGATCCATATGCAAGAGGTATAAACACCTCATAGAATCCTTGTTTTCAAGGCTATGAAAGGAGGATTTGGTCTGCTTGCCTTTTTGACAAGCTGAGCATATCTCATCCTTTATACACTTAACTTGAGGATCATGCCTCACTAACTCTTTGCTAAAGAGTTGGCCAATAGTCTTGTAGTTAAGATGGGCCAGCCTCTTGTGCCATTTAACACAATGAGAGGCTCTCTCATCAGCTACAAGACAAATAGGAGAAACATTATTCTCACACTCAAAGTTAAGACAGTACACATTTCTTTTTCTATATCCTGTCAATATGACCTTTTGATCACTTGAACTTTTGATATGACAACCATTCTTGACAAATGAAATATCATAACCTAAATCACTCAGCTGACTTATGATAATTAGGTTGTATTTCAAACCCTTTATATAGGCGACTTGAGTGATTGTAACTGAGTTATTAGAAATGTTACCAAAATCTTTGATGACTCCCTTTTCAGAACCACCAAAGATAACTTTAGGCCCATTCAGCATAGGTGAGTAGTCCTTCAGCAATCTCCTTGTTCCAGTCATATGCCTAAAACATCCACTGTCCAAGTACCATATAGGGGCACGGTAACTTGGACCCACCTGCAACACAGATTACTTAACCTTAGAACCCAAATAACTTTTGGGTCCTTGGTGCAAGTTAGTCTGAACTTTAACAAATTTGCCTGCAGCTTTTCTAACAGGCAAACTGCTACTCTCCTTGACACTGATATTGTGCCAAGATTCTAAGACAAAGTGGAATATCTTTCCACAGCACCAGCCCTCAAACTTATTATACCTTTGTTTAGGTACAACTTTAGCTGAATTATTAGCAGATCTATGGTTCTGTGCTGGGTCTTTGCCTTTAGAATTGGACTTAGCAGTCCATGCAGTTTTCTTATATCCTAATCCTGTCTTACCCTTTTAAGACACAAACTCATCAATCAAGGGTAATACAGATTTTGGCTTAGAAAAACTAGCCACTATCTCCTTTTCTTTCTGAAGTCTGTTTTCCAGACTTTTAATTTAATCATTCTTAAATGTGATTGTTCCCATTTGAATAACAGTTATGTTTTTCAATCTGGCAATCTCATTCAACTTTTGATCCAGCATCTTCTCAGAATCAGATGCAGCCATCTTAAGATCTGCACCTTAGCCTGAGTTTTGGCCAGGTTTTTGCTTTTCTTTAGTGCCTGCAACAAGTCCCCATATTCATCTATCAGCTGATGAATATCACCTTCAGACTCAGACCCATCCACATCACTTGATGCAGATGTTGCTGACTCTGACCCAGTACTACAATCTGAGTTTCTCGAAAAACATTGTACCTTACTAGGACCAGGATGATGCTGACACTTGTCTACTTCTAACACAGCCATCAGTCCCTTGCACTGATGGTATTCTTGTTCATAGATAATGTTCAGCACTTGTAGAAACTCATCTTCTTCATCTGCTGCATATAGACCAATGTATGCCTCAACTTCAGATTCTGACTCTGAAGATGATTGGTCTGTCAAGCTCTTCTCCTTCTTAGCAACAAAGGATTTCTCCTTCTTGCTCTGGTGTTGAATCTTTTTTTTATCAGCAGACTCTTTTCTTTTGTCTGGACACTCAACCACAACATGTTCAGGCCTATTACAGCAGTAACAAACTATCTTTGATGTTGTAGATTTGCTTGGCTTAGACCTGCTCCTGTCCTTCCTAGATGACTTCCTCTTTTGATAATAGTCATCCTTAGGCTGAGATGTGGAGGGCTTAGACTTCCACTGCTTCTTCTTCAGGAATCTCTGAAACTGCCTTGTGAAGGCAGCAAAGTCTTTATCTAAGTCACTGCTGTCTGAACTTTGGTTGTCTGAATTATCTGAAGCAATTTCAGCAACTATCTTTGGAAGTGATGAAGACATCCTCCTATTCTTCCTAGTGGCTTCAACCTTGAAGGCCACAGACTTTTCTCTATGCTCCCCTTTTGCACTTTTCTCTTCCTCTTTCCTAGCCATCAACTGCATCTCATATGACAGTAATTTTCCAAACAAAGTTGGAGGAGAGATATGTGCAAGTTTGGCCACTTCCCTAATGGCACAAATCTTAGTGTCCCAATCCTTTGTCAAGGATCTTAGGAATTTATCATTCAGTTCATATGTACTAAAGATTCTTCCATAGGACATCAGCTCATTTACTATTCTATAGAACTTTTTATAACACTTAGTTATACTATCAGACTTTCCTTGTCTAAAACTCTTATATTCCTGGTTCAGCATAGACTTTCTATCTTATCTGACTTCTTCAGAACCCTCCATGTAGACTATTAAAGTATCCCACATTTCCTTGGAGGTCTTGCAGTGAATTAAATTTTGAAAGGTTGAATCATCTATGACACTTACTATGATATTTTGGGCTCTTTTATCCATAGTTGCCAAGATGATATCATCCTTAGTCATCTCTGAAAACTCCTTGGGAATTCTTTGGTTTGCATCTAGAACTAACAGCTTCATTGGAATATAAGGACCTTCCTTTACTGTAATGTAGATCCTTGGATTAGAAGCCTCCATAAACAGCCTGACCCTTTCTTTCCATATTCCAAATATTTTCTTCCTGCATATGAGTAATTTCATAGAACCTAGTTCCTTATAATTTTCTCCTGAACCCATTTTCTTGATCTTTAATCTGCCTTATGGATCTAACTCAGACTGTTAAGTACTTATTTGAGTAACCTCGCTTTGACACCACTTGAAAGAATTGGTTTCAAGATAACCTAATACACCTAGCGGGGGGGGGGGGTGAATAAGTTCAACTCCTTTTTATTCTAAGGCAGATAATAAACTATAGTTTTGTGTTGGTTATACTATTAACACAACAAACACCTCACAGAAATATATCCAATCACAGAGTGCACAGGATTTATAGTGGTTCTCCAAGTATTGGGTACATTCACTTTCCCCCTTCACATATCTAGCAGTGTGCTAGATTCGGCCTAACTTCTTCTCTTCACCTCAGATCCGCAGATCTTACAACTCAGAACCCAATCAAGGTTCCTACAACTCAGAGTGAGTCCACACTCCTACAGCTCAGGCACACAGCCCTACCTCAGCCTTCAACAAGTCCTACACCTCAGAGATAACAATCTCCTACAACTCAGGCTCACAGCCCTACCACTCAGATACCTAAATCTCCTACAACTCAGCCTTTATATAACAGGCTTACGGCTCAGATCTAGAATAGATCCTACAGAAAATAGATTTTACAAAGTGTCTTACCACCACCCAGGTAGAGAGAGAAGGGATGGATGGTTTCTTGATCAGTTCTTAGAAGAAACTGATGGCAGAGAACAACCACTCTTAGCTTTCTTCAAAGCTTCTTGAATCTGAACTCAGTAGGGTTGAATCTCCTGTGAAGCTGATATTCAATCAGCTCCTTTCTTGATATTTAGATAACAGTCTGAATCCTTCTTAGCAGCCTGGTTCAACAACTGCACTTGTGTAGTCAGAGCTCTCTCTCTCCAACTTTTTCTTAGATTTTCTGATGAAAATCTTCTTTAGTCTTATATTGTAACTGTTGTATATTTTCCAATATTCTCAATCTATCTATCTGTTGAAGGAGAATGCCTTTTAAATAGACTTTCTCCATGGTAACCGGCTTATCTGGTTTCTAACAAACTTCTGATAGCTTTGACAGTTGCAGTAGACCAGTTAGAAATGGCAGCTGTCAAGTCATCCAGTCACTTCATCATGTGTCGACACAAATAGACTAAGTGTCGACTCAAGTGGACTAAGTGTTGACATAAGCCTTGGTGGTGTCGATACAGCTCCTTTGTTGTTAATACTGCTTCTCGACACAGCTTTCTGTAGAATGTGTCGACACTGATTCTGTGTGTCGACACAAACACTTCTCTTTAACTTTATTGAATCTCTGCTGTGTGTGTCGACACAAGTCATGTGTGTCGACACAGTTGATGTCGACAAAGTCTTCAGTGTGTCGACACTGCCTCTTCGTGTCGACACAAACACTTCTCTTTAACTTTGTTGAAGCTCTGCAGTGTGTGTCGACACAAGTCTTGTGTGTCGACACAGTTGATGTCGACAAAGTCTTCTGTGTGTTGACACTGCCTCTTGGTGTCGACATAGTTGTTGTCGACAATGCTTTACTGTGTGTCGACACTATCTCTGCACGTTGACACAGTTTCTTCTAGTGTCGACACAGCCATTCCAAGTGTCGACACAATTAACTCCAAGTGTCGACACAGCTTTTCTCCTGTGTCGACAGAAGCCTTCATAAGTGTCGACACAGCTTCTCCTGGTGTCGACACATGGACTTAGAAATTTTTTGGCATTCCTGCATTTACTTAACCTGCACATATAAACTCAAAACAACATCAAATACACCTTGATGCATATCATTGAGTAGGGTGAGGCTTCTTCAAATCTGGTACACATTTTCCAATGTACCCAACACTGATGTTACATTCATTATTTCCCCGAGGATGTTAGCATGGTGCTTATCTGCGCGCACCGCGACATGTTGCCAGCGGGTGAGTTTCTTGAGGCATGATAGTTAGATCACTTGCAAATCACACATTCTATTGTGTGTATGCCTCCTTTTACCATTGCCAGTAGTGTTGCTTTGAAATTTATCAGAGCTTTTGGGAACAATGACCAACAGACGACACAAAACTATTGCGGTCACCTGGTCTTTTCCATGGTCTGGAGAATCAGATCGCCTTAGTTGGGAGTCGAGTCGGGCGCTCAATCAGTTAAATAAAACCGTAGTGAAAGAAAAGTGTTGTTTTTGACTTGGAAAACCCGAATAAGGTAAAAAACAATGTGGCTAGAACTGTGTCAAGCCAAGATCCACTAACAACTTGGAGTGTTGCATAAATTAGTTTGATCTCATAGGGTGACATACAACTACTCTATTACACAGATAGAAAAAAATGATAAAATAACTAAGTACTCGGAGCCTCGGTGGAAGCGCTCCGGCCTTAAGACGTTGTCGAGCTCATGGAACCTTGGTGGGAGCATTCCAGATAGAAAATCTTCTAAGTCCATGGGGCTTCAGCTAGTTATGCTCTTATTGATGCAGAGCCTAGATGAGAGCGCTCTTGCGGAGGAGGTTGACATCACTTGAGGCGTGAGGAATTTGTAGCACAAGAAGAAAAGCGGAGTGAATTCCTGAGCAAAGGATCAGGCTAAGCCCCCGATCTCGGTGGAAAACCTCAGATCTCTCTCTTGCCTCTGGAGTTGCTTGGCTTGAAATGAAGACTTGCAGATCTATTTATAGTTTTCTAGAGGGTTATAGTGGTAATTGTGTCAGGGAGTGATTTGTGTTGGTGAATGACATCTCACCATTTCGATCACGCGGATTGACAATTTTGCTGAAATGACAAGATTACCCCCCTTCCCCACGGGTAGTTCGGGTGGCCCAGGTAAGGTGCCCGGATGCGGCGGCGGCTGGATGTGGCGGAGATCACTGACGGGGCGCATGAGAAGATGGGGGCGTGTGGTGCCACCCTGCATGGCGGCGGCGCTGGGCCCCGCCTTGCATGGCCACGCACAATGTGTGGCCCTGTATGGCTACGTGACTGCGAGGTGCGCGACCACTGTCTTGACTCCCTCTGAGGATGCTTTCGCGACTTTCCAGGTGAATGAGGCTTGTCGCACGCGGCTCGTCCGGTTGGTTAAGATTGCCCCTATGTTCTTGGACTAAACCTCCCTGTTTTGACTCAGGAAATTCAGGGGGAACCCCATCAATGTCGATTATATTTTTAAATGTAGGAAGCCAAAAGAAGTGATATATTTTAAAATATTTAATTTATATTTTTTATATAAAAAAATATTTTTATGTATGCAAAGTATAACAATATGTGCTTCAGGGTAGCTTAGTGCTCTTATAGTTCGAAGAATCGAATCACTTTAGTTCGAGAGTGATTCAAGTGTGCAAACAGTTAATGAGAACCAACAACAAAGAGGAGAAGACTTTTTACGCGGAAAAACTCCAAAAGGGAAAAACCACGGGTTCGGTTCGAATCTGACCAAATTCATTAATTTGTTTGAAATTACAAGTGATAGAGTTCTGCGGAGGATGATAGGCCACCGCTCCACTTATACGTATTTGAGAGTGAAGGAGCAAGATCTTCCTTAGAACTTTCAGGGGAGGCTTATAGACCTGATGCTAGTGGAGTCAACACTTGAGCGGTTAAGAACTTGAGCGTTAAAGAGACACTTGAGCACTTGAGCATTTGAACGCTAGAATGACACTTAGGGTCAGCTTGTTTCGACAGTGGAGGTTACAAATGAAGCTATAGGAATGGAGCTTTAGAAATGGAGCAGTGAGAATGGAGTTTTTTAGAATGAAGAAACAGTTTGGTAAAACAACGATGACAGAGCCGTTCACAATTGAGAAACAAATTGTTAAAATAGCAGTGACATTTTTGTTACATTTTATTATGAAAATAAATTATAATTACATTAATTATAATTAATATTTATTATAAATTTAATTTATTATTAATACTAATACATAATAATAAAATAGCCCCTTCTCCGACGGAAGACTGCACCATCTCCGCCAGAGCACCGCACCTTCTACGTTGGTGGGGAGGCAGCCCCTTCTCCGATGAAAGACCGCTCCTTCTCTACTAGAGCACCATCCCTTTGCCAGAGCAGCTCCAGAGCAGCATTGCCGCCAGAGCACCATGGCAGAAATCCTCAATCACCATTTTCAAGCTTCAATCGTTGGCGTCCATGGAAGAAATCCTTGTCGGCGTCCATGGCCGTTTGTTGCGTTGGTAATGCTCGTGTTGAAAAGGATATCGGAGCAGCTACCAGAGAGGGGCGTTGAGACTGGAATTTTGCTCCTCCGATGCCAATGCAACGCCGAAACAAACTGGAAAAATAAATTTTGTTCTAACACCAACGCAACGGAGGGAGACCGCCAAAAGAAATGGAGCCTTAAGCACTTGAGCTCTAGAGGGGCACTTGAGAGGCACTAGAGCGCTTGAGAGACACTTCAATACTTAGTGGCACTTGTGCGCAGAGCGCTCGATCCCTTGAGAGCTAGAGAGGCACTTGAGTGCTAGAGAAGAACTTGAGTACTAAAGAGACACTTGGGTGGTTGAGCACTTGAACGTTAGAAAGGCACTTGAGCACTAGAGAACTTGAGCACAAGAGAGGCACTTGAGAACTTGAGTGCTAGAGCAATAAAGTTCCAAATGTTCGTCAAAAAACCCTCAGAGTTCCAAGTTATCGCCGGAAAATCGTTTGAGCATTTTCTCTCTTCCTGGTTGCTTGTCTTCAAATGAAAGTCTAGTGACTTTTTTTATAGTTTTTCTAAGGGATGCCTTAGTAATTGTGTTGTCTTGGAATTTGAGTTGACGAATAAGCTTGGACGGTTCTCATCACATGGTTCACTAATTTTCGAAAAATGACAAACATGCCCCCGGACGGTCTAAGTGGTTCAGATAGTCTGGGAAAGCACGTTGGCGACGGCAGTGGCGGCAGTTACTGCGATGGAGACAGTGAGCGCGAAGGCGAGAGTGAAGATAAGCACGACATTGAGCATGAAGATGAGCACGACATTGAGAGAAGAGATGAGTGTGGCATTGAGCACATAGGAGCGCGACATTGAGCGCGACTTTGATCGCAACATTGTGCGTGGAAGAGCGTGGCATTGAGTGCAGGAACGAACTCGATGTCGCTAGTGGAGCCGCGCGCATAGAGCCGTGCGGCCCCCTGGGCGATGAAATTAGGGGTGAAAATAGGCCAGGCAGCCTATCAGGGGCCTGCGGCCTGGCCTGCCAACGGCCTGGCCTGGCCTGGCCTATTTTCTATTTACCCCAAAAATAGGCCTATAATTGGGCATGTTTTTAAAACAGGCCCAGGCTTCTATTATTAAAGCCTGACATGTAAGCCTACAGGTCGGCCTATATTATTTTTAAATAATAATTAATATGAATTTATTATTTAAATTTAAATATTAACCAAATATAAATTAATTATATATACCAAATTACAAATCGTATTTTAAGAGAGAGTTTTAAAAAATGAATTATTAAATAGATCCAAGTAGACCTACAGGCCAGGCCAGGCCTACTAGTTTTATAAAATAGGTCAGGTTAGGCATATATTTTAACCTACATCAGGGTAATAGGCCAGACTCAGGCCCAAAAATACTAATGTAGGTCGGGCCTGTTTTCTATAAAGCTTTAACTGGCCTTACCTATTTCCACCCCTAGCTGAAATCATCCCCCACGGGCATTGATTTCAATGCCCCTCCTGGGAGCTGAAATCAGTATCCAAGGGAGCTGATTGCAGCGCTGCCCTGGGAGCCAAGTTACTGTTCCATGGGGGAGGCATTGAAGCTTCTCCACCTAGGGGCTAGGCTGTCACACACGTACTGGGAGAGTTTGTGCACAGTATCACACACACTATTCTCAGTTGTGTAACTCGCAGTTACACACAAAGTCCATGAGAGTTATGCGTTCAGCTTTCTCATGAGTCCCTCTATGCATCCTGACGTCCATTTGATGAAAGTCGAGCCCCCCTATGTGTTCTGACGTCCATTTGAGTAGTCAAGTAAATTCAGAATTGCTCGAGAATAAGTCCATTAGAATGTATCGACGAGCCGACCGAGGTCATGATGAAAATTTAATGGTTTGGACGAATTGTTTTTGTTTACTAATGTTTTAAATAATGTGATTATGTAGCGGTTGTATAAATGTTGGTTAAAAATGTTGGATTGTGCTCAAAGCATCCCCATGATCGTCAAGTTTGGAACGATCTACTCGTTGCCCTTAGCATGTGTATTTATAAGCAAACCCTAAATACCCAACTGTGGGTTATTGGATTCATATCAGATTCTAACCGCAACCCATTAAGAACCTGTCACACCTATTTCAATATACCTCAACAATCTCCTCCTATATTGAAAATAGGTGTGAGCACAGTACAGGTTACTTAAACAAGAGTTAATAACGACCAAAAATTGAGTTTTCAAAAAACATAAATATGAGCTTTAGAATAAAGAATATCTAAACTCAAACACATAGTCCCAAACATAGCAGTAGGAAATCTGAAAGAAAAACTCAAACTGAAAATTGATCTATGCAAACAGCAGATCATCTTCATCCGGGTCGAAATCAACTTCTCTCCTCCAATCTCTATTTGTTCTGCAAACAAACACCATAAGAATGTTATGAGACAAATCTCTATGAATTCTAACATTTACCAATCAAAATTAAAGTTATTAGTTATAGCAGTAAAATAATGTAATACTCAAAGCAGGAAGAAAGAATCACATATCAACATCTCTATATAATTTACACAAAATTAGAAAATTAATTTCATAAAATCAAACTATGTTCCATCAAATATTAAGATTATTATTCACCATTTCATAATTGTGTTATATCATCAAGTTTGTAATGATACAATAGGTTGTGACCATCATAGAATCAAGTTTTGAAAGATATAATTAATAATCATAACATTAGGACTCATATCAGCAACTTCAGTATTCCTTTTTGGAATGATACCCAATTCAGCCTTTGAATAAAATAATTGCGTATGTCCTCAAGTTTGGAATGACTGACAACTAATCATCTCTAGATTTCATTAGATAGTATCTGAAATACTTCAGTGTACTTAACTCTAGATGCTTGAATGTAGCCAGACTACGATTCTAAAATTTAAAACATAATCAAGGCATTTAGTCCTACTAAATGGACTTTAATCCCATCTCCCCGATGTTTTAGTTGTTAGAACCTTACATAAGCCCTTGGTAAGGACATCTACTACATTATCTTTTGATCTAACGTCCAAAAGAGAGGTTATCCCCTGACTGGTGAGATAGGTCAATCAGACATGTTTCATCCTTAGCTGCCTTCGCTTTCTGTTGGGTCCATTGATCCCAATGTCCTAGATTTGTAAGAAGTCAAATAGGTCAGTGGTATACACATAGTTGTATTTGATGTATGTTTGAGTTCATGCATACAGGTTGGTCTTTGTCACAATGATTGGACATATAGTTCAAGAGACAATGACTGGTCGACTCAAAGTGAGGCTGGCAGTTCAGAAAAATACCCAAATCCTGAAACGTTGAGTACGACAAGCGCACTCAATGCCATACAGCTAATAGCGCTGAGAGAAGGCTTGCAGTCAAACTTACAGTATTGAAAAGGTAGAAATATGGCTGAGTCTACAGGCGTCGAGTGAGCTCAACTCACTCAACTCCATATGGCCAGAATCGTTGAGTCAAGGACATTCTGTCAACGTCAAAGTACAAAAGTGTTGAGTGAAGCTCATTCATTCAACTCCAAGTCAAAAGGCTTTGAGTCTAGTCTTCCTGTGAAGAAATAAGAATTCGACTAAGTCCAGAATCATTAAGTGAAGCTAGTTTACTCAGCGCACTTAACACCAAACTTCAGCAAGAAGGGAAGATTGCAGAATATCAGGCTAAGTATAAAAGCATTGAGTGAAGCTTATACACTCAACGCTCTCAACACTTTTAAGCAGAAATGGCAAAATAATATGGCTAAGGCAAAAAGCATTGAGTGAGGCATATACAGTCAATGCTCTCAACAGAGCTGAAGAAAATTCTAAGTCCAGAATCGTTGAGTATTACTTATTCACTTTTTGTCGAGCTGAGCTCTGCGTTCGTCGAACTAAGTTCAGAGTTCGTCGAACTCATCTTTCACTTTTTAGCCGAGCTGAGCTCTGGGTTCGTCAAATTGAGTTCAGAATTCGTCGAACACAGCTTTCACCTTTTCATCAAGCTGAGCTCTGGGTTCGTCAAACTGAGTTCAGAATTTGTCGAACTCAGCTTTCACCTTTTCGTCGTGCCGAGCTCTGGGTTCGTCAAACTGAGTTCCGAATTCATCGAACTGATCTTTCACCTTTTCGTCGAGCTGAGCTTTCGGTTCGTCAAACTGAGTTCAGTATTCGTCAAACTCAGCTTTCACCTTTTCGTCGAGCTGAGCACTAGGTTCATCAAACTGAGTTCATAATTCGTCGAACTCAACTTTCACCTTTTTGTCGAGCTGAGCTCTGGGTTCGTCTAACTGAGTTTTGAGTTCGTCGAACTGAGGATTTCTAGAAAGATGCTTGATTTTGCTAAGTCCAGAATGATACTGACATCAGCAAAGTCAACAAGTCAACGAATTTCAGATTTGTTATTCAAATGCAACAATTCGACATTAACATCATCGCCAGTCTATAGTGAATCTCAATTTGATTAAGCTGAGGTTTTAACCACTGTTAAAACTGGGACATGTGTCAATCATCCCGCAAATTGACGAGATTATAAATAGCAGCTGAGATCAAGATTAAAAATTAATTAATTCATTCTGAAAACAAGAAGCGGGAGTTCGTCATCTTCATCCTCCATTATTACAGAGACAGAACTTCAAATTGATAAATCTGAAGGGTTTCTGAGTTCACTGGTGAAATCAACATATGCTACAGCAAGTACAAAAGATATCTCTGAGGAAGACAAATCAGTCTAGGCAAGACCTAGCTTAAATTGCTTCACGATTCAATATGAGACAAATATGAAGATCATTTTCTGAATCGAAGAGGAAGAAGATATCTGTGCCAGATTCTGACTGGACAGAAGAATAAGGCAGAAGAATTGCAATCTACCTTACAGGTTAGCTGTTTAAAGATAGTCTTCCCCTCTATCATCAACAACTACAGAATCAAGATTCTAAGGAATTTCCAGTACAAGTCGTAGACCATTGAAGATCAATTTTCTTGTTGCCGGGAAGCAGATAGGGCTGAGATTTTCTTAGCACAGGAAGAAATGGACTCAGTGATCAATTTCTCTTGAGTCGAATCAACATTCCTCTTTCAAAATCTATGGATCTGTGATATATCTGTGTTGAGCCTTAGATTGATTAGGCTATGTGAGAGATCTGTGTGATCTTATTATAAATCCTAAATTATAAAGACTGTGAGAAGGATCTGTTAGATCTATGTTAGGGCCATGGGCTTGTGATTGGATCCTTGTGTGGATCTATGTGGGGTTGTTTCTCACAACTTGTGTTAAGGGAAGTTGTGTCTGTGTTTGGTAGTCAGTAGATTGCTGTGTGGAGTGCTGTGAACCTATGTTATAAGTCTTAGTGCAAACTGACTGATTCGGTGGGATCATGCTGTAATCTCTGAGGAGCCATAGTTTTTGGAGAAGAGCCTTGTCTAACATACTATTAGAAAGGCGGAGAGGGACAGTGTATGTACCCAAACACTGGGGAACCACTATGAAATCTGGTGTGCTGTGTCTTGTGTTTTGTTGTGCTCAGTATTGTGTTCTTGAAAGCTGAATTATGTATACACAATATGACATAAGTCATAGAAGGTTTTAAAGAACGATAAAAAACTACAATAACCTATTAACCCCCCCTCTAGGTGATTAACTAACCTTGTAATCAAAGACTTTTAATTAGTATCAGAGGGAGGTTACTCAAGAAAAGACTCAAAAGTCTGAGTAGATCTCCAAGGTAGTTGTTAGAAGGTTAAGATGGGTTCAGGAGAGAATCACAAAGAGCTTGGATCCATGAAACTTCCTCTCTACAAGAATGAGACTTTTGACATATGGAAAAAAAGGTCAGATTGTTCATGGAAGCAACTGATCTTATTTTCTATATCACAGTTCAAAAAGGACCCTTCATCCCAATGAAGACATATGTCCTTGATGAAAATATTAAGACTCCAAATAACTACACAGAAATGACTAAGGATGATGTCATCTTAGCAGCAATGGATAAGAGGGCACAAAACATTATATTTAGTGTCATAGATGACTCCACCTTTCAAAACCTGGTGCACTGCAAGACCTCAAAGGAAATGTGGGACATCTTGATAGTTTACATGGAAGGTACTGAGGAAGTGAGAGATGATAGAAAGTCAATGTTAAATCAAGAGTATGAAGCTTTCAGACAAATAAGGGAGGAGACCATAACTAGTTGTTATGAAAGGTTCTTCGTGACAGTTAATGAGCTAAAGACCTATAGAGGGGCCTTTAGTAATTATGAGCTAAATGATAAGTTTCTTAGGTATATTACTAGAGACTGATACACTAGGATATGTGCCATTAGAGAGTGGGAAAGCTAACAGATACTCCACCATCCACACTGTTTGGAAGACTGCTTTCATATGAGATGCAACTGACATCAAGGAAGGAGGAAGAGAAGACTAACAGAGTCCAGACCAAAGAAAATTCTATGGACTTCAAGGAAGATAGCTCCAAGAGGATAAAGGAGAAGAATCCTTCTCCCATAAGAAGGCCAGCTGAGTCAGATGATTTAGATCAAGAGGAATCAGGCTGTAATATGATTTTTAGGAAACGACGTCATTTCAAATTTTTTTATAGATAAAAATAATATGATAATTTTTTTTAAAGTTTTTTGTTTGTTTTTTAAAAAGTAGTTTTATTATTATTATTATTATTATTATTATTGTGTTGGCCAATTATTTATATATAGGTAGAAGTAATGGTGCTCCAGAGTTCAAAATAACAATACAAAATTCCCCGGCAATGTCGCCATAAACTTGATGTGGGTTAAAACTCAAAAAAATATTTAGGGCACGCGGCGCCCCGGGTGGTTTATTTAGAAAAAGTGGATTTGGTTTTATTTAGGAAGACGGGGAGTGCAGATTTATTATTTGGATATAAAACAGTTGAAATCGAGTTTTAATGAAAGGAGGTAAGTGCATCTATCGCGTGTAGTACATGATATTCCAGTGAGGAATATCGGAGTCGTATTGTTCTCGGGGACGGGTTGATTATTTCTACTCTTCCCTGGATGAGACTATTATTTTACCGAAAATTATCTTGTCGGGATATTATTTATATATATTAAAATAGAAAATAAAAGCATTAAAATGGAGCCGATGAATAACTTAACGCAACTGTATCTAAAAGAATTTGAACTAAAATAAACTTTTAATAAAAAGAGATCCTAAATTTCAAATTAATTAAGGCGGAGACTTGGTCGTGGAGGTTTCACAAACATGAGCTCACCTATCTATAGAACTATCGCTCACCTGAACATTAAGACTATTCGACCGAGCTCTCGTCCGATGAAGGATTCCTATTAATGCCCGCATTACGCTAAGAACCCCGCTATTGGGTGGGGAACCCAATCCGGTAGAATTTTACGCCTCCTCTCTCGAGGGTTAGTGCGGAACTCCATTTACTAAGGGGTGATCGGTCCATACGCATGACCTCTCGGCTAGCTAGCGTTTGGACTACGAAAATAGAGCTCACACATTGATATGTGGTTCTACGCGTCGTAAACAAGGGGCAAACCTTAAATAATTTAATTAATGTGAAAAAAGTACCTTTAATTATTTAAAGCGATTTTATCTATCCCAATGCTCTTCGATACTGAGAGCTAAGAGCGGTTAGCCACTCATCGGAATGGGGACAGCTTGCGGAAAGAAAGCAGTAAAATCAAAGAAAAAAAATGAAAGCAATAAATGAAAGCAGTAAAGAAAGCAGTAAATTGTAAGTCCTACTCAAACGAGTAGGCGGGAAATGAAAGTAGTAAATGATAAGTCCTACTCAAACGAGTAGGCGGGAAATGAAAGCAGTAAATGATAAGTCCTACTCAAACGAGTAGGCGAGAAATGAAAGCAGTAAGTGATAAGTCCTACTTAAACGAGTAGGCGGGAAATGAAAGCAGAAAAATTACAAGTCCTACTCAAACGAGTAGACGAGAAATGAAAGCGAGTGCTACTCAAATGAGTAGGATGAAATAAATGCACACACGTACGCACTCTACAGAATGAAAACACACACTCACTCTACTGAAATAAAAACACACACATACACTCTACTGAAATAAAAACACACACTCACTCTACTAAAATAAAAACGCACCCACACACTCTACTGAAATAAAAACACACCCACACACTCTATAGGAATAAAATAAAGCGATAAACTCTAACTCACATACGAACACACTCTACATGAATGAATAAAAACAATAAAAATTATCTCATACACGCACGCACACATACGAAAAAAGCGAAGAATAAAGTGATTGGAAAATTAAAATGATTACATTTTGACCGGTACATTTTGTTAAAAATACATAAAAAGCAGAAAGAAAAATTAAACAAGCAAAAGTTTAAACAAAAATTAAAGTGCTCGATAAATTAAAACGACTATATATTCATTCTTATAACTCCGTAGAGTGCTAAAAAAGTAAAAAGAATGAAAATTTTTATAACTAAACGAGAAAATCTAAGTTAGAGAAAAATGAAAACTACTTTGAAAATATTTTTATAGATTTATAAGAAGGAATAAAAAGCTATAAAAAATGCATAAATGCTAAAAGAGCTAAGTAAAATGAAGGAAGAAAAACATAAATTTCGCAAACTATACTCATACACGCACACACCCATTTTAAAGACGAGAAAAATAAAGATAAAACAAAAATAAGATTGCTTAAGTAGGGTGCCCAGATGCATTCCAAAACCAGATAAGGAAAGAAAAACACGTATTTTATTAAGTAAAATGTAACGCCCCGAAACTCAAAAGAGCGACGGGAGGCGTTTTGGGCCAAATTTGGAATTTGGCAGGGGGCACACGGCCTGGGACACGGGCGTGTCCTAGGCCGTGTCAGGCTCGAGTCGACGATTTGGCCGTGAGTCGATGATCGTCGAGCAGCAAACATGGCCCGATACACGGGCGTGTCTCAGGGCGTGTCGAGCTCGTGTCGACGATCTGCCAGGGAAATCGACGATTTTCGCTCGACGATGTATCGAGAAAGGGAGCACGGCCTAGGACACGGGCGTGTCCAAGGCCGTGTCGGGTGGTCGACGAACTGCGCTCGACGAAGTGTCGAGACAGTAGACACGACCTGGAGCCTAGGCGTGTTTGGGTTTGACATGGGCGTGTCAAATAGGATACGGGCATGTCCAAGACCCGTGTGAGTCTCGGGTTATTTTCGGGGCTGTGTCGATGGGGGCACATGGCCAACCACACGGTCATGTCCGTTTGAACACGGGCGTGTCAGGTTAAACACGGGCGTGTCGGGACCCGTGTAATTTTTGTAACGCGTTGATTTTGACAGAGAATGAGGGACACGGACCTGGACACGGGCGTGTCACAAGCCGTGTTTGGCCCAGGTTTTACTTTTCAGCTACGAATCATAGCCATTCGTTTCCTTATTTTGGGATCCGACGATTGGGGGTTGTTCCTACTGGGATATACCCGGGATTGGGCCTTTGAAACCCTCATTTCACTTGAGTGGTTCTCTTTCTAAGTCTAGAGAGAGTGGAGAGCAAAGGAGAAAGAAGAAGCCTTGATCCGGTCACCGGCGGAGCTTCGGAGCTCCAAATTGCGAACCGACTTAGGATCTACGGAGGCAAGGAGAGTGCGGTGCTATTCATCCACTTATATTTCCATGGCGCTAAGGAAGAATGCTAGGGCAATGATTCTCTACTTGAGCATGTGAAGCTCTACTTTTTTTACATAAGGAAGCCCGCTCTCGCGAGTTTGCGGTGAGTTTGAGGCGCTCCTTCGGGTAGACATGAATAGTCCTCGTTATATACATGTAGAGTCCGTAACCGAGAATGGATATAGGCATGATGTGTGAAGCCTATCCGGACAAGTTGGTCTGGATCGGTGATGTTGCATTGCATAAATGGCCGGAGAAGACTTCGTGAGATTGGTTGTTTTCGGGTTTTCTACGTGGTAGATTACAGCGGGGAGCCTTGGGGATTAACTCCAAGGTGCACCCAGAAAACTGGGCAGATATGTGATTCTGCCAACATGGTGGCCTGGGAGCCAACTTAAACATAACCGGGTTATGTGAAGTGTGTGACAAAAACGGGACTCTGTAGAAGTTTGACCTGCGTATATGGCTTAAATTGTCGTTGCGATGCGAGCACGGGTTAGGCGGTACCGTACCCGTTCTATGTCGTTTGGTGTGAGCCGTTGGCATAGATGAGGGTCTTCGACGGTCTATGGCTTAAATTGACGTGACACATGCTGGGAAGACAAAATGCTCATATTTTGGCCGTCAAAGTGGCGGTGGTGAGACCTGGGTGTCTATGGCTTAAATTGACGTGACATTGACCGGTTCACCGAGAATGTGCCCTGAGTGCACGGGGCGTGTGACCGTTCGTGCCAACGCCTATGATGCAATGTATTTATATACTGCTTGGTTATGCTAATAAAGTGCAGGGAAGGAGAATTGCAGCCCCGAATTGGAGGCAGTGATGAGTTGTATATATACATATTTTTATGTACTTAAATTAAGTCTTAGTTTTCGTCATTTTTAGTTGTTTTTGTTTAATAAATTACTCATATTTTGTAAATTTTATATTAACTTAACTTTAATTTTGTTTCCTGAAAATTACAGGAAAAATCCCCAAAATAACAAGTACACGCCCGTGTTCCTTGGGTCACGCCCGTGACTAGGGCGTAACACGTCAACAACCAGTGATTCAGCCAATTTCCGAAGAAAAAAACGTCGACACGCCCTGCCACACGACCGTGTCAATCCGACACGGGGCGTGACCAAGCCCGTGTCCATCCTACTTGACGACTTCAACTCGACGATCGTCGACTCTGCGCCACGGCTAGAGTCATGCCCGTGACCTGGGGCGTGACTCCTCTTTCCGCTCGACGAATTTCCAACTCGACAATTTCCGCTCGATGTTTGTCGAGTGTCGACTCAACCCGACATGCCCAGCGTCACGCCCATGACCTGGGGCATGACTTCTCCACCTGGCCCGACAAACCGCCGCCGACGACTTTCGATGCAAACGTCGCCCAGTTCAACCTCCCCGACACGCCCACCGTCACGCCCGTGACCAGGGGCGTGACCGCCGCATTTGCGGCCGCAAAGTCAAATCTCCGTCAAATCCGTCACTTCACCAAATCAGTTGATAAATAATGCTAACACGCCCCCTGACACGCCCGTGTCGGAGGGCATGTCCGATGAAATTTTTTGTTTATGAATTGACCCCTTCTGTTTTGAGCTGCTGTTCCACTTTTTGAACCACTTTGCTTAGGTTACGACTGTTCTTGGGGGTTGTTTATACATTGTAAGGGAATTTTCTCTCCCCCCTTTTTTATGTATTTGTTTTATGTTTATTGTAACCATTTTTCACTTAATAGAAATGTTTAATTTCTCCTCTATGATGTATGAAAATCCGCCCAAGCGCCCTACCTTAAGTAATTTTTCGTTTCCTTTTTTGTGCTTTTTATGTTTTACTTTAGCCTTTGTAACTAGTTTAACTTAGGAATTTATCAATTTTCTAGCCGTTGTAATCCCAATTTTATTTTCATTCTCTGTACTTGTTTAGGTGTAGTTTGTTATTTCTACGTAGTTTTCATTCCTATGGGTTTATAAAAATGTTTTAAAAGGTGGTTTTTAAATTTCTTTCTTTAACTTAGGCTCTTTAGGATCGTAAAACTTTTTGTTCTCTTTTAGTTTTATTTCCACTTTTTATGGGTTTCTATAAAGTTATAAGAATGAAAACGTAAGCGTTTTAATTTTTCGAACACTTCATTTTTGCTTTTATTTTCAAAACATTTTGCCCGTTTAAATTTTATTTCTTCTTTTTACGCATTTCTACCGCATTCCATCGGTAGAAATGTATTCATTTCAATTTTTCGAGTACTTGCAATTTTCGTTTATTTGCAATTTTTTTGCTCCTTTAAATTTTATTTTCACTTTTTATTCATTTTTGCCGCATTCCATCGGTAAAAATGTAGTTGTTTTAATTTTTCGGTCACTTAGCTTTTCCTATTATTTTGTACTTGTGCGTGCGTGTATGAGTTAGTTTTTATAGCTTTATTTCAATTCTATAGAGTGTGTGCATGAGTTGCATTTATTTTCGCCTACTCGTTAAGAGTTAAATGACTTACTTTAATTTTCTCCTACTCATTTGAGTAGGATTTGTGTGCGTGTGTTTTACTTTCAAGTAGAGTGCGTGAGTGTTAGCATTTATTTCTGCCTACTCGCTAGGAGTTAAATGACAGGATTTTATTTACTGCGTACTCATTTGAGTTAAATGGCAGGTCTTTATTTGTTTGTAATAATTTGAGTAGTATTTGTACTAGCATTTTATTTACCGCCTACTCAATAGAGGTAAATGACCGATCTTTATTTTAATAATTGGAATGGACTTGTAATTGCATTTATTTTCTCCTACTCGTTTGAGTATGGCTTGCTTTCATTTTACCGCCCACTCATTTGAGCCGGGACTTGCACTTTTACAGCTTTCATTACAGTTCTACTCGTTTGAGTAGGACTTGCAATTTACTGCTTTTCATTTACTGCTTTCATTTTCCTGCTTTATTTTACTGCTTTAATTTTTTGCTTTTTCACCGCTGCCGTCCCCATTCCGATGAGTGGCTAACGTTCTTAGCCCTCAGTATCGAAGAGCATTGATACAAATAAAATTGCTTTAAATAATAAAAGGTCTCATTTTTCTAACTAATTAAAATCACTTAAGGTTTGCCTTGGGTTTACAACGCGTAGGACCACATAATTGATGTGTAGGCCCTATTTCCGTAGTCCATACGCTAGCTAGCCGAGAGGCCGTGCGTATGGACCGATCACCCCATGATAAATGGAGTTCCGCACTAACCCTCGAGAGAGGAGGCGCGCCAACTCTACCGGATTGGGTTCCCCACCCAATAACAGGGTTCTTAGCGTAATGCGGGCATTAAGAGGAATCCTTCGTCGGACGAGAGCCCGGTCGAATAGTCTTAATGTTCAGGTGAGCGATAGTCCTAGAGATAGGTGAGCTCATTTTAGTGGAACCTCCACGGCTAAGTCTCCGCCCTAATTATTTAGAAATTTAGAATCTCTTTTTATTTAAAGTATATTTTAGTTCAATTTTATTCAGTGCCATCGAGCTAAGCTCTTCATTGGCTCCACCTTTTTTATGCTTTCATTTTTATTGCCTTTTTTATTATATATATATATTACTCTACAGGTAATTATCGGTAAAATAATGGTCCCCTCAAGAGTAAAGTAGAAATAAACGAACCGACCCCGAGAACAATACGACCTCGATATTCCACACCGGAATATCCTGTACTACTCCCGATAGGTGCACTTGCCTCCTTTCGTTAAAACTCGATTACACCTTTTTATATCCAAATAAATAAGTACACGCGCCCCGTTTTCTAAATAAAAACCAAATCCGCTTTTCTACTTAAATAAAATCGCCCGGGGCGCCACGCTTCGTAAATCTTTTTAGAGTTTTAAACGCATTATGTTTTCGGACTTGATGCGAAAAATATTAATCAAGTTTTTGGCGTCGTTGTCGGGGAAATTTTTTTTGAGTCGTTATTTTGAATTCTGGAGATCTATTAATTTTACCTATATACATAAATATCAAAAAAATTTTACAAATGGCCAACAAAAAACCTACTCATAATAATAATAATAAACTACTTTAAAAAAACCAAAAAACAAACTTAACAAAATTATTATTATATTATTATTATCTATAAAAACACAAAAATTGAAATGACGTCGTTTCGAAAAAAAAAATAACTAAAAAAAAAAATAAAAAAACTCTAAAAACTTGAAAAACTATAAACCTTAAAAATCTAAAAACTCTAAAAAACTAAAAAATTAAAAACTATAAAACTTATAAAAAAAATCTAAAAACCACTAAAAACTCTAAAAACTAAAAATCTAAAAAATCTTAAAAAAAACATCACAAAAAAATTCTCTTATATATTTTGTTCTTTTATTAAAACAAACAACAAATTTTTTTAACCTAAAAAATAATACTAATAATAATAAACACTCGAAATAAATAAAACTTTTTTATCGCTTCGACACTTTCACTCTTGTGCACTCTAGGGGTCCGCATTTCTGTAGCGCTCCTATAGCTAAGACGTTAGCTTCGAGTCACACTCACTTGCCCCCTACCGCCCGCAACCTTTTCGCCGAGTTTATCATTTTTGTTTTTCGCTCTTTCTTTTTAATAATGCAGGGTTCCATATGGGCCTCCCCGACCTCATCTTAGGGAAGCTTCTACCTTCCTTTTTCTTTTTGTTCATACTTCATTTTATATATTACTGTTTCACATCCTTAGATTGCAACATTGGGGACAATGTTGGATTTAAGTATGTGGGTGTTTTCTTATTTTTCTATTTCTGCACTTTGATATTCTGCAATTATAACAAAAATCATCAAAAATACAAAAAAATTGCAAAAATTCAAACCTCTTTAAAGTTTTTGTTCTTTTTTGTTTTTATAATCAAAAATCTAAAAAAATCCATAAAACAAAACAAAAATTCAAACAAAAAAAATATTTTTTTTACTTTGTAAATTTTTTAAAATCTTTCTCTTTCCTCCCCCACTCTTCTTATTTGTAAAAAAATCGCTTTTTAGCAAGCCCGCGACGTTCGACTCATCGGACCAACCACCTTAATAAGAGTCTGTTCGCGGGCCAATAACTAAAAAGTAAAAAAAAATTATTTACTTTGTAAAATTTTTGTAAATAATTTGATAAAAAAAACTAAAACATCAAAAAAATTTGAAAATCCAAAAACTCCTAAAAAGATGATAAACAAAAATTCAAAAAAGTTGATAATCACTCAAAAAAAAAACCCTAAAAAAATGTATTGTTAATTATGCAATGAATAATTCGAATATCTCAATTCTTAAGCCTTTTTTGCTCTCCAAAAATATAGTTGCGAGTTAATTTATAAGTGAATTTTAGTTATTCTTTGCTTACTTTTCGTTTATTAATTGGAGATCGATAGATTTAGATATCTGGGGTTAAGATTTAAAAATTTTTTGTATGCTTTTTTATTTAGAAAGAGACTTGTTTTCAGAATCACTTCTACTTATCAAAATAGTTGCACATTTATTTTGTTAGAAAATAACAATCTTAGATTTCAAGTTATGATAACTCCAAGTTTTTTTTTGAAATTTAGGAATGTTTAATTTATAAAGGTTGCTCTCAAAAGTTTTTTTTAAATCTAGTTTTATTTTTGAAAAAACCCTATCATTTTTTTTTATGTCATACTTGACATGATTTCGATCTTAAAAGATCCTATGTCAATGAGAATAAGATTTCATTCCGTAAACATAGACATCCAATATTTGAAAAGATTATATGTTACGAAGTAAGAGGATAAAATTCATTACTCCTATACATATACATTGGATTATTATGGAGATTGTAAAAAAATTATGTTATGAAAAATAAGATTTCGTTTTCCTAACATCCACTTTCGGAAAAAAAATTATTAGAGGTTCGAGCGAAAAAATATACCCTCGCCTCTAAAAATTCTAAGCCTTCTTCATATACCACGATATCTCCCTCAGCCAAATTCAAAAAATTCTAGATTTATTTTTAAAAATCTGTTTGAGAGCATAGTTTGTAAATTAAATTATTTCCTTTAATTTTTCCAAGCTACAGTTTCATAAATCCAATCTATTTTTGTTAGCCTCACAAATAAAATTTTTGCTATCTATTTGCTTATAACGAGAAATCTTTTGCTGAAACTATTCATTTATTTAAATTTTTGGCATACTTTAGGATTTAACTCGTATGCCACGGAAATTCATTTTGATCTTTCTTTCAATTAAGGCAAGCGGTAGTTAAACATATGATTTCTTTAATTTCTTATAAGTTCATTTCCAACTTTTGCTCTGGAATAACAAAAACTTAAGTACGGGGGTATATGATAAGTTGTATATATACATATTTTTATGTACTTAAATTAAGTCTTAGTCATTTATTTTCGTCATTTTTAGTTGTTTTTGTTTAATAAATTACTCATATTTTGTAAATTTTATATTAACTTAACTTTAATTTTGTTTCCTGAAAATTGCAGGAAAAATGCCCAAAACAGCAAGTACACGCCCGTGTTCCTTGGGTCACGCCTGTGACCAGGGCGTGACACGTCAACAACCAGTGATTCAGCCAATTTAAGAAGAAAAAAACGTCGACACGCCCGCCCACATGCCCGTGTCAATCCGACACGGGGCGTGACCAAGCCCGTGCCCATCCCGTTCGATGGCTTCAACTCGACAATCATCGACTCTGCGCCACGGCTAGAGTCACGCCCGTGACCTAGGGCACGACTCCTCTTTCCGCTCGATGAATTTCCAACTCGACAATTTCCGCTCGACGTTTGTCGAGTGTCGACTCAACCCGACACGCCCAGTGTCACGCCCGTGACCTGGGGCGTGACTTCTCCACCTGGCCCGACAAACCGCCACCGACGACTTTCAATGCAAACGGCGCCCAGTTCAACCTCCCCGACAAGCCCACCATCACGCCCATGACCAGGGGCGTGACAGCCGCGTTTTCGGCCGCAAAGTCAAATCGCCATCAAATCCATCACTTCACCAAATTCAGTTGATAAATAGTGCTGACACACCCCTTGACACGCCCGTGTCAGAGGGCATATCCGATGAAATTTTTTGTCTACAAATTGACCCCTTCTGTTTTGAGCTGCTGTTCCACTTTTTGAACCACTTTGCTTAGGTTAGGGCTGTTCTTGGGGGCTGTTTATGCATTGTAAGGGAATTTTCTCTCCCCCTTTTTATGTATTTGTTTTATGTTTATTGTAACCATTTTTTACTTAATAGAAATGTTTAATTTCTCCTATATGATGTATGAAAATCCGCCCAAGTGCCCTACCTTAAGTAATTTTTCGTTTCCTTTTTTGTGCTTTTTATGTTTTACTTTAGCCTTTATAACTAGTTTAACTTAGGAATTTATCAATTTTCTAGCCGTTGTAATCGCAATATTATTTTCATGCTCTGTACTTGTTTAGGTGTAGTTTGTTATTTCTACGTAGTTTTCATTCCTATGGGTATATAAAAATGTTTTAAAAGGTGGTTTTTAAATTTCTTTCTTTAACTTAGGATCTTTAGGATCGTAAAACTTTTCATTCTCTTTTAGTTTTTTTTCCACTTTTTATGGATTTCTATAAAGTTATAAGAATGAAAACGTAAGCGTTTTAATTTTTTGAACACTTCATTTTTGCTTTTATTTTCAAAACATTTTGCCCGTTTAAATTTTATTTCTTCTTTTTATGCATTTCTACCGCATTCCATCGGTAGAAATGTATTCATTTCAATTTTTCGAGTACTTGCACTTTTCGTTTATTTGCAATTTGTTTTTGCTCCTTTAAATTTTATTTTCACTTTTTATTCATTTCTAGCGCATTCCATCAGTAAAAATGTAGTTGTTTTAATTTTTCAGTCACTTAGCTTTTCCTATTTTTTTGTACCTGTGCGTGCGTGTATGAGTTAGTTTTTATAGCTTTATTTCAATTCTGTAGAGTGTGTGCATGTGTTGCATTTATTTTCGCTTACTCGTTAAGAGTTAAATGGCGTGCTTTAATTTTCTCCTACTCATTTTAGTAGGATTTGTGTGCGTGTGTTTTACTTTCAAGTAGAGTGCGTGAGTGTTAGCATTTATTTCCGCCTACACGCTAGGAGTTAAATGGCAGGATTTTATTTACCGGCTACTCATTTGAGTTAAATGGCAGGTCATTATTTGTCTGTAATAATTTGAGTAGTATTTGTACTAGCATTTTATTTACCGCCTACTCACTAGAGTTAAATGACCGGTCTTTATTGTAATAATTGGAATGCACTTGTAATTGCATTTATTTTATCCTACTCGTTTGAGTAGGACTTGCTTTCTTTTTCCCGCCCACTTATTTGAGCCGGGACTTGCACTTTTACAGCTTTCATTTCAGTACTACTCGTTTGAGTAGGACTTGCAATTTACTGCTTTCCATTTACTACTTTCATTTTCCTGCTTCATTTTACTGCTTTAATTTTTTGCTTTTTCACCGCTGCCATCCCCATTCCGATGAGTGGCTAACGTTCCTAGCCCTCAGTATCGAAGAGCATTGGGACAAATAAAATTGCTTTAAATAATAAAATGTCTCATTTTTCTAACTAATTAAAATCACTTAAGGTTTGCCGTGGGTTTACGATGCGTAGGACCACATAATCGATGTGTGGGCCCTATTTCCGTAGTCCATACGCTAGCTAGCTGAGAGGCCGTGCGTCTGGACCGATCACCCCTTGGTAAATGGAGTTCCGCACTAACCCTCGAGAGAGGAGGCGCGCCAACTCTACCGGATTGGGTTCCCACCCAATAGCGGGGTTCTTAGCGTAATGCAGGCATTAAGAGGAATCCTTCGTCGGACGAGAGCCCGGTCGAATAGTCTTAATGTTCAGGTGAGCGATAGTCCTAGAGATAGGTGAGCTCATTTTAGTGGAACCACCACGACCAAGTCTCCGCCCTAATTATTTAGAAATTTAGAATCTCTTTTTATTTAAAGTATATTTTAGTTCAATTTTATTCGGTGCCATCGAGCTAAGCTCTTCATCGGCTCCACCTTTTTTATGCTTTCATTTTATTGTCTTTTATATATATATATATATATATATATATATATATATATATATATATATATATATATATATATATATATATATATATATATATATTACCCGACAAGTAATTATCGGTAAAATAATAGTCCCCTCCAAGGAAGAGTAGAAATAAACGAACCGACCCCGAGAACAATACGACCTCGATATTCCACACCGGAATATCCTGTACTACTCACGATAGGTGCACTTGCCTACTTTTGTTAAAACTCGATCATACCTTTTTATATCCAAATAAATAAATACGTGCGCCCCGTTTTCTAAATAAAAACCAAATACGCTTTTCTACTTAAATAAAATCGCCCGGGGTACTGCGCATCGTAAATCTTTTTGGAGTTTTAACCGCATTAAGTTTTCGGACTTGATGCGAAAAATATTAATCAAGTTTTTGGCGCCGTTGCCGGGAAAAGTTTTTTTGAGTCGTTATTTTGAATTCTGGAGATCTATTAATTTTACCTATATACATAAATATCAAAAAAATTTTACAAATGACCAACAAAAAACCTACTTATAATAATAATAATCAACTACTTTAAAAAAAAACCAAAAAACAAACTTAACAAAATTATTATTATATTATTATTATCTATAAAAACACAAAAATTGAAATGATGTCGTTTCGAAAAAAAAACTAACTAAAAAAATAAAAAAACTCTAAAAACTTGAAAAACTATAAACCTTAAAAATCAAAAAACTCTAAAAAACTAAAAAATTAAAAAAACTATAAAACGTATAAAAAAATAAAAATCTAAAAACCACTAAAAAACTCTAAAAACTAAAAATCTAAAAAATATATAAACCTTAACAAAATACATCACAAAAAAATTCTCGTATATATTTTGTTCTTTTATTAAAAAAACAACAAATTTTTTTAACCCAAAAAATAATACTAATAATAATAAACACTCGAAATAAATAAAACTTTTTTTGTCGCTTCGGCACTTTCACTCTTGTGCACGCTAGGGGTTCGCATTTCTGTAGCGCTCCTATAGCTAAGACGTTAGATTCGAGTCACACTCACTTGCCACCTACCGCCCGCAAACTTTTCGCCAAGTTTATCGTTTTTGTTTTTCGCTCTTTCTTTTTAATAATGCAGGGTTCCATATGGGCCTCCCCGACCTCGTCTTAGGGAGACTTCTACCTTCCTTTTTCTTTTTGTCCATATTTCATTTTGTATATTCCTGTTCCACATCCTTAGATTACAACATTGGGGACAATGTTGATTTAAGTATGGGGGTGTTTTCTTATTTTTCTATTTCTGCAATTTGATATTCTGCAATTATAACAAAAATCATCAAAAATACAAAAAAATTTCAAAACTAAAACCTAAAATTTTTTTTTGTTCTTTTTGTTTTTATAATCAAAAATCTTAAAAAATCCATAAAATAAAACAAAAATTCAAACAAAAAAAAATATATTTTTTACTTTGTAAATATTTTTAAATCATTCTCTTTCCTCCCCCACTCTTCTTATTTGTAAAAAATCGCTTTTTAGCAAGCCCGCGACGTTCGACTCATCGAACCAACCACCTTAATAAGAGTCTGTTCGCGGGCCAATAACTAAAAAGTCAAAAAACAAAATTTGTTTAATTTGTAAAGTTTTTGTAAATAATTTGATAAAAAAAACTAAAACATCAAAAAAATTTGAAAGTCCAAAACTCCTAAAAAGATGATAAACAAAAATTCAAAAAAGTTGATAATCACTCAAAAAAAAGTTAAAAACCCTAAAAAGAAAAAATATTTATTGTTAATTATGTAACAAATAATTTGAATATCTCAATTCTTAACCCTTTTTTCGCTCTCCAAAAATATAGTTGCGAGTTAATTTATAAGCGAATTTTAGTTATTCTTTGCTTACTATTCATTTATTAATTGGAGATCGATATATTTAGATATCTGGGGTTAAGTTTTAAAAATTTTTTGTATGCTTTTTTATTTAGATAGAGACCTGTTTTCAGAATCACTTCTACTTATCAAAATAGTTGCACATTTATTTTGTTAGAAAATAACGATCTTAGATTTCAAGTTATGATAACTCCAAGCTTTTTTTTGAAATTTAGGAATGTTTAATTTATAAAGGTTACTCTTAAAAGTTTTTTTTTTAAAATCTAGTTTTATTTTTGAAAAAAACCTATCATTTTTTTTTCATGTCATACTTGACATGATTTCGATCTTAAAAGATCCTATGTCAATGAGAATAAGATTTCGTTTCGTAAACATAGGCATCCAATATTTGAAAAGATTATATGTTACGAAGTAAGAGAATAAAATTCATTACTCCTATACATATACATTGGATTATTATGAAGATTCTAAAAAAATTATGTTATGGAAAATAAGATTTCGTTTTCCTAACATCCACTTTCGGAAAAAAAAAATCATTAGAGGTTCGAGCGAAAAAATATACCCTCGTCTAAAAATTCTAAGCCTTCTTCATATATCACGATATCTCCCTCTGCCAAATTCAAAAAAATTCTAGATTTATTTTTAAAAATCTGTTTAAGAGCATAGTTTGTAAATTAAATTATTTCCTTTAATTTTTCCAAGCTACAGTTTCATAAATCCAATCTATTTTTGTTAGCCTCACAAAAAAATTTTTTGCTATCTATTTGCTTATAACGAGAAATTTTTTGCTGAAACTCTTCATTTATTTAAATTTTTGGCATACTTTAGGATTTAACTCGTATACCACGAAAATTCATTTTGATCTTTCTTTCAATTAAGTCAAGCGGTAGTTAAACATAGGATTTCTTTAATTCCTTATAAGTTCATCTCCAACTTTTGCTCTGGAATATCAAAAGCTTAAGTACGGGGGTATTTGATGAGTTGTATATATACATATTTTTATGTACTTAAATTAAATCTTAGTCATTTATTTTCGTCATTTTTAGTTGTTTTTGTTTAATAAATTACTCATATTTTGTAAATTTTATATTAATATAACTTTAGTTTTGTTTCCTGAAAATTGCAGGAAAAATGCCCAAAATAGCAAGTATACGCCCGTGTTCCTTGGGTCAAGCCCGTGACCAGGGCGTGACACGTCAACAACCAGTGATTCAGCCAATTTCCGAAGAAAAAAACGTCTACACACCCGGCCACACGCCCGTGTCAATCCGACACAGGGCGTGACCAAGCCCGTATCCATCACGCTCGACAAATTCAACTCGATGATCGTCAACTCTGCGCCACGCCTAGAGTCACGCTCGTTACCTACGGCGTGACTCCTCTTTCCGCTCGACGAATTTCCAACTCGACAATTTCCGCTCGACGTTTGTCGAGTGTCGACTCAACCCGACACGCCCAGCGTCACGCCTGTGAACTGGGGCGTGACTTCTCCACCTGGCCCGACAAACCGCCGCCGATGACTTTTGATGCAAACGGCGCCCAGTTCAACCTCCCCGACACGCCCACCATCACGCTCGTGACCAGGGGCGTGACCGCCGCGTTTTCGGCCGCAAAGTCAAATCGCCGTCAAATCCGTCACTTCACCGAATTCAGTTGATAAATAGTGCTGAAACGCCCCCTGACACGCCCGTGTCGGAGGGCGTGTCCGATGAAATTTTTTGTCTATAAATTGACCCATTCTGTTTTGAGCTGCTGTTCCACTTTTTGAACCACTTTGCTTAGGTTAAGGCTGTTTTTGGGGGCTGTTTATGCATTGTAAGGGAATTTTCTCTCCCCCCTTTTTTATGTATTTGTTTTATGTTTATTGTAACCATTTTTTACTTAATAGAAATGTTTAATTTCTCCTCTATGATGTATGAAAATCCTCCCAAGCGCCCTACCTTAAGTAATTTTTCGTTTCCTTTTTTGTGCTTTTTATGGTTTACTTTAGCATTTGTAACTAGTTTAACTTAGGAATTTATCAATTTTCTAGCCGTTGTAATCGCAATTTTATTTTCATGCTCTATACTTGTTTAGGTGTAGTTTGTTATTTCTACGTAGTTTTCATTTCTATGAGTTTATAAAAATGTTTTAAAACGTGGTTTTTAAATTTCTTTCTTTAACTTAGGCTCTTTAGGATCGTAAAACTTTTCGTTCTCTTTTAGTTTTATTTCCACTTTTTATGGGTTTCTAAAAAGTTATAAGAATGAAAATGTAAGTGTTTTAATTTTTCAAACACTTCATTTTTGCTTTTATTTTCAAAACATTTTGCCCGTTTAAATTTTATTTCATCTTTTTATGCATTTCTACCGCATTCCATCAGTAGAAATGTATTTATTTCAATTTTTCGAGTACTTGCACTTTTCGTTTACTTGCAATTTTTTTTTTGCTCCTTTAAATTTTATTTTCACTTTTTATTCATTTCTACCGCATTCCATCGGTAAAAATGTAGTTGTTTTAATTTTTCGGTCACTTAGCTTTTCCTATTTTTTTGTACCTGTGCGTGCGTGTATGAGTTAGTTTTTATAGCTTTATTTCAATTCTATAGACTGTGTGCGTGTGTTGCATTTATTTTTGCCTACTCGTTAAAAGTTAAAAGGCATGCTTTAATTTTCCCCTACTCATTTGAGTAGGATTTGTGTGCGTGTGTTTTACTTTCAAGTAGAGTGTATGAGTGTTAGCATTTATTTTCGCCTACTCGTTAGGAGTTAAATGGCAGGATTTTATTTACTGCCTACTCATTTGAGTTAAATGGTAGGTCGTTATTTGTTTGTAATAATTTGAGTAATATTTGTAATAGCATTTTATTTACCTCATACTCACTAGAGTTAAATGGCCGGTCTTTATTGTAATAATTGGAATGGACTTGTAATTGCATTTATTTTCTCCTACTCGTTTGAGTAGGACTTGCTTTCTTTTTTCCCGACCACTTATTTGAGTCGAGACTTGCACTTTTACAGCTTTCATTTCATTCCTACTCGTTTGAGTAGGACTTGCAATTTACTGCTTTCCATTTACTCTTTTCATTTTCTTGCTTTATTTTACTGCTTTAATTTTTTGCTTTTTCACCACTGCCGTCCCCATTCCGATGAGTGGCTAATGTTCTTAGCCCTCAGTATTGAAGAGCATTGGGACAAATAAAATTGCTTTAAATAATAAAAGGTCTCATTTTTCTAACTAATTAAAATCACTTAAGGTTTGCCGTGGGTTTATGACGCATAGGACCACATAATCAATGTGTGGGCCCTATTTCCGTAGTCCATATGCTAGCTAGCCGAGAAGCCGTGCATATGGACCGATCACCCCTTGGTAAATGGAGTTCCGTACTAACCCTCGAGAGAGGAGGCGCGCCAACTCTACCGGATTGGGTTCCCCACCCAATAGCGGGGTTCTTAGCGTAATGCGGGCATTAAGAGGAATCCTTCGTCGGACGAGAGCCCGGTCGAATAGTCTTAATGTTCAGGTGAGCGATAGTCATAGAGATAGGTGAGCTCATTTTAGTGGAACCTCCACGGCCAAGTCTCCGCCCTAATTACTTAGAAATTTAGAATCTCTTTTTATTTAAAGTATATTTTAGTTCAATTTTATTCGGTGCAATCGAGCTAAGCTCTTCATCGGCTCCACCTTTTTTATGCTTTCATTTTTATTGCCTTTTTTTATTATATATATATATATATATATATATATTACCCGACAAGTAATTATCAGTAAAATAATAGTCCCCTCCAGGGAAGAGTAGAAATAAATGAACTGACCCCGAGAACAATACGACCTCGATATTCCACACCGGAATATCCTGTACTACTCATGATAGGTTGAAAGTGAGGTGATAGATCTTAATTTATTCTAAATTAGAATTAAGAGATAAAAAGTCACAATACAAATAAAAAGAAAGAAAGCAAGCAATCCAGACGACACAAGGAAATTTATAGTGGTTCCCCAAATCTGGGTAGTCCACTCTTCTACCACCCTGGTAGTAATCCACTTAGGTTTTTGATCAGGTGCCCTATCACCACAAGATCTGCTTCAGGTAGATCTAGAAACCCTTCAGGCTTTTGATCAGGTGCCTAAAAACCAATAGGTTTTTGATCATGTGCCCTATCACCAAGGAGTTCACTTTTGAAGGGAGTAATAACCCTGTACAGAGGTGGGATGAGAGAGTGATGAAAGTCTTCTCTTTCTCAATCACAATGAGAAGACTATGTGGATTCAGTGATGTTGTCAAAGCTCCCCCTGAGATGTAGAATAGTTCAGGAGTGGAAGCTTTGCTTCAGGGTGTAGGCCTTCAAGTTGATGTTGCTCTCCAACAAGCTTTTAGACTGATATGAATTGATTGTCTCTTGAAAGCCTGGAGTAGATGAAGATGATGTTGATTTGCTGTAAGAAAACTTGTAGCTAAGTTCTTCTTTACTGAGAGAAAAAAGCCTTCTTTAATATTCTCTCTCTATCTCTTCTTATGTTGTCTGTAAGATATAATATCTGTATATTTAATGACTGAAGAATTCAAGCATTTGAATTCTTTCTATCTTGGAATGGCTAAATCAATTCCTGAGAATGGAATCTGTCTTGAGAAATCAATTGACATTTAATCTCTGTAATAAGCCATATTTTGTACTGTCATTCAAACGGCTATATTTGATAGCATTAAATCTGAGAGCTATAAATGCCTGCAGTTAAGCCTTAATTAAATCTGCCAGCTGTAAATAAGAAGGTCTGAAAAATGGCATAGGAAATCGCCAAACTAAATTTTAAAGCTGCTTCAAACTGGGTTCAGAGATAGTTGATCTCTGCTCAGAGATAGTTGAACTGAGTTCAGAGATTTTCTTCCAGCAATTTTCTGAACTTCAAATCTGAACTTCTCTGGAATTTTTCTGAATGACCAAACCTGGAAATAATCCTATGATCCATGACTATACATTTTGGGTCAATCTAATAAACCCTAATAGTGATCCTTACCCAAATCTAACCTTGGGTTCCAACAATCTCCCCCTATTTGGGTAAGGACACTATTTACATCAAAAGCAAATAAAAAGCAAAGCAAAAACAATCTGCTTGATTTATAAGATATCAGCAGATGTACCATGGAAGCTTTGAAACAAAATAAATAAAACAAGAACTAAAATACTGCTGCAAACAACAAACTCCCCCTATATGCATATCCTAGCTCAAAATAATCAACCACTGATTTCCTCTATATTGGACCAAACAGAGTTATTTTACTCCAAGGAAATGTTAGGAGTTCTGGACCCAGATAACCTTGGGTCCTGCTTCTCTTTTAAAATAATCAGAAATAAAATAGTAAAAATTTCTGTTTTGAAATTCTGAGTTCGACGAATTAAAGTATTTTCGTCGAGCGGAGTTCGACGAATGATATTGAGTTCGTCGAGCTCTGTTCACAGAATGATAATAATTATTTTCTGTGATCCATTTTCATCGATCTCTGTTCGACGAACGATATTTATTTCGTCGAGCACAGATTCCTGAACAGTACAAGTCAAAATCTTTGTTCAACGATCGTCGATCTGAGTTTGACGAATAAGGTTGATTTCGTCGATCTCCGTTCGACGAATAATTTTGAACTAAGATTTTCTGAAGATTTATACCTGATGAAAGATCAAGGGTAGAGATTACCTGATCTTCATCTTCTGATTCACACTCTGATTCTTCAGCATAGCTGCTGCGAGAAGCATCTATTGCCATTAGGCAAAATTTTATTGCTCTTGCTTCTTCTTCATCACTATAGGATTCAGCTTCAATTATTTTCCCTTTTGCTGATACAACATCCATTTATGTGAGGGAGTCCCAGATGTCTTTTGCTGAAGTACATTCAATAACTCCTTCAAAAATGTCATCAGACATTGATTGAGCAAGGATGTCCATTGCTCTTGCATTAACAATCTTTAGCAATTTTTGAGCTTCTGTCCATTGAGATGATGGAGCAGCATTCATGCTTGTTGTTTCCAATGGTTGATAAGAACCTGTCAAAATAGAATTGAAAATGGCTTCATCAATAGAGTTCATAAAAGCCTAATCCTTGTCTTCCATATTGCAAGCTTATCCAGATTTCACTTAGGAGGTCTAGTGCTTGAGCATTCTTCATTTTGTGCCATGAAAAACTATCAAGAAATTTAAGATCTATCAGATCGTTTTGGTTCAGGTGTTAGCCTGTGCAACCACTAAGGTGTGGTATTTTAAACCAACCTAGAAGATGTGGTATTTTTAACCAACCTCGCTCTGATACCAATTGAAAGTGAGGTGATAGATCTTAATTTATTCTAAATTAGAATTAAGAGATAAAAAGTCACAGCACAAATAAAAAGAAAGAAAGCAAACAATCCAGACGACACAAGGAAATTTATAGTGGTTCCCCAAATCTGGGTAGTCCACTCTTCTACCACCCTGATAGGAATCCACTTAGGTTTTTGATCAGGTGCCCTATCACCACAAGATTTGCTTCAGGTAGATCTAGAAACCCTTCAGGCTTTTGATCAGGTGCCTAAAAACCAATAGGTTTTTGATCAGGTGCCCTATCACCAAGGAGTTCACTTTTGAAGGGAGTAATAACCCTGTACAGAGGTGGGATGAGAGAGTGATGAAAGTCTTCTCTTTCTCAATCACAATGAGAAGACTATGTGGATTCAGTGATGTTGTCAAAGCTCCCCCTGAGATGTAGAATAGTTCAGGAGTTGAAGCTTTGCTTCAGGGTGTAGGCCTTCAAGTTGATGTTGCTCTCCAACAAGCTTTTAGACTGATATGAATTGATTGTCTCTTGAAAGCCTGGAGCAGATGAAGATGATGTTGATTTGCTGTAAGAAAACTTGTAGCTAAGTTCTTCTTTGCTGAGAGAAAAAAGTCTTCTTTAATATTCTCTCTCTATCTCTTCTTATGTTGTCTGTAAGATATAATATCTGTATATTTAATGCCTGAAGAATTCAAGCATTTGAATTCTTTCTATCTTGGAATGGCTAAATCAATTCCCGAGAATGGAATCTGTCTTGAGAAATCAATTGACATTTAATCTCTGTAATAAGCCATATTTTGTAATGTCATTCAAACGGCTATATTTGATAGCATTAAATCTGAGAGCTATAAATGCCTGCAGTTAAGCCTTAATTAAATCTGCTAGCTATAAATAAGAAGGTCTGAAAAATGGCATAGGAAATCGCCAAACTAAATTTTAAAGCTGCTTCAAACTGGGTTCAGAGATAGTTGATCTCCACTCAGAGATAGTTGAACTGAGTTCAGAGATTTTCTTCCAGCAATTTTCTGAACTTCAAATATGAACTTCTCTGGAATTTTTCTGAATGACCAAAACTGGAAATAATCCTATGACCCATGACTATACATTTTGGGTCAATCTAATAAACCCTAATAGTGATCCTTACCCAAATCTAACCTTGGGTTCCAACATAGGTGCACTTGCCTCCTTTCGTTAAAACTCGACCACACCTTTTTATATCCAAATAAATAAATACACGCGCCCCATTTTCTAAATAAAAACCAAATCCGCTTTTCTACTTAAATAAAATCGCCCGCGGCGCCGCGCTTCGTAAATCTTTTTGGAGTTTTAACCGCATTAAGTTTTCGGACTTGATGCGAAAAATATTAATCAGGCGGGATCGTTATAATTTGGTCAGCATGGCTGACAGTTGCTTTAGTTTGCCACCGTTATGGTGGATTATGCTTGCAGGTGCTGCAGAGCCAAGCGGTAAATAGCAGGCTAAAGCCCAAGTTGCTAAGCCGGCACTCAAAGGCCTAATTTTGAGTGTTTTTCTTTTATTCATGTATGGCCAGCCTGCGTGCCGAGGTTTAGAAATTATGTAATATGAGGAGAACAATTATAAGACCTTAAGGCCACTACTTGTGTATTTATACTTCATTCCTTTTGGCATATTAGTGGACATTCATGCTAGTGTTGGGTTCTTTCTTATTGCAACTAAAATTATTGCTTCGCCTAGAATGCTCTGTGTAGGACGTTGGATTAGTTGGATGGTTTCCATTGAGTAACCACCCAGTCTGTCTGTGGTATATGGCGTCGGGCCCCGGCCGGACCTACTGCTATATGTTATGCGACAGATAGGGGGTGTTACATAAAAGATGGTTACAACGAAAGCTAAAAACAAAATCTAAACAGAGGGGGAGAAATTTCCCTTACAAGGCTTTGGAATACACTAGAGCAGCACCTCCTTAACTAAAATGGTTCAAAAAAAGAACATGAATCCATACAGAAAATTTCAATTTATAGGAAAAAAATTCTAAGTACACGCCCTAGGTCACGGGCGTGTAGGGGGGGGGGCGTGTAACTATTGTTGGTGAGTCATTGCTGAGATTTTGCTATTCCAGAGCAAAAGTTGGAGATATAGTTATAAGGAATTAAAGAAATCCTAAGTTTAGCTACCGCTTGAATTAATTGAAAGAAAAATCAAAATAAACATCCGCGGTATAAGAGTTAAGTCCTAAATTATGACAAAAATTTAAATAAACGAAGAGTTTCAGCTAAAGACTTCTCGATATAATCAAATAGATAGCAAAAAATTATATTTGTTAGGTTAACAAAAATAGATTGGATTATGAAAACTTTAGCTTATAAGAATTAAAGGAAATAATACAATTTACAAATTATGCTCTGAAAAAGATTTTAAAATTAAATTTAAAATCATTTGAAATTGGCGGATTGGGATGTTGAGGTTTATGAAGAGGGCTTTGGTTTTTAAAGGCGAGGGATATTTCTTCGCTCAAACCTCTAATGATATTTTTTTTTGAATATGGATGTTTAGGAAAACGAAATCTTATTTTTCATAACATATAAAATTTTTTAACAACTTCATAATAATCCAATATATATGTATATGAGTAATGAATTTTATCATCTTACTCCGTAACATATAATTTTTTTAAATATTGGATGCATATGTTTACCGAATGAAATCTTATTCACATTGACATAAGATCTTTTAAGGATCAAACTCATGTCAAGTAAGACATGAAAAAAAAAGGAGATAGGTTTTTTTTTCAAAATAAAACAAGATTTAATAAAAACATTTGAGAGCAACCTTTATAAATTAAACATTCTTATATTTCAAAAAAAGGTTGAAGTAAACATAATTGAAATCTAAGGTTGTTATTTTCTAACAAAATAAATGTGTAACTATTTAGATAAGTTAGAAGTGGTGCTGAAAACAAATATCTAAATCCATCGATCTCCAATTAATAAACAAATACTAAACAAAGAATTAATAAATTTCGCTTATAAATAAACTCGCAACAAAATTTTTGGAGAGCGAAAAGGGGTTAAGAATGAGACATTCGATTTATTCGTTACATAATAAACAATTTTTATAGGATTTTAGAGTTTTTATCTTTTTTTTGTATTTTTAATTTATTATCTCTTTTTTTGATTTTTAGAGTTATTTTCTTTTTTTGGGATTTTGGATTTTCTAAAATTATTTTGAGTTTTTTTGATTTTTTTAACAAGTTATTTATAAGAAAGGGGAGAGAAAGAGGTGTTATTTACAAAGAAGAGAGGGGGGAAAGAGAAAGATTTTATTGAAATTTTTTGTTTTATAACTTTTTTGTGATATTTGTGTTTTATGAATTTTTTTGGGATTTTTAATTATAAAAAACAACCAAAAATTGGTTTATTCTAAATTTTTTTTGAAGTTTTATAATTTTTTTTGAAAATTTTTTTGTTTTATGAAAATGTTTTTTTTGTTTTTTTAATTATAACAACAACAAAAAATTTCTTTGAGGTTTTCATTTTTTTGTATTTTTTATGAGTACAAAATATAAAAGTGCAGAATTGAAAATTTGAAATTTTTTGAAGTTTTACATTTTTTTGCATTTTTTGCATTTTTTTGTATTTTTGATGAGTACAGAATATAAAAGTACAGAATTGAAAAATAAGAAAACACCCCATACTTAAAGCTAACATTGTCTCCAATGTTGTAATGTAAGTATGCAGAATGATAAGAAATAAAATGCAATATGTATAAAAATAAAAAAGGAGGGTGGAAGCTCCTTGAGACAAGGTCGGGGAGGCACATATTGAAACCCTGCATTATTAATAACAAAGAGAAAAAAGAGAACGAAAACTGAAAAAAATAAACTTGGCCACAAGTGTGCGGGTGGTAGGGGGTAAATGTGTATGTGAATCGTAAGCTAACGTCTTAGCATATGAACGCTACAGAAATGCGTTTCCCTAACGCGCACAACAGTGTGAAGCACGTCAAAGCGGAAAAAGAAATATGTAAGTCTTAAAAAATGTTTGATTTTTTCGAAAAAAGTTTTAAAAAAATATATATACGAATTTTTTTTTGCTGGTTATTAGTGGTTCTTTTTAGATATATACAGTTTTAATAACAAATTATTAATTTTTGCAGTGCTTTTAAATAGGTTTTGTATTTTTAACTAATTTTTACATAGGTTTTTTAGTTTTTTAGTTTTTGTGGTTTTTTAGTGTTTTAGGTTTTTGAGTTTTTTTAGTTTATATATTTTTGTTTGGTTTTTAGTTCTTTAAGTTCTATAAATTTTTTAGATTTTTAGAGTTTTTAGTTTTATAGCTTTTTTAGTTTTTAGGATTTTTAGTTTTTAGTTTTTTTAGTTTTTTGTAGTGTTTAGAGTTTTTTTTTGTTTTATAGTTTTTTTAGTTTTATAGTTTTTTTAGATTTTTTAGTTTTTTAGTGTTTAGTTTTGATAGTTTTTTTTGTTTTAAGTTTTGTTTAGAGAAATATATGAAATAATAATAATATAATAATAATTTTTTAAAGTTGTTTTTAGTTTTTTTATATTTTTTAGTTTTTAGATTTTTTTAAATTTTTTTAGTTAGTTTTTTTAGGAAACAATGTCATTTCAAAAAAAAACATTATAGATAATAATAATATGATAATTTTTTTAAGTTTTTTGTTTGTTTTTTTTAAAAGTAGTTTTATTATTATTATTATTATTATTACTGTGTTGGCCAATTTTTTTTTATATATATAGGTAAAAGTAATAGTGCTTTAGAGTTCAGAATAACAACACAAAATTCCCTAACAATCGCGCCAAAAACTTGATGGGGGTTAAAACTCCAAAAATTATTTAGGACACGCGGCCCCCCCGGGCAGTTTATTCAGAAAAAGCGAATTTGGTTTTATTTAGGAAGACGGGGCGCGCAGATTTATTATTTGGATATAAAACAGTTGAACTCGAGTTTTAATGAAAGGAGGCAAGTGCACCTATCGCGTGTAGTACATGATATTCCGGTGAGAAATATCGGGGTCATATTATTCTCGGGGACGGGTTGATTATTTCTACTCTTCTCCGGAGGGGACTATTATTTTACCGAAAATTATCTTATCGGGATATTGTTTTTATATATAAAAACAGAAAATAAAAACATTAAAATGGAGCCGATGAATAACTTAGCGCAACTGTATCTAAAAGAATTTGAAATAAAATAAACTTTTAATAAAAAGAGATCCTAAATTTCAAATTAATTAAGACTGAGACTTGGCCGTAGAGGTTCCACAAACATGAGCTCACCTATCTCTAGAACTATCGCTCATCTGAATATTAAGACTATTCGATCGGGCTCTCGTCCGACAAAGGATTCCTCTTAATGCCCACATTATGCTAAGAAACACGCTATTGGGTGGGGAACCCAGTCCGACAGAATTTTCCGCCTCCTCTCTCGAGGGTTAGTCAAGAACTCCATTTACGAAGGGATGATCGTTTCATACGCATGGCCTCTCGGCTAGCTAGCGTATGGACTATGAAAATTGAGCACACACATCGATATATGGTTCAACGCGTCGTAAACCCGGGGCAAAACTTAAGTAATTTAATTAATGTGAAAAAGAGGTGCTTTAATTATTTAAATCGATTTTATCTGTCCCAATACTCTTCGATACAGAGGGATAAAAGCGGTTAGCCACTCATCGGAATGAGGACGGCTTGTGGAAAGAAAGCATAAAAATCAAAGTGAAAAATGAAAGAAGTAAATGAAAGCAGTAAATTGCAAGTCCTACTCAAGCGAGTAAGCGAGAAATGAAAGCAATAAATGACAAGTCCTACTCAAACGAGTAGGCGGGAAATGGAAGCAGTAAATGACAAGTCCTACTCAAACGAGTAGGCGAGAAATGAAAGCAGTAAAATTACAAGTCCTACTCAAACGAGTAGGTAGGAAATGAAAGTGAGTTCTTCTCAAATGAGTAGGAGGAAATAAATGCACACACGCACACACTCTACAGAAATGAAAAGACACACTCAGTCTACTGAAATAAAAACACACCCACACACTCTACTGAAATAAAAACACACACTCACTCTACTGAAATAAAAACACACCCACACATTCTACTGAAATAAAAACACACCCACACACTCTACATGAATAAAAGAAAGCGATAAACACTAACTCATACACGCACACACTCTACAGGAATGAGTAAAAGCTATAAAAATTATCTCATACACCCACGCACACATACGAAAAAAGCGAAAAACAAAGTGACTGAAAAATTAAAATGATTACATTTTTACTAGTAGATTTTGTTAAAAATGCATAAAAAACAGAAAGAAAAATTTAATAAGCAAAAGTTTAAAACAAAAATCGAAGTGCTCGATAAATTAAAACCACTATATATTCATTCTTATAACTTCGTAAAAGTGCTAAAAAGTGGAAATAAAGTAAAAAAGAACGAAAATTTTTTCAACCTAAACGAGAAAATCTAAGTTAGAGAAAAATGAAAATCATTTTGAAAACATTTTTACGGATTTATAGGAATGAATAAAAAGCTATAAAAGGCAAAAATGCTAAAAGAGCTAAGTAAAATGAAGGAAGAAAAACATAAATTTCGCAAACTATACTCATACACACACACACCCATTTTAAAGATGAGAAAAATAAAGATAAAACAAAAATAAGATTGCTTAAGTAGGGTGCTCAGATGCATTCCAAAACCAGATAAGGAAAGAAAAACACGTATTTTATTAAGTAAAAGACGGATTACAACGAAAGCTAAAAATAAAATCTAAAGAAAGGGGGAGAAATTTCCCTTACAAGGCTTTGCAATACACTATAGCAGCACCTTAACAAAAATGGTTCAAAAAAAGAACAGGAATCGGTACCGAAAATTTCAATTTATAGGCAAAAATTTCTAAGTACACGCCCTAGGTCACAGACGTGAAGGGGGCGTGTAACTACTGTTGGTGAGTCGGTGCTGAAATTTGATGGCTGGTTTGACTTTGCAGTTGTACATGTGGATGTCACGGGCGTGACTCTGTTTGTCACGGCCGTGTAGGGGGCTTGTCGGGAAGGTCAATCTGGGGACGCCATCGTGTCAATTAGTTGTCGGCGATGTCTTGTCTGTGCCAGGTGGAGAAGTCACGACCGTGTCACATCTTGATACGGGCATATCGGTCGGTTCAATGAACTTCAAGCCCAGAATCGTCGAGGGTGTGACACGGGCCTTTGTCACAGCCGTGTCATATTGGACACGGGCGTGTACTTGGGCGTGACTTGATTTTTTCTTTACGGGCCGTAGATTTTACTGGAATTAAAGGTACACGCCCAGGTCACAGGCATGACCTGAAGCACACGGGCGTGTACTATACAATTTTTGACTTTTTCTGAAATTTTTTGGAAAATAAAATAAAGCTATGTTAGCAATGTATTTACAAAAAAGGAACAATTTATTAAAGAAAAATAACTTAAAATGACAAATATAAACTAAAATGACATATTTAATATACCTAAAAAATACTTATATTTACAAGTTATCAAGGAGTTTGCTATTTTCTCAAGGCAGTTTATGAAGATGATGAAGAAGAAGGGGTGGAGGAGAAAACCTACCTCTTCCTTCCAGCACAAAGATGACTATTACGAAAATAAGAAGAAACCCTCCAAAGAGGGCAGGTGTGATCCAAAACCTGGTAAATATTTTTCTAAAAAGGTTGTTTTTTTCTATTGCAGCAAGCTAGGTCATGTTGTGGCTGATTGTCCTAAGAAGAAAGAGGCTGGCGAAAAGAATCATCATAAGAGAAGCAAGAAGGAGAAAACCTTCATTGCTAAGAGGGAGGAAAGCTGGACTGAGTCTTCCTCATCAGAATCAGAAGAGGATGATGAAGCCTACATTGGGCTGATGGCAAGATCACATAAGGAATCCTGCCAGGATCAGCCTGGACCATATAAGGTACACTCTTCATCCAGCTCTTCATCTAAGTCTAAGTATGTGACTGGTCCAGATTCAAGTGCTTCTTCATCAAAAGATTAAGATGGCTCTGAATCTGAGGAAGACAAAAATCAAATAATTAAAAGAAATGGTGAACTTCTAGAAGCATTCAAAAGGAGTAAGCTGCTGATTAAACAACAGGCTCAGGAGATTGCATCTCTAAAGCTTGTTGCTTCCCAGCATTCTAAAACAACAACTTTGCTAGAGGAGAAAACTAGGGAAGTTAGCTAGCGAAAGAACATTACTATTATTCAGATGGGCACCATAACCTTTAAGAATGATTAGATCAGGAATCTTAAAGGTAAACTCCAAAAGGAGAAGGAGCTAGTGGCTAAGTATTCAAAGCCATGTATTTTGTTGCCTTTGATAGGCTCCTTCTCCTCGCAAATGGATAAGAAGGGTTAGGCTTCAAAGGGAACACTAGAGTTGTCAAATCAAAAAGGAGGGGCAAATATCCAGTGCAGCCACTAGCCTCCAAGCCTTCTATTCCTTTCAGGAGTGTGCTACTACCATCTAACAAGTATGACTAAGAGAGAATCTTTGGTCACTGGGAGAATGGTGGATCTGCCAATGAGAACAAAGCTGTTCACCACTATGGTGGTAGGAATGGAAAGGGTGTTAGTGCCCACAAGGTAGCCCATGAAGAGATCCAAATGGCCTAACCTTGACCACTTGTGTTTGGTACATATCCCCCAATACTCAAGAATAAAGCTGCAGCCCCTTCTCAAAATCTGTCAGTCCACAATCAGACCAAAGGAAATTCTGTCAGGAAACCAGACTAGGGCATATCTGAAGCCATTAGGAGCATGCTCTCTAAAAAGAAGGCAGCTGCTGTTAGGGTTCAAGATACCCCAAGTACCTCTGTTGTCAGATAGATCCCAAATCAGGTTGTGGCTAAAAGATATAAGAAAAAGGCTACTCCTGTACCTGCTGGACTGAGAGCTGCTAACAGTAATGTTGTTAAACCAACCCTTAAAAAAAGGTACAATATCTATGAGTGTTGGTGTTATGGTAGAGTGGGCCACTATGTCATTGATTGATAGCATGATAATAATGTTTAGAGAGCTAATGTTGGTTTACCTGTCATAAGAGCTACAGACGGGCATATTAATTTTAAGACTAGCATGCACCTAGATCCCAATAAGAATTGGGGTCATAAGGGTAAATGATTTATTTCTTGCATGTGAGTCCATATTGCCATACCGATATATGGTACTTGGACAGTGGTTATTCCAGACACATGACTGGAACAAAGTGCATCCCGAAGGATTTCATTCCAATAAAGGATGGACCTAAGGTGATATTTGGTTGATCAAATACAGGGATCACCAAAGGTTATGGTAAGATTGCTAATGTCTCACTTTCACAAAAGTGGCCTATGTGGAAGGATTGCAACATAACCTTATAAGCATAAGCCAATTATGTGATCTTGGCTATGTCATTTCTTTCCATAAAGATAAGTGGCATATAAGAGGATCAAGTGACCAAGAGGTCATATTGGCTGGTACTAGGAGTTGAAATGTCTATTGTCTTAATGTTCTTTGTTTATCATCAGACTCTCCCATTTGTCTGGTTGCAAATGAGAAAGCCTCACATTATGTTAAATGGCACAAGTGGCTAGCTCATTTGAATTATAAGACTATATTAAAGCTCTATAGTAAAGGGTTAGTTACGAATGGTCCTAACATGAAATGCTCTAAGGAAGGTATTTGCTCTGCATGCCAAAAGGGTAAACAGACTGTTGCAGTATGGAGATCGGGCAGTCTGGCGGTCTGACTCTGGCGGATTGGAAACCGAGCGGTTTGGTGGTTTCTCTCCATCGGTTTGGTAGCCAGACTATTGTTGTTTGGTATCTGGGCGATCTGACGGTTTGTCTTAGGCGACTTGGAGACCGGGCGGCCTGACGCTCTCCTATGGAGGCTTGCTCTCTCCTTCTGGTGGTTGTCGGGCGGTTAGCCTATTTGTCTAACCGCACGGCTTGTTTGGCTTGTTATCTTGTTAAACCGCTTATACCTTTAATTATTTAGTCCCACATTACTTATTTATAATCTCTCTCATCTCGTCCATTCTATAAAAGGGAGGTCATACCTTTATAATACTCACCTTTATGGATAATAAAAATTTCTGTTATTCCAATTTCCGGTTTCTTCTTGTCTGTTCGCAGATGGTATCAGAGGGCCCGATCTTTTCTACCGGATTTGGTGCCTTCTTCCGCCCGCGTTGTTTGCCCTTCTTCTTGTACTATATTCGCGCGGATTCTCTTCTCTTCTTTGTCGCTGCCCTTTGTGTGTGCGACCTCTCTTATCACCCCGTCTTTCTATCTACGACCTATTTTTGTGGTTTCTTTGCCTCTTTTATCCCCGCGAACGCCTTCCAGTTCGCGCGGTCTTCTCCATCTCTTGTTCGCGTGGCCTTCTTTTTAGCTGCATGACTTCTTTCCCTCTGCTTTGTTCTGCTTCTTGGTTGTGGCCTTCCTTGCCACTAGTGTGTTGACACCGTAACCGCTGCAGACCCTTATCTTCTGTCTGTTGCATCCTTCCTAGCCGCATGACCTGCTTGCTGGTCGCGCCGTCTCCCCCGCTTGCTATTTGTGCGGCCTGTCTCTACTCGCACGACTTCTTCTTTCTTCTCTTCCATGGCTCTTTCTAGTACCTCTACCACTACCACTTCTCTTATGGCCAATCTTCCTCCTCCTCCTACTCCTTCCAGGAATCTTGGCACTGTGTCCAAACTTATTGGCTCTAACTACCCGAATTGGAGTGTCTCCTTAACCCTCCTTCTCGGCTCACAACACAAATGCCACCATCTCACTGATGACCCTCCTCCCACTTCCACTGAGTTTGACAAATGGGATGTTAGCGATATGATTGTGTGCACTTGGCTAGCTAACAGCATTTTGGATGAATGTCTTCCCGTCATCTGTCATGATGAGACGGTCAAGACGGCTTGGCTTCATCTTGCTGCTCTGTACTCGAAGGGGGCTTAGACATCCTGCATTTATACTTTGTATGAGGACCACTTTTCCTATCCTTCCATGTCTCCTGCTACTGCTTATCAATAGGTTCAGGCCCTCGGGGCCGAGATTCTTCAGAATCGCCGCTCCTCTGCGGATTTGGCCGAGTAGCACAAACAGTTCCAGGAACTTCTAGTTGCGTGCTATATTCTGCGACTTCCAGAGTCCTATGACATGATCCACCAACAAATTATGGGCGAGGTGGACTCTCCCACCTTGGATGCCACCTATGCACGCATTGTCGCTGTTACCTCTCTACTTCAGTGTCCTCTTCTGTCCTCTCCTTCTCCACCGGACAACTATGCTCACCAAACTCAACGGAGTGGCTCTAGTATCCGCAACCACAAGTCAGGCGGGTGTGGCCCTTCCTGCTTCCTCTGCTCTCACTGTGGCCGCACCGGGCATACCATGGATCGCTGTTGAGTGAAACATCCACATCTTCGCCCCTCTGGTGACCCTTCCACCTCCTCCTCAAAACCATCCGCCTCGGTGGTCATGTCATCAGGTAGTGCCCATGTGGTTACTAAAGGTAAATGGCTGATAGACTCTGGTTCGACTAATCATATGACGGGCAATCCTTGGTGCTTTTCTCTCCTAGAAACACATGATCGGTTGCCCTTAGTCCTTATTGCAGATGGCTCTCCCTCCCTGGTCCATGGGATGGGAGCGGTTCATGTCACTCCGTCTCTTTGCTTGGCGGGCACTCTCTATGTGTCCAAGTTTCCGTGCAATTTATTGTCGGTTACCTCTTTATGCAAGCAACTTCAGTGCTCCATCACATTCACTCCAACTTCTTGTTCTTTTCAGGATCCGAGCTCCCAACGGATGATTGTTACTGGGACTGAGAGCGGCGGCATCTACTTCCTTGACAATATTTCTGCTCTATCTGCCTTCTCCTCCTCCTCCTCTACAAATATTCAACATAGCATCTCCTCCTTGGTCATCCTCCTCCACGGCTTCTTCGTCAGCTTTTGCCCTACCTCTCTCCGCACAGATCTCCTCTCAACTACGATGCCTGTCAGCTTGGCAAGCATCACCGTTCCTCCTTCCCGCCGAAGCAAGGTCATGGCTCTACTCGTCTGTTTGATCTCATTCACTCCGATGTTCGGGGTCCTGCTCCTACCCTTATTGTTGGTCGGGGTAGTTCTTATTTTGTTACCTTTTTTGATGACTTCTCTAGATGTACTTGGGTGTATCTCTTATGAAATCACTCTGAATTATTTAATGTATGAACATCTTTTTATCATTTAATTCAAAATCAGTTTTGTGTTTCAATTAAAATCCTCCGCTCTGATAATGCTAAGGAGTATATTAGTCAAGTCTTTTCATCTTTTTATATACAACATGGGATTGTTCATCAAACTAGTTGTGTCTGAAGGATGGTATGAAAGATACCACCTGAGGGGTAAGACTGTTTGACTCTAGAGGGGGGTGGGGGTGAATAGAGTATTTTAAAATCTTGTTAGATTTTTATTTCAGAATTAAAATAATAATACTTATATGTGTAATCAGATGGTGCAGAAAGAAAACTAAACTATTCAGCAAGCAACACACAATAAAAATAAGATAGCATCACATATGACATAAGAATTTTATAGTGGTTACCCTAAAACTTGGGTACATTCACTCTTCTACCACCCTGATAGGAATCCACTCAGGTTTGTGATCAGGTGCCCTGCCACCAATCAGGTTTTTGCTTAGGTGCCTGTCACCATAAGATCTAATTCAGGTAGATCAGGAAACCCTTCAGGCTTTTGATCAGGTGCATAAAAACCAAATCAAGTCTTTTAATCAGGAGACTTGCAACCAAGTGTTTAACTTTTGAAGGGAGCTAGAACCCTGTGTACAGTGGGGTGAAACAAATAAAAGTTATACGTTGTCTTCTCTTTTCTCAAAACAACTGAAAAGACTTGTGGATCCTTGATGGTGTCAAAGCTCCCCCTGAGATGAAGTTTTGTTCAGGAAGATTGAGAGCTTTGTAGGGTAAGTAGGTCTTCTTAAAAAAAGTTCTCCAGAAAGCTGTAGACAGATTGAAGTTGATTGTCTCTTGGAAGCTTGCTGGAAGAAGAACACTTGATGAAGACAGAGCAGAATTCTTTCTCTTAAATGATTTCTTGTGTTCTGTGTATTATCAGTTCTGTCTTGTTCTTTATGTGTTCTCTTGTTTTTACTGAAAGAGAAAATCCCTTTTATATGTTCAGTCGAATTCTCCTTTGAATTTTGAATACCTTTGCATTAAATGCTGACTGCCTGAAGAATGAAATGCGGTTGGAGAGAATATTTTCATTAATGAATTTCCCCAACTATCCCATTAAAAATAGAAAGTAATTAACCTGATGAATACCATAATCAATGCTACCACTAACGACTATATTCAGAGAATATAAGCATTAATTACTTAGGAATTACTACTATAAAATAAGGACAAAATAAGGGATATTTCCAAGTCTGGAACTGCACAGGAATAGTCGACCAGAGAATAGATTTTGTCGACCTGAGATCCAAGTTCGTCGACCAGAGAAATCATATTCATCGACCTGAGAATTCTAGTTCGTTGACCTAAGTTCAGAGAACTGCTTTCTGTAGATAATCTGCCAATTTTGTAGTCCAAGTTCGTCGAGCTGATAACTTGTCTTCGTCGACCTGAGTTCAGCGAAAATACTCTGAAAGAATGTGTTGAAGTTGAACTTCCAGAATTCGTCGACCTGAGCTCGAATATCGTCGAGCTTAACTCAGAGAATTAACTTTGAGTTCGTCGAGCGGAGCACGACTTTCATCGAGCTGAGTTCGAGAAACGTCGAACTCACTTCCGAAACTTGATTTTCTTCTAAGTCTGAGTCTACTGTTGTCTTCAGTTGGCTGGTCCATGCAAGGTTGAATCTAAGAACTTAGCCTAAACTCTAGGACACAATGACATGACCCTGGCTATACATGGCGGGTCAAACATCCTAGTTAGTGAACCTAGCCAAAATCAAACTAGGGATCCAACAATCTCCCCCTATTTGGGTGAGGTCACTAATACAAATGAAATAAAAACATTCACAAAGCAGGAAATATATATCTGGCAGAAAAATAATTAAAACATATAGCAGATATTTACATAGTAGCTTTGTGACAGTAAATAACTAAAGTGTTTTAGACCAACAGAAACTAAATAGAATATATATCATTTATTTTTCTTCAACTTCTCCCTCTGCTTGTCATCTTTCTCCTGGTCAGCAGGCTGTGTAAACTTGATTTCTCTATTGGGATTAGCTGCTTGCCTCTTGGACATTGTCATATCAGTAGCTCTAATTATATTAAGAGATGTAGCTCTAGGCATAACTACCTCTGGATGTAGATTCATGTAAGCATCTACATTAAAAAATTTATTAGCTTTTTCATACCTTTTTAGCTCTTCCTTTCTGTATGTAGACATTGTAGAATATTGGGATGGATCTTTCCCTTTAGCTTTAGCTTTATTTATCAATGATAAGTCAAACAAGTTCCTAGAATTTGGCCATTCTAAAAGTTGTTTCTGTCTCTGGATCCACAAATGATATGGGTGGAGACTCTGGCCTTTTAGGACTGTCAGCTTTTTGTGGTTCAGGAGCTTACTGCTGATGTTGCTGATGATGTTGCTGTTGTTGTCTACTTGAAGAGTACCTCTGCTAGATGCTTCCTTGAGATGATGAGGATCTACCTTGATATCTGTGGTAGGTTTGAGCATATGAGGTACCTCTTAGAAGTGTTACCTGAAGCACCAGCAACAGGTGGAGGAGGAGGACCTCTCCAATTTCTTTGAAGAGGGGGAGGAGAGTACCTCCTGCTTTTATTCCTAGCTTTCTGTTCATTCTTTGATAGCCACATCCAAGCTGGCATCCCAGGATATGGAGTGATTTTCTGTAGAATATAATATGGTATGTCATGAGTAGGATTTGGTTTGGGAGCAGCAACTGGAGGAGCCTTTCTTTTCTTTGAAACTTTCTTCTTGGGAGAGGGACTATCATCAGAATCATCATCCTCATCTTCATCATCAGAAGATCCTTGAGGATCATCATATAAGGCATTAATGGCCTTCAGAAGATCTTTGTTAATTGGCTTTTCAGCCTGAGGCTGTGCTTGAGATTCTGTAACTTCTTGAGCAACTGTTTCAGGAATATGTTCAGCAACTGATAAATTTTCAGACATTAACTTCTTTTCTTCTTCAATGTCAGCCATGATTATCTCATCCAAATCAGGAAGAGGACTGTCATCCATCTTATAAGTGGGAGCCGAGACAGCCTTTGGATAAGAAATATCCTTGGGAGCTGATATTGGTTGAATCTCTGTAACTACAAAACTGTCCTTCAGTTGCTGGGCAACTGTGTGACTTATTGGTGATGTATATGGTACAATAGCCAAGGAGGGCTTTAGGAAGACAACTGGAAGAGAATTTAAATAGATTGTATCAAAAGAATTTAACAAGCTAAAGATATCAACTGTGGGATTGACAATGCAATCACCAACAGTAATTATTTCTGTAGTCTATATAGTTGTATCTGTACAGATCATATCAATATCTGTAACTGCTGTATCTGTAACCATATAGATATCTGTATCTATTGCTTCTGCTACTGCTGCTGAAACTTGAGCTGCTTCTTCACTAAGCATCTCCACCTGCTTGATTTCAGTGGTAGCTGTAATCAGGCCCCTAGTAGAAGAAGTAGGGATAGAGAAAGCTGCAATGATGGCAGCAAGAGAAGGAATTGAATTAGCAAGATGTACAGTAGCCTATGCTATAAGTGTCATAATAACTGGAGTGATGTGCTCTAGGATGGTGGACAAGGAGGGAGAAACTATATCCATAAATTCAGGTGGAGTTTGAGTGGATACAGATGGAGGAGCAGAAGGAGTGACATCTGGTATGATGTAATCCTATGGAGATGATGCAGCATGGGATGGTGTTGGAATGGGAATGTCATGGATAGGTGAGGTGGGAGTAGATGGTAAGGAGGTGATCAGATTAAAGGTGGGGATGATAAGAAAGTTTTAGTGTTTATGTCCTGTAGGTGGGATGGTAGTGGAGATTGATGAGGTGTTGGTAGATGTGTTGGTGAAGGGATTGAGAGGGCTAGTGGTTGCAGAGGAGGAAGTGAAGATAGCTGGGGAGATGGAGGAATTATTGTTGGAAGAGATGTTGTTGAAGAAGGAGGAACTTCTTCAACACTAGGGTGGGGAGTGGTTGTTTCAGCCCTAGTGCCATCAGAAGGCCTGGAGGAGGAGGAAGCCTTGGATGACTTTGTGATTCTCCTCTCCCATCTACCAAACAAGGTAGAGGTTAGCCTTTTGGAGGCATTGATGAACACTGTTATTGAAATCAGATGTTCAGATGCCTTATCTTGCAGAAATATCCCCAAAAACCGTCCAAAACAGACCTCTTTCTTATTATTCTTCTTTTTAATCAGGTCAAACAATAACTTGCCCCAGTTTACACCTTTATTTTCAACCAAGGCACCCATCACCAAGAACTGATGCCTGGTGATGTAGTCATGTGCTGTATGTTTGCCCAGCATCACCTTCCCGACTACATCTGCTAAGAACTTGTACTCAGCAGATAAGTTATTCTTCAGCAGCTTGTTTGGTTATATCTAGAATGAACTATTTTGATCAACATGTTATTATATTCCTCGTTGTCCATTTCTATCTCTTCATCACCATTCAGTAGACCAGAAATTTCGGTTAGTACAGTAGGGGAAAGGGAAACTAGATTACCAGAAATTGTTCCCGTCATATTATCTTCAGATATTGAGGATGTAAAGACCCATTCCTTTATTTTAGTCATTACAATCTTGATGCGGCTGGTCATGAAATGCTTCAGATTATGATCTTCAAATAACTTCAGAATTTCCACAAAGGTTGGGTCAATATGCTGAAATGAGTCGAAATCAATATCAAAACCCATATTAAATTTCATTGCTGAAAGAGCGCTCGCCGGAATCACCATGAGTGCACCTGCAAGGGAAAAACAAAGATCAATTGCAAGGGAACTGAAAGCGCGAGACAGAGCTCGAAGAAATCCTAGATATAAGGTTTTCAGAATATGAACCGGCAGACTCCATTCGACGAAAAATAAAAGATCTTCGATCTGAGTTAGACGAAGTATTTTAATAGAAAATGAGTTCGTCACCTCAGTCTGAAGAAGACGAATAAATCATCGATCTTAGTTCGATGATAAATTCACTAAAGCAGGGATCGTCGATCTCCGTACGACGAAAATTATTTCACTAAGAAGTGATCGTCGAACTTCGTTTGACGAACTCTTCACAAGGAGTTCATAGATCGTCGATCTCCGTTCGACGAACTGTCAACAAATCATCGACCACAGACAAAATTTAAATTATCTCATCTCCATTGATCATTCCTAACTGATTTAAGAAAAATAGATGTTTCTTCTCATCCAATGGCTTGGTGAAGATGTCTGCCTTTTGTAAATCAGTGGAAATAAAGATAAGATTAATTTTCTTTTTGTCTACACAGTCTCTAATGAAATGGTGTCTTATTTCTATATGCTTGGTCCTACTATGAAGCACTGGATTTTGTGTTATGGATATAGCAGTGGTACTATCACAATATATAGTTGAATTATTTAAGCTGTATCCATAATCCAGTAGTTGGTTTTGTATCCATAAAGCGTGTGAGCAACAACTGCCAGCATCTATGTATTCTGCTTCTGTAGTTGATGTGGATACAGAGGTTTGCTTTTTACAGAACCAGGACACTAGCCTATCACCAAGGAACTGACATGTTCCTGTTGAGCTTTTTCTGTCCACTATACATCCAGCATAGTCGGCATCTGAAATTCCAGTTAAGTCAAATTCTGCCTCTAATGGATATAGAAGTCCTAGATTTGGACAACCCTTTATATATCTCAAAATCCTTTTTAGCAAAATATAGTGAGATTCTTTAGGGTTCACTTGGAACCTAGCACAAATGCATGCAACAAACATGATGTTTGGCCTACTTGCTGTGAGATATAATAAGGACCCAACAATGGCCCTATACAACTTATAATCAACAGATTTTCCATGCTCATTAGAATCTATCACAACATTTGCAGTCATGGGTGTCTTCATTGCTGAGGCATCACACATCCCAAATCTCTTAATAAGCTGCTTAGCATATTTAGATTGGGAGATGAAGATACCATTAGATGATTGCTTCACTTGGAGACCAAGGAAATATGAAAGTTCACCCATGCTACTCATCTCAAACTTTGAATGCATAAGGTTAGAGAATCTTTTGCATAGTTTGGGATCAGTTGAGCCAAAGATAATATCATCTACATAAATTTGTACTAATAAGATTTTATCTTTATGATGCTTAATAAAAAGAGTCCTATCTATAATCCCTCTAGAAAATTTATGGTATAACAAGAAGCTAGCTAAGGTCTCATACTAAGCTCTTGGAGCTTGCTTTAAACCATAGAGAGCTTTATGCAATCTAAAGACATAAGAGGGATAGGTTGGAGAGATAAAACCTGGTGGTTGATCCACATATACTTCTTCTTTGAGTTCTCCATTTAGAAAAGCACTTTTAATATCCATTTGATAGACTTTGAACTTTTTGAATGCAGCATATGCATGGAAGATTCTTATAGCCTCAAGTCTTGCAACAGGAGCAAATGTCTGATCATAGTCAATGCCTTCATCTTGCCTATAGCCTTGAGCAACTAGCCTTGCCTTGTTCCTCATAATGTTGCCTTCTACATCCAACTTATTTCTGAACACCCATTTGGTTCCAATGCCTGGGTAGTCTTGGGTCTAGGAACCAAATCCCAAACTCTACATCTCTCAAATTGATTGAGCTCCTCTTGCATTGCAATGATCCATTGGGGATCTTACTTAGCATCTTTAATGGATTGGGGCTCAAGTTGAGAGAGGAAACAAGCAAGCATCAAGTTAGGATTGAGTTTATGCCTTGTTTGCACACCAGCAGAAATGTCTCCAATCACTTGAGATCTAGGATGATCTTTAAGTGTGACAAAATCAGTGGGAGGAGCTGGTTGGGCAATAGCTTGTGGAATAAATTCCTCTTATGGAATTTCATTAGCAGTTAGATAGGATTCAGTCACCTATATACTTTCTTCTTCACTTTCTTCTTCAACCTGTGGAGAGGGATGTATTGGATCCTCTTGGGTGAGGATCCTCTTCTGTCTCTGATTCCTCTTCTGATTCCTCGGAATGAGTTTCTGCTTGGTCTTCAACATCAAGCCTGCTGCATGAAGCATTGATTACCATGAGGCATACTTCTCTTGTCTTGGCTTCTTCTTCATCTTCACTGGAGCTGGAAGATGAGGTCTCTTCATCAGTATCACTCCAAGTATCAGCAATGAAGCCTTTTTCCTTTCTTTTATATTTGTTGGAGGAGTGTTTTCTTGAGTGATTGCTTGAGTTCTTTTTGTTCTCTCTCTTTTCTTCTATCTCTTTTCTGAGCTTCTGGGCATTCAGGAAGAATGTGCCCTGGCTGTCTGCATCCAAAGCAGACAATCTCCTTGGTAGGAGTTTTGTCATACTTAGGTTTATCATCACTCTTGGATGGTTTTCTCCTGAAGTCTTTCTTGGCCAGTTTGTAGAACCTTTTGGCCAGCAAACTCATCAACTCTTCATTGGCAGGAAGGGTTTCTGATTCTTATGTTGCTTTGAAAGCAATATTGTGCTCCTTCCTTGAAGAGGTTGAGGCCTTTAATTCAACAGCCTCTCTGGTCTTGATTAACTGTTCATAGGATTTTAGCTTTCTAATGAGAGATTCAGTGGATATCTCATTCAAACTTCTGGCTTCTTTGATTGACCAGATCCTAGAATCCCAAGTGCTGGGGAAGCACATTAGGATCTTGTCATTAATCTCAGTTAAGGAGATATCTTTATCCAGGGTCTTTAGTTCATTGATGATAACATTAAGCCTGTTATACATCTCAGCCACTGTTTAAGATTCCTCCTTCTTGAAGTTCTCATATTGAGATATTAAGAGGGATCTTCTGTCCTGTCTCTCATCTGCTGAGCCTGCCACCATTTGGTTTAGAGAGTCCCAGATTTCTTTGGCAGAAGTGCATTCAGCCACCTTTTGAAATATATCATCTGACATAGTTTGAGCCAGTATATTCATAGCTTTTGCATCAGCTATTTTGGCTTTCTTCTAAGCATCAGTCCACTCAGGTGGTGGAACTGCATGAGTGTTTGAAGTTGATGTTGATGTAAAAGCTATTGGTTGAGTAGGACCTATCAAAATTGAATTGAAAATATCCACATCAACAGAGTTCATTTAAAGCTTGATTCTTGCCTTCCAGAGTGCAAATTTGTTCAAGTTGTAGACTGGAGGTCTGGTGCTAGCATAATCTTTATTTTGTTCCATTACTATAACAATAGAAAACTAAAGAAGAGAAAAACAATCTAACAAGGATCTTGGTTCAGATGTGAATCTGTGAAACCAAAGAAAATAAGGCTCTGATACAAATTAAAGGATAGTATGAAAGATACCACCTGAGGGGTTAGACTGTTTGACTCTAGAGGGGGGTGAATAGAGTATTTTGAAATCTTGTTAGATTTTTATTACGGAATTAAAATAATAATACTTATATGTGTAATCAGATATTGTAGAAAGAAAACTAAACTATTCAGCAAGCAGCACACAGTTAAAATAAGATAGCATCACAGACGACATAATAATTTTATAGTGGTTCCCCTAAAACTTGGGTACATCAACTCTTCTACCACCCTGGTAGGAATCCACTCAGATTTTTGATCAGGTGCCCTGCCACCAATCAGGTTTTTGCTCCGGTGCCTGTCACCATAAGATCTGATTCAGGTAGATCAGGAAACCCTTCAGGCTTTTGATCAGGTGCCTAAAAACCAAATCAAGTCTTTTGATCAGGAGACTTGCAACCAAGTGTTTAACTTTTGAAGGGAGCTAGAACCTTGTGTACAGTGCGGGTGAAAGAAATAAAAGTTATATGTTGTCTTCTATTTTCTCAAAACAACTGAGAAGACTTGTGGATCCTTGATGGTGTCAAAGCTCCCCCTGAGATGAAGTTCTGTTCAGGAAGATTGAGTGCTTTGCAGGGTGAGTAGGTCTTCTAAAAAAAAGTTCTCCAGAAAGCTGTAGACAGATTTAAGTTGATTGTCTCTTGGAAGCTTGCTGGAAGAAGAACACCTGATGAAGACAGAGCATAATTCTTTCTCTTGAATGATTTCTTGTGTTCTGTGTATTATCAGTTCTATCATGTTCTCTATGTATTCTCTTGTTTCTACTGAAAGAGAAAATCCCTTTTATATGTTCAGTCAAATTCTCCTTTGAATTTTGAATACCTTTGCATTAAATGCTGACTGCCTGGAGAATGAAATACGGCCGGAGAGAATATTTTCATTAATGAATTTCCCCAACTGTCTCATTAAAAACAGCATGTAATTAACCTGATGAAGACCATAATCAATGCTGCCACTAACGGGTATATTCAGAGAATATAAGTATTAATTACTCGGGAATTACTGCTATAAAATAAGGACAAAATAAGAGAAATTTCCAAGTCTGGAACTGCACAGGAATCGTCGACCAGAGAACAGATTTCGTCGACTTGAGATCCAAGTTTTTCGACCAGAGAAATCATGTTCGTCAACCTGAGAATTCTTGTTCGTTGACCTGAGTTCAGAGAACTGCTTTATGTGGATAATCTGCCAATTTTGTGGTCCAAGTTGGTCGAGCTGATAACTTGTCTTCGTCGACCTGAGTTTAGCGAAAGTACTCTAAAAGAATGTGTTGAAGTTGAACTTCCAGAATTCGTCGACCTGAGCTCGAATATCGTCGAGCTTAACTCAAAGAATTAACTCTGAGTTCGTCGAGCGGAGCACTATTTTCGTCGAGTTGAGTTTGACGAATGTCGAACTTACTTCCTAAACTTGATTTTCTTCTAAGTCCGAGTCTTCTGCAGTCTTCAGTTGGCTGGTCCATGCGAGGTTGAATCTAAGAACTTAGCCTAAACTCTAGGACACAATGACATGACCCTGGCTATACATGGTGGGTCAAACATCCTATTTAGTGAACCTAGCCCAAATCAAACTAGGGATCCAATAGTGTCTATAACTCACAACAAAATGGAGTAGTAGAATGCAAAAACTGTCACCTCCTTGATTTCGCTCGCACTCAGATGACGCAGATGCATGTCCCTCGCTCCTATTGGGGCTATGCATTTCTCATTTCCTGCTATCTTATCAATCGCGTTCCCTCCATGGTTCTCCACTGTAAAACCCCATTATCCGTTCTCTATCCGGACAAGGATCCTTTTCCTCTCCCTCTACGTATATTTGGGTGCACAGCTCTTGTGCACGCTCCCTCTATCACTAGTGACAACCTCTCCCCTCGCTCCACCAAATGTGTCTTTCTGGGGTACTCTATCACTCAGAAAGGCTATTGTTGTTTTGTCCCCATTCTTCAAAAGCAGTTCGTCTCCGCCGACATTAGCTTCTTTGAGAATGCTCCCTATTTCTCCGACAACTCCTCTCTCTTCACCATCGAGAATACTCCCGCGGCTTCTGATTCTCCTACTATTCCCTCCAACCCATCGACCCTTACCGAGTTTTTCCACCTCCACCATATCCATCGTCTCCTCCTCTCCCTTCACCTTTGTTATCTCCCTCTTCTCTGCAGCCGCCACTCTCTACTCCCGAGCCATCCCTCTCCGCCACAAATGCTCCGGATTCTGAGGAACCCGCTAACTTGGATCTTTCATTGCTCTTTGCAAAGGGGTTCAGGTATGTACCAAACACTTGTTTGTTGCGGTTGTTTCTTATGATCATCTCACCCCTTCTCACAGGGCTTTTGCACTAACTATCTTTACCACTGCCACCCCCCCATTCCTACCAGGAGGCCGTTACTGTTCCTCATTGGAAGACTTCTATAGATGAGGAGATTTCTACTCTCACTAAACGGGGTACGTGGACCCTTGTTCCTCCTCCCTTCGGTAAAGATGTTGTTGGTTGTCGCTGGTTCTTTGTGGTGAAGTTCAGTCTGGACGGCAGTGTGGATCATTACAAGTCTTGCCTTGTTGCCAAAGGCTTTACCTAGACTTATGGTGTTGACTATTTTGACACCTTCTCTCCAGTTGCTCATCTCAGTACCATCAGGGTCCTCCTCTCTGTGACTGTCAATAGGGATTGACCCATTTCCCAACTGGATGTCAAGAATGCTTTTCTATATGGGGATCTTTAGGAGGATGTCTATATGGAGCAACCTCCAGGGTATGTTGCTCAGGGGGAGACATCGGTATGCCAGCTAAAGAAGGCTATTTATGGCATAAAGCAAAGCCCTCGGGCTTGGTTTGACAAGTTTAGCAGGATTGTGGCGGCAGTAGGTTTTATGAGAAGTTCTGCCGATCACTCTTTATTCATTCACAAAACCTCTCTGGGTCTGGTGGTTCTTGCGGTATATGTGGATGATATTTTTCTCACTGGAGATGACCAGGCTGGGATAACTTTGACAAAGAAGCATCTTCAACAACACCTGGTCACAAAGGATATGGGCTATCTAAAATACTTTTTGGGGATAGAAATCTCTCGGAAGACAAATTCCTTAGTCCTTTCCCAACACAAGTATGCTCTTGATTTTCTAAAAGAGCCAGGGTTGATTGAGGCTAAACCTGCCCGATTCCCAATGGCGACTGGAGAAAATAAAACTTGGACGGATGACTCTCCTCCTCTTTCAGATGTTATGAGGTACAGACGTCTGGTTGGTAAGCTCATATCTCTTACGGTGACCAGACCCGACATCTCTTATGTTGTAGGAAAGGTTAGCCAATTCTTGCAAGCTCCTAGGGAGTGTCATCTACAGTCTGCCCTGAGAATATTGAAGTATGTTAAACCAGCGCCTGGCAAAGGACTACTCTTTTAGAAGAATGATCACTTGAGGGTTGAAGCGTACTCAGATTCGAGCTATGTTGATGACAAAGGATACAACAAGTCAACATCGGGATTTTGCACCTTTGTGGGGGGAATCCTTGTGAGCTGGAAGAGCAAGAAATAGTCTGTCGTCTCCAGGTCTAGTGTAGAAGTATAATATCAAAGTATGACATCGACCACATGTGAGTTGAAGTGGCTACAGGCTCTCATGCTTGACTTAGGAGAGGTCTACAACTATCCTCTACCTATATTTTGTGATAACAAGGCCGCTATATAAATCTCTAAAAATCCAGTCTTCCATGAGAGAACAAAGCACATTTAAGTTGACTGCCACTTTATTCGGGAAGAGATTTTGAAGGAACAAATTTGTACTTGATGAGTCCACATTTTACACTGATTTTTGGACTCATCTGGGCTAGTTTTATCGCCTTAGCACTACACTTGAGAGCCGTTATTGCTTATTTGTGCTTATGTACCTTTTTCACGATTAAGTGCATTGTATGCCCGCTTCTGTGTGCTTTCTATGTTTCCATTTTATTGTTATTCTTTAGCCCTATATCGGGGATGTGGTGTGCACGTTCTGGTGGCATTTCTGCCCCTTCTGCTGGTACAGGGGTCGTGTGCGTGTTCCGGGATGATTGTGAAACAGGAATACTGCGCACGAGCAGGGGATCTAATGCGCACAACCACTGGTCGTGCGCCCCCGATCGTGCGCACTACTCTACGTTTTCTATTGAATCAGCCTGGGGTAAGCGCACGACCACTGGACTTACTGCGCACGACCACTGGTCGTGCGCCACTGTTCATGCGCATTACACCCCCTTTTTCATAACCCTGTCTCGGTAATCGCACGAGCACTAGCCATAGTGCGCACGACCACTGGTCGTGCGCCACTGCTCGTGCGCGTATATGCTGATACTTCTTGTCCAGGTTGCAGGTTTATTTGAAAAAGCCGCACGATCATCGACCTACAGTGCGCACGACCACTGGTCGTGCGCCACTGCTCGTGCGCACTGCTTCTGCTGCCTCCGTATAAAAGACCCTGCTCCGCGTTTTAGGTCAACGCCTGTCATTTTGCTGCAATCGGAGAGTGTGCGGGAATCGCCTTTTCACTTCTCCAGCTGCTCCATCACTTCCACCTTCGTCGGGAAGCCATTTCCACTTACTCCGAAGCTTTTCAACACTCCGGCGAAGCCCTCGGCCATTGGTGACTTCAACTCCAAGCTTTCCTGCAGAGTTGGTGAAGTAGATAACCTAGAGAACGGACTTAAAGGCCTTCGAGGTGACAGATCATTGGTACCGGAAGCCTCCTTGGACTGAGCCCGGAAGCGGATTGACAACTCGCTACTCCGGCCACGACCCGCGGTGGATCTTCATTCTCTTTTGGTTTACTCCTCTTCCCCTTCCTCTGTGTTATGAATGTTTTGAGCAGTGTAATGAACATTTCCATCCCTGAATATCAAGTTTACTTTCTAGTTAATGGAATGTTAGTTTCTTCTTATGCTTGTGAGTTCTGTCTGTGAATGCGCCTCACTCACCCCACATCCACTTCATTCATGTGCCTTGTCCGATTGCAATCCACACAAGAACTCTGCAATCCATTAGTTTCCCTTCCACTCGCCCCACTGAAGTTCGACATAGCGGCCGACAAACCCATTTCACCTTGCGAAGCGGTGCCGTCGACCCGCATAGCTTTTACTAGTTCAGTAGATCAAACATCCACAATCTCCTGAGTCCGCTATTTTCTTTTTGTTCTATTGTTAACTCTCATAACAATATTCTTGTTACTGTTGCCATTCTACGCTAATTGCATTCCTCAAGAGACCGACACTTGGGGATTTACTCCCAAAACTTTATTACTTGTGCGACCGGTGCGCTTGCCGTATTACACGCATCAAGTTTTTGGCGCCGTTGCTGGGGAATGCAACTGTCGTGCGACTTCGGATGACTTCCAATATTGTTATAAGAGTTAGTATTGTTTTGTTTTGACTGCTGTTTCTTCTAGTTTGTAGTGTTTGCCGCAGTGAATGCAAGGCCGAGCTACAAGAGATTTTGTCACCTACGACCCAGAGATCGAACGTACTCTCTTAGCACGAAGACGCACCGCAGCCATCATTTTTGCTCCAATGGGAGACCAGCTGAATATTGATGCAGGCAACCGAGTTGGAGGGCTACCTCATGACGACGAAAATGAAGTGAATCCTCCCCAGGTCCGCACCATGAGGGATTATACTACACCCACTGTTGGGAGTATATACCCCAGTTTCGGACCTGCTATTACCAATCCTCAGTTCGAGATTAAACTAGCTATTCTGAATATTATTCCGAACAACGCTCAGTTCTCCGGAATGGCCACTGAATACGCCCATCCTCACCCTACAGAATTCTCCGAGATCTGCGCCACGTTCCGCTACGCTGGAATCCCAGATGAAACAGTCAAGGTCCGCCTCTTCCCTTTTTCATTAAGAGACAAAGCCAAGACATGGCTTCACTCCCTTCCACCTGGAACAGCCCCCACCGGTGGATCGGATTGTGAGCTTGAGGCGCGCAATAGCCAACTTCCGGCAAGCCGATCAAGAAAGCTTAGCCGAAGTTTGGGAGCGTTTTAATGAGCTGCTGAGGAAGTGCCCTAATCATGGATTCCAAACGTGGAATCTCGTCGAAAGTTTCTACTTTGCTATTGATCCCCACCACCGAGCCATGATCGATGCTGCCTCCGGAGGAACCGTCATGAATCTTGCTCCAGATGATGCTCTGAAAGTCTTACAAGACACCGCAACTCACAGTGCGTACTGGACCGCAGGAAGAAACATCCCACGAAGCACCAGTGGAGTGTTTTCCTTGGATATCCCCAAGCCTGCTCCTGCCGCCCCAGTGATGGCAATCTCATGCCAAGGGTGCGGAAGCACTGATCATCACAGCTTCGAATTCTCAGGAGTTGAGGTACAAGATGAATCTTTGTTTTTGAATGAATCTGTTAATTTTGTTGCCAATCAAAACAGGGGAGTGCCATACGGGAATACTTACAACCCGGGGGTGAGAAATCACCCCAACTTTTCTTGGAATCCTAACACATCTGGCCAAAGATGGCAACCGGGGCAGCATCAAAACGATGCGTATGCTTCCGATAACCAACCGTGGCCGCCTCAACCGAATTATTCCCAAGGGCCCCCCATCGTTAAGAAAAATTTTTTGGAAGAAATGTTCGAGAAGTTTGTTGAGATTTCCCAGACCAACATGACAAACCAGGCCACCTCGATGCGCAAACTGGAGGCACAATTGGGTCAATTGGCTCAAGTGGTTTCCGAGCGCACCCAAGGCACCTTAACGAGCAACACTGAAAAGAACCCCCATGAACAAGGAAAGCGCCTTGGGGAGGACACTTCGGGAAACCACAACGAACTTGTCATTAATTACAAAATCAATAACATCGACACTCCAGCATTATGCGATTCCGGGGCATCTAGCAACATACTCACTTTGCAAGATGCTGCAAAGATGCAGTTACAAGTTGACATTGAAAATCGGAAATCTCTTATCTTAGCTAATGACAATCTGGTTGACACGGAGGGCGGTGTGCGGGACGTTGAAATCGAGGTTAACGACACCAGTATCACCACTGACTTTCAGGTTTTGGGACCACAGGACAATAACTCCATTCCTATATTAGGAGTCCCATTCCTAACAGCTAGTGGCGCATACCTCGACTTTTCCAAAGGCCGTGTCACTTGGCCAAACGAAGAGTCCACCCTCGATGAAACATCCATACATTTTTCTTCCATCCCAAATAACATTTCTCTTAGTGTCACAGATGTCAAGCTGGATTCAGGTCCCCCCGCATTGGAAGCACATTTGGAGGAGACGCCAAAGAACGTACTTTCTCCGGAAGTCAATGAGAAGCAGGAACTACTGGTCCACGAAGGGATCAATTGCACCAAAGCCACGACTGTCTTTCTTCTGCCAGCCAACTCTGTTGTTGAACATGGCGAACTAAATTTTATTCGGGAGAAATCCCTGGACAATAATTTGTATAATTCTGTTAAACGATCTGTGACTTGGGCAGATCCGGTTGCCGTCACGATGCCGGATAGGCCGCCACCAACCACGATACAAGCAAACCCCACAGCCTACCTTCATTGGAAGTCTCCCACGGTGGAGAAACTGAAAGAGGCCAAGCGTTTACGTGAAGAGCGCTACGCTGCCTTCCGGCTCGCGAATGAGTGCACTCGCAGTAATAGGACAATGCCTACCCGGAATGCAAAAAGACACTCTGCTGTTCTCTCGCATCCCACCGGAGAGACTTACCATAAATCTGCGTATAGCTGATTGTGCCATCTTCTTTCTTGCTACTTGTTGAATGCTGGTTGCTCTATTTTTAATTTTGTTTCCTTTTGCTACTGCCAAGAACTCTCTATTTGAACTGCTAATACAGGTATTTGGTCCACCTTAAGGACGGTAAACAAAAGGGCTTTCGGGAGACAACCCAAGTTGGACCGTTCGGTCCTATGCTGTATTTTGAGTTCGGTATATTTCTTCATATATATATCTGTGTCCAGCTTTTGTTTGGCTTGCATCCTTTAATCGCAGGTGCAGGATTATTAGAGGCGCAGCAACGTGGCCGCACTTGGACATCTCATTGCCCGACTGGTATGCTCAATTTTGAGCATAGGTAACTTCCTACCCTAGCTATTTCTCCTCTTTGGAATGTTTATTTTTATTCGTTGTCAACTTTAAGTCTGGGGGGGGGGGGGTAGTCTGCCTGTGGTCACTACACCGCACCTTCTGTTGCATTCCAGTTTCTTATTTACTTATTTCTTGCTTTTTGGTTGCACACACTGAATCACCCACACGAGTGCACTCTTACCCACGCGCACAACCCGAGTTAAATTTATTGCTTTTGTGTAAACTTTAAAATAGTGGTACTAGCTTAGGATTTCAGGATTGAGTAGTTCGAAACTCATGCAGTGCTCCTAATCGAATACTCATGGTTTGTGCAGAGTTAGGATAGAACTAATTTTTCTTTATGCTCGTAGAATTATTCTTTTCTGCTCACGTCAATATTGTTTGTACTGCTCAAAATCTGAATCTGGGACAATCAAACGATAGTGTAGGAATGTGTGTAGCCGCCACTAGACTCATATTGCTCGAGTCGGGGGGAAGGATCATCTTTCTCGGTGGCTAAGAACTTGCCCTAAGCTACTCTCGAAGCATTCGTGCACGGTTAGTTAAGCGCGAGCATGACGTAGGCCTTCTTTTTGGCTAGTTTGAGCCTTGTTTAGCCATTCCTACCTGTTAACCATTGCATGCCAAATTTGTGCCTACCCTTCCTTTGAATCCAGCTCCACTCACTTTCACCAAGGCCTGAAGCTAAACCCACCTTCGCAATCAAATGCTTGAGCTGATTTGTATTTCCTGTTTTGCCGAGGTTGTGATTAGTGGACATTGTTTTTGGGGGTGCTGATTTTATTCCCGCATTGATTGCTTCGTTTGGGGATTGCTAGCGCAGAAAAGAACAAACAGTTTATGAAAATAAAAGGCTGATTCGCGCAATAAAAAAAATGAATATTTATATGAAAGAATTGCTTTGAGATTTCGATCCCCATCCTCTGTATTGAATTTGGTCGGGTTCAGCCGTGTTCACACCCGGATTTCAAGCTAAGTCTGGGGGCGTGTGCCCCATTCTTTTCTAAGTGGCTGTTTTGTTTTGGGTTGTTTTCGCTCGCTTTGGTTGCATAGAGCCTTCATGTTTATCTTTGACCACCAAGCCGTTGCCTAAGCCCCATTTCCTCCTACAAGTCCTACTGATTCACGCTTGAGTCTAACCCGCACCGTGGAGAGAGTGTGAACATGCAAGCGTATGGTCCCCGACATTAGTGGATTCCTTTGGAGGTGATCCTGAGTCCCGAACTTTGGCAATGCTCACCTTAGTGGCCTGCCTACTTTCTTCCTGCACATGATCGCACGATTCTCCAGAATTCTAATTTTGAGCAATTACAATATTTATTTACGTCTGTCGAATAGTTTAAACTATGTTGTATAATTAAAAAGTTTTTATATTATATCTTCTATCCTCATGATATATTTGATTTCTCGTCTTACTTCTTTCTGAAATTGCTGAGCCAGTTAGCTATCTTCGAGTCCATGGAGTGATGATTTGCTCGGGACGTGCAAATGGTTAAGTCTGGGGGTGTGATGAGTCCACATTTTACACTGATTTTTGGACTCATCTGGGCTAGTTTTATCGCCTTAGCACTACACTTGAGAGTCGTTATTGCTTATTTGTGCTTATGTACCTTTTTCACGATTAAGTACACTGTATGCCCGCTTCTGTGTGCTTTCTATGTTTCCATTTTGTTGTTATTCTTTATCCCTATCTCAGGGATGTGGTGTGCACGTTCTGGTGGCCTTTCTGCCCCTTCTGCTGGTACAGGGGTCGTGTGCGTGTTCCGGGATGATTGTGAAACAGGAATACTGCGCACGATCAGGGGATCTAATGCGCACGACCACTGGTCGTGCGCCCCCGATCGTGCGCACTACTCTACGTTTTCTATTGAATCAGCCTGGGGTAAGCGCACGACCACTGGACTTACTGCGCACGACCACTGGTCGTGCGCATTACACCCCCTTTTTCATAACCCTGTCTCGGTAATCGCACGAGCACTGGTCGTGCGCCACTGCTCGTGCGCGTATATGCTGATGCTTCTTGTCCAGGTTGCAGGTTTATTTGGAAAAGTCGCACGATCATCGACCTACAGTGCGCACGACCACTGGTCGTGCGCCACTGCTCGTGCGTACTACTTCTGCTGCCTCCGTATAAAAGACCCTGCTCCGCGTTTTAGGTCAACGCCTGTCATTTTGCTGCAATCGGAGAGTGTGCGGGAATCGCCTTTTCACTTCTCCAGCTGCTCCATCACTTCCACCTTCGTCGGGAAGCCATTTCCACTTACTCCGAAGCTTTTCAACACTCCGGCGAAGCCCTCGGCCATTGGTGACTTCAACTCCAAGCTTTCCTGCAGAGTTGGTGAAGTAGATAACCTAGAGAACGGACTTAACTGCCTTCGAGGTGACAGATCGTTGGTACCGGAAGCCTCCTTGTACTGAGCCCGGAAGCGGATTGACAACTCGCTACTCCGGCCACGACCCGCGGTGGATCTTCATTCTCTTTTGGTTTACTCATCTTCCCCTTCCTCTGTGTTATGAATGTTTTGAGCAGTGTAATGAACATTTCCATCCCTGAATATCAAGTTTACTTTCTAGTTAATGGAATGTTAGTTTCTTCTTATGCTTGTGAGTTCTGTCTGTGAATGCGCCTCACTCACCCCACATCCACTTCATTCCTGTGCCTTGTCCGATTGCAATCCACACAAGAATGCTGCAATCCATTAGTTTCCCTTCCACTCGCCCAACTGAAGTTCGGCATAGCGGCCGACAAACCCATTTCACCTTGCGAAGCGGTGCCGTCGACCCGCATAGATTTTACTAGTTCAGTAGATCAAACATCCACAATCTCCCGAGTCCGCTATTTTCTTTTTGTTCTATTTTTTACTCTCATAACAATATTCTTGTTACTGTTGCCATTCTACGCTAATTGCATTCCTCAAGAGACCAACACTTGGGGATTTACTCCCAAAACTTTATTACTTGTGCGACCGGTGCGCTTGCCGTATTACACGCATCAGTACTCCGTTTGTCACCTCCGATAAAGAGTTAGTTGATATTTTCACCAAGCCGGTGTCCGCCTCCTTTTTCCACATTTGTGACAAGCTGGGCGTTGACGGAAGAAATGCGCCCTCAAGTTAACGGGTTGTTCGATCTCACAAGCTAAGGTGAAGAAGAGGAAGAGATGCGGGGATAGAGGAGAGGTCTGCTGAGAGCAGCCGGGGAGGTTGCTGATCAACAGAGAAGCTTGCCTAATCAGCATGGTAGAAGCTTGCTAGAGTAGAGAAGAATCTTGCTTGAGCGGAGGAGGAGCTTGCTCAAGTAGAGAAGAGGCTTGCTTGAGCGGAGAAGAAGCGTACTCAAGCATAGAAGAGGCTTGCTTGAGCGGAGAAGAAGCTTGCTCAAGTAGAGAAGAGGCTTGCTTGAGCGGAGCAGAAGCTTGCTCAAGCAGAGAAGAGGCTTGCTTGAGCGGAGGAGGAGCTTGCTCAAGCAGTGAAGAGGCTTGCTTGAGCGGAGAATAAGCTTGCTCAAGCAGAGAAGAGGCTTGCTTGAGCGGAGAAGAAGCTTGCTCAAGCAGAGAAGAGACTTGCTTGAGCGGAGAAGATGCTTGCTCAAGCAGAGAAGAGGCTTGCTTGAGCGGAGAAGAAGCTTGCTCAAGCAGAGAAGAGGCTTGCTTGAGCAGAGGAGAAACTTGGTCAGGGACTGTCGGGCAGACAGCTACTTGGGCGGTTAGCTTTGCAGGTTGATGCCGAGAGAGGAGAGAAGAAGAGAGGAGGGTCTGCTAGCAGCGACAACAACAGACTTCGCCTGCCGCGGCTTGAATGCCACTCTTGCGACGGGCTTTTCCTTTAATCAATAAGTAGAATTACAACTTGCCATTACACTTTTACAAGAGAAAGCAATAAATGGTACAATGGGGGAAGTTGGCAGCTAGGGAAGGAGTTGACAGAGACTAAGTAAAAGAGACTGCCAGCAGCTGTGGAGGACTGGGAGGATTGAGAAATTGAGTCTGCAGACCCTGCTTGATCAACTGTGGAGGACTGCGAGGACTGGGAGGACTGACAAATTAAGTCCGCAGACCCTGCTTGATCAACTGTGGAGGACTGAGAGGACTGGGAAACTGAGTCCGCAGACCTTGCTTGATCAACTGTGGAGGACTGGGAGGACTGATAAATTGAGTCCGCAGACCCTGCTTGATCAACTCTAGAGGACTGGGAGGACTGAGAAATTGAGTTCGCAGACCCTGCTTGATCGACTGTGGAGGACTGGGAGGACTGAGAAACTGAGTCCGCAGACCTTGCTTGATAAACTGTGGAGGACTGGGAGGACTGAGAAATTGAGTCCGCAGACCCTGCTTGATCAACTGTGGAGGACTGGGAGGACTGAGAAATTGAGTCCGCAGACCCAGCTTGATTAACTATGGAGGACTAGGAGGACTGAGAAATTGAGTCCGCAGACCCTGCTTGATTAACTATGGAGGACTGGGAGGACTAAGAAATTGAGTCTGCAGACCCTACTTGATCAACTGTGGAGGACTGGGAGGACTGAGAAATTTGAGTCCGCAGACCTTGATCAAGCTGACATTTGTCCTCTCGACCCCGTGCCACCATCCTAAATGAGAGGCATTGGGGGCTATTTATAGGCTCGGGGCGGTAACGGTCTTGGTAACGTCACCACCGGTGAGGCGGCGAGTTATGCGAGTACAAATGTTGAGTCCGCGGAGTCTGCGATAGGCCACGTAGTATGGGACTTGGTGCTTGAACTAGCTGCTGCTCGGACTGGGAAGAGCAGGTCGCCGACCTGGGCGGACTCAGCGGACTCGGCGGACTGAAGGTCGGCAGGCTGCAGGCTTTGCCTCTGCTGAAGAGAGCAGGTCGCCGACCTGGGCGGACTCGGCAGACTGGTGATAAGTTAATTTATATAGTTATTTTAGTTTAGTTTTTTTATAAATAAATAGTATAATTCATTTATCTTTATATTAATATATATAATAATTCGTTTATTTTTATATTTCAGGTCAATATGGTCTGCAAATATCATTTTCAAGTCCATGGCAAAGATCTGAAAATATTTGGAGGCAATTAACATTTTTGGTCACGGATAGCTGAAATTCAAATGGCCATAACTTTCAAAACAGGAAGAGTTACGGGACGTGCAACCAGTCAACGGAAAGAGGACGACGTCCTCTACAAATCTGGAGAATTTCACAAGTACACGCCCCAATGACACGGGCGTGACCAAGGCATGAACACGGGCGTGTCTAGCTAAAGAACATAGTTTTCTCCAGAAATCTTCCCGGGGAAATTCTAGGACTTTTTCTAAGTACACACCCCCATGTCACGGGCGTGACTTAGGGCGTGACCAACTCGAAACTGCCGAAATGATGCCAGATTGCGTCGTTTCCAGCCATTTGCTGACCCGGTCAGTACACGCCCGCGGTCACGGGCGTGACCTAGGGGCGTGACACTTCAGGAACTGCCAGAATTTACTCCCGCCATTTTCAGCTTCCCGCGGTTTTCCAGAAACCGAAGTGATACGCCCTAGGTCACGGGCGTGACATAGGGACGTGACCCGCAATTTAACAGATTTTGGCGGTTTCTCGCCAACGTTCCCGGGCTTTCAAGACAGCGGTTTCCGAGCCTGACATGCCCTAGGTCACGGGCGTGACCTAGGGCGTGACCTTGCAGAAAGTTTTCCTATAAATTGCAGTTGAGTTCAGAAGCAGAGGGGGAGCTAGGAGGTCAATATAGGAGTAGTTATACCTCGTTTATTTCTCTATTTTGCTGCATTTTCTTTATGTAACCCTTATCTTCATAGTTTAATTTGCATTTCTTTTTGTTTAATTCAATTACTCTCTTTTTAGTTATCATCTTTTTGCCCTTCTTTCTATGTAATTTCTTCATCATGCTTAGTAGCTAAACTTCTTTTAGCACTTGATCATGATGAATTTTGGAATAAAATAAGCTTCTCATCTTTATTAAAAATGTCAAGTCCTTTACTTTACTCACTAACGATTTATCTTTGATTTATATTTTATCGAATTCATATTGCGCGGATATGTTCTTCGATCTAAGATCCGTATCCTAAATGACCGAGAGGTTGCGGATACGAGGAGATCACTCAAAGATAAAAGGAGTTGCATGCACTCCTCGAGAGAGGACGACATAAATCTTCCGGATTGGAGTCAAATCCAATAGAGGGGTTCACCGCCTAAAGCAAGCTTAGGGGTTTCGACTGGCCGAGAGGTCTTAATCGATCAACCTAAGGTTAGTCAAAAGCATGAGCTCGAGAGAGACGCTTTTGTACTTAAGGAACCTCCACGGTCGGGTGAGCAATTTAAGAGTCTTGCATACTTTATGTTCATAAAGGAGGTTTATTTTAGTCCAAGGGGATTCTAGATCAAGTGCTATATTTTATTTTATTTTCTAGCCGTAGATTAAATTCGCTCATTTTTATTATTTAGATAAAATAATATTAATTTGCATGAGTAGAAGTACTCAACAGGCCCCAAGTCTAATACGACATTCCTATACTATATTTCGATAGGTACACTTCCCTATTTGAGATTATAGTTTGGATACATTTTTAAAACTATATAAAATTCCTCATCAACTGGAGGCAGGCAGGTTGCAGGTTTTGCCTCTACTGAAGAGAGAGCAGGTCACCGACCTGGGCGGACTCGGCGGACTGGTGGCAGGCAGGTTGTAGGCTTTGCCTCTGCTGAAGAGAGCAGGTCGCCGACCTGGGCGGACTCGGCGGACTGGAGGCGGGCAGGCTGCAGGCTTTGCCTCTGCTAAAGAGAGAGTAGGTCGCCGACCTGGGCGGACTCGGCAGACTGGAGGCAGGCAGGCTGCAGGCTTTGCCTCTACTGAAGAGTAGACTTCTGGTTGGCAGAAGAGGGCATGCCACCCCTAGCGGGCGGCCTGGACTGGATGCCGCCCCCGGGGGGCGGCCTGACAACTGGAGGCCGCCCGGGCGGGCGGGCGGCCTGGCCAAAGGAGGCCGCCCATGCGGGCGGCTTGGCCACAGGAGGCCGCCCAGGCTGGCGGCCTGGCCAAAGGATGCCGCCCAACCGGGCGACATGGACAAAGGAGGCCGCCCAGGCTGGCGGCCTGGCCAAAGAAGGCCGCCCGGCGGGCGGCCTGGCCACAGGAGGCCGCCTAGGCTGGCGGCCTGGCCAAAGGAGGCTGCTAAGGCGGGCAGCTTGGCCACAGGAGGCTGCCCAGGATGGCGGCCTGGCCAGAGGAGGCCGCCCAGGCGGGCGGCCTGGGTGGACAGCGGCATTCAGGAGGCCGCGACTTGCAAGTTAGACACCTTAGGAGGGATCGCCGATTTTTTGGGGTTAACATAATCCCCGCACTTTTTCAAGTTCCGAAGGGAACTTCGAAAAAGTAGGAGACCCATGAAAATCGTGATCCTCCCCTTAGAAATTAGGAGAGAAAAACTAGAGACTAGGAGACATAGAACTTGATGTCTCAACTCAGAAAAATCTGTCAATGTCTATCTTTTACCTACGAAGAAAAAGTCAATGCAGGCAAAAGGAGGTACATCTTATATGTACCTGAGTTATTTTAGTAAATGAGGAAGACGGGTAACTATCTTCCACTAAGCTCTGCAAAAATACATCTTATCTGAAGGGGACTTGCTAATATCTACTAGTCTCTACAAAAGTATAGTGAGCAAGCAGATATGAATGAAAATTAAGCTTCAAGTACTTGAAGGGGACTTGCTAATATTTGCTAGTCTCTGCAAAAGTAGAGTGAGCAAGCAGATATGAAGGAAAATTAAGCTGCAAGAACCTGAAGGGGACTTGCTAATATCTGCTAGTCTCTACAAAAGTAGAGTGAGCAAGCAGATATGAAGGAAAATTAAGCTGCAAGTACCTGAAGGGGACTTGCTAATATCTATTAGTCTCTACAAAAGTAGAGTAAGCAAGCAGATATGAAAGAAGATTAAGCTGCAAGTACCTGAAGGGGATTTGCTAATATCTGCTAGTCCTTGCAAAAGTAGAGTGAGCAAGCAAATATAAAGGAAAATTAAGCTGCAAGTACCTGAAGGGGACTTGCTAATATCTACTAGTCTCTGCAAAAGTAGAGTGAGCAAGCAGATATGAAGGAAAATTATGGTGCAAGTACCTGAAGGGGACTTGCTAATATCTGCTAGTCTCTGCAAAAGTAGAGTGAGCAAGCAGATATGAATGAAAATTAAGCTGCAAGTACCTGAATGGGACTTGCTAATATCCGCTAGTCTCTGCAAAAGTAGAGTGAGCAATCAGATATGAAGGAAAATTAAGCTGCAAGTACCTGAAGGGGACTTGCTAATATCTGATAGTCTCTGCAAAAGAAGAGTAAGCAAGCCGATATGAAAGAAGATTAAGCTGCAAGTACCTGAAGGGGACTTGCTAATATCTGCTAGTCTCTACAAAAGTAGAATGAGCAAGCAGATATGAAGGAAAATTAAGCTGCAAGTACCTGAAGGGGACTTGCTAATATCTACTAGTCTCTGCAAAAGTAGAGTGAGAAAGCAGATATGAAAGAAGAATAAGCTGCAAGTACCTGAAGGGGACTTGCTAATATCTGCTAGTCTCTGCAAAAGTAGAGTGAGCAAGCAGATATGAAGGAAAATTAAGCTGCAAGTACCTGAAGGGGACTTGCTAATATCTGCTAGTCTCTACAAAAGTAGAGTGAGAAAGCAGATATGAAAGAAGATTAAGCTGCAAGTACCTGAAGGGGACTTGCTAATATCTGCTAGTCTCTGTAAAAGTAGAGTAAGCAAGCAGATATGAAGGAAAATTAAGCTGCAAGTACCTGAAGGGGACTTGTTAATATCTGTTAGTCTCTGCAAAAGTAGAGTGAGCAAGCAAATATGAAAGAATATTAAGCTGCAAGTACCTGAAGGGGACTTGCTAATATCTGCTAGTCTCTGCAAAAGTAGAGTGAGCAAGCAGATATGAAAGAAGATTAAGCTGCAAGTACCTGAAGGGGACTTGCTAATATCTGCTAGTCTCTACAAAAGTAGAGTGAGCAAGCAGATATGAAGGAAAATTAAGCTGCAAGTACCTGAAGGGGACTTGCTAATATCTACTAGTCTCTGCAAAAGTAGAGTGACCAAGCAGATATGAAAGAAGATTAAGTTGCAAGTACCTGAAGGGGACTTGCTAATATCTGCTAATCTCTGCAAAAGTAGAGTGAGCAAGCAGATATGAAGGAAATTTAAGCTGCAAGTACCTGAAGGGGACTTGCTAATATCTACTAGTCTCTGCAAAAGTAGAGTGAGCAAGCAGATATGAAGGAAAATTAAGCTACAAGTACCTAAAGGGGACTTGCTAATATCTGCTAGTCTATGCAAAAGTAGAGTAAGCAAGCAGATATGAAAGAAGATTAAGCTGCAAGTACCTGAAGGGGACTTGCTAATATCTGCTAGTCTCTACAAAAAGAGTGCGAGCAAGCAGATATGAAAGAAGATTGAGCTGCAAGTACCTGAAGGGGACTTGCTAATATCTGCTAGTCTCTGCAAAAGTAGAGTGAGCAAGCAGATATGAAAGAAGATTAAGCTGCAAGTACCTAAAGGGAACTTGCTAATATCTGCTAGTCTCTGCAATAGTAGAGTGAGTAAGCAGATATGAAGGAAAATTAAGCTGCAAGTACCTGAAGGGGACTTGCTAATATCTGCTAGTCTCTGCAAAAGTAGAGTGAGCAAGCAGATATGAAAGAAGATTAAGATGCAAGTACCTGAAGGGGACTTGCTAATATCTGCTAGTCTTTGCAAAAGTAGAGTGAGCAAGCAGATATGAAGGAAAATTAAACTGCAAGTACCTGAAGGGGACTTTCTAATATCTGGTAGTCTCTGCAAAAGTAGAGTGAGCAAGCAGATATGAAAGAAGATTAAACTGCAAGTACCTGAAGGGGACTTGCTAATGTCTGCTAGTCTCTGCAAAAGTAGAGTGAGCAAGCAGATATGAAGGAAAATTAAGCGGCAAGTACCTGAAGGGGACTTGCTAATATCTGCTAGTCTCTGCAAAAGTAGAGTGAGCAAGCAGATATGAAAGAAGATTAAGCTGCACGTACTTGAAGGGGACTTGCTAATATCTGCTAGTTTTGCAAAAGAAGAGTAAGCAAGCAGATATGAAAGAAGATCAAATCGTAAGTAATGGGAGAGAGCCTGTGAAAGTTGATTGTTGATAGGATAAGATATGATAGAAGAGATATCCGGCAAACTTTGCTATTAACTGAATAGAGCTCTAAGTGTGATAATGATCATATCGCGCGATCAGATATAATGTCCACGTGAAATCCAGATCAGCAAGTCATCTGAATTTAGATTTATGATGGCATGGCTTGTCAATTAAGAACCATATACTCTGAGTAAATGATTTGTGCCAGAAATATCTGATAAGAATTGTAAAGAATTTGTAGATCATCATCCGATAGAGCTTCACGTAAGCAATGCATATAAGACGATCATAAGGCAAATAGATATTCCAGATCCTTAGAACAGGTTGGATTTAACCTATTAACCTGTAAGAAGGAAAAAAGAGAAAAGAGGGCTACACCCCAAGGATGAGTTAAAAAAGGTTGAATGCTGCCACAGGAGAGCACCCGTGGGTCTTATGCATCACTTGCCAAAAGTCATCCAGGGTGTAGTCCTACCCAAAGCGGGCTGACCGCGCACCCTTTAGAAGGGCATAGAAGATAAACAAGCACAAGCAAGGAAATTCCTGTGGAGGAATTGACTGATACACTGCTCTCTTTCCTCGGGTTACAAGCATCGCTGATCAATTAGACTAGTTACGCCAAGTGGCCCATTGCTTGTCTGCAGATTGATCCGCGGAGTTGTGGGTCCCGCGAAGGCACGGATTGAGAGTACCAACGAGTGTTCGGTCGTAACAGTTATGAGATGATCGAAGAGACAAGGCTACACTTGATCGCCATTGCATGTCAATCAAAGATCATCATAACTATAATGTATCCCTTAGCGAAGCGCAGCAGAGCTAACACATGGGTCCACCCTGGAAACACACTTTATGTCAGATGTCGGCTAGGATCTGAAGTCCTGTCATCCTCCACATAGGAATTGAACGGCCCCCACTGCACATATGCAAAAACTCCCCGCTATATGTGGTCATTGTGGTCTTATGCCAGAGAACAATCTCGAGGGGGCCCTGAGCAAGACTTGGCGATATCTCGGTGGTTTAGTGATCTCTTTGGCAAAGAGAAAAAGTAAAGGAGAAGCATTACAAAAAAGGAACTGTGTCAGTACGGGATCTCTGATGTAAACTTTATTAAGATGAAACAAAAGAACACTTAGGAGTGTTGAAAAGAGTGTTTGAAAATATGCAAAATATAGTAAGAGTAACTGTTATTATTTGTGAGGTGCTTTGAGGACGGCCATGTCCTTTTTGCTTTAGAATAGGTTTCCAAGGGCGCCCACGTCATCGGCACCGAGAGTCTCGCCTATATCGAGGCCATGATACATGTTAGATTTGATTTACTCCCTTTGAGCTACAAGGAATGTCTGCCACTTCTTTGCCTTTTGAAGTTGATGGATCAGAGTGGCCATCCTTCGGGAACAGACCGCGCATCTTACCCTGCCTCAACAATTTTTGCACCAGTTGACAAAGCACTCGACAGTTTTCAGTCAAATGTCCGCTTTCTTTGTGGAACTCGCAGAATGGATTTGAATCTTTTGATTTTTGATTTGTCGGTTGGTAAGGCCTTTTGGAGTTTGCCCTATCCTTCATGATTTGGCATACTTCTAGCATGGCCTCATCATGTCCAGAGTATGACAAGTCATCATCCTGTGGCTGATGAACCGAAGTTGTTTGTGGAGGTGGGGCTGGTGGTAGCAATCGTTCTTGGACACGATCCTGGCCCGGGAAGAGGTGTTGATGATGATGCTGGAATATTTTTGTCTTTCTTGAGTGGGATGAAAAGTCTTTCCGAGGAGACCTCGGTGGCTTCTTGTAAGAAGAAGGATTTTTCTCCGACACAAACCTGGAGACGAAGCTGGGGTTGCTCTTCTCACCGCGGATGTATGAGTTGGCTAAGGCAGTGAGATCTTGATATGTATTTTGTGCTCGGACATTGCCCTCAAACTTGAGAGGTCCTTCACGCAAACCATTAATGAGAGCCACTCGATACATCTCCTGGTCGACGATCTCAATGTCCAATAATTCTCTCTGAAAACGATCCACAAAATGAGACCAAGTCTCATTCTCTCGCTTCCTGATTTCAAAGAGGGCTTCTGGATCGCCCTTCCTCTTTGAAGAGGTGGAAAATCTAAGCAAAAACTCTCTTCGCAACTTAGCAAAGGAAGAGATGGACTGAGGATGTAATCCATAGAACCAATCCCTCACTTGCCCATCGAAGGATGTCACAAAGAGCTTGCACTTAATTGCATCTGAGAGGGTTCTGAGAGCTATGGCTGATTCGAAGGTTTGAAGATGTTTGACTGGATCAGTGTCTCCAGTATAGACGGGTAACCGAGGCTCTCTGAAATTGATTGGAGTTGGTTCATACTGAACATTCTCTGTAAACTGCGATGTCTCTCCTTGCTCTACTGCATAAGGAAGATAAGGAGCATGAGCAGTGACAGCAAAAGAAGAAGGAGGATAGAAAGAAAAATTTGTTGCGTGAGGTGCAAAGGCAGGAGCTGAAGAGAAGGGATGACTTCCCTGAAAATTCAGAAATCTAGTCGGACTTCCCTGGGCAGCTTCCCGGAAGAAGCTTTGACGAGCTGCAAACTCATCATCCTGAGATCGTAAAGGAGCTTCAGGCCCTTGCGGAAAGGTTGGGGTGTAAAGAGGAGGATAGACCGGCGGATAAGCTGGTTGATAGACTTGAGGAGTCTCAGATGCTGGTGCCAGATTGATTGGAGGAGCTGGCGCTGCTAAAGATTGAGCAGCCAGTTGCTGCATGATAGCTGCTAGGGTACAGTTGATAGCTTGAAACTGTTGGGCAGTTTCTCTGCGAGATTGCTAAGGCCTCCCAAAGAGAATCATCACTGGGACTTAGAGCAAGGTTCTCGGCTGGTTGATGGTCTGACATGAGTAACCACTGCTTTCACTGCCTGATCGAGATCTGAAGGTTGCGTGTTAACTATTGATGCAAGAAATGCGCCCTCAAGTTAACAGGTTGTTCGATCTCACAAGCTAAGGTGAAGAAGAGGAAGGGCTACGGGGATAGAGAAGAGGTCTGCTGAGAGCAGTCGGGGAGGTTGCTGATCAACAGATAAGCTTGCCTAATCAGCAAGGGAGAAGCTTGCTAGAGCAGAGAAGAATCTTGCTTGAGCGGAGGAGGAGCTTGCTCAAGCAGAGAAGAGGCTTGCTTGAGCGGAGAAGAAGCTTGCTCAAGCAGAGAAGTGTCTTGCTTGAGCGGAGAAGAAGCTTGCTTAAGCAGAGAAGAGGCTTGCTTGAGCGGAGAAGTCAAGCACAGAAGAGGCTTGCTTGAGCGGAGGAGGAGCTTGCTCATGTAGAGAAGAGGCTTGCTTGAGCAGAGAAGAAGCTTGCTCAAGCAGAGAAGAGGCTTGATTGAGCGGAGAAGAAGCTTGCTCAAGCAGAGAAGAGGCTTGCTTGAGCGGAGAAGAAGCTTGCTCAAGCAGAGAAGAGGCTTGCTTGAGCGGAGAAGAAGCTTGCTCAAGCAGAGAAGAGGCTTGCTTGAGCAGAGGAGAAACTTGGTCAGGGACTGTCGTGTAGATAGCTACTTGGGCGGTTAGCTTTGCAGGTTGATGCCAAGAGAGGAGAGAAGAAGAGAGGAGGGTGTTGGAACACCCTATTACTAATTTGGGTCAGGATCACTATGTCTCTAGGAATTTATGCTTTGACCTTCTGTATAGATAATAGGTCAATTAGAATTGAGTCTAAGGGATCAGGAGTCTAGGTTTGGAAGCTGCCCTGAAGACCCAAGTTTTTCTGGAGACTAAGTCCAAATCGTCGAGCTCAGCACGACGTTTCGTCGAACTCCGGTCGACGATCGTCTAGCTCAACTATTGACAGATCGTCGAGCTCCATTCGACGATCGCTGAGCTCAACCCTCATAATATCGTCGAGCTCTGGTCGACGATCGCTGAGCTCAACTTCTCAATATCGTCGAACTCCATTCGACGATCGCTGAGCTCAGGTCGACGATTTTGACTCTGCACTGGATCCTTATCTCTGAGCTCAGTTCGACGATCTTTGAGCTCAGATCGATGATTTCTTTGCTGCTTGCATTTTCCAGTTCGCTGAGCTCAGCTCGACGATAGCAGAGCTCAGTTCGACGAATCCAGTTATCTTTCAGATTCAAATTCAAATCAGATAGAAGTTATTCTGCATTTAATTCAGAAGATCTGCCAGCCATTTTCATTTACTTCTGGAGCAAGTTTCAAGGGATTTTTCAAGGAATAATTCAGTGGACTTTCCTTCAGAACATTTTATGCAATTAAGGCTGTAATTAATTCAGACCAACGGCTATATTTGACAGAGCAATTTTCTATTCAGACTCAGAGAATAAAAGATAGAATATTTTTGAATCAGACAAGAAGATAGACAAGAACAAGAGAATAGAGATTAACAAGAACAGGACACAACTCAATACACAGAGACTCTCTCAATCTTCTGTCAACACGAATTCAGAAGAACACTCATCAAAAAGAGATCAAGCTTTCAAACATTTTTCAGATCTCTTCAGCTCTCAAGTGTTCAAGGCCAACATCATCTCAAGACTCCAGACACTCAACATTTCAGCTTGCTGAAATCATCTTTTGCTGGAGATCTATCTTTGAAGGCCTATCACCCTCAGCAAAGCTCATCTTCCTGAAGATTTCAAGGACTCAGGGGAGCTTTGACAACTTCACTGAATCCACATAGTCTTCTCAGTTGCTTGAGAAAGAGAAGACTGCCATCACTCTCTCACCCCCATTCTGTAAAGGGTTTTTCAAACTCTCTTCAAAAGTTTGAATCTGGTTTTTGAGCACCTTGTCAAAAGCTCATTGGTGGCAAGACACCTGATCAAAAAATCTGATTTGGTTTTTGAGCACCTTATCAAAAGCTCATTGGTGCCCAGGACACCTGATCAACTCATCCTGCAGTGGATTCCTACCTAGGGTGGTAGAAGAGTGGATGTACCCAAGTTGGGGAACCACTATATTTCCTTGTATCATCTGGTTCTGCATGTTTTCTTTTTGTTTCTGGCCTAGATTTTCTTGTGCTTAGTTTCTGCATAGCTTAGTTTTATTTCTGCTTCCCTGCTTACACTCATTACAACAATTGTTGTAAAGCTTTGCAAAAGTTTTTCTTTGTATTTTAAAAAGCACCATATACTCTATTCACCCCCCCCCCCTTTAGAGTATATCAGATCTAGTTTCCCCTTTCAGAGGGGTCGCTAGCAATGGCAACAATAGACTTCGCCCGCCTCGGCTTGAATGTCACTCTTGCGACAGGCTTTTCCTTTAATCAAGAAACAGAATTACAACTTGCCATTACACTTTTACAAGAGAAAGCAATAAAGGGTACAATGGGGGAAGTTGGCGGCTAGGGAAGGAGTTTCCAGAGACTAAGTAAAAGAGACTGCCAGCAGCTGTGGAGGATTGGGAGGACTTGGAAATTGAGTCTGCAGACCCTGCTTGATCAACTGTGGAGGACTGGGAGGACTGAGAAATTGAGTCTGCAGACCCTGCTTGATCAACTATGGAGGACTAGGAGGACTGGGAAACTGAGTCAGCAGAGCTTGCTTGATCAACTGTGGAGTACTGGGAGGACTGAGAAATTGAGTCTGCAGACCATACTTGATCAACTATGGAGGACTGGGAGGACTGAGAAATTGAGTCTGCAGACCCTGCTTGATGAAATGTGGAGGATTGGGAGGACTGGGAAACTGAGTCCGCAGACCTTGCTTGATCGACAGTGGAGGACTAGGAGGACTGAGAAATTGAGTATGCAGATCCTGCATGATCAACTGTAGAGGACTGGGAGGACTGAGGAACTGAGTCCGCAGACCTTGCTTGATCAACTGTGGAGGACTGAGAAATTGAGTCCACAGACCCTGCTTGATCAATTGTGGAGGACTGGGCGGACTGAGAAATTTGAGTCCGCAGACCTTGATCAAGTTGGCAGTTCTCCTCTCGCCCCCATGCCACCATCCTAAATGAGAGGCATTGCAGGCTATTTATAGGCTCGGGGCAGTAACGGTCTTGGTAACGTCACCACCGGTGTGGCGGTGAGTTATGTGAGTACAAATGTTGAGTCCGCAGAGTCCGCGATAGGCCGTGTGGTCTGGGACTTGCTTCTTGAACTGGATGCTGCTTGGACTGGGAAGAGCAGATCGCCGACCTGGGCGGACTCGGCGGACTGAAGGTCGGCAAGTTGGAGGATTTGCCTCTGCTGAAGAGAGAAGGTCGCTGACCTGGACGGACTCGACGGATTGGAGGCAGGCAGGATGCAGGCTTTGCCTCTGTTGAAGAGAGAGCAGGTCGCCGACCTGGGCAGACTCGGCGGACTAGAGGCAAGCAGGCTGCATGCTTTGCCTCTGCTGAAGAGAGCAGGTCGCTGACCTGGGCAGACTCGGTGGACTGGAGGTGGGTAGGCTGCAGGCTTTGCCTCTGCTGAAGAGAGAGCAGGTCGCCGACCTGGGCCGACTCGGCGGACTGGTGGTAGGCAGGTTGCAGGCTTTGCCTCTGCTGAAGAGTAGACTTCTGGTTGGTAGAAGAGGGCAGGCTGCCCGTGGCGGGCGACCTAAACTGGAGGCCGCCTGCGGGGACGACCTGACAACTGGAGGCTGCCCGGGCGGGCGGCCTGGATACAGGAGGCCACCTAGGTGTGCGGCCTGGCCACAGGAGGCCGCCCAGGCTGGCGGCCTGGCCAAAGGAGGCCGCCCAGGCGGGCGACCTAACCATAGGAGGTCGCCCAGGATGGCGGCCTGGCCAAAGGAGGTCTCCCAGGAGGGCGGCCTGGCCACAGGAGGCCGCCCAGGCTGGTGGCCTAGCCAAAGGAGGCCGCCCAGGCAGGCGGCCTGGCCGCATGAGGCCGCCCAGGCGGACGGCCTGGCCACAGGAGGCCGCCCAGGCGGGCGTCCTGGCCACATGAGGCCGCCCAGGCGGGCGGCCTGGCCACAGGAGGCCGCCCAGGCTGGCGGCCTGGCCAAAGGAGGCCGCCCAGGCGGGCGGCTTGGGCGGGCAGTGGCAGGAGGCCGCGCCCCTGGCGAGCTGGAGGCCCCCCTACCGGGCGGCTTCGGCGGGCAGCGGCAGGAGGCCGCGCCCCTTAGGCGAATCGAGGAGGCGGCCCGAGGAGCAGGCTACCCTCATGCAGGGAAAACTGATGGCGAGCCGGAGAATGAGCTTGCCGAGCCCGCGACGGTTGCGTTGGCCTAGGGTTGACGCCGATTGGGTGACCTGGCAGTCTGAATGAGTAGATCACATAGATCATCCTTGTTACCTCTTATTACCTCCTGTAAGGAAGAATGTTGCACGGTTAGCTGGCCCAACAGTGTGGCCTGCGAGGGTGAGTTGTGGGAGCAGACTGCCATCCCGCAGGGCATGCAATGGTCATGCGACTAGGGCAGTTAGACCGGGGAAACCGTCATAACCGCACGGCCTGAGCGAATAGGAGCTTATATCCACCTGGCCCAAAAAGGAGGGCCGATGCAAATCGCGACCCTCGGGGGGAAACCCCTGAGGGGGCCGCAACTTACAAGTTAGACACCTTGGGAGGGATCTCCGATTTTTGGGGGTTAACACTGGGCATGATCGATATATATGCTACAGCTTGAGGGGGAGTGTTACAGTATGGAGACCGGGCGGTCTGGCATTCTGACTCTGGCAGATTGGAAACCGAGCGGTTTGGCGGTTTCTCTCCATCGATTTGGTAGCCGGACTGTTGTTGTTTGGTGTCCAAGCAATATGACGGTTTGTCTCAGGCGACTTGGAGACCGGGCGACCTGGCGCTCTCCTATGGCGGCTTGTTCTCTCCTTCTGGTGGTTTCCGGGTGGTTAGCCTATTCGTCTAACTACACTGCCTGTTTGGCTTCTTTCTAGTTAAGCCGCTTATACCTGTAATTATTTAGTCTCACATTGCTTATTTGTAATCTCTCTCATCTCCTCCATTCTATAAAAGGGAGGTCATACCTTTATAATGCTTCAATGGTGTCAGACTTAGACCCCTAGCAGATCCCTCTTTCAGGCTCTCACCTAGCTGGTAGTGCTGGAAGTCACTCAGTGTCATCCTCAAACCTCGAACAGATCCCACTGTCAGGCTCTCACCTAGCTGGCAGGGCTGGAAGTCACTCAATAGTGTCAGACTTGGACCCCGAGCAGATCCCCTGTCAGGCTCTCACCTAGCTGGTAGGGCTGGAAGTCACTCGGTGTCATCCTCAGACCTCGAGCAGATCCCACTATCAGGCTCTCACCTAGCTGACAGGGCTGGAAGTCACTCGATGGTGTCAGCCTTGGACCCCGAGCAGATCCCGCTGCTAGACTCTCACCTAGCTGGCAGGGCTGGAAGTCACTCGGTGTCATCCTCAGACCCCGAGATGATCTCGATGTCAGGCTCTCACCTAGCTGACAGGGGAAGGGGTCACTCGGGGAAGTCCTACACTCCCCAGGTAGTGCCTAACAAGCTTGGCCCTTCTAAGAATGAGAAAAGAGAGATTGGCATAGGCGAGCTCGGGCTTGCCAATTCAGCTCGACCTCAACAGAAGGGTGGCGAGCCAGGCCCTTGGACCTCGCCGAAGGGAGGCGAATCCCGCCACGACGACTCGCCCCCCACTATGTTTTACTTGGGAAAATTTAGAGAATTTGGTCTTATATTGATGAGGCTATGGGCTGCTCCCGAGCGAGCTAGGGCGAGTCCTGGGAATTGGCGAGCTCTCAAAATGTACTCTCAAGGGCGAGTCCTAACGACTGTCTACTCGCAGCGCCCACCTACGAGAGGTCGCTGGGGAAAGTGCTCGCAGGCAAACAGGGCACGACAAAGAAATCCAGCAAAGGATAAATATATATATATATATATATAGTGATATAATTATAGTGGACACAGAAGGTATCAAAAATGTTCTTTCATTAAGTAATGATATTTACAGGTCAAGCTCGCCTCGGCGAGATTACAAAAAAAGGGGGGAAGAAAGAAATTTGCAGGATTTGCCCTCGCCCCCTTCGCCGGATTGACGATCGTCCTCCCCTCTGCCGGATGGGTCCTGGAAGCTTTTCCCAAAGAGCGCGTCCAGGCTGTCCTCCTTCTCGCTGGGCGGTGTCGCTGGGAACAAGCTCGGCATCAGGTCCCTGGCTGAGATCTCCTCGCACCCCTCCACCAGCACCCCAGTGTCCTTCATCATCTGGAGGGTGCACTCGGCAGCCTGGATGGAGTTGATCCGCAATCTCTCAGCGAGGTCGACCTCTCCAAAGATCCTCGGCCTCTTATAAGGGAGGGTAGGATCGGCGTCGCTGGCCGTAAAGAAGATCTCCGCTTGGCGGCGGGCCTCGCGGCTGAGGTTCTGATTCTCCTCCTTCAGCCTCACATTCACTCCCTCTAGCTCGGCAAGCCGGGCGCGTAGCTGGCCGATCTCCTCCTCCTGCTCGGCATTGCGAGCCCACAACTCCCCGGCAGCCTTGGCATCCTCATGAGAAAGGAAAATTCGTTAACGATAGCGCAAAATATTTTAAGCAAAAGAGGGAAGAGGAGGCCTGATACTCACTAACCCGTCGGCGGCCTGGGCGAGAAGACCCTCAGTGATGCCGAGCTGCCTCGCCTGATCGGCGACCTTGTCTTTGGCGATGTCGCGGGCTTGCTCGGCTTTTTGAAGTTGGTTGCTGAGGCCGAAGCTACGGCGGACCAACATATGATGGAGCTTCATGGCTCGCAGGTGGGCCTGTAGGCCCTCATGGCCGACCTGCCGCAGGTTCATTCCCTTGTAGGCCTCGGCGTCCTCCCAACCATAGAGGCCGAAGCAGAGGGAATAAGCGTGACCGGTGGCGGGCTAGCGGTCATGACAGGAGGGGTGAAGGGTGGAGATGGAAACCCGGTGGACCAGTTCATCCCACTACACCATGGGCTCGTCCGCCGAGTCTTTCCACCGCCACCCAAAGCTGAAGAGGGGATGTTATTTCGGTATGCCAAGCTCACGAGCCGTCCTCTTCACCGAAGGAGGTGGAGAGATCTCTGTAGGGGGAGTGAAGGTCTCGCCACCCTTCCACCCCATGCTGGTGATTTCCTTCAGCGGGCACTCCGGCGACGCGTCGGGGATGACTTCAGGCGAGCTCATGAATTTGGGGTTGGATTGATGTTGTTGATGTTTTTTCCCCCACGGAGCCAGCAAGGCTTTCTTCAACTTTTTGGGTAGTTGTTGGCGATGCGGTGGGCTAGACCCCGCATCCTCAGGCCGCCTCTTGCTGGAGGAGGGTTTGGAGAAGGTCGCCTCGTCTTGGCAGGCCGCCGCCGCTGCTTTCTCGCGAGCGAGAGGGTCCGGGTACAATCCCGAGTGCGCAAATGGCGGGTTCACGGGGATTAGCCGCTCCCCTGCAAGAAAACTTGGAAAACTTAGAGGCATTTCGTTGGCAAATGTGGCGAGCTGAGCAGCAGAGTAGACAGTACCTTCATCGGGAAGGACAGGGCAGAGCGCGTCGAGGTCCCTTCGCAGGAAGGCAACCTCGAAGTCCTTGTGGAGGAAGTACTTGTGGAGGTCGGCATCATTGCCGGACACGGCCGGCAAGCGGTAGACCTCCTCGCCCTTCTGCTGGGGCGAGTAAGGGATGTTGCCGAGATCTCCCTTAAGGCGATCTTGGTCATCCAATTGTGGTGTTTGTTCGCGATCTCGCCAACCTTGATCAGCGAGCCCCTGGAGTAAGCGACCCCATACGGCATCGCCTTATAGGAAAAGAGCTTCCTGAACACAGTCAGGTTGTACTCTATCCTTTCTTGCCGGAGGTAGCTCGCGAATGCCACCATCATGGCGATGGCGTTGGAATTCAGCTGCGCGGGCACCGCGCCGTAGTACTTCAAAATCTGCCGGATCTCCAGCCAGAGAGGGAGGCGTAGCCCCACCTCAAAGTGCGAGATGGGGATGGCGAGCTCGTCATCATAAAAAGTGTTGATGGCCTCCCCCTGCCTCGGCCGGCGTGCCTCGAATCCTGGCGGCACATGGACACGAAAAACTTTAGCGAGCTCGGCCTCGCTTGTGTGTCCCTCAAAGAAGCAATAGTCAGTAAAGTGCTGGGCGCACTTGGAGTGGCTGTCGGCATCAGGGTTGGTCTTGCCCATGCTCGCAGAAAAAGGGGTGGGGCGCTAGTAAGAAAAAGAAAAGAAGAGAGAGAAAGAGAAAACTATTAAGGCAACAGTACGGGGGTTGGTGGGGGTGGGGGGCTATTTATAGAAAACGTATTCAGAGGGCCAAGCTGTCCAATCGGCCCAGCTCGCCGTCCAAGCTCGCCAACCCCCAGATCGCCGACTTACAGCGCGCTCCAACCAAGGCTAAGCCAAATAAGAAGCAATATGATTATTATTATTCAAACACAGCACATCTAAGAATGTTTGCGGCTACTTATTACAACGATATAGAGCAGGAAGAGAGAGAAAGACAATAAAGAATAGGGTGCGTGGGTGGGGGGAAACTAGGGGGCGAGCACCGGTCGGCTCGGCAAGGTATCCGCCTTCTATCTTCCCCAGCCCCGCATCCCCCATCCCCCAGACTACTGCTTGCAGAGCAGCTCGCGAATCCTCCCTGAATTCTTCTGCGCCACCAAGAGGCCCTCGTCGATCTCGTCTAGGAGCTGGGAACGAGACATCAACTCGCTAGCATGGCCGCCTCGCACCTCGTCAGCAAGCCGAACATAGTCTTGCTGCAGTGCCTCGTTGATTTCTTGCACCTCGCGCAGCCCGCACACCAGTTTCTTGAATAACTTGACCTCCCTCCTGGTCAGCTTGCCTTGCTCCACTTCAGGACCAAGGTAAGAGTCCAGCGAGCTCGGGGATGGGAGGGGAGAGTAATGGGCTACCCACGAAAACTCCTCAGCAGCGGATTGGCTGGGGGGAGCTGCGAAGGCAGGAATATTAGTAAAGGGAGGTGTGCTGGAAAATTGCATAAGAATCTAAGGCCAAGTTTACTGGACGAGCTCGGCATCCCCAAGGAGGTGCGGGGAGGGACAAACCTCAGGTCCTTCCCATAGCCTGGGCCACGCACTCCCGGTGAGAGAAGTTCAAATCCCGGGATGTGGATGGTCTCCACGGCCACCTTCGTAGTCACAACTGCTCGCTTAGGAGAGGGGGCACACACTGGAGAGTTCGGCCTCTGCTAGCCCAACCCCAAAGTCCCGAAAGGAGGCGACGGATCCCAGGGGCGATTCTTCGGAGTTCTGAATCGCGAGTCGCCGACTATGTCTTTGACTCGCGAGGCGGGGTCTCGAGGCGTGGTGCCTCCGACGCCATCCAGCAAGCTACCTGGGCCATCATAGAGGTCAACAATGTTTTTGCCCTTGTCATGAGCAGGCAAGTTTGAGGAGACAGCGCCATGATACAAGATTGTGTTCAGGATAGCGAGAGTGGGCTCGGCTGCTGGGGGAAACAGCTTCGCCCTCTTGGCAGAGTCGAGCTCGGCCGAGCCACACTGCGGCACAGCGGCTGGGACCGCTATCAGGGTGGGAACGAGAGCAGCTAAGGTCTGGCGAGTGCGCGCGAGCCGCTCTTGAATCTCCTTTGGGATCGGCATCTTGGCAGGGTTAAAGCAAAGGGAAGTGCAAGAGTCAAGCAGGTATACAGGTGTATATATATAGCCACAGGTGGACCCCACCCGAAGATTCCCCCCAGTCCACCCTGTGCTCACCAAACACTTGGGGTTGGATGTTTATTTCTGAGCTTTGCCAAGCTCAAAAAGAGAGAGGATTGTGTACAACCCCGTATCCGGCGAGCGGGGTGAACTAGGAACCAAGCCAGTCAGCTCAGATTACCCAAGCCCCAGGCAAACTCGGCAGAGAAACCCGAGCCCGAGCTCGGCGTTTGTCGACCGTGAGCTCGACATTCGCCAAGCTAAGCCAAGATTCGTCGAGCTGAGGTCGACTAACGGAGGCCGACCGATAGGCGAACTCGCCGTCCCAACTCACGATCGCGTAAAAGATCTCGGCAACAGTAAAAGAGTAGGATCTGCCAAGGTGGCCAGGCTCCCCAGCTCGCCCAGATCTACGAGGTACTTTTTACTATTTTGCCCCCGCTGGTCTGCCCATAGCACTTCAAAACAATGGAGTTTGGCTGTTTGCAGACCTAACAAAGGGTATTTTGGTAATTTCAGGTCAGTTTAGTTTGGTTATTGGTAGTTTGAATTCTGAAATCTATAAATAGGACCCAAGGGGTACCTCAGAAAGAAGGCTTCCTGTGTTCTCTTGCTCCAGCCTTCAAGTGCTTTCTAAGGGTACCTTAGCTCGGCCTTTGCCTAAGGAGTGAAGTAGGTGTGCGATCACCCCTTCCCCAAGGGTGAACTCCACAGGAGATCGATTTTCGGTTTCAACACAAGGCTAGGCTTGTTGCTCAAGGATATAGACAAGAAGAAGGCATAGACTATGATCAAACCTTGCACCATTTGCAAGGTTAGAAGCAATCAGAATCTTCCTTGCCTATGATGCCTACAAGAAGTTTAAAGTCTACCAGATGGATGTGAAAAGTGCTTTCCTGAATGGAGTAATGAAAGAAGTGGCTTATGTCGAATAACATCCAGGTTTTGTCTCTCCAACCCATCCTTCTTATGTATTTAGATTGCATAAAGCTCTTTATGGTTTAACGCAAGCTCCAGGAGCTTGGTATGAGACCTTAGCTAGCTTTTTGATAGAGTATGAATTCACTAAAGGCATAGTAGATAAAACATTATTCACAAGGAACCATAAGGATAAAATATTGTTAGTACAAATATATGTAGATGACATTATATTTGGGTCTACTGCTTCCAAACTATGTAAGAAGTTTTCTGACCTCATGCATTCTAAGTTTGAAATGAGTAGCATGGGTGAGCTCTCCTACTTCCTTGGTCTCCAAGTAAAGCAGCTACCTGATGGCATCATCATCGCCCAGGCTAAATATGCTAAAAAGCTTCTTAAAAAGTTTGGGATGGCTGATGCCTCAGCAAAGAAAACACCTATGGCTACTAATGTTGTAATAAACAATGATGAACATGGGATACTAGTTGATCAGAAACTATATAGGGGCATTGTTGGGTCCCTATTATATCTTATAGCTAGCAGACCTGATATAATGTTTGTCACATGTCTTTGTGCTAGGTTCCAAGTGAACCCTAAAGAATCTCACCTAATTTTTCTAAAAAGTATTTTGAGATATATAAAGAGTTGTCCTAGTCTGGGCATTTGGTATCCTACTGAGTTATAATTTGATTTAATTGGATATTCAGATGCTGGCTTTGCTGGATGCAGGGTAGACAGGAAAAGTACCTTAGGAACTTGCCAGTTCCTTGGTATGAGACTAGTGTCTTGGTTCTGCAAGAAACAATCATCTGTGTCCACATCAACTGCTGAAGCAGAATACATTGCAGCTGGTAGTTGTTGTTCCCAGATGTTGTGGATTCAAAACCAACTCCTAGACTATGGCTTCAACTTAAATAATTCAACTCTACTATGTGATAACACTAGTGCTATATCCATAGCACAAAATCCAGTCCATCACAGTAGGACTAAGTATATAGACATTAGGCATCATTTCATTAGAGAGTGTGTAGAAAAAAACAAAATCAAACTTGTCTATATCTACACTGATTTACAAAGAGCTGATATTTTTACCAAACCCTTAGATGAAAGGCATCACTTGTTCTTTATAAATCAGCTGGGCATGATCAATGGAGAAGTTTTGATTTAACTTCTATCTGCACTCGATGAATTCTTCAAAGCTCGTCGAACAGAGCTCGACGAACTAGGAAACGTTCTTGAGATATTTGTCGAATGGAGATCAACGAAATCTCTGTGAGTGAAGTTGTTTTCATCGAACGGAGATCGACGAATCTGCTTCAGAAAACCTTCGTAGAACGGAGCTCGACAAAATGTTTTCAAATCTTCAGACTGAGCTCGATGAATTATTTAACTACCAATTATTTCGTCGATCTCACATCGAAGAATTATTTATTTTTTGTGGAACGGAGTTTGTCGATTCATATTCTGGAAAATCTTATATCTAGGTCTTCTTCGACCTCCGTCCCGCGCTTTCAGTTCCCTTGCACTTAATCTTCATTTTTCTCTTGCAGGTGAACTAATGGTGATTCCAGCTGGCAGTCTTGCTGTGATGAAATTCGATACAGGATTTGATGTAGACTTTGATTCCTTCCAACACTCAGATCCAATATTCCTAGGCATCTTACAACTGCTTGAAGATCAGTAGTTAAAAACTTTGATGCCTACCAGGATCAAGATAGCTGGTGCAGAAATCAGAGAGTGGGTCTATACTTCCTCAACCATAGATGATAACACCATGACATACACCATATCGGGTAATGCTGTTTCTCTTACCCCCACCGTTCTGACTGAAATCTTTGGATTAACTAATGGTGACATGGAACTAGAAATTGCTAGTGATAAATTTGATGAGATGCTGAGAAATATGGATTATACTGGAGAAACCCCTAATAAACTACTAAAGAAACACCTCTCTACTGAGTACAAATTTCTAGCAAATATTGTGGGAAAAGTACTGCTGGATGAATTCATGTTCTCAGTTCGACGAACTTGGACCACAGCATTGACAAGCTTTATCAAGCAACAGTTAACTGAACACTCGTCGACGAAGTCAGAATCTCATCTCGATGATCTTGATGCATAGGGTTGGAAAGGTTTCAAATAAAGAAGTTATCTGTTCTCAGGTCGACGATCTTGGATCTCAGTTCGATGAACAACTATTATAGGGTCGACGACCGTGATTTCTCTGCTCGACGAACTCTGGACCCAGGTCGACGAATTCTGTTCTTCACTCGACGATTTCTGTGTTGTTCCAGACATGGACTTTTCCTCTCCCCTGTCCCTTAGTTTATTACGATAATTCCTGAGTAATCAATGCTTAACATTCTCTGAATATTATCGTTAGACGTAGCATTGATTATGGACTTCATCAGTATTATTGCTTGCCATTTTTCAATGGGACAGTTGGGGCAATCAATCAATGCAGATATTCTCCAGGCCGTCAGCATTGAATGAAGGAAGGAATTCAAAATTCAGAAGGAAGATTTCATGGAAAATATAAAAAGGATTTTTCCTCTTTCTTCCAGGAGACAACATAGTGCATAAGGATTTTCTTCTTCCTTCTCAACTGAACACAGAGAACAAAATACACAGGGCAATAACACAGAAAAGATACAAGAAGCCATATCCCTTGACTAAAGAAATTACAGCAAGCTGAAGAAGAAGAAGAAGAACATACATTCAAATTAAGAGTCTTCTTCCTTCTCAATCTCAGGATTCTTCAAAGGACAACAAACACTCTATATGTCAAGAAGCTCCTAGATACCGGTTGGTCAAGGCTGAAATATTGAAGACCTACTCACCCTGCAGCAAGGCTCAAATCTTCATGAGTTCAATATCTCTGGGGGAGCTTTTGCTAACATCATATATCCACTAAAGTCTTCTCAGTTGTATTTTGATAAGGAGAAGACATAATCACTCTCTCACCCCCACTGTAAAAAGGGTTCTTTAACTCCCTTCAAAAGTTATTATTGGTTGCAAGTCTCCTGATCAAAAGACTTGGGGTTGGTTTTTGAGCACCTGATCAAAAGCTCATTGGTGGCAGTCACATGATCAAAAACCTAAGTGGATTTCTACCAGGTTGGTAGAAGAGTGGATGTACCCAGGTTGGGGAACCACTATAAAATTCTTGTGTTGTCTGGTTGCACTTTTTCTTTTATTATTGATGTGGATGTGCTAGCTAGGATGCTGTGTTTGTGAGATTTGGTTTTGCTGTGCATGTGATAGTGCTAGATTAATTTATCTTATGTATGTTTTTATTTACAGCAGAAAGGTTTTAAGTTTTTAAGATACTCTATTCACCCCCCCCCCCCTCTACAGTATTTCAGATATAACCCTCACTTTCAACTTAGATAGATTTTCTATCACTAGGCATTGAGTGAGTAAGCTTCACTCAATGCCAAACTACTTGGATAGATTTTTTGTCACCTGGCGTTGAGTGAGTAAGCTTCACTCAACGCCAAACTACTTAACAGATTTTCTTATGTTACTAGGCATTGAGCGAGCGGCCTTCACTCAACGCATTTGGACTTAGCCAAATTTCTGTGTGAAATCACAGTCTCTGACTGACTAAGTTTCAGTCAACGCTTTTTATCACATGGCGTTGAGTGAATAAGCTTCACTCAAAGCCTGTGGACTTAATCAAATTTCTACACAGATTTTTTGTGGCTTTGACTGTCTGAGCTATACTCAACGAATATGAAGTTATGGCATTGAGTGAATGGACTTCACTCAACGCCTGTGGACTTAGCCACATTTCTGTCTGTTTCTTATTAGTCTTTTATTACCTTAGCATGTCTCATAGATTTTTATTGTATGGAGTTAAGTGAGTAGACTTCACTCAATGCATGTGGACTTTGCCACATCTTTAGCTTGCTAATTGTTTGGCTTTGGCAATACAAGCTGAACTCAACGCTATTAGCCACCTGGCATTGAGTGAATAGACTTCACTCAATGCCTGTGGACTTGGACAGTTTTCTGTCTTTCCACTAGCTTGCCTAGTCATCACCTGTCTTGGCCACTTGAATCAACCTGTCCAATCAATGCATAAAAGGTACCTTGCATACATAGAACTTGTACGACATGTTAGATTACAACATGTGTATACCATTGTCTACAAGGCCTTCTTCAAATCCAGGACATTGGGATCAATGGACCCAACAGTCCTTATTTTGTATGTGCATGTAAACCCTCACAAATTGGTGAAGAATGAGAGGTTTCCACCGGGTTGATTGATGATATCCCAGGTATTAAACTTGCATATAGAATCCTGAATCGAAGTACAAAATATACATGTTGTGTGAAGCCCATTTAGGCAGGTTGGTATGGATTGGTGATGATTGATTTGTGTGTCTGAGAATACTCTATTATTAAATGTGTAGGTTATAGAATCATGGGTGTTACAAGTTGTTGCAGAAAGTACTGGAGATGTTCTCTAAGAAAACAATCATGATTGTAGCAGAATTGAAGTTTTGTTAGTATCACCCCGCGGTAGTGCTACCACTGGAGATAGCTTGATTGATAGAGACCGGTGAGCAGTTGATTATGTTGGGTGTGGATCTAAGCCTGATTCTGATGTGTGGTTCTGTTTAGTACCACCGGGTAGTAGTGTTACCATCAGCGATAGCTCCTAGAGAGATACATTTATGAGGCTTGTCTCTTGGAGACTATGAGCTAATATGTTGATTTGTGTGCTTAGAGTTACAACTATGGTGGCCTTGAGTGCTAGCATTTGAAACCTAATATGGTTATGTATGTGAACGGGCAAGGGGAGGCTGACCCGCATCATGGCTTGTTGCGCCCGATGACTTGAGCAACGGGCTATAGCTAAACTGTACCTACCCTATAGCATATGACTTGGAGTGAGTCACTGGAATGTATCTCTTTATAATAGAGCTCCTTTGACTTTATCATGGCATAGATGAGTGTCTTAGGCTTCGGGTCGGAAAGACTAAAGATGTTCAAATAATTGGGGCCTGAATCTCAGTACGCTGAAAGAGAATGCTCAAATAGACGGGGCTTGAATCTCAGCACATCTAAAGAGATTGTTCAAATTTGTACCATCACTGAGTACGGTGGTGGGGCTTGAATCTTAGCACATCGATAATGTGCCCTGAGTACAATGGGCGTGTGGTCATACGTGCCAACGTCTGTGGTGAATGGTGCTTAAATTGCATGTTCTGATGTCATTATATACATGATGTTTACTTACAGGGAAGGAGCATCGCCGCCCTGAGAGAGGGGTGTGGTCGTTATAATTTGGTCAGCTAAAGATGATCGTTGTCTTATTTTGCCACCTCTTGGTGGATTGTCCATATATAGGTGCTGGAGAGCCAAGCAAGAACTAGCATGCTGAAGCCACTTTGAGTTATGTCGGACCTCGAAGGCCATGCACAGCTTGTTTTACTGTTTTCATGTGTTGTTGGGTTGTGTGCTAATGTATGTAATTTACTTTTATGAAGATAACATTTTGTAAGACCTTAAGGCCAAAACACTTTGTGTATTTTATTATCATTCCTTTATTGTGGTTAGTGAACATTACTAGTGTTGGGTTCTTATTAACTTGAAAACTTCCTCTAGAATGCAACTCTTAGTTAGGATGCTTAATGATTTGGTTTCAATACATAACTCCACTGACTTCCCGTGGAATATAGTGTGGGGCCCAGCCAGTCAGACCTTCTGTTATATTATACATGATGGATGGGGGTATTACAGGCCCACCACGCTTCCGTTGCACTATGGGCACATTATCGGTGTGCTGAGATTCAAGCCCCACCACCGTACTCAACGATGGTCCATATTTCAGCATTCTCTTTTGGTGTGCTAAGATTCAAGCCCCAACTATTTGAGCATTCTCTTTCGATGTGCAAAGATTGAAGCCCACCTATTTTAGCATTTCTAGTCTTTCCAATCCGAATACTAAGACTCTCCTTTATGCTACTAAAAAGTCAAATGAGATCTATTACCTTGAGATATAATCCATTGATTCACTCCAAGTCGTTCGTCATAGGGCGGGTATAGTTCAGCCATAGCTCATTGCTCAAGTCACCAGGATCAACAAGACATGATGTGGGTCAGCCTGTCCTTGCCTTTCCAAATACATAACTGCGTTATATTTCAAGGCCGGTACTCAAGGCCACCATACCTGGAACTTTAAGCACACAACTCAAAATATTGTCCCCCTAGTCTCTAAGAGACGGGCCTCACAAACGTAGCTCTCTGGGAGCTATCACTAGCGGTAGCACTACCGCCCGGCGGTACCAAACAAAACCACACATCTGTCTCAGGCTTGGATCTACACCCAGCATAATCAACTGCTCACTAGACTCTGCCAATCGAGCTATAGCCAGTGATAGCACTACCGCGAGGCAATACTAACGGAACTTTGATTCTGCTACATTCATGGGTATTTTCTTGGAGAATACCTCCAGTATATTCTACAACAACCTACAACACCCCTGAGTCTATAACCTACACGTTTAACGATAGAGTCTTCTTTGACATACAAATCAATAATCACCAATCTAGAACAACCTGTCTGGATGGTCTTCATACAACATGCATATTCTTTAGTTTGATTTCAGATTCTATATGCAATTTTAATACCGAGGATATCATCAATCAACCCATTGGAAACCTCTAGTTCTTTACCAATTGGTGGGGGTTTCCTTGCACATACCAAATAAGGGTTTCACTTGTCTAGAAAGAAATATCATTACCATTGTAGATCGCTTAGGAGCCATGAACAAGGATTTTGTTCACATGGAAAGTTTCGCCTTGCCTTTTTCTATACGGATCTTGCCTCAACTCGCAAATCCAACCGTAAGAACTCCATCAGCAGCTTTGCGAAGATCTTCCTCCAACCCTCTTCTTCCATTCTTCTTTTCTTCCAGGGTTTGAAGAGAGAGAGAGAGAGCGAGAGAAGAAGAAATGACTTTCTTTTCCACCACTCCTCTGACTAAGTGGACACAGGATTAAACCCAACCATAAGATCATTTCAATAAAAGGAATGAAGGTCCATGATTTCTTTCGTAAAACATTATCTAATGTTATCATCATATGATATCCACTATCCCAGCACGATAGCTCCAGCGGTGGCCGCTTGATCCATTCAGCACTGCTTAATGACTGCTTTGCCTCCTACTGACACGTGGATGCCTGCCACATGGCACACTATCGCCTAGCAATATCGATCTAATGCTAATGATAACTTTAAAGACCAACTCTTTGTTGTTTTCATTGTAGGAAACCTGGGGTGTTATATTATCACTCCCCTCTGACAAGGTTAGCATCACCTTATCCTTACTTTGGGAATCTCCAAAACTCTGTACACACAACAGACAGGTCCTCTTGATATGTCTGCTCTGCCTGCAGTGGTATCATATCATTGTCTTCCTCAATGCGTATTTGGACCTTGCACTCTCACATCCCCTTACAAACTGCCTCCCTCATCATCCACCTACTGCCAAATCATGTTCACCCCCAAGAATGGGGTCTGACATCATCTGACTGGATAGTAACACATATATGATCTTCTCCATGTCTGTGATATCCTTCACATACAGTAGCATGGTCTACATATGCTTGTATGATCCTAGAAGCAAGGTAAAAAAGCAATAAGACATTTTCTTCTTCCTCTACCTTCACACCAACCACATGTAGTTGATTTAGAAGGTTATTGAACATGTTGAAGTGTTCTTGTAGGTTACCACCCTCCTTCATCTTTAGGATATACAGTCGCTGCTTCAGTAATAGCCTCATGATCAACGACTTGCTTATATACAGTCCCTCAAGCTTCTGCCATAGATTGATCACAAATAATTCAACACCGATGTTGAGTAGCACCTTGTCATCGATGCACATCCTGATGGCACTGGAGGCACGCTTATCCATCTCAAGCCACTCAGAATCCTTCAACAGAGCGGGTAAAGACTCACGCCCCTATAACACTCCCATCAAACCCTGCTCAACTAACATGCTCTTGACCCGAATCTGCCTTAGGCAGAAATTCCTGTAGTGAATGTCTTTAATTTCAAGGATAGCTAAATCACCTAGAGGGGGGGGTGAATAGGTTTCTTAGTCTTAGGTGACAATCTTTGACTCACTTTTTGATCTAGGTGTGTTGAGTTAGCTTAGATAGTTTGCTTTCAAGAACATAAAAAACACACAAGATTTATAGTGGTTCCCCAAATTATGGGTACATCCACTTTACCTCCCACCTTTCTAATAGCTTGTTAGACAAGACACTTCTCCAAATCTCAGCTTCAAAGAGCTTACAACATAGATCCCACATGATCTCTTAGTCTCCTCTATGACTTACCTCAGGCACAAGGCCCTACCTCAGAGCAAGCTTGCTCCTATAGCTTAGTGATCCAAATATCAACTACCTCAGACTTGAGCTCAAGTCCTACACTCAGGGTATGAGGATAGCCCTACCTCAAGATAATAACTCTCCTGCAGGTCATACACTAAAGCCCAACCTCAGATCCACAGGAGGATCCTACAACTCAGGCACAAAGGCCCTACTTCAGAGAGAATGACTCTCCAACCTCAGGCTCAAAAGCCCTACCTCAGATCCAAAGTGAAAGTCCACCTAGTGTCAGCTATGTGCACCTATGGGGGGGGGGGAATAGGTGACGAGTAGCGCTTTTGCGGAATTTACGAACGTACCTGCACAATAAAAATAAAAAGCACAGCACACAGAATACACAGGCAATTTATAGTGGTTCCCTGACTTGGGTACATCCACTTTCCCTCTTCGACCTATCTCCCCAACAAGGGACGACTCGGTCACTTCTCCAACGGGATTGAAATCCAATTTCTGCACTACCGGAAGGAACCCTTCCACACGTGAGAGTCAACACTCCCACAAAACGGGTTGCACCCAACCCTTACAACACGGAACAAACGTTCCTTTACAACAAAAGTAAATATAGAATGTACACGAGATACAAACTTTGTTTGGAGACTACGGTGTTCCTCTTCGTTCGACGACGTGTTCGTGAAGTCAACGAAAAGTCTACAACCTTGGTCTCTCTTGGAAAGGATCTTCCCGAAACTGGCGGCGGCAATCCGAGCGGCGGCTTGGTTCTGGATCGACGGCAACGAAGGTGCGCGGCAGCAGTACTTCTGAGATCCAATCTTCGTTGCAAAGCAAACTAGGTCTACCAACGGTCACTCTAGGATCGGTCGTCTCGATCGATTCGGACGGGGGAGTTTTTCCCGGTCAACAAATCGAGAGACAAGGGATCTCTGGATAGACACGTGAGACTCAAGCTTTGCTAAGCTTCTGTCGCTGGAGATCACGAAGGATTCCCGATTGTTGACGGCGACCAACGTTCCCGAGCGCGACGGCGGCGGCGGAGAGGAATCGCGGTTTTAGGGTTACGTCGCGGCTCGGTTTCTTTCTCTCTGTTTTACTGTTCAAAATACCCGAATATATATACTGTAGATAACTCCAATATGACCGTTTGTGGGACCCACAATAGAAATCCCTAAATCCCGATCCAGAAAATTGACAGCTGTAGAATCCGGTTCAGGAGCATCCCGAGAAAACGCTAAGTGAAAATCGGCGAGAATCACAGGTGATTCTCGACGAATTGGCGAGAATCACCAAGTGATTCGTCGAGAATCGCTAGTGATTCTCGACGAATCACTTATTGATTCTCATCGATTTTCACTTGGTATTCATGAACCGCTTAACCACTGGTTCGGCGAGAATCACTAGTGATTCTCGTCGAATCTTACTTGGCACCGTTTTGAGGTAGCCTGAAGGAGTCGGCGAGAATCACTATGATTCTCGTCGATTCGGCGAGAATCACTAGTGATTCTCGCCGAATCGGCGAGAATCACTTGGTGATTCTCGTCGAATTTTCCTTGGACGAATTTTCGTCTTCCACCCAGGAGCTGCTCCTTGACCCATCCATGCTCCTTGTCTTCTCTTGAATATGAACGACCCTGTACTTGAAAGTAAGTGCACTCCAATAGAGAGAGTACACGTAGGCCAACACACTGATCTGCTCAATGAGGGATTACGTCTTGCAGACCCGTGTATATTGACCTACTGCACCCTGACATTGGTGTCCACTTAGCATGGAGGAGCTGCAAGTACAACTTAAGATGTTTCATCAAATACATTGTGAATTCATCTTAGCTTGACAGGTGGCTTCCTCAAATCCAGGTAATTGTGGATACAATACCCAACAATCTCCCCCTATTTGACGAAGCCAAAACCCTACTAGCTAAGATGAATAACACCTATCAAATAATAAACATAACATTCAGAAATTTAACATGCAGCACATGAGAGTATGAGCAAACAGATCAGGACTTGAGTCATTCACAAATTCTAATATATATACCAATATAAATATATACACATATAATCTCAGAATTGTTTATATGATAACAATAATCATTAAATGTTCTTAAGACAAAGTGACAAGCTATAAGTTATTGACTATTTTTCCTTAGCTAAGTCACCCTTAGGATTTTGAGCCAAGTACTTCTTGCTTTGCCTCTCCATGTATTCTTTGGGCTTCGGGTAATACCTAGGAGGAGGAACTTTATCTGCATCCTTGTTGTTTCTGAAAAAGATGTTGCGTTTCGCTTCAAACGTTTTGTGCGTTTCCCACTCATACTGGCTATATACTTCGTTTCGATTGATCTCTCCTCTTTCTTGCAGCCAGAAGGTGTCTAAGATGATGTTCCTTGAAACTGGACTCCACCTTTCGTTTCGTACATCCTCCTCACTCATTCTGATTCTCTTCTCAGCTAGAGTCTCCTTGGAAGTCCCTTCCTGAACTTTTCTCTTTCCCCTGGCTTTTGCTAAGGCCTCTTGGTCAAACATGCTCCTCAGTTTAGCTTTGGAGAGAGCCCTAGCATCAGCGTCATTTGTGGGAACATCTGCAGCACTTGTACTTAAATCCTCAGCAGCACATACTCCCTCAGCGGCCGTAGATGTCTCAGGAACATGAATACCTGCAGGATTGTCAGGCAGAACGACGCCTAACGTACCTAACGCCTGTTGGAGCATCCACCAGCAGCTCTCATAGACATATTTGTTTGATTGTGCGAAGTGTGTGCTCATGCTTTCTTGAAGCTCGGCCAACTTAGCTATATACTCTTTCTCCCCCTTTTTGGCTTCGACAGTGATGCAGTTTGCATATGAGTGCAGGGAGTCATCAAAATGCTTGGTGGTCTTGGAGAATTCAGAGACCAAGGCCTGCTGATTGGCGTTAAGAGTGACCATATTACCGTCAAACTTTTGAATGTTGTTGGCGACAACATGTGCATTCTGATTGACGACGGCAAGAGTATCAGTATTCTTTTTCAAACCGGCCATTAGAAGTGTGACAGCTTGTCCGGCCTCAGTGTACTTTTCTTCAAATTTCTTCTCCATCACATCCAGTTTATGGTTGATCTCAACCATATTCTTGAGCATGAGCTTTTCAGATGTCTTAATCCTGTTCAGCAGTTTATTCTGAGCTTCATCAAAGGAGGCTTTAAGTTCATTCACAATGCCCTGAATGATATTGATAGTGTGAGTGGCTAGCTCATCTCGTAATGGAATAGTCGGAGGCACTTCTTGGCCTTGCTCTTCAGTAGACGCATCTGTAGAGCTGGATACAATCACATTCTCTAAAGGAGGAATACTGGCGGCCTTTGGAGATTTATCTGACTCCCCCTCCACTGGTGCATTCTTTTCAGATGGAGGTTCAACAAGATCCGGACCCTCCAATACTTCATGGCCCTCATTCTCATCGTCCTCTCCGTCATCATCCAAGAAATCATCTATAGCAGCAGCATCCTCTTCCAACTCTTGGTCAGCAGTCCCCTGTGCATCAGCTTCGGTTCCTTGAGTGTTTCTGTTCAGGACCTCCTCATGCTCCAGCTCAGGTTCACTTTCTTCATGAATTTCGGCCACCGCATCCCTGGCCACCTGGGAGATGTCAGATATTACCTCAGTATGAGGGGTTAGAGGCTCCCCCTCGATTCCTGCAGTCAAGGTATCAGGAATTTCACCGGGGGTTACTGCTGGAGATACTCCCTGTTGTTCTTCCACTACAGTCTGCCCAATACGCCTCTCCCATCGATCAAACACACTTGAGTCCATCTTCTTCAGGTAGTGGAGAGGGACACCTTTACTCATGTCGAATTTGTCTCCATTTAGCTGGTTTAGATATAGACTTAAGATGCGGCCAAAACTTGGAGAGCCCAAGGTGTCCTTGATCTTCTCGAACAGCAACTCCCCCCAGTTAAACCTCTTGCGGCAGATGACAGCTATCAGGATCTTGAACATATCCCCTGAGATATGGTCATGAGAGCCTGGCTTGCAGATGAGCACCTTTCCAATAATGTCAGACAGGAGCTTCCCTTCTTCATTCATCTCTTTTCTCTTTATTGACCGAGTTCCCCGTGGGAGACCGCAGAATAAGAGAGTTCTGGATTTGTCCTCGTCCTCCAGATAGTCCTCATGCTCCGAGCTAGAAAGCTGCAGGTAGCGAGTCAGCTTGCTGGCAGACAGCTTGACCTTTGCCCCAGCCACCTTGCTTTTGATTACGGAGTCGCCATTTCGGAGTCTTGCGATAGCGAAGAACTCCAGCACCTCTTTGTCCAGGATTTTGCAAGGGTGCTCCAGGACGAAGGTTAGCCCAGCCTCTTCCAGCATCAGAATGATGTTGCGAAATTCGTCCGAGGCGTGAGAAAACCCAGTTCGAACCAGCTCGCAACCAGAGATCAACCCAGCAGTTGTCCGTGGAGCCATCGTAGATCTAGAGAGAGAAGCCCTATTCATCGCTTAATCAAAAATCAAAAAAGAAGTGATACTAGTGATCACGTCCAAGTGAGGGTGAGGGGATACCTAGCGGTGAAGACAGTGAGTTGGTTCGAGCGGAGAAAAATCGAAACTTGGGGAGATCGACGGTGCGAGCTTCGGCGGGATTCGTCGGGAGCCTTTCGACGAGAACTTTGCGAGAACCTTGCGGGAGCTTAGGGGGAGACGATGCGGGAGCCGACGAGATCTTTGCGTGATTTCTAAAGGAGAAACCTTGCGGGATCCGAAGGAAGAAGCTTTGCGAACTGGCGTGGTTTCTGCGAGAGTCGGCGGGACTAGTATCGCTTGCTCCTTCTGCGGGATACTTGAGGAAGTTGAACGGTCGGCGAGCTCCTTCGGCGGGATTCAGCGGGATTCTTAGTATATAAAGACAAAAGTGAAGGGTTTTCTTTATTAGGAATTGAAAGGTTACAAATTTGAGGAGTTTTCGGCGGTTTTCTTAACTAAGTATAAAAAAGATACCAAGATTCCGAGTATATAATGGGTCGGCGAGATTTGTCTAATCCGAAATTGAAAGGTTTCTCTACTAGGAATTTTCACGTTAGGAAGCATTGCAACATTTTCGACTTCTTCTGATGTCAAGTCAATATAAGAACGATAAATACATATTTATTGTACAGACAATCTATTTGGATTTGAGCGAGGCTTCTCCAAACACTTCTTGATGTCAATTGTGAGTTGTCGAGATTCACAATGACATATCTTCGTTAATTTTTGAAGTATAAAGGTTTGCATGTATCGATTTAACCTATCCTTAGATGTGCATAGATACACTAATATACAAAGATGTATCTGAATATAAGGATATATATATATATAGGTAATTGTCCATTGAAAATGACTCAAGTCTTGGAACTGATCATGAGTACCTGGGATTTTGAGAGTCATCGTTTTAGTCCCTCAGGTAGAACATATCAGAAGCTCAATGTGAGTATGCTCAAATTGATATCACCTCTGTTATTGCAGACGATTGTTCCAATTTAGTCTTGAGCCACCTACTGTCTAGTTCCCATCATATTTACGGGAACCTAGACTACCCTGCAAGAAAGAATTACTTTACCTTAGGAACCCAAATCATATTGGGTCCTAGGTTCCTGTTAGCATAAGCACGCCACTGCCTTCCTTCAGAAAACCTGTCTGGAAGACTACCTCTGTCCCAAGAATGTGGATAAGCCCTTGCCGTGGGCACAGAGGGGTTGTGCCAACAATCGATGGCAAAGTGCCCCACTTTGCCGCAGCACCAACATGGGTGAATGTTGTATCGCCGTTTCCGACCTGATCTAGTGACTGATGTAGTCACGGTCCTAGGTCTAAACGGGATAGGGCATGATCTTGTCACAAAAATTCCTCTTCCATCGTGACACGTGGAAGGGTGGAAAGAATGCATGTTGTGAGCGTTATGAGGCCGGGAAGGTGGTGCCATTCTTTCAGGCATCTCCCTTACAGAGGCCCCATGGAACCTGACATCATGACTTCTATCCTCTCTATCCCGTGTCCTCGAGTGGTGAGAAGTCTTCTGTGAGCTGGGACATGCAGATCCACACTGTGTTGAGGTAGTGGCAGTGAATACAAAGGGTTCAGAATGAGCCTTAGGTATTTCCTCATGGGTGGCCATGACGGCCCTTGCACTATGGACGTTTCCACATGGGGACAGATCACCCTTGCAGTGACCACGACTATTCCCGTGGTCATACCTGAAGGCATGATGAGTTGCCTTCCTGCTTGGAGTGGGGGTCGGAATACCGTTTCCCCATTTCTCCACGAATTGATAATCCGGGAGATCCACCCGTTTCTTGCTTTCTCTTAATGGCATCAACCTTGGAGAAGTTTGATACTATTCTTTTCTCATTCTCCAGACTACTCTCTAGAGCTGAGATCTTAGAGTCCTTGGCCTTGTTGGACGCCAATTGGAGAACCAACAAGACCTTCAGTCGAGCAATCTCTTGAGCTTGATCCTCAACAAGTAGGTTGCTTGACTGAAGGGCTCTTTTCAGGGAATCAACATTTTCTGAAGGAGGGTAGTTCCTGTCTTCAGAAATTTCAAGAGATACGGGGCAGGATGAAGAAGTTACCTGCTCTTCTGTGTTGTTGTCATTAGATTCAGTGACTATTGTTTCATCCACATCAGAGCTGCTTTCATCACTGTCCTCTTCAGTCTCTGACACGGACACTGGAGCTCTGATGCAGTCCGAGGGATCCTTGCCTTCATCTTCAGAAGTGAGGACCCCCACATACGCTTCATCCTCTGATTGACAGCATATTCCAGCTTTCTCTGACCCCCCCATCAGCTCTGAGATCATCATCCACAGAGATTTAGTCGTTCTACATTTTTCCAATCTAGAGCGAGAGGCTCTAGACCAGATATCCATGATAATTTGACGAATCCTCTCGTCCAAGTGAAATAGTGATAGTTCCGTCTCTGACATCTCAGCAATGCCCATGGGCACTTGGATCCCAGAGTCGGAGGTCTTCATGGGAATAAACGGACCCTCTTCCAGGATGAAGGATGCTCGAGGATCGATGGCATCAAGGTGAAATGACACTCTCATTCTCCAGATGGGATAATAATCCTTTGTGCATGCGGGGAGTTTGAGTGGCGGTATCTCATAATCCAGATCCATGCTTCTGACACTGGTGGCAGGATTCAACTCAAGGTGTTAACCTTTTTGATGAGTAACCTGCTTTGATACCACTTGAAAGTCCACCTAGTGTTAGCTATGTGCACCTATGGGGGGGGGGCAATAGGTGACGAGTAGCGCTTTTGCGGAATTTACGAACGTACCTGCACAATAAAAATAAAAAGCACAGCACACAGAATACACATGCAATTTATAGTGGTTCCCCGACTTGGGTACATCCACTTTCCCCTTCGACCTATCTCCCCAACAAGGGACGACTCGGTCACTTCTCCAACGGGATTGAAATCCAATCCCTGCACTACCGGAAGGAACCCTTCCACACGTGAGAGTCAACACTCCCACAAAACGGGTTGCACCAACCCTTACAACACGGAACAAACGTTCCTTTACAACAAAAGTAAATATAGAATGTATACGAGATACAAACTTCGTTTGGAGACTACGGTGTTCCTCTTCGTTCGACGACGTGTTCGTGAAGTCAACGAAAAGTCTACAACCTTGGTCTCTCTTGGAAAGGATCTTCCCGAAACCGGCGGCGGCAATCCGAGCGGCGGCTTGGTTCGGGACCGACGGCAACGAAGGTGCGCGGCAGCAGTACTTCTGAGATCCAATCTTCGTTGCAAAGCAAACTAGGTCTACCAACGGTCACTCTAGGATCGGTCGTCTCGATCGATTCGGACGGGGGAGTTTTTCCCGGTCAACAAATCGAGAGACAAGGGATCTCTGGATAGACACGTGAGACTCAAGCTTTGCTAAGCTTCTGTCGCCGGAGATCACGAAGGATTCCCGATTGTTGACGGCGACCAACGTTCCCGAGCGCGACGGCGGCGGCGGAGAGGAATCGTGGTTTTAGGGTTACGTCGCGGCTCGGTTTCTTTCTCTCTGTTTTACTGTTCAAAATACCCGAATATATATACTGTAGATAACTCCAATATGACCGTTTGTGGGACCCACAATAGAAATCCCTAAATCCCGGTCCAGAAAATTGATAGCTGTAGAATCCGGTTCAGGAGCATCCCGAGAAAACGCTAAGTGAAAATCGGTAAGAATCACAGGTGATTCTCGACGAATCGGCGAGAATCACCAAGTGATTCTCGACGATTCGTCGAGAATCGCTAGTGATTCTCACCGAATCACTTATTGATTCTCATCGATTTTCACTTGGTATTCATGAACTGCTTAACCACTGGTTCGGCGAGAATCACTAGTGATTCTCGCCGAATCTTACTTGGCACCGTTTTGAGGTAGCCTGAAGGAGTCGGCGAGAATCACTAGTGATTCTCGTCGATTCGGCGAGAATCACTAGTGATTCTCGCCGAATCGGCGAGAATCACTTGGTGATTCTCGTCGAATTTTCCCTGGACGAATTTTCGTCTTCCACCCAGGAGCTGCTCCTTGACCCATCCATGCTCCTTGTCTTCTCTTGCATATGAACGGCCCTGTACTTGAAAGTAAGTGCACTCCAATAGAGAGAGTACACGTAGGCCAACACACTGATCTGCTCAACGAGGGATTACGTCTTGTAGACCCGTGTATATTGACCTACTGCACCCTGACATTGGTGTGCACTTAGCATGGAGGAGCTGCAAGTACAACTTAAGATGTTTCATCAAATACATTGTGAATTCATCTTAGCTTGACAGGTGGCTTCCTCAAATCCAGGTAATTGTGGATACAATACCCAACACAAAGGATCCTACTCTCAGGCCAAAGCCTTACCTCGGGCACACAGTCCCTACACTCAGATCTGAAACCAGATCATACACTCGAACTTTAGATATTCAGGCCTACATCTCAGATCTAAAAGGATCCTACATGATGAAAGTAGGTTGGTGAAATTTGACTATAAAGATATGTTCTCTGAGTCTACCTTCCTAGACTGAGTGAACTCAGCCCAACTTTGACTCCAGTGAAATAGTCATCGAGCCTTCTACTTCCTGAACTGAGAAAATCGCAGCCCTATCTTCTTCTTCATAGCACCAGAAGTTAATCTTCAGGATTTACTCTGCTTGGGCTGTGAAGTTCTATAGATAGGGTTGGCCCTTTGCTGCTTCTTCTTCCTCAGAGATTTCCTCTGAACTTGCTGGTGTAGGTGTGAATTCCACCAGCTATCTTTCTTCAGCTTCCAGATGTTGTAGCTAGGGTAAAACTTTGCTGCTTTCTGAGCTGAGACAAACTCAGTCCAACTTCTTCTCAACAACAAGAATAGATTATCAATAAACAGCTGATTGTGCTGGAAGTATCTCAGAAATAAAGTCTTTGAACTTGTTGATTTACTCTTCAATCAGCTAACCTGGAATGCAGAAACCAAATCACTTTGCTCCTTTATCTTTATTAGAACCTTATTTGAACTTGATGAAGTATAATAAATTAGCTACAGCTAACTTGCTGGAACTTTTGGAACAGATGGCTGAAATTTTAGGTTTCAAGCTCGGCAATAATGGCGAGAAAGATGAAATTCAACCGCCTCTTTTCGAAATGAATAAACACCCTAAAAGTTAAGTTTCATATCCTGATCTTGTCCATTTTATCTTCTGCTGATTAACGACTATTTGATTAGTAGGGACCACCTGTAGTTGTTGGCTACAACTTGCTTTGACAGAAGTAGACATATAATAGGCTTCTGGCGCCATTTGTCGTCTTCTGTAACTTTCCCGCAACGAATTTGAACTATGTTGACTTTTGTTGACTTTTGCTAACGTCAGCATCTGTGGACTCAGCAAAATTTTTAGATTCAATCTGTTGGATCCCTAGTTGATTTGGGCTAGGTTCACTGATTTAGGATGTGACCCATCATGTATAGTCTGGGTCAAGTTTTTGTCTTAGAGTCTAGGACAGTCCTCTATCTCAACTTAAGATGGACCAGCCTTCCTCAAGACTATCAGGAAATCCAGATCTATCAGTTTTTCAGACTAAGTGAAATGAGTTTGACGTTCGTCGAACTCAGCTCGACGAAGGGAGTTCTGCGCTCGACGATCGTGAGACAATTCGCAGTGCTGAGCTCGATGAACTTTGTTCTTTGCTCGACGAACACCGGATTCTACTTCAAGCATTCTCAGGACTACTTCAGAATTTCTCTAAGTCCAGCTTCATGCTTCGGTCGACGAATTATATTCTGAGCTCGACGAACTTGGACCTCAAGTTCACAGCTTCTCAGGTCGACGAATGCTAATCTCTACTCGACAATTTTTGTACTCAGAATCTGTGTCGACACTCAGGATTTCAGTCGACACCAGACGATTTGTGTCGACACCAGGATTTCAGTCGACACCAGCTTATGTCGACACCAGAGGATTTGTGTCGACACCAAGATCAATCTGTCGACACCATTTTTGTGTCGACACAGCATTTCAGCAGATGTAGAGTATTTCGTCCAAGTCCAGAACTTTTCTCAGGTCGACGATTTTGGTTCTCCGCTCGACGAATTTAGTTCTCTGCTCGACGAATAATGTTTGTCTGATATTGAAGATTGTCTGTTCAACGAATGAAGACTGTCAGCTCGACGAACTCAGCTCAGCTCGACGAACTCAGCTCAGCTCGACGAACTCAGGCTCAGCTCGACGAATTCAAAACTCAGTTCGACGAATTCTGTTCTTCGGTCGACGATTCCAGACTAGGTCTTCTTCCGTTCCCGTCTCATTCCATGGCGCTGATTCCTGAACATTTAATGGCAGTTATTCACAGAATACTACCGTTAGAATGCGCAGTTAATCCTGGATTATTTCATGCCATTTTCCCATGGATACAGTTGGGGAAATAATTAATTGCTGCTTCCTTTCCAGGCCGTCTGCCATTACTGCTCGATATTCAAAATTCGAATGTCTCTTATGAGACATAGACATATACAGAAACAAGAAGTAATATAGAGATACACAACAACAACAAAAAAGATAGACAGTGATTCAGACAACACAAGAAAAAGGATTTCATTCTTGGCCCAAAGAGAAACCGATCTAGAAGAAGAAGAAGAAGAACACTACATCAACATCAAGAGTCTTCTTCATCTGCTTTTACTCAGGATAACTTCAAAAACAATACATTCATATCAGTTACAAGAAGTTCCTGAAGACTTTCTCTGGACCAGGAAAACTAGGTCTTTGAAGACCCATCACCCTAAAGCAGTGCTCCAGCATTCTTCCTGATTCATTCCACATCTCAGGGGGAGCAAAGCTGTTAAACATCAATCCACAAGTCTTCTCATTTGACTTGAGAAAGAGAAGACCTCATCACCCTCTCACTCCACCTCTATACAGGGTTTTAATTCCCTTCAAAATTATTCTGGTTGCAAGTCTCCCACCAAAAGACTTGAGGGTTTGGTTTTTGGGAACCTGATCAAAACCCCATTGGTGCCAGGACACCTGATCAACCCCTTCCTGCAGTGGATTCCTACCAGGGTGGTAGAAGAGTGGACTACCCAGATTTGGGGAACCACTATAAAATTCTTGTGTCGTCTGGTTGCTTTCTTTTCCTTTTGTTTTCGGGCCTTGCTCTGTGACTGTGCTGTGATTGGTTAATTGTTGTATCTTGGTTTATTGTATTTGCTTCCCTGCACACACACACCTAAAATACAACAGCAGTTGTAAAAGTTTTTAAAATCACCATATACTCTATTCACCCCCTCTCTAGAGTATATCAGATCTAGCTGCACTTTCAATTGGTATCAAAGCCAGGTTGGTTAATAATACCACATCTTCCAGGTTGGTTAAATTACCATACCTGATTGGTTGTACATGCTAACACCTGAATCCAAAGATCCCTTAGTTAGATCTCTTTGTTTTTATTCTGTTATTGGACTTATCCTTCTCACAGACATGGCCCAAAACAAGGATTATACAAGCATCAGACCTCCAGTGTGCAATCTTAATAAGTTTGCCATCTGGAAGGCAAGAATTAGATTATATATGAACTCCATTGATGAGGATATTTTCTCTGTCATTTCAACAGGTATTCCTCCAGCTCCTACAACTTTTGCCAGCACATCAACTAATCTAAGTATAGTACCACCTCCAGACAATACTGAAGCCTATAAGAAAGCCAAGATGGTTGATGCAAAGGCTATGAATATTCTGGCCCAAACAATGTCAGATGAAATATTTCAGAAGGTGGCTGAGTGCACCTCAGCCAAGGCCATTTGGGACTCTCTCAATCAAATGGTAGCAGGCTCAGCTGATGAAAGAAAGGATAGGAGATCCAGTCTCATTTCTCTCTATGAGAACTTCAAAAAGGATGAGACAGAATCAGTGGCTGAGATGTACAATAGATTAAGTTCAATCATCAGTGAACTCAAGACTCTTGACAAGGACATCACCTTAACTGAGGTGAATGACAAGATGCTGATGTGTTTCCCCAGTTCTTGGGACTCCAGAATCTGGCCAATCAAAGAAGCCAGAAGCCTCAATGAGATCTCAACAGAATCTCTGCTAGGCAAGCTGAAGTCATATGAGCAGCTTGTCAAATCAAGAGAGGCAGCAGAACATAAGGCAACTACCCCAGTTAGGAAGGAGCACAGCTTGGCCCTCAAAGCTTCTGAAGACAATGAAACATCTACCTCCAATGAAGAGTTAATGAGTCTTTTTGCCAAAAGATTCTACAAAATGACAAGAAAGGACTTTAGAAGAAAATCATCCAGGCAGGATGATAAGCCCAAATATGACAAGACACCAACTAAGGAGGTTGTGTGTTTTGGATGCAGAAAGGCTGGGCACTATATTTCAGAATGCCTAGAGAATCAGAAAAAGGACAAGGACAGGGACAAGGATTCCAGAAGAAAACAAAGCAGCAGACCCTCCTCCAACAAGTACAAAAGGAAGGACAAAGGATTTGTTGCTGAGTCCTGGAGTGACACAGAAAAGTAAACATCCTCCTCCAGCTCTAGTGAAGAAGAGGAAGAAGCCAGATCCAAGGAGGTGTGCCTAATGGCAATAGATGCCTCCAGAAGCAACTATGGATCAGAAGAGGATTCTGAAGATGAAGGTGCCTCAGACTCAGAGGCTGATCAGGTGATTTCTAGTTTTGATTTCAATTCTGACTTATTTAAAGTAGAATTTAAAACTATGTGCATGGATCTAATAAACTCAGAGAAAGAAATAAAAACCTTGAGGACTAGACTAGAAAACCTTGAATCTGTCAGCACAGAAAATAGAAAACTAACTGACCAATTGACTCTAGCTAATGAACAGATAATCAAGTTAAAATCTGAATTATGTGAGGCAAAACAACTTGAGCAATCTCTCAATGGGAGAAGCCTCAAGCTGATGGATATCATAAGCACAGTAAATGCCAGATTAAATGGCAGGCTGGGCTTGGGTGCTTCATCAGGTTTACCCCCCCATAATAAAGAAGAACATACTTTCTACTCCCATAAAGTTTATCACTGCTAAGGGTAAAGAGAAACTAATTGAAAAACCCAGGTCAGAAAACAAGTCAAATCCCCTAGACAATAGAAACAGAAAACAGAAGAAAGCTATTAAAAGCCAAGTTCAGCAGAATTCGTCGAACTTAGATCGACGAAATCCTGTAAGATCGTCGAACCCCGATCGACGAACGCTGAACGCAAACTTCAGAAATAATTATTCATCCTTCTGCGATCGACGAACTGTGTATGGTTCGTCGAGCAGAGGTCGATGAACGTGGGACACAGAAAATGACCATGGTCATTCTCTGAGTGGAGGTCGCCGATCTCATCCCCATTCGTCAAACTCTGGTCGACGAACTTACAATAATTCATCGATCCCAGAATGACCAAATTTAAATCATTTCTCCTATAGAAATTTTAAAACAGCTAATAAGACATTCAATCCAGTAGCTGATTGGATAATCCCACCTAGGAGATATCACCCTCTAGGGTATAAGTCTCAACCTGCCTTATCAGTCATTTCCAGTTTTACTTTTCAGCCAAACCAAGGACCCAAGGTAACCTGGGTCAAGAACAATTGAGCTTTATTTTTTGATGCAGGTACAGGTGAAGAGCTGTCCAAGGCTAAGTCAGACCTGGTACCTGGACAGTGGCTGCTCCAAGCACATGACTGGCAGCAAAGAAAATCTCTCCAGCTATAAGTCCAAGCTAGGACCAAAGGTGATATTTGGAGACTCAAAGAGTGGTCAGTCAGAAGGGTATGGAAGAGTAAGCATTGGGGCAGTGACCTTCAAAAAGGTAACATATGTAAGAGGACTTAAACATAACCTTATATCCATAAGTCAATTATGTGATGAAGGTTATCAGGTACATTTCAACTCTACCTCTTGCTCTATTATAAATGATAAAAACCAAACTGTTTTAATTGGACTTAGACAAGAAAACATATATTTAGTAGATTTCATTTCTACCACAACTGATATTTGTTTACTCAATATCACTTGTAACCAAAATGAGTTATGGCACAAAAGGCTAGGACATGTAAACCTTAAGAACATATCTAGGTTATCTAAAGACAACCTTGTTAGAGGTTTACCTTCTGGTCCCTACAAGAAGAAAAGCCTATGCAGGGCTTTTCAACTAGGCAAGCAAACTAAAACTAGTTTCAAATCCATTAATAAAAGTGATTCACCTAGGATATTGTATCTGCTTCATGTGGATCATTTTGGACCCATTGCAGTACAAAGCCTAGGAGGGAAGTCTTACACCTTAGTCATTGTTGATGATTTCTCCAGATTCAGTTGGGTAGCCTTCCTGAGAGCTAAGTCAGATACATTCAAAGTTCTTACAGATTTTCTCAGGACCATACAGATTGAGTTCTCTACTCATATTGCATTGATCAGAAGTGATCATGGCACAGAGTTTGAGTCTCTTCTTATGCATGAGTTCTGTGAGAAGGAAGGTATCAGGCAGTGCTTCTCAGCTCCTAGAACTCCCCAACAAAATGGGTTTGCTGAAAGGAAAAATAGGACACTATTGAAGCTGCAGGTACATTGTTAGCAGATGCTTACATGCCTCTATCCTTTTGGGCAGAAGCTGTAAACACAGCTAACTATGTCCTGAACAGATGTCTTATACATAAACTAAAACATAAGACTACCTATGAATTACTTAAAGAAAAGAAACCTAAAATCACTTACTTTAAAGTTTTTGGTTGCATATGCTACATCCACACTAATAACAAAAGATACATTAGAAAATTTGAGGCTAAGGCTAAAGAAGGGATTTTTCTAGGATATTCCCAAGTCAGCAAGGCCTATAGGGTTTTCAACAAATCATCCCTTAAAATTGAAGAATCTGTCCATGTGTCTTTTGATGAAGCTAACATGTCTTATAAGGAGAAAGACATTTCTACCAATAGTCTTTTGCAGGTTTCACCAATGTGTGAGTCTATGGATGGACTAAACCTTACCCAAGAGGTTCCAACTCATCCCACTCCACAGGCTGCTGAAGATAGTGAAGAAGAAGTACAAGAGGAAGTAACTGAACTTCCATCAACAGCCAGTACCATTCCTCAAGAGGAATTATTTACAGAAGTTGTTGCTCAACCAACTCCACAAACTGATCATGTCACACTTAGAGATCACCCCAGATCTCAAGTGATTGGAGACATTTCAGTTGGTGTACATACAAGACATCAGCTCAATCAAGACTTGATGCATGCCTATTTTCTCTCTCAAATTGAACATCTCACCATCCATGAAGCTGAGCAAGATCCCCACTGGATTCTTGCAATGCAAGAGGAACTAAATCAATTTGAGAGATGTAGAGTTTGGGATTTGTTTCCAAGACCCCATAACCACCCAGTTATTGGAACAAAATGGGTCTATAGGAACAAATTGGATGCACAAGGGAACATAGTAAGGAACAAGGCTAGACTGGTTGTCCAAGGCTACAGACAAGAGGAAGGAATAGAGTATGACCAAACCTTTGCCCCTGTTGCAAGGTTGGAGGCCATTAGAATATTCCTAGTCTATGCAGCATACAAAAAGTTCAAAGTATTCCAGATGGATGTTAAGAGTGCCTTTCTAAATGGTGTACTTCAAGAAGAGGTTTATGTAGAACAACCTCCAGGTTTTATCTCTCTAACTCAACCCTCTTATGTTTACAAATTGCATAAAGCTCTCTATGGTTTAAAGCAAGTTCCAAGAGCTTGGTATGAGACCCTAGCTAGCTTTCTTTTAGAGCATAAATTTACAAGAGGAACCATAGATAAAACCCTTTTCACTAGACATCATAAGGACCAAATCTTATTGGTACAAATATATGTGGATGACATTATTTTTGGGTCTACTGATCCCAAATTGTGCAAGAGGTTTGATGACCTCATGCATTCCAAATTTGAGATGAGTAGCATGGGTGAGCTTTCCTACTTCCTTGGTCTCCAAGTGAAGCAGCTCCCTGATGGTATCTTCCTCTCCCAATCTAAGTATGCTAAAGAGCTTATTAAAAAGTTTGGGATGGGTGATGCCTCAGGAATGAAAACACCTATGGCTACCAATGCTGTTGTGGATTCTGATGCAGCAGGGAAACCTGTAGATCAGAAACATTATAGGGCAATTGTTGGATCCCTATTATACTTAACGGCTAGCAGGCCTAACATAATGTTTGTCACATGCCTTTGTGCTAGATTTCAAGTGAATCCTAAAGAATCCCATCTTATTTTTCTAAAAAGGATTTTGAGATATATAAAGAGTTGTCCTAGTTTAGGACTCTGGTATCCTGCAGAGTCAGAATTTGAGTTAACTGGATACTCAGATGCTAACTATGCTAGATGTAGAGTGGACAGGAAAAGTACCTCTGGAACTTTCCAGTTCCTGGGTATGAGACTTGTCTCTTGGTTTTACAAAAAGCAGACATCTGTGTCTACATCAACTGCTGAGGCAGAGTATATGGCTGCTGGCAGCTGCTGTTCACAGATGCTATGGATACAAAACCAACTCCTAGATTATGGTATCAACTTAAATAATTCAACCTTATTTTGTGATAATACAAGTGCTATTGCTATAGCTCAGAATCCAGTTCATCATTCTAGGACTAAACATATTGAAATAAGACATCATTTCATTAGAGATAATGTGGACAAAAAGAAAATTAACTTGATCCACATTCCTACTGATCTACATAGAGCAGATATCTTCACCAAGCCTTTGGATGAGAAAACCCATCTGTTCTTTATAAATCAACTGGGAATGATTGATGGAGAAGAGTTAAATTAATTTCTGTCTGCATTCGACGAATTTTCCAGAGTTCGTCGAACGAAGTTCGACGAATTAGGGAAAGTTTGAGAGATTCTCGTCGAACGGAGATCGATGAATTCTCTGTGTGGAAACAATTTTCGTCGACCGGAGATCGACGAACCTTGCTTCAGAAACCATTTCGTTGAACGGAGTTCGACGAACTGTTTTCAATTCTTCTAAATGATTTCGACGAACTACTCACCTCTAACTTATTTCGTCGACCTCAGTTTGAAGATCTGTCTCTTTTCGTGGAACGGAGCTTGTTGATTCATATTCTGAAAATCTTATATCTAAGTTTTCTTCGACCTCCGTCCCGCGCTTTCAGTTCCTTTGCTCTTGATCGCCGTTTTTTCTGTGATTCTCTTTGCAAGTCATCAATGGAGATTCCTCCAGGAGCACTTGCGGCGATGAAGTTTGATGCAGCATTCTCTATGGACTTTGAGTCCTTCCAACATTCAGATCCAATTTTTCTTTATATCCTTGAATTACTTGAAGAATTGCATCTCAAGGATTTCCTGACACGCAGCATCAAGCTACACTCAACCGAGATAAGAGAATGGGTGTACACTGCCACAGTTTCTGAAGATGGAAATCTGACAGGACATATTGGAAACACTGTCGTTTCCCTGTCTCCAGCAGTACTCTCTGAAATTTTTGGACTGATCAATGGGGAAGACAACTTGGAAATGGACACTGAGGAATATGCTGATATGTTGAAGGTAATGGGTTTCTCCGGCAACAACCCTAATAAGCTTCTGAAGAAACAACTGTCAGCCGCCTATCAATTTTTGGCCAACATTGTGGGGAAAATTCTGATGGGCAAGCACTCGGCACATGACTATATCACTCGCCATCAATTCCTGATTATGTGCGCAGTGCTCAACAAGCGTCAGGTCGATTGTGGCATGGTATTCTTTGACCTAATCAAGAAGAAATCAAGCAAGAAGGAAGTCTACTACAGCAGAATCCTGGGGATTTTCCTCCAGGAAAAGGCCAGTGAATGTTTGGTCTCCCTGACCACATTCATCAACGCCAGCAAGCGCCTCACCTGCGGCTTGTTTGGCCGATGGGAGAGGACAATCACCAAACCCTCCAACGGTTCCTCCTCCTCCATCAATGCTTCTGAGAGCACCAGGACAGTCAAGGTCACTCCCCACCCTGACACTGAAGAGGCCATTCCACCTACCAAATCTCTTCCCCCTCCTCCTGCACCTCACTTGACTCCACCTCAACATCAATCTCCACTGCCTGATTTTGCACATCTCCCTACACCTCCAGTTTCCCCCACTAAAACACATATTCCCTCACCTCCTCAATCCTCTCTTCCACCACACCTATCCACTATTCCATCCTACACCATACCCACTGAATCACACACTGTTCTCCCTCCATTATCCCCTACACACATTCCTCCTTCCTCCTCTGCTTCTCTCCCCTCTACTATTCTTTCTCCACTTATGGATTCTTCCACCATTCCCTCCATCATCTCTCTTCTGACTCCTCTTATTAAATCACTCATCACAGAGGCCATTACACCTCTGGTGAATTCCATTCATTCTTTATCTGCACAAATCACAACCCTTTCTGCTGCCCCCTCTTCATTCAGGGGCCTGGATCCAGGTTCTCCTGAACCCAGGCAGGGGGAGATGCTCCATGATGAAGCTGGTGCAGCAGCTACAGAGGTTAATACAGTTGATAATGCAGATACAGTTGATACAGATACAGATACTGCAGATACAGTTTTTGACACCACCGATACAGTTGATTCAGTGCTTGATAATGCACTTGCAGTTTCAGATACAGCAATTGATTTTATTCAATTCATGGACACTGACAGTAGCTTTGATGAGTCAGTAGATTCAATAACAACTGCTGGTGATTTCCTTATAAATCCCACAGTTAATTTATCTGAGATACTTCATATCTTTGATCCTATATATATGAATCTTCCTTCAGTAGAGGTTGCTAGGCCACATTTGGCTATTCCTTCAGTAGAGGTTGCTAAGCCATATTTGGCCATTGTCCAGTATACCTCTCCAGCTAGTCCAGCAGTTTCCAAGTAACTTTGTGACACCTTTGCTGCTCCTACTGCTGTTCCAACTCCTGTGTCTATTCCAGAAATCTGCCCTGTCCCAGACTTTGTCATGGATGATTCTCCCATGCCTGATCTGGATGAGCTCATTCTGGCAGACATTGAAGAAGAGAACAAGGCAGCAGCTGCAAGCTCTGTCTCTACTGCTGTTGAACCCTCACCCTCTGAACCTTCTATCCTCCCTCAAGAAAAACCTCTTATCATTCCTGATGCCACTTTGAGGAAGTTGAATGCTCTGTATGATAACCCTCAGAGTTCAGATTCTGGTGATGATGATGATGAATCAGATGAGGAGGCTACTAAAAAGAAAAAGAAGTTGCTCTCTAAGAAAAGGAAGGCTCCTCCTCCTCCTGCTCCCAAGCCTAATCCCACTGCAGACACTCCATACTATATTCTGCACAATGTTGCTCCTTACAAAGGGATGCCTGCATGGATGTGGCTATCAAAGAACTAGCAAAAAGAGAGGAAGAGGAGTAGGAGATACTCTCCTCCCCCAGTTCATAGATACAGAAAGGATCTTCCTCCTCCTCCTCCAGCAGCAGGTGCCTCTGGCTCTAGCTCTCAGAGATCTGCTCTTATTCAAACTTATCAAGAGACAAACAGGGAGATCCTCTGGTGGTAGTCAACCAAGGCCACCATCTTCAGGCAGTCAACACCATCAACAACAACAACAGCAGTAGCACCAGGGATCTAAGGAACATGAAGCTGAAAGGCCCTATTCTCCTCCTGAAGATCCAGAAACAGCCAACACAGCCAGAATGGCAAGGTTCCAAGAGATCATTGGCTTATCCCTAATCAACAAAGCTAAAGCTGAAGGCAAGGACACAACAGGCTTAACTACTATGTCTCAGTATAGGAGAGATGCGCTAAAGAGATTTGGGAAAGCAAACAAGTGTTGGGTATTGTATCCACAACGTACCTGATTTGAAGAAGCCCCTGAACAAGCTAAGGTAAATAGACAATGTATTTGACAAAATATTTCAAGTTGTGCTTGCAGTTATTCCACGCTAAGTGCACACCAATGTCAGGGTGCAGTAGGTCAATATACATGGGTCTGCACGACGTAATCCCTCGTTGAGCAGATCAGTGTGTTGGCCTACGTGTACTCTCTCTATTGGAGTGTACTTACTTTCAAGTACAGGGCTGTGATTATGCAAGAGCAGACAAGGAGCAAGGATGGGTCAAAGAGCAGCTTTTGGGCGAAAAGACGAAAAATCGTCTAAGTGATAATCGACGAGAATCACCAAGTGATTCTCGCCGATTCGGGGAGAATCACTAGTGATTCTCGCCGAATCGTCGCGAATCACTAGTGATTCTCGCCGAATTGTCGAGAATCACTGGCTGATTCTCGCCGTTTCTTTCCGGATACATTAAAGCGTGCAAATCTGGCGCTAAGTCATATTTGTCGAGAATTATCAAGTGATTCGGCGAGAATCACTAGTGATTCTCGCCGAATCTTCGAGAATCACCGGCTGATTCTCGCCGACTCGTCGAGAATCACCTTCGATTCTCACCGAATCTGACTTGGACAATTTTCTGGAAACCGCTGGACCGAACTCTGCCGCTGGCACTGTTTTGAACCGGAATTAGGGTTTCTTCTGGTGGGACCCACAACGTTCATTGAGGAGTATACTTGTGTATAAATACACGCATATTTTTGAACAGTAAGGACACACAGAAAGAAATACACGAGCCGCCGACCTTGACCTAGATCGTGATACCTGCTCCGCTGCCGTCGCCGCTCGTGGTAGTCGATCGCCGGCAGTTTGATCGTGATTCTTCTAGATCTTCCGGCGACAGAAGCTTAGCCAAGCGTAGTGTCTCACGCGTCTAACCAGATATCCCTTATCTCTTGATTTGTTGATCGGGAAAACCTTCCCCGTCCGAATCGATCGAGACGATCGATCCTAGTGTGACCGTTGGAAGACCTTGCTAGCTTTGCTACGAAGTTTGAATCTCCAAAGTACAGCAGCCGCACACCGTTGTCGCCGACGATCCCGAGAACCAAGCCGCCGCCCTTCTTGCCGCCGCCGGTTCCGGGGAGATTCTCTCAAAGTGAGATCGAGGGTTGTGGACTCTTCGTTCAATTCTAGGACACGTCATCGAACGAAGAGGGACACCTTAGTCTCCAAAAGTAGTTTGTATTTCTTGTACATTCTAGTTCATTTTTGTTGTAAAGGAACGTTGGTTCCTAGTTGTAAGGGTTGGGTGCAACCCGTGGTGTGGGAGTGTTGACTCCTACGTGTGGAAGGGATCCTTCCGATAGTGCAAGGATTGGATTTCAATCCTGTTGGTGAAGAGACCGAGTCGTCCCTTGTTGGGAGATAGGTCGAAGGGGGAAAGTGGATGTACCCAAATCGGGGAACCACTATATATAGCTTGTGTACTCTATTTGCTGTGCTGTTTTATGTTCGTGTGCAGGTACAATTTTAATTCCGCAAAAACGCTGCACGTCACCTATTCCCACCCCCCATAGGTGAAGGTAGTTGACACTAGGTGGACTTTCAAGTGGTATCAGAGGGAGGTTGCTCATCAAAAAGGTTAACACCTTGAGTAGAATCCTGCCGCTAGTGTCAAGAAGAAGGCAAACATCTACTATGGACGGGCTCAAGTTCACAGGCAAGATCCCAGTGTGCACCAGGCTCAACTTTCCTATCTGGAAGGAAAGGATCAGGTTCTACATGGAAGCATTTGATCCTCGACTCTTCATGATCGTGGAGGAGGGACCTTATGTCCCTACTAAGGTCTCCACCATAGATCCTACCAAGAAAGTGCCAAAGAAAATTTCTGAAATGGACAAGGACGAGATGGTGCTGGTGGGACTTGACAAGAAGGCGCAGAACATTCTGGTCAGCGCGGTCAATGACTCAATGATGCAGAACTTCTGTAATTGCAGGACAGCAAAGGAGATCTGGCACTGCCTGATTATCCTAATGGAGGACACTGATGAAGTGAGGGATGATCGAAGATCCCTTCTGAACCAGAAATATGAGGCCTTCAGAAAAGGGCATAAGGAAGAGATCGGAGTCACCTTCGAGAACTTCCTCAAGATTGTCAATGCCCTCAAAGGATATGGAAGAGTGTTCACTGATGGTGAACTTAATGATAAATTCATTAGGTCCCTTACTAAGGAATGGGACACAAAGATCTGCGCCATCCGAGAGTTTGGCAGACTAGCTGAAACAGACCCGCAAATTCTGTTTGGGAAGCTGATGTCCTATGATCTTCAACTGAACACCAGGAAAGCAGAAGAAGAAGCAGAGAAGGATGCAGCCAAAGAAAAGACTGTGGCTCTAAAAGCCATTCACTCCAGAAAAGGCAAGGGTGCGGTTTCATACCGTGCCAGGAAAAAGGATGAAGAGGAGGACTCCGAGCCATGCTCCTCCAGCTCAGAGCTGTCTGAGGAGGATTTCTCACTCATCACCCGAGAATTCAAGAAGTTCCTCAAGATGAGGAATCAAAGAAAGAAAGACGGCTCCTCCTCCAGGCATCAGAAGAAAAATTATTCTTCTGATAGGTATGCTTCTAAACCGAACAAACATCGCTCCTCTGACATTATTTGTTTTGGATGCAATAAGCTAGGACACGTCGTGGCCGACTGCTACCAAGGCAAGAGAGAAAAAGGGAAAGGAGAGGAGCACAAATCCTCTAGAGATAAGAATAAGGAGCGGAGCTACATCGCCAAAAGGCCAAAGACACTGAGTGAGTCTGATTCCTCAGACTCCAGTGATGATGAGGAAGCCTACTTCGGGATGGTGGGTCGCTCCGATTCAGAAGGAGAATGCCCCCCATTTACTGGGAAGGTAAAAGCTCACACCCCTCTCTCCGACTCTGAATCTGATCCTGAGTCTCAGGATGATGACCCTGAGGATAGCCTTTCGGCCCGTGAAGCGGAGCTCCTCAAGAAGTATGAGCTTCTGCTCAACATTTTCGAGGAGTGCCGTAAGAGATTGAAGGCTGAGAAAAAGGAAGTGAAATTCCTTAAGGGTGAGAGTGTCTCCCTAAGGGAAGAGATCACCAGTTTGATTTCTCTCCGACAGGAGCACCTTGACCTGACTTCAAAGCATTCAGAGTCTCTTAAGCTCCTTGATCTTAAGCAGGAGGAAGTCGACAAGTTGGAAGAACAACTTGCGGCAGAAAGGAAGATCGTCAAGAGCTTCTCTATGCCAAAAATAGTTCTTCCAGTAGTTGATACCTTCTCTGCTCAGGCCAAAGGAGCTGGCTTGGGGCATGTAGGGGTATCTGGTTCCTCATCCAGGAGAAACAGGAACCAGAGGAAGAATAAGGCCGCCAAGAAGGCCTCTGCTGCTGAAAAGGGAAAGGCTCCGCTCAGTCCTGTTGCGTTCAGAAAGCCTAGCTTTCCTTGCAACCAACATGACTTTGAATCAACCTTTGGTCATCATTTTCGGCCCTCGGTTGCAAAGACAAAGAGTCGATATGATGGTTGGACTTTTCCCCGCAAATTCGGTGAGAGTGCCTTCAAGGCACCTTATGAGGAAATCCACATGGGAAATTATGGTCAATTCTCTAGCGGCCATAATGGAAAGCAGGCACCAAGAGCCAAGCCTGTTATACTGAAGGAACAGAAGGTGAAGAAGTCCTGTGACTACAATCACTATGAGGCCTCCACCTCCAGATCCAAAGCCCCGGCTGTACCCACCGTTCCCAGGGTAAAGCAGGAGTCTAGGAAGAGGTACAACAGATTTGACTGTTGGTATTGTGGCAAAGTTGGTCACTTTTCTGTGGATTGCTGGTTTAATCCGAGGTATGACGAGACTCCCTATGTTAGCAATGCGAGGCCGACCACTCATAGGGTTAACCACCCGAGGGGGAGTATGCTAACCAAGAATCTAGGACCCAAGTTCGATTGGGTTCCTAAGGGAAATTAATTTTGTTTTGCAGGAATGTCCAAAGGCCACCAAAACGCCGATCTGGTACTTGGACAGTGGATGCTCCCAGCATATGACTGGGACAAGAAGCCTACTGCGTGATTACACTCCTGTCGCGAATGGACCCAAAGTCATCTTTGGGGGGTCAGATCGAGGAGTCACCAGAGGTTACGGTATGATTTCCAACGGTATAATCTCTATCACCGACGTGGCTTATGTTGAAGGGTTAAACCATAACCTGATCAGTGTAAGTCAGTTATGTGACAAAGGTTATGACGTTAAGTTCTGCAAGGATAAATGCCTGATAATATCATGTGCCTCTTCTGAGACGGTATTAACAGGCATTAGGAGCCGAAATATTTGCTGCTTAAATTTTCTTAGTTTAGATTCATCTACCCCCGTATGCCTAGTGGCAGCTGGCAGTGCATCTCTTTGTGATCAATGGCACAAGAGATTGGCACATATTAATTTCAAGACAATTAGTATGTTGTTTTCTAAAAACTTAGTAAGAGATGCTCCCATTATCAAGTGCATCAAAGATAGCCCATGTCCTGCATGCCAGATGGGCAAAAAGACTCGGGCTACCTTTAAGAGCATTGCAGACAAAGACTCTTCCCGGTGCCTTTATCTTCTACATATGGACTTGTTTGGTCCCATGCAAGTTCATAGCTTGGGAGGCAAGTCCTATACGCTAGTGATAGTTGATGATCATTCTCAGTTTACATGGGTGTTCTTCTTAAAACGAAAGTCAGATACGTTTGACATCTTCACTAGTTTTGTCAAGCAGGTTCAGAACGAATTTAACTGCTCAGTGGTCAAAATCAGAAGTGACCATGGAACAGAATTCGAATCTGGTGCTATGACAGAGTTTTGTGAAGAACAAGGTATCTTTCATGAGTTTTCCTCCCGCACACTCCTCAACAAAATGGAGTTGCGGAGAGGAGAAATAGAACTCTCATTGAAGCCTGCACGACAATGTTGAAAGACTCTTCTCTCCCAGAATACTTCTGGGCTGAGGTGGTCAATACAGCTTGTCACGTACAAAACCGAGCATTGATCAACAAGCATCATCGTAAGACGCCTTATGAGCTACTAAGAGGCAGGAAACCAACCATGTCCTACTTGAGGATCTTTGGTTGCAGATGCTATGTACTGAATAATGGGAAGTACCCGCGTACTAAATTTGGTGAAAAATGCTTCGAAGGCATATTCATGGGCTATAGTTCCCACAGTCGGGCGTATAGGGTCTTCAATAAGAAAACCCTAGTGATAGAAGAATCAATTAATGTTGTATTTGATGAAGGAAGTTTGCTTAACTGCAATTTTTCCAGTGGTATTCTTGAAGATGCAGGTGCACGACTTGAACAGCTGAGTCTAGATGAGATCGCTAAAGATGAAACTCCTAAGTACGTCAAAGTTTCCACCTCAACGTCAACTGGGAATGTTGAAGATCAACATGGAAGAAATCTCTTAGAAGAAGGAAAAGCCCAAGAAGTAGTCGAAGCCCCAGACGCCAGACTTCTAGAGCTCCGGCACGTGAGGAATCATCCTAGAGATCAGATAATCGGAGATCCTCGTGACGGTGTCAGAACTCGAAGAGGTACTATTAAAGAGATTTTGCATCTTAACTTCCTGTCACAGGTTGAGCCAAAGAAGTTCGGCGAGGCAAACAAAGACGCGGCATGGATTTTGGCCATGCAAGATGAACTACATCAATTCGAACGATGCAACGTTTGGATGCTGGTTCCCAGACCACACAAGTAGAATGTGATTGACACCAAGTGGATCTTCAGAAACAAACTGGATGAACATGGTGTCATCATAAATAACAAGGCCAGGCTGGTGGCTCAAGGTTACAGACAGGAGGAGGGGATTGACTTCGACCAGACCTTTGCACCAGTGGCAAGGCTCGAGGCAATCAGACTGTTCCTGGCGTATGCTTCGCACAAAGGATTCACAGTCTATCAAATGGATGTGAAATCAGCATTCTTGAACGGCGACCTGAAAGAGGAAGTATACGTCGCTCAACCCCCAGGTTTTGTCAATCCTACTTATCCCAATCATGTATATTTTCTTAATAAAGCTCTATATGGGTTAAAACAAGCTCCACGAGCTTGGTATGAGACTTTATCTAGTTTTCTTCTTGAGAACAAGTTCTCTAGAGGTAAAATAGATAAGGCATTGTTTCTCAGGGAAGTCAAAGGCAAGATTTTGCTGGTGCAAATCTATGTCGATGACATTATATTCGGCTCAACGGACAACAATCTTTGCAAAAAGTTTTCTAAACTTATGCAAGGAAAGTTTGAAATGAGCAGTATGGGAGAGCTAAAGTATTTCTTGGGACTTCAAGTGAAACAGTCTGAGGATGGAATCTTCATCTCTCAGACGAAGTTCACAAATGAACTCCTCAAGAAATTCGGTATGGAGAATGCAACCTCTATGAGGACTCCAATGGGATCCACTATGTCTCTGGATAAGGATGAGAAAGGTAAACCTTTCGATGAAACCAAATACAGAAGCATCATTGGATCCCTGCTCTACCTTACTGCCAGTAGACCGGATATCATGTTCTCCACATGTGTCTGTGCCAGATATCAGGTGAACACTAAGGAATCTCACTATGTCACTGCAAAGCGAATTCTACGATACCTTAAAGGTTCTCCCAATCTTGGCTTGTGGTACCCGAGAAACAATGATGTCGAGCTAATAGGTTTTTCAGATGCTGATTTTGCAGGGAGCAGGGATGACAGGAAAAGCACCTCCTGGACGTGTCAATTCATCGGCAGAAGGCTTATCTCATGGAATAGCAAGAAGCAGAATTGTGTAGCTACCTCCACAGCAGAGTCTGAGTACATCTCAGCAGGAAGCTGTTGCGCACAACTCCTATGGATCAGAAACCAGTTAGCCGACTACGACCTTCAGTTCACAGAAGTACCAATGTACCGCGACTCCTCCAGTGCAATTGCTATTGCCAACAATCCGATATCGCACAGCAGAACGAAGCATATTAAAGTGCGCTACCACTTCATTAGGGAGCACGTGGAGAACAAGGACATCTCTCTCTGTTATGTCCCCACGGACAAGCAGATTGCAGATATATTCACAAAGCCCTTAGACGAGGCCAAGTTCAGTCTTTTCAAAACTGAATTGGGGATGCTAAACTATGAGGAATGAAGACTACAGAAGCTCCAGGATCGTGCCTCTAGGGGGAGCCTCTGCCAGGAACTCAAGTGTGAGCACAGGTGCAAGAACTGAGGGGGAGCAAGGGGTCAAATGCTACAGACCCAGATTTGCAGAAGCCGAAAAGGGGGAGATTACCCTCTTGGCTAAGGCTAAGGTGGCTCCAAGTTGTCTAAGGTGGCTCCAAGTTTGCTCTCAAGAAATTGATATTGGTACTGAATATCTCTCTCAACTCAATTTCAAGGTTATGATTTTCATTCCCATACGCTTTATTCACCTTAGCTTGTAGGGTTTAGGCTTCTTCAAATAGAGGGAGATTGTTGGGTATTGTATCCACAACGTACCTGATTTGAAGAAGCCCCTGAACAAGCTAAGGTAAATAGACAATGTATTTGACAAAATATTTCAAGTTGTGCTTGCAGTTATTCCACGCTAAGTGCACACCAATATCAGGGTGCAGTAGGTCAATATACACGGGTCTGCACGACGTAATCCCTCGTTGAGCAGATCAGTGTGTTGGCCTACGTGTACTCTCTCTATTGGAGTGTACTTACTTTCAAGTACAGGGCTGTGATTATGCAAGAGCAGACAAGGAGCAAGGATGGGTCAAAGAGTAGCTTTTGGGCGGAAAGACGAAAAATCGTCTAAGTGATAATCGACGAGAATCACCAAGTGATTCTCGCCGATTCGTCGAGAATCACCGGCTGATTCTCGCCGACTCGTCGAGAATCACCTTCGATTCTCACCGAATCTGACTTGGACAATTTTCTAGAAACCGCTGGACCGGACTCTGCCGTTGGCACTGTTTTGAACCGGAATTAGGGTTTCTTCTAGTGGGACCCACAACGGTCATTAAGGAGTATACTTGTGTATAAATACACGCGTATTTTTGAACAGTGAGGACACACAGAAAGAAATACACGAGCCGCCGACCTTGACCTAGATCGCGATACCTGCTCCGCCACCGTCGCCGCTCGTGGTAGTCGATCGCCGGCAGTTTGATCGTGATTCTTCTAGATCTTCCAGCGACAGAAGCTTAGCCAAGCGTAGCATCTCACGCGTCTAACCAGAGATCCCTTGTCTCTTGATTTGTTGATCGGGAAAACCTTCCCCGTCCGAATCGATCGAGACGATCGATCCTAGTGTGACCGTTGGAAGACCTTGCTAGCTTTGCTACGAAGTTTGAATCTCCAAAGTACAGCAGACGCACACCGTTGTCGCCGCCGATCCCGAGAACTAAGCTGCCGCCCTTCTTGCTGCCGCCGGTTCCGGGGAGATTCTCTCCAAGTGAGATCGAGGGTTGTGAACTCTTCGTTCAATTCTAGGACACGTCATCGAACGAAGAGGGACACCTTAGTCTCCAAAAGTAGTTTGTATTTCTTGTACATTCTAGTTCATTTTTGTTGTAAAGGAACGTTGGTTCCTAGTTGTAAGGGTTGGGTGCAACCCGTGGTGTGGGAGTGTTGACTCCTACGTGTGGAAGGGATCCTTCCGATAGTGCAAGGATTGGATTTCAATCCTGTTGGTGAAGAGACCGAGTCGTCCCTTGTTGGGAGATAGGTCGAAGGGGGAAAGTGGATGTACCCAAATCGGGGAACCACTATATATAGCTTGTGTACTCTATTTGCTGTGCTGTTTTATTTTTGTGTGCAGGTACAATTTTAATTCCGCAAAAACGTTGCACATCACCTATTCCCCCCCCCCCCATAGGTGAAGGTAGTTGACACTATGTGGACTTTCAACAAGCTACTCAATGTTGATGAGTACATGCATCTTCACCCAAAAGCAGTTGTCCCCAGAGCCACTTCACTGAACATCATAGGGGCAGCTGACATGACTATGACCAAGGCTCAAGCTTCAGATCCCAATAGGGAAATCATTTTCAAGAAGCCAGGAGATAAAACACCAGAAGTCAAGCCAAAACAGAAGAAGACAGAGAAGTAATTTTTGTGGTTATTTCATTTCTGCTTCTATTTCAGACTGTTTCTTGCATTAAAACAAAGCTTGTATGTGTATATATATATCTGATGCATGTGTTGTAAATTCTCTGCCAGATATATCTCTTAATTTTGCTTTGTTTTTCTGTTTGTTCTTTGCTTGGAGTCTCTGTTAGTGACCTCACCCAAGTAGGGGGAGATTGTTGGATCCCTAGTTGATTTGGGCTAGGTTCACTGATTTAGGATGTGACCCATCATGTATAGTCTGGGTCAAGTTTTTGTCTTAGAGTCTAGGACAGTCCTCTATCTCAACTTCAGATGGACCAGCCTTCCTCAAGACCATCAGGAACTCCAGATCTATCAGTTTTTCAGACTAAGTGAAATGAGTTCGATGTTCGTCGAACTCAGCTCGACGAAGGGAGTTCTGCGCTCGACGATCGTGAGACAATTCGCAGTGCTGAGCTCGACGAACTTTGTTCTTTGCTCGACGAACACCGGATTCTACTTCAAGCATTCTCAGGACTACTTCAGAATTTCTCTAAGTCCAGCTTCATGCTTCGGTCGACGAATTATATTCTGAGCTCGACGAACTTGGACCTCAAGTTCACAGCTTCTCAGGTCGACGAATGCTAATCTCTACTTGACGATTTTTGTACTCAGAGAATCTGTGTCGATACTCATGATTTCAGTCGACACTAGACGATTTGTGTCGACACTAGGATTTCAGTCAACACCAGCTTATGTCGACACCAGAGGATTTGTGTCGACACCAAGATCAATCTGTCGACACCATTTTTGTGTCGACACAGCATTTCAGCAGATGCAGAGTATTTCGTCCAAGTCCAGAACTTTTCTCAGGTCGACGATTTTGGTTCTCAGCTCGATGAATTTAGTTCTCTGCTCGACGAATAATGTTTGTCTGATATTAAAGATTGTCTGTTCAACGAATGAAGACTGTCAGCTCGACAAACTCAGCTCAGCTCGACGAACTCAGCTCAGCTCGACGAACTCAGGCTCAGCTCGACGAAATCAGAACTCAGTTCGACGAATTCTGTTCTTCGGTCGACGATTCCAGACTAGGTCTTCTTCCGTTCCCGTCTCATTCCATGGCGCTGATTCCTGAACATTTAATGGCAGTTCTTCACAGAATACTACCGTTAGAATGCACAGTTAATCCTGGATTATTTCATGCCATTTTCTCATGGAAACAGTTGGGGAAATAATTAATTGCTGCTTCCTTTCCAGGCCGTCTGCCATTACTGCTCGATATTCAAAATTTGAATGTCTCTTATGAGACATAGACATATACAGAAACAAGAAGCAATACAGAGATACACAACAACAACAAAAAAGATAGACAGTGATTCAGACAACATAAGAAAAAGGATTTCATTCTTGGCCCAGAGAGAAACTGATCTAGAAGAAGAAGAACACTACATCAACATCAAGAGTCTTCTTCATCTGCTTTTACTCAGGATAACTTCAAAAACAATACATTCATATCAATTACAAGAAGTTCCTGAAGACTTTCTCTAGACCAGGAAATCTAGGTCTTTGAAGACCCATCACCCTGAAGTAGTGCTCCAGCATTCTTCCTGATTCATTCCACATCTCAGGGGGAGCAAAGCTGCTAAACATCAATCCACAAGTCTTCTCATTTGACTTAAGAAAGAGAAGACCTCATCACCCTCTCACTCCACCTCTGTACAGGGTTTTAATTCCCTTCAAAATTATTCTGGTTGCAAGTCTCCCACCAAAAGACTTGAGGGTTTGGTTTTTGGGAACCTGATCAAAACCCCATTGGTGCCAGGACACCTGATCAACCCCTTCCTGCAGTGTATTCCTACCAGGGTAGTAGAAGAGTGGACTACCCAGATTTGGGGAACCACTATAAAATTCTTGTGTCGTCTGGTTGCTTTCTTTTCCTTTTGTTTTCTGGCCTTGCTCTGTGACTGTGCTGTGATTGGTTAATTGTTGCATCTTGGTTTATTGTATTTGCTTCCCTGCACACACACACCTAAAATACAACAGCAGTTGTAAAAGTTTTTAAAATCACCATATACTCTATTCACCCCCCCCCCCTCTAGAGTATATCAGATCTAGCTGCACTTTCACAATCCATATGTTGAGTGCATTGAGTGAATGGCCTTCACTCATTGAATTTGGACTTTGCAAATTTCTATCAACCAGCAGGCATTGAGTGCGTTGAGTGAACTGGCTTCATATAATGCTCTTAAAATCATAATCGAGCTTGTCGCGTCCTAAGAAATTTTTGGTGTCTGTATAGGGGTACACGGCCTAGGACACGAGCATGTCCAAGGCTGTGTCGTTCTCTGTGTTGGCCGGCTGTGTACAAAAAAGGACATGGCAGGAAACACGGATTTGAGCAGTTATGACACGGACGTGTCAGGGGTGACACGGGCGTGTTCATACCCGTGTCCCCACACGTGTTCACCAAGGATCATGACGGTTGGCGTGGCGATTACTAGTAACACGCCCCTAGGTCACGGGCATGTCGAAAACCGACACGGGCATGTCGGGTTGAGACACGGGCGTGTCTTGACCCATGTCCTCTTCTGTGTTCGACGATCGTGTCTGGATCGAGGCACATGACTTGGGACACGGTCGTGTGCAAGGCCGTGTTCGGCCCATGTTTGAGGATTTTTGGGCAAATTTGAGACATTTGTTTTCTTTAATTAAGATCTGACGGCCCAGATGTGTTCCTGCTTTGTTATGGCCGGGAATTGAGGTTTAATTCCTAATTTTCTCTTTAATATACTCTTCCTAAGGAGTTAGAGAGAGGAGAGAGCAAGGAGGAAGGAAGAGGAGGATTCCGGCCGCCGGAGGAGCATCGGAGCACCGATTCGAGAACCGAGACTGGATCCGCTGAGGAAATTCCATTACGAAGCCTTCTATCCGTTTAGATTTCCATGGCGCAAAAGCGTACTACAAGGGTAATGATTCTCTACTTGAGCATGTGAAGCTCTCTTTCTTTTGCATAAGGAAACCCGCTCCCACGAGTGTGTGGTGAGTGTGTGGTGATCCTTAGGGTAAACGTGAATAGTCCCCCTTGTGTTGCATATAGAGTCCGGAACTGAAGTACGGACATAGGCATTGTGTGTGAAGCCTACCCGGACGTGTTGGTCTGAATCAGTGATTTTGCATTTTGCATGGTTTGCCGGAGAAGACTCCGTGTTTTATGTTTTTTCGGGTTTCTACACGGTAGATTGCAACAGGGATCCTTGGGGATTAACTCCAGGGCGCACCAGGAAAACTGAGCGGAAACGTAGTTCTGCTAACTTGGCGACCGGGGAGCCAGCCTTGAACATAACTGGGTTATGTGATGTTTGGATATGTTTTGGGATCTGAGAGAAGCTTGGCCCGCACATACGTCTTAAAGTGACTAGGCGGTGTGAGCAACAGGCAAGTGGAATCGGACCTGGGCTATGTGGTTCGGTGATAGAGACCCATAGAGGGACTGGCCGTTGGCATAGTCGGTAGCCTTAGGTAGTGGTCAGAAAGGCTAAAATGCTCATGATGTTGCCATCCCGGGGATGGTGGTGAAGCCACGGAATTGACCGGATTCACTGAAAATGTGCCCTGAGTGCACGGGGTGTTTGGTCGTGCGAGCCTACAACTGTGGCAAAGTATGTTTGTACTTTATTGTTTAGCTGGGCTAATGAAATGCAGGGAAGGAGCACCGCCGTCCCGAGTAAGGGGCGGGGTCATTATAATTTGGTCGGCTTTGGCTGACCATTACTTTGTTTGCCACCGTGCGGTGGAATGTTGCATGTTGGTACTGCGGAGCCAAGTACCAAATAGCGGGCAGAAGCCCATGTTGCCGAGCTGGCCCTCGAAGGCCAATGCGAATAGTTGTTTTTACTTTGTCATGTGTGGCCAGCCTGCGAGCCGATGTATGTAAAACATTACTTTGTTAAGTGAACTCTTGTAAGGCCATAAGGCCAAGTACTTTCAGTGTATTTGTTATTTCATTCCTATAGTAGTTTGTGGACATTCATGATAGTTGCTATTCAATTATGGGTTCTTTCCAACTGTTTAAAAGCTTCCGCTAGAATGCTCTGTGCTAGGACGAGTAGTCATAGTTGGTTATTTGATATTCTTATATGACCCTTCCGACTATTCGTGGTATATGGCATCGGGTTCCACTGGACCTTCTGATATATGTCATGCGATGGATGTGCTGAATCTGGAGGCGTTGAGTGCGTTGAGAACCTTCATCACTCAATGTTTTTGGACTTGGTCTGGTCTTCATACTGATGAGTGAACTGCTTCACTCAACACTTTTATACTTAACCATAACTTTCTGCATCTTCCAGGCTTGAGAGCGTTGAGTGAGCTGTCCTCACTCAATATTGGACTTAGATAGATTTTTCTATCCATATTTCCTTAAACTTCGGCATCTCACAATGCTTTCTTCTCTGGCGTTGAGTGAGCTGTATTCACTCGGATTCTATAGCTAGAATTCTTGACATCTTCAACTGCGAGCTTGACTCAACACTTCTTTCATCCATTGAGTGATCCTCACTCAATGGACTTAGTCTATTCTTCAGCTTGTCAATGCTGAGGATGACTGACTCAGCTATATTCGACGATGGATTGCGTGAATTGGGTGGTTAGCCGCAGAATGCTTTGCAGACTGTTGGGCTATGACAGTCCACACCTTACTCAGTAATTGCATCTATCATTTAGTGAATTGGCTTCACTCAATCTTAGACAAATCTTTCCAGCATCCTTCATTGGTATCTGGCACTGGGCCTATGGATTTAGATAGTTGTCTCTCCACCTCTTTAGCTTGTGACCACTGTTAGATTTGTTGAACATACTGCACCCTGAACAACATCATACAACTATGCTCTTAGTGTTGATGAAGATGTCTCTTCAAATCAAATATTATTGAGGGATCTCCCCCTATTTCAAGAAGGGCAGTAATACTAAGAAATTTTCTCATAAAGCATATAAATTGCATGCAGCTGTAAGCTTTCTCATACTGTTTTTAGCACAACCAAGTGGAGACTTTCCTCAATCCACTTGAGGATGGAAACATAAATGCAATGGGCTCTCTTCATATTACTTGAATGTTTCCAAGTAACATGCACTTACTTAACTACCTGGTCATGTCAAGTATTGTTTCCACATCTCCCTAGTCATGTATTTCCCACCATCTCCCCTTTTCTGAAGTACTGCTTAGTATGCTCTCTACTCCCACCTTTAGGGTTTAGGGTATTGCCTACCTGTCCCCATTTTTGGCTTCTTCAACAAGAAACAGTTTCCTAATGATGGATGTGATAGGATCATTGGAGAGATTAACTCTTGATCCTAGCCAACATCTCAAGTTGATACCACTTGAGAAATTATCCTAGTGATCAAACTATTTGACTAGATGTCATAACTTTTGTGTTGAAACTACTAAGACAACACATCACTGCAGAAACTTGGGCTAGCTGCAACATTGTTCCACTTGAGCCAATGCCACTCCATTTACCACTTAAACCTTCTACAAAATGTTGCTGAAGTAAGGGAGGTGATGGTTTTTCCTTTTCTCCTACAACAACATGTCTTTTCTATAGCAATAGTGACTTCATAGTAGCTGCCATACACTTGGGTTGATCTCTCCCTCAGACTGTGTATAGTTCTGAGAACCTGATGGTCAACTGTGATGATCTTTGATCCGCTGCAGCTGATGGCTGCCACTTAACAAGAATCTGAACTTGTTCCTGTAACTTGCTGGATTAGCTTCCCCTCAAAAGGAGCATCTTGACTTGTCTTTACTGGACACTTTAGTCCATCTTAGTATTGATACCACTTGATATCACTTGCGAGACTTGATGTCAAATGGTAGACTTGATAGTCTTAATACCACTTTGGAGGCTTATCTACCTGCAAGAAAAGTAAATCATGTAACAAAAGTATTACAGGGAGCAACAGAAGCTATACCAAGTTCAACATACCTAACTCAACCTTGAAGGAGTCTAACTTGACTTCATCTAGTGGCTTAGTAGAGATTTATGCCACTTGCTTATTTGTGGGGACAAACTCAAGACAGATGTCCTCTTTTTCCACATGCTCCCTAATAAAATGATACCTAATCTTAATATGCATAGTCCTGCTATGAGAGACAGGATTCCTAGCAATTGAGATTGCACTAGTTGCCTCACAGAACATAGGAATGTTACTTATCTCAATGTTGTAGTCTTGGAGCTGATGCTGGATCCAAAACAACTATACATACTAGCTCCCTGTTGAGATATACTCTGACTTAGCAGTGGATATAGCCACACTGGTCTGCTTCTTGCTACTCCAATAACATCAGTCAACTCTCTTGGAATAAACAAGTTCCATCCTTACTTTTCCTATCTTCCTTTCACCCTGTGGTGGAGGTGCTTCTTCTCACATGTCTCATTTCTTTTAATTTGGCAGTCAGCACTGACATGCCCAACCATACTATAACAAGAATATATTATGTTAGAAGAATATATTTTTGGGGTTTAGGTTCATAACTGGCTCCTTTGGAGAGCATCTTCCCAGATATATTGTGATCCTTCTTGTAATGTGTGGAGGAGGAAGATTTGTTCTTCCACTTCTTCCTCTTCATCACTTTCTGAAACTACTTGAAGAATAGTGACAATTCACCATCTTATAGCTCATTTCTATAGGAGCTGGGACCAGAGCTTTCTGACTCAACAACTCTCCTTGGTGGAGAAGGAGTCTTTCCATTGCTTCTTCTTATGGCTTTAGCTCTGAAGGCCACTGACTTGTCTTTGTCAAGAGAACTGGAAGCAACCACTTAAAAGTCTCTTCTTGCTGAGGCAGATCTCTTCCACTTCTTCAACAACAGATTTGCCTCCGTCTCTAGCTATCTGGTCAACATCAGTATAAGAGAGTTCATTCATGTTTTCATCTGTATACTGTTCAAGCTACAATGAACGTATGATTACATTGGTAACCCAAATAGTATTCTACCCTTGATACACACACACAAGCCTGATTAGGAAAATAGGCAGTGTTCATTGTATACCACTGGTAGCACATATCTCTTTTGTATACCACCTGACTGTTTGAGTTGGTTGTATACCACCTAGCTAGACTGTTTGTCTCTTTTGTATACCATCTCTGCTTACACAACATACTCCCTCTTGATCATGGACATTGTCTTTGCCTTTGATCATTGCCATCTCCCATTGACTAGGATAGGGAGGCTTTTGTCTGATCTGTCTCTTCATCCAGATAGATCACCATCCTTTGAGGCATCTTTAGTCATTTCAATGACACTCTTATTATTTTGATCAGGGAGTTCAGTTAGAATCTCCCCCTTAATCTCTGCATTTCCCATAGGAAGATGTTGACTTATATCAACTGTAACTGGAGCAATCTAGCTGTTCTTGAATTGATTGTACTTGCTTTCCCACAGTAGGTGCAACTATCTGGGGATTCTTTCTCTCAACCCCGACAATGTCAGTAGGGACAAGCTGATCTTCAACAGTATTGCTGACCTATTTTGTGCTGGAGGAACTCTATTTAATACTCAAGCTTGTCTAGCAACCTTGATTAAACTTGCTCCCCATCAGTAGGAGCATCTTAGCCTGACAGTCTCCCCCTCAACATTTGCACTGATTCTATCCTAATGACTTTCAACCATCATTTTAGTTGATGATACCACTTAACTTGAAAGTCTTTTATGTATATCACTTGACAGTTTGTCTCCTCTGTATAGTGAGTCTTTTCAGCTGAGGATCATGTGCCTCATTCTTACTGCTCTTACAAGAGCTGCTTCATGTGCTTTACTCTGTGATGAGTACAAACAGCTTGTTCTCCTCCTCACTATCCTGCTAAAGTGGCAGTAGTTCTATACCCCACCAGTTAGACATCTTTGAACTTCAATGGCTGGATCCAGCTGGTTTGTTTATCCAGTCAGATAACACCTGAAGGACTTTATCCAAGACATGTGAACTTTATCCTTTTTAGGAATGCACACAACATCCTTTTCCTCTTGGGTAATAGGATGAGTATCCTTGATGGTCTGTTTATTCATCTCCAACTTTACACCTGCAGGCCATAGCTTTTGGGGACTCCTCTGTCTGACCCACCAAAGCTTACTTTGGGTCCATCCTTTACTGGATTATGATCCCTCAGAAGGGTCCTTATTCCAATCTTATGCCTAGAACATCATCTGTCCAAGTACCATATGGGGGTATGGGCACTTGGACAATCCTGCAAAATAAGATTAGCATGCCTTAGGCCCCCAATTTTTACTAGGCCCTAGGTTATGGTTAGCCATAAATAAACCATGTCCTCCTACAAATTTTCTGATATGAAGACTACCATTAGCTCTATATATAGTAGGATTGTGTCAGCAATCTAAGGCAAAATGCACCACTTTGCCACAACACCAGCACTCATGAATATTATTCCTTCTTTTCTGAGCAGGTCTGGTAGCAGCTAAATGTTCAGAAAGAGGAGCAGCTTCCTTTATCTTATTTCTCTCAGCCACAATCTGACTGAAGGTGAGACTGACAGTACAAGAGCTTGGGTTTTCCTGAGATCTACCAATAGTGATCTTCTTTGTAGAAAACATGCTGGTGATGGCCTTAGAAATGCCCAAGTTTGGCTTACTGATAGACTTGCCCTTGGTTTGAGTGTGGGCTGGGAGATCTTGAGAAGAGGCCATTGCCTTATTCTTGGGAGTAGGGGTTGGTGCACAAAAAATAAATGGTCTATGATGGGCCATTTGAATTTCTTCATGGGGAGCCTTAAAGGCACTCATACCCTTGTTATATCTTCCACCATAGCTGTGAACATTTTTGTTCACACTTGTGGATCTATGATTCATCCAGTGACCATATATGCTTTCTTGGTCATACCTATTTGAAGGTAACATCGCCTTCTTAAAAGGGATGGAAGGCATTGATGCTATGGGCTGAACTGGATCTATGGAATAGGTAACTCTAGTGTTACATTTGAATCCCAACCCCTTCTTACCCTTTTGAGAGGAGAAGGAGTCTATTAATGGTAACACTGTTTTGGGCTTACTAAATTCAGCCACAATCTTTCTCTCCTTTAGGAGTTTCTCTTCAAGATCCAAGATGATCTTATTCTTATTGCTGATGGTCCCAATATGGATTATTGAGATGGCCTTTAGTTGGCTGACTTCCATCATCTTCTGTTCCAACAAGGATGCTGACTCATACTGTTGGGAAGTTGTTTGGTACATTGGAAACAATGTAATTGATTTGAAGAAGCCCTTTCAACTCAAAAATATACATAAGTATGTATTTGATTTATGTTTCAGTTCATGCATGCAGGTTTCCTATGTCATATTGATTGGACTAGTGGTCCAAGTTATATTGATAGGTGGAATCAAAGAAGCTGACTAGAAAGCGTAAAAAATTATCTAAGTACAAAAACATCGAGTGAAGTCAACAAAGTGCTGAGTGAAGTCGGCACAGTCAACATCTAGCAACTTGTAGTGGAGAAAAGTGGCTAAGTACAAAAGTGTCTACACACTTCAACTATGTCGACACCTTTGTAGAAGCTGTGTCAAGACAAGTCAGCTAACTCGACACATTGAAGATCAAGTCAACTATGTTGAGACAAGTCAGCTAACTTGACACATTGAAGATCAAGTCAGCAGTGTCGAGACAAGTCAATTAACTCGATACTTTGAAGACTAAGTCAGTAGTGTCGAGATAAGTTATTTATCTCGACACCTTGAAGATCAAGACAGTTGTGTCGAGACAATACAACTGTCTCAACACAATGAACACTGAAGTGTAGACTTAAACAAGTGTCGACACCGGAAGACTGAAGTGTCGAAATAATTCAACTGTCTCGACACAGTGAAGAATTAAAGCAAGTATAAAAGTGTCGACACCGGCAGACTAAAGTTTTGAGACAATTCAACTGTCTCGACATAGTGAAGAATTAAAGCAAGTATAAAATTGTTGACACCTGGTAGACAGTTGTATCGAGAAAATTCAACTGTATCGACACAGTGCAGATTTAAATATGTCAACACAGATGATAGTTGTGTCGAGACAAATCAACTATCTCGAAACCTTCAAGTTCAGATTGAAAATTCAACTAAGTAATATTGTTTCGAGACTACTAAGATGTCTCGACACCTTCTGAGAACACTAAGTAATATTGTGTCGAGACATGTGGAACATCTCGACACTTTTAATCCTGAAGTTGAACAGAGTCAACACAGAAGAGTCAAGTCAGTCAAAAGTGTAATATCAGCAACAGTAACGATATATCTCATCAAAAGCTATTTGAAGGAGAACTTGAAGCTTGATGGTGTAATGATGACATCATCAATCAGAAGACAACAACTCGTGAAGGCTATAAATAGAGGGTTTATCTACATATAAAGAATGATCAAAAAATCAGAAAAATTAATTCGCTCATTCTAATTTCTTCTACGTCAAGGGAGGACGACAATCCCAGGGAGGATAAGGAAGGTGAAGGTCTTTAAGAAAATCTTCAGATCTTTTCATCAAAGTTGATCAGAAGATTAAGTGGATCTGTTCTATAAGTTCTTCAAGGAAATCAAGTTGATCTACATCAAGAACATTGCAGATCTAGAGAAGAATCATTTCAGCTAGCTTGCTTTTCAATAATCTATCCAATATAGCTGAGTTGAAGAATAAGAATTCTCAGATAATTCAGATTATAGGATTGCTTATTTTTGAGATTATTATAATTCTTATTTACCTCTTTATTTTGTAATATCTATTTTAGATCTGAGTAAGTAGGAGATTTATTCTCTAAGTTGTAAGCCTAATTTATAAAGACTGAGATAGGGTTCTTAAGGGACCTGAGGTAGATGATTTGAGTGGGATCACTGAGGTGTAAGCCTGTGTTATAAAGGCTAAGGTAGGGTTCTTGAGGGACCTGAGGTAGGAGATTGGGTGAATCTCTGAGGTAGAACTAGTTGGTTTGAGTGTAGGTTTCTTAACAGAAACTGAGCCTGTAAGATCTTTTGATCTGAGTTTAAGAGGAGGAGATATAACCTTATCTAACACATTGCTAGTGAGGAAAATAGGGTAAAGTGGATGTACCCTAGATATGGGAACAACTATAAATTCTCTGTGTACTGTGGATTGCATGTGATGTGTTTTTTAAATTGATTTTGTTTTGTTGTTGTGAAAGTTATATTATCTACTGAACATTATATCTGCAGACCATTTAATCTAAGTGACAAAGAATTTTAAAAGACACATTGATGAAGCCCGCGAATAGACTCTTATGTGGGTTGTTGGTTCGATGAGTCGATCGTCGCGGGCTTGCTTAGGTAGGCAAGTGCACCTATCGCAAGTAATACAGAATATTCGGGGGAATATCCGGATGGTAAATTTCCCTGGAACGGGTTGATTATCCCTACTACCCCTAAACCACTATTATTTTACCGAAATAGTAAGTTGTTGATTTTAATTAAAATAGGACCAAAATAAATTAAGATTAAAGACGATGAAGAGATAACACTCAGTATCGAATTACGTTATGATTAAAAATAGATTTGAATAACTAGAGATCTGAAGTTTCAATTTAATTAAAGCGGAAACTTGGCCGTGAAGGTTCCAAAAGATTGAGCTCACCTATCTCTAGGAATATCGCTCACCTGGACATTAAGGTTATTCGACAGGTCCCTCATCCGACGAAGGAATCCTCTTAATGCACGCAGTATGCTAAGAATCCCGTTATTGGGTGGGGAACCCAATCCGGTAGAGTTAGCGTGTCTCCTCTCTCGAGGGTTAGTGCAGAACTCTCTTTACCCAGGGGTGATCAGTCCATACGCACGGCCTCTCAGCTAGCTAGCGTATGGATAAAGGAAATAGAGACCACACATTGATATGTGGTTCTACGCGTCGTTAACCCGGGTAAACCTTAAGTTTTTAATTAAATAGAAAAATAAGACCTTTAGTTATTTAAAATATTTTTTATATCCCAATGCTCTTCGATACCGCGGGCTAAAAGCGATTAGCCACTCATCGGAATGGGGATAGCTTATGAGTTTGGTTAGGCGAGCGTTCTAAACTATTCACTGAAGGATTATAAAGAAAATAAGAAGAAAAGCAAGATAATCTAATATTAGAACAGTTATTGCAAATAAAAACACTCGCACTCATCCAAACACATAATAAAGAGACAGAAATAAAATTAAGTTACCAGTAAGAGAAAATTGCATAAATGTAATTGCAAGTCCCACTCAAATGAGCGGGCGGGAAATATAAGCTAAAAATTTGCAAGTCCTACTCAAACGAGTAGGACTGAAATGAAAGCAAGTCCTACTCAAACGAGTAGGCGGAAATAAATGCGATTACAAGTCCATCTCAAATATTTACAGGGAAATAAAGTCCGGCCATTTAACTCCTAGCAAGTAGGCGGAAGATAAAAACCTGCCATTTAACTCAAATGAGTAGGCGGTAAATAAAACCTGAAAATTACAAGTCCTACTCAAACGAGTAGGAGGGTAATGAAGTCCGGCCATTTAACTCCTAACGAGTAGGCGAAATATAAAAACAACAAGTCCTACTTAAATAAAGTCCAGCCATTTAACTCAAATGAGTAGGCGGAAAAATAGAAACCTGCCATTTAACTCAAATGAGTTGGCGGTAAATAAAAAAACACAGGCTTGCATTAATAAACACACACACACACACACATGACAGAAAATGAGATACTCACACTGCCGAAAGTAAATACTAACACTTGCAAATCCTACTCAAATGAGTAGGTGAAAAATTAAAGACACGACATTTAACTCTTAACGAGTAGGCGGAAATAAATGCGCACACGCACACACTCTACATAATTGGAGAAAGCAATAAACTTATCTCATACACGCACGCACGCAGGCAAAAAAATTAAGAAAAACAAAGTTATCGAAAAATTAAAACAACTACATTTCTACCGCTAGAATATCGTAGAAATGCATAAAAAGGCAAAATAAAATTGTTTGAGCAAAGAGTTTTCAAATTAAGGTGAGAAAAGCAAGTGCTTGAAAAATTAAAATGTTTGCATTTTTACCGTTATATTTTGACAAAATGCATAAAAAGTAGAAATAAAAATTGTTTGAGCAAAAATCTTTTACGTATTTGCTAAAATCAAAGTTCTTGAAAAACTAAAATTACGCATTATGCATTCTTATAGATTTGTAAAACAATTTAAAAAGTGGAGGAAAGCTAAAAAGAAGCAACTGTTTTAAAATCAAAACCAAGAAAAATCTAAGTTAAGAGGAATGAAAACCACTTTTTTATCATTTTACAAGTTGATAAGAACGAATATGGAAGCATAAAAATCCTAAGTCTAACCAATTTTAAAGAGTATGATAAGGAAAACGGCTATAATAACTACTAGAAATTTTGATAAAAATGAAAGTATAACAAGAAGTTTTTTTTCGATTTAAAACAAAAAATTTCGCAATTTTAGCTCACACGCACACACGCCATATGAAAATGAAAACATAAATACATAAGATTGGTGAAAAGGAGGCCATTAGAGAGATTTCAGAGCATGTAAGGATGAAAAACTAATGATTTTTATTACAAATTAAGTTGATTACAAGTGCCTAAACAAACAAACTTAATAAGAAGGGGGGGGGAGTCCTTACATAGCACTAAAGCAAGCTCCAAACGGCAGCCCTTGTCAACAAAATGGTTCAAAAATTTGGAACCCTGAACTCATACAGCAGCTGCCCTTTATAGGCAAAAATTTCCAAGTACACGCCCTCTGCCACGGGCGTGTCAGGGGGCGTGTCAGACACTATTCATGATCTGATTTCAGTGACTTGACGGAGATTTGACTTTGCGGCTGAAAATGCGGCGGTCACGGGCGTGACAATGAGCGTGTCGGGGAGGTTGAACTGTGCACTGTCTGCGTAGAAAGTCACTGGCGGCAGTTTGTCGGGCCAGGTGGAGTCACGCCCTATGATACGGGCGTGACGTGGGGCGTGTCGGGTTGAGTCGACGAACGTCGAGCGAAAATCGTCGAGCAGAAATTGTTGAGCTGAAAACGTCAAGTGGGAGTGACACGGGCGTGTCGGATCATGGGACACGGGCGTGTCCTTTTCTCGACGAATGTCGAGTGCAAAACGTCGAGACTGGAGTGTCACGACCATGGTCACGGGGCATGTCAGAGGACACGGGCGTGACCCCGGGTGTGTCAAACTTTTCTTCTTCAATGTGCTGATTTCACGGGATTTTGATGTGTCATGCCCATGTCACGGGTGTGACCGACAGTACACCGGCGTGACACATGATGTTTATGGCAAAATTCTGAAAATTTCTGAAAAATAAAATAAACTAAGTTAGCAAAATATATACAATAAAAGGAGCATTTTATTAAAGAAATTGAACCTAAAACAATAAAAGAAAATGAAAACTACTTAAATAATTAATATGAAAATAGGTATATTTATAACTTATCACACATATTCACCACACCACACCACCCCCTCTCGGTAATTAACTACCCATAGAGTTATCGTTTGTTTTTATATGGCGACAGGGCGGTCTGCCCCTGGCGGCATGGAGACCGGGCGGTCTGGCGGTCTGCCCCTGGCAGCTTGGAGACCGCATGGTCTGGCGGTTTCTCTCCAGCGATTTTCTTCGAGGTTGTTGTTGATTGGTGACCGGGCGGTCTGGTGGCTTGACTCAGGCGACTTGAAGACAGTGTCGGGTTGTCTTCTCTTCATTATAGTTGTCGTGCGGTTAGTCTAACCTCGCGACTTATGCAACTTGTATAGATGCTTGTTCCTGTAATTATTAGTCTCACATTGCTTATTTGTAATCTCTCCTCTCTTCTCCATTCTATAAAAGGGAGGTCACATCTTTGTAATACATATATTTTTTGGATAATAAAATTCTGTTTGTCCAAAATTTTGGTCTACTTTTTCTTGTTCGCACATGGTATCAGAGGACTCGATCTTTCCACTTGATTCTGTGATCTTCCTCTTTCTGCATGACCTATCTTCTCACAACTTGTCTTCGTGGCTTGCTCATTCTTCTCGCGACCTGTCGTCGTGACTTGTTTCTCCCTCCTGTTTGCACCATGTTCGGGCGGTTTCTTTCACAACCTTGTCATTGCCCTTTCTTCTCGCCGCGACGTACTCTTAAGTTGTCGCGACCTGTTCTTCTTGTCTCGACTGTTCCTAGTCGTCGTGCCCTCCTCTTCTCGCCGCAACTTGTTCTTCTTATCATGACCTATTTATCTACTCGCGCCCTATTCTTAGTCGCCGCAACCAAACCTTCTCGCTGTGACTTGTTCTTCTCGCTGCTTTCTGCTCTCTTTTATGGCTCCATCTGATACATCTACCACTACTAATCCCATCGCCGCTCCTCCTCTTCCTACTCCTCCCACTCCTTCGGGCAACCTTGGTACTGTTTCCAAACTCATCGGTCCCAACTACACAGACTGGAGTGTCTCCTTCATCTTTCTTCTATGCTCACAATGCAAACGCCATCATCTCACTGATGACCCTCCTCCACCAGACTCCTCTCTCTTTGATGATTGGGATGTTAGCGATGCTCTTGTTTGCACTTGGATGACTAACAGCCTTTCTGATGAGTGCCTCCCCATCATACATCATGATGAAACGGTCAATACTGCTTGGCTTCATCTTGCCGCTCTCTACTGAAAGGGGGCTCAGTCGTCTCACATCTATACTCTCTATGCGGACCTCTTTTCCCATCCCTCCATGTCTCCTGCTACCGCCAATCGACAAGTTTATGCTCTTGGAGCCAAAATTCTTCTGAACCATCCTTTCTCTGCCGATCTGGCAAAGCAACGCAAGCACTTCCAGGAGCTTCTAATTGTGTGTTATCTTCTGCGACTTCCTGAGTCTTATGACATGATCCATCAACAGATCCTTAACAAGGCAGATTCTCCCACCTTAGATGTCATTACTGCCCGCATTGTTGTAGTTAACTCTCTGCTTTAACGTCCGTTGTTATCCTCCCCTCCTCAACCGGACCACTATGCTCACCAGACTCAGTGGAGTGGCTCCGGTGGCTGCAACCACCAATCCGGCGAGCGCAGTCCTGCTTATTTTCTCTGCTCTCACTGTGGCCGCATCAGCCATACGATTGATCGCTGCTGGAAGAAGCTTCCTCATATTCGACCCATTGGGGATGCTTCTACCTCCTCTTCAAAGCAGTTCCCCTCAGTGGTCACATCTTTAGGTAGTGCCCACGTAGTTACTCAAGGTAAATGGTTGATCGACTCTAGTGCTACCAATCATATGACCGGCAATCTTCAGTGTTTTCCTCTCGTAGAAACACATGATCGGTTTCCCCCAGTATTTATTGCGGATGGCTCTCCCTCACCGGTCAATGGGATGGGAGTGGTTCAAGTCACTCCATCTCTTCGCTTGGGGATACCCTCTACGTAGCCAAGTTCGCTTACAATTTATTATTTGTTACTTCTTTATACAAGCAACTATAGTGTTCTGTCACATTCACTCCTACTTCTTATTCTTTTCAAGATCCAGGATCCCAACAAACGATTGCTACTGGGACTGAGGGCGGCGGCCTCTACTTCCTCCATAATATTTCTGCACTGTCAGCCTTCTCCTCCTCTTTTATTGATCTTCTCTAGTGGCACCTTCACCTTGGTCATGCTCCTCCACAACTTCTTCGTCAGCTTCTACCCCACCTTCCTCCGTAGAGTCCTCCTCTCAACTGTGATGCATGTTAGCTTAGCAAGCATCACTACTCCTCCTTCCCACCGAACAAAGCTCGTGGATCTTCCCGTCCATTTGATCTAATTCACTTTAATATATGGGGTCTTGCTCCTACCCGAACCATAGGTCAGGGTAGTTCATATTTTGTAACTTTTATTGATAATTTCTCCCACTGTACGTGGGTGTATCTCTTAAAAGAATGCTCTGAATTACTCACTATATGGACATATTTTTACTTTATGATTAAGAATCAGTTTGATGTTTCTATTAAAATCTTTCACTCTGATAATGCAAAGTAATATCTTAGTCATGATTTTTCTTCTTTTTGTATGCAATATGGGATTATTCATCAAACTAGTTGTGTTTATACCTCACAGCAAAATGGCATGGCGGAATACAAAAACTATCACCACCTCGATGTCGCGCGCACTCTGATGACACAAATGCAGGTTCCTCACTCCTATTGGGGCGATATTGTTCTCATCTCCTGCTATCTCATCAATCGCATTCCCTTCACGGTTCTCCATGGTAAAATCCCATTCTCCATTCTCTATCTGGGCAAGGATCTGTTTCCACTACCTCTGCGTGTCTTTGGGTGCACGGCCTTTGTGCAATCTCCCTCAACCACCTGTGACAAAATCTCCCCACTGGCCACCAAATGTGTCTTTTTGGGTTACTCTACCACTCAGAAAGGTTATTGTTGGTTTGACTCTATTGTTCGCAAGCAGTTTGTCTCTGCGGACGTAACCTTTTTTGAAAATATGTCCAATTTCTCTCATGAATCCTCTTCTTTTCATGATGTTCCTGCTTCTCCTACCATCCCCTATGTCCCATCTACACCTACCGAGAATTCTCCTCCTCCACTATGGCCACCATCTCCCCCACTGTGTCCACCTACCAAGCTATCTTCCTCTTCTCCACAGCTGTCTCTCTCTACTCCCTGGCCAGCTCTCTCCGCCACAGATGCCCCGAAAATTGAGGAACACACCGACCTGGATCTTCCCATTGCTCTTTGCAAAGGTATGCGGACATGTACCCAACACTCGCTATATGTTGTTATTTCTGATGCTTGTCTTACTCCTTCTTGCAGGACTTTTTCATTGGCAATCTCTGCCAATGTCACTCCCCGCACATACCAGGAAGCCCTTGTTATTCCTCATTAGAAGGAGGCCATGGATGAGGAAATTGTAACCCTCACTGAGTGGGGTACATTGACCCTTGTTCCTCTCCGTTGGGCACCGATGTTGTTGGCTTTCGGTGGGTCTTTGTTGTGAAATTCAGTCCAGATGGTAGTGTGGATCGCTATAAGGCATGCCTTGTCGCCAAAGGCTTCACTCAGACTTATGGTATTGATTATTTTGACACCTCTCTCGTTTCTTGTCTCAACACTATTCGGGTTCTCCTCTCTGTGACTGTCAACAGTGATTGGCCAATTTCCCAACTGGATGTCAAAAATGCCTTTCTCTACGGTGATCTTCATAAAGATGTCTACATGGATAAACCTTCTGGGTATGTTTCTCAGGGGGAGACTCAGGTATGCAGGCTGAAGAAGGCCATCTATGGCCTAAAGCAAAGGCCTCAGGCTTGGTTTGACAAGTTTAGTGGCATTGTGGCGGCCGTGGGTTTTACCGGGAGTTCGGTCAATCACGCGTTGTTTATTCACAAACCTTCCCGGGGTCCGGTGGTTCTTTCCGTATATGTGGATGATATTTTTCTCACTACAGATGACCAAGATGGGATAGCCTTGACAAAGAAACATCTCCGTCAACACCTGGTCATGAAGGATATGAGTTCCCTAATATACTTTTTGGGGATAGAAATCTCTCAAAAGCCCAACTCCTTAGTCCTCTCTCAACGTAAATATGCTCTTGATCTTCTTAAAGAGACAGGGTTGACTGGGGCTAAACCTTTCTGATGCCCCGTGGCTATTGTAGAAGATAAAACCTTGATAGATGACTCGCCTCCTCTATCAGATGTTATGAGGTACAGGCATCTGGTCGACAAACTCATTTATCTCACTATAACCAGACCCGATGTCTCCTATGTTGAAGGCAAGGTTAGCTAGTTCATGCAAGCTCCTACGGAGTGTCATCTGTAGTCTGCCCTGAGGATATTGGAATATATTAAATCGGCGCAAGGTAAAGGACTACTGTTTCAAAAAATGGTCATTTGAAGGTTGAAGCATACTCGGATTCTAGCTATGCTGATGAAAAAGGAGATCGCAAGTCCACAACGGGCTTTTGCACATATGTGGGAGGAAACATTATCAGATAGAAGAGCAAGAAACAGTTTGTCATCTCCAGGTCTAGTGCAGAAGCGGAATATCAATGTATGGTGTCGACCACATGTGAATTAAAGTGGTTGCGGTTTCTTATGCTTGACTTAGGAGAGGTCTACAACCATCCTCTACCTATGTTTTGCGACAACAAGGCCGATATATATCTCTAAAAATCCGATCTTCCTTGAGAGGACAAAGCACATTGAAGTCGACTGTCATTTTATTTGGGAAGAGATTTTGAAGAAACAGATCTGTACTCCCGTTGTTACCTCCGACAACAAGTTAGCAGATATCTTCACCAAGCTTATGTCTGCTTCCTTTTCTCACATTTGCGACAAGCTAGGCATGATTGATATATATGCTCTAGCGTGAGGGAGAGTGTTGTTGTATGGTGACCGGACGGTCTGGCGGTCTACCCCTGACGGCTTGGAGACCAGGCGGTCTGGCGGTCTGCCCCTGGTAGCTTGGAGACTGCACGGTCTGGCGGTTTTTCTCCAGCAGTTTGCTAGGTGGTTGTTGCTGATTGGTGACCGGTCGGTCTAGCGGCTTGACTCAGGCGACTTGAAGACAGTGTCAGGTTGTCTTCTCTTCATTATATTTATCGTGCGGTTAGTCTAACCACGCAGCTTGTGCGGATTGTATAAATTCTTATTCCTGTAATTATTAGTCCCACATTAGTTATTTGTAATCTCTCTTATCTCCTCCATTCTATAAAATGGAGGTCATACCTTTGTAATACATACATTTTTTTGGATAATAAAATTTTGTTTGTCCAAATTTTCGGTCTTCTTTTTCTTGTTCACATATCTTTCAAGTGGTATTAGAGCCATGTTCTTCAAGAAAGACCTAACAGTTAGAAAAAGATCCAAAGGGTATTCGAAAAATATCAGATCTAATGGCTTTTGAATCTCACAGAGAACTCAGTTATATGAAATTGCCTATATGTACTAACGATAACTTTGCTATATGGAAGCAGAGAGTGAGATTATTTATGGAGGCTTGAGATCCCAGAATCTTTGTCACTATACAAGAAGGACCATATATTCCAACGAAGATATCTGTCTTAGATGCAAATGTTCAAACCCATAAGAAATTGTCTGAGATGTTAAAGAATCAGGTGGTTCTTGCCACCATGGATAAAAGAGCACAAAACATAATTGTCAGTGCAATAGATAATCAACCTTTCAGAATCTAGTGCACTATAAAACATCCACGGAGATGTGGTACACTCTTATAGTCAACATGGAAGGCACAAAAGAATTAAGAGATGACAAAAAGTCTCTACTCAACCAGCAGTATGAGGCATTCAGGCAAGGAAAGACTGATTCTATAGAACTATATTATGAAAATTTCTTTAGAATAGTCAAAAACTTAAAGAATTATGACAGAGAATTCTCAAATTATGAGCTTAATGACAAATTTCTGAGATCCCTAAATAGAGAATGAGACATAAAGATTTATGTTGTAAGAGAAATGGGAAATCTGAGAAACATGTTACCCCAAGACTTGTATGGGAAGCTTACACATGAGCTTCAGCTAAATTCTAGAAAAACTGAAGCTGAATCTGCGAGGAGTTCAAATCAGACTAGATTTGTGGCCTTCAAAGCAGATGCATCAAAGAAGGCTAGAAGAGAAATCTCATCATCACCAAGAAGGGATGAAGATATAGATAGCACTAGAACTAGTTCTTCATCAGAAGAATTATCAGATGATGAATTGGCATTGTTCTCCAGGCAATTCAAGAAAATGATGAGAAGAAAGAAGCAGTGGAATAAGAAGAAATCAACTGGGCCAATTTCCAGTAAAAGCAAAGACAAACACAGAGACAAATCTGTGGTAAGGCATGATTCTCATCAGAATAAAAAAATTAAGACTGATATTATCTGTTATTGCTGTAACGGGCCTGGATATATCATTGCTGATGTCCAATAAAAAGAAAGGAGAACAGACAGTCAAAGGAAAAGAAGTTTTATAAAAATAAGAAATCAGAAAAAGGTCTGATGGTAAAGAACCCAAAGACCTTATCTGATGGTGATACTGAATTAGAAGAAGAACATACACATATTGGACTGTTCTCCTATGAAGAGGAATTCATCAGAGTGGCCATATGCAAGGGAAAAAACTCCACAACTTCATCACACTATGGTGACTCTGAAGATAATATAGAGATTAACTTGATGGCAATATTTGATAATCCAGAAATAGAAAATGTTGAATGTCAGGATACTCAGGTAATCTTTAACAATTCTTGTTGTTCTACAAATTCTATTCATAAGACTGTGGATGAGATAGACTCATGTGACTCAAAGTTTGATTCACATAAGTCCAACCCTGAGACAGAACTGTAGCAGCACCTAAGTAAATTTGGAAATCTGTTGGAAGCTCTTGTAAAGAGAAAGAAACTTGTAAAAGAACAAGCCATATAGATTGCATCACTAAAAAGTCTTGATTATCATCATAAGATGGATACTCAAAAGATTGGTCTTCAAAGTTCAAAGTTGTCAAAGCTGACTAAGATCATTGATGATCAAATTATGTTGCTAAAACTAAAGGATGCAACCAATCAGGAGTTAGAACTCGAACTCCTGAATGAGAAAAGATTAGTACAGCTATTTTGCAAACCAAAAATCATGTTGTCCATTATAGATATATTCTCAGGAACTTCTGGAAGTGGACTTGAGTATGTTAACCCCAAGAGAAGAAGGGGAAAAAAAGCTGACAGGACAAAAGGTTCAGTCATTCCACAACCTGTGTTTCAGACTAAGGGAAAATAAACCCAGAAGTATGGATTAGTTGGACCAAATTCATATGTGAATAGGAAAGCTATTCCTAATGTGCCTGCTCCAAGGAGGACTATTGTGACTGAGAGACAAAACAGCCATTTTGCTCCCAGTCAAAATACAACTGTCAAGTTTGCTGATTCCTATCCTAAGGAATGTCAGCACAAAGATCCTTTTGTTCCTCCTAAGAGGATGTACAACAGATATGAATGTTGGTGTTGTGCAAAGGTAGGACATTTTGCCTTGGACTGTTGGTTCAATTACACTGTGTCTCATGTTCAAAAAATTGTACCCAGTTAAGAAGTTCACAAGTGGTCTCAATGTAGCTACAACTAACAAGCACCTAGGACCCAAGACAATTTGGGTTCCTAAGGAAAAATGAATCCTTATTTTGCAGGTATGTCCAAGCACCAGAGATAAAACAATCTGGTACTTGGATAGTGGATGTTCCAGACACATGACACGAATAAGGAGCAAATTTAGGGAATATATTCCAGTAAAGGATGGACCAAAGGTGATATTTGGTGGAACCGACAAGGGGATTACCAGAGGTTATGGTAAGATCTCAAATGGCTTAGTCACTTTCACCAAAGTAGCTTATGTGGAAGGGTTGCAACACAACCTTATAAGCATAAGCCAACTTTGTGATCTTGGCTATGACATTTCATTCCACAAGGATGAGTGCGACATAAAGAAGTCAAGTGATTAAGAGGTCATCTTGACAGGCAGTAGATGTGTGAATGTATACTGCTTAAATTTTCTTTGTCTAAAGTCAGATTCACTCATTTACTTAGTTGCAAATGAGAAAGCTTCATACTGTGTCAAATGGCACAAGAGGCTAGCTGATGCAGGTTCACACGTTGACACCGAATATATCTACAGACGAACACGTATGCCTCTATATGATCCAATCCTAAACTCGCACAATCGTCAACATAGCGTACATGTTATACAATTCTATCAAATAGATGATAGTGTATGGGTAGACAAACAGTTTAGGATCGAATAAGGGCTATATAAACTAATATTTTTTCCGGCTAAAAGGACCAACTCGGTTTGATCGAGCGAAGGTTGTACCAAAAGAGATCTACCAAAAATAACGATTCGGTAACGGTAGGTCTCTCCCAACAAAAGAAAACGGGGCTCGCCAAAACCCTCTCAAACTTAAATGAAAATTAGATGTATCACAAAATTCAATCGAGAGAAAACCACGAAAATTCAATGCTTCCAAAATTAAGCTAAAGTAAACCACCACAGGAATTAATCTAAGAGAAGAACACACAAGAAGATAGAAAATTATCATTACCCAACTGGAATGGATGATTACAATTTCTCTACTTGGATCACTCTTCAACGGCTCTGCTGGAGTCATGCCGATAGGAGAGAAACTCATCCGCCTTCTTCGCTTCACGATGGAGTTGGATCCCCAAGCGGAAAACAATGTGCCTTGGCCGAGATCCACAAGGAGGAAAGGGGCTAGTCGGTTTTTTCTTGTGGGTGGTCGGGTTTGGGTATGGATGAGGGTGATCGGATCTCTTGGGTGCAAATGAGGAGAGGGCTCGGGTGAGGGTTGGAGGTGGGTGGCCGAGAGAGTGGAGGTGGCCAGCCTTGGGGGTGGTCGGCTAGGGTTGGCTGAATATTAATGAGGGAGAGATAGGAAAGCTCGGTTTTGGAGAGGGAGATGGAGGCTTTGGCCGAATATTGCCTAGAGGAGGAGGAGGAGGAGAAGGTGGCCGAGATGCCAAGGGGAGAGGAGGGAGAGAGTGGTCGGCGGCCAAGAGAGGGGAGGAGGAGAGGAGCCGAATTCCAAGATGAGGGAGAAGGGAGGGAAAATCTTAATCAAGATTAGGGTTTCTTATTTCATTCATTCTCCCCTGAAAATAACATAAGCATGGCCTATATATAGGCTTACATCAAGAGTTTGTCTATATGCAGCCCATAATAAAAAATACAACACATAACATGAAACATTAAAAGCGTGACATAAACATTGCAAATAAAAACATAAAAATGATTTAAATAATTATTATTGGCCTTCTCCAATCTTTGGTCGTCTTGCGTCGCTCCGTTATGTCACCATGGCACCGCAAATCATTGGTTGGAGACGGAGCAGAATCTTCCATGAGCATGTCGTCATTGTCTTCAATATGTTGAGCACCATCGTCTCCATCAATCCTCCCTCGCTCAAAAGTACTCATCACCGATGAGTTGGTCTAAAAGTACCGGTACAGGAGAGCATAATCCAAAAGAACCACCTCCGCTTCAAGAAACCAAGAGTCAGCGGAGGCCGGACGATCACACCATCGAATCACGTGACGGCAGACATCACCACTTGGAGAGGAGAGCACTTCAACCTGGAGTATCCTGTCATGCAAAAAGGTGGTCCTGGGGAACCTTGGAAAAGCATTATACAATAAAGGAGAAAAGGTTTCTACATCAACATCCAATGTACCTCCAGTGAAGACTGATGAAGAGAGTGATCCAGACATAAGCTCACTACCCAAACCATAAGAAAACATAGTGGACCATGTTGAAATTTGTGAAGTGGAAGTGGTAGATGAGACAGGCCGGGCGGCCTGGGCGGACAGCTTTGGCGGACTAGGCGGACTGGGCGGACTGTGATGTGAGGCCTGGTATCTGCGGATAAGGCGTTGGCTGTGGTCTTGCCAAGGAGCGGCCTGAGCGGATGGAGGCTTGCGGACTGGTGCATTGCTCAGAGGCCGTGGTGCAAGCTTGTGCTGATAGGAGGTTTGGCTCATGTTCGCAGGAAGCTTGCGGACTGGAGTGTCCGCAGTTTGGGATGTTGCGGACTGGGCTTAGAGCTTGGCTGAGGCTTTGTCGAGCTCTGGTGGTACAGCAGGTGCTTTGCTGTGGAGGTCGTTGGCGGACTGGTTTTGGAGTCCGGGAGATGGTTGCTGCGTCAGGCAGGAGTACGAGGAGCTTGTGGACTGCTAGCGGTCTGTGCTACGGTGTTTGGAGGACGGGAGTTTGTGTCCGCCATGCTCGCATTGTCCTTTGATGGTTTTGGACTTGGTCACACTCTGTGCCAAGACCATGGTGTCCGCCGTATCCGTCATGTCCGCTATGACTGGGCGGACTTACTATCTGCCTTTGGTCGTGGACTTGTGGCGGATTGAGGTGTGAGTCTTGCGGACTGCCTCGGGTTTGTGCAGACAGCCATTGAAGGGGGTTGCTATCCTGCAGTGGTCGGAAGCTTTGCGGGCTGATGCCTTGTCCGTATAGCTTGGGCGGACTGGAGAGGGTTCGTCAATGTTGCCTTGCTCCTGGCGGTTTTCCTTGGTATCCGGCTAAGTCCTTGCGGACTCGGCGGACGGTGTTTTGCTATCGCGCGGGCTATGGCGGTGTCGCTATCTCTAGGGCGATGACCACACTCCTCACCTCGCCTATAAATAGGACCCCCTAGCACATCTACAGTAACTTGAGTGAACAGTAAGTTGGGTTGGGTAAGGAGCTGCGGTCTCAGTTTGTCTGTCCGCGCGGATTGATTCAGTGCTGACGTTTGTTGTGTGCAGGTCATGTGGGTAGCTTCTAGGAGCCAGGAGTTTGGCTTTGACTTCGGTCAAGTACTTGGAAGTTGTGCGGTCTCTGCGGATTCAGCAGGAGGTCGCTCTGCGGCTTGTCAGCTCTGTTTCATCTTTGCCAGCTTCAATAACCTGTCCGCCGGCTTCAGGCGGGTAGGGGGTGTTCCTCAGTTCAGCTTCAGCAGGAGACCAATAACGGTGTGTCCGCGCGGCCTCGCGGCTTCGGCGAACTCCGTGGCTATTCGGCGGATTACAGCTGAAGTTCGGGCGATCTCAGCGGACTCGGCGACCTCGGCGACCTTGGCGGTCTCGGCAGACTCCGGTGCTGTCCGCCCGGCTTGGTTTTTGGTGCTTTCTATTTACAGCTATTATACTAGCGAAATCATGTCTCGCTATGTATGCCTCGTGTTGTAAAGAAGTGAATGAATAAAAGATCTGATTGTGCTTCTATTGTTTGTTGGGATTAACCTTTGTTCCTCGGTTTTCTGCTGGTTCAACGTGAGAACTGGGTAGTTCCGAAGATATTAATTTGTCGTTTGGACTATCTTGCTGACCACATTGAGAAATTTTAACAGACCCAAACGGACAGACAGATAATTCAAGTGGTGGAGAAACATATGGCATTAAATCAGAAACATTAAAAATAGGGGTAATACCCCAATCAGTGGATAACTTCAAATGATATGTGTATTCTCCTAATTTCTTTAATATCCAAAAAAGGTACAGCTCGCCAACTCGCCAACTTTTTATAGTGCCCGAAGGCAACCGTTCAGGGATGAGACACATCAAAACTAAATCGCCAACCTCATAGTGAGACACTCTTTTATATAACCTAGCATGTAATTGATAAAATGTCATTTGTATGGTTAGCACTTCACTAATATGCTTATATAATTTATGAACATGAGAGGCATAAACTTGTGCGAGTTGACTTGTCTTATAAGGCAGTGGTAACGAAATCAAGTCAGAAGGAACATGTGTTTTACATCCGTGCACGATCTCATTCGGCGAGCAACTATCATGTGAATAATAATAAGACGCAACTTGATTGAGTAATTTTTTAAAAGTGTGCCTAAGTATATTACTACCGTGAGGTGTGAACCCATGTGCTACATGACTCAACCCAAATACAGAGGATAAAGGGGTTAAGTCAGGGGGCACGGGAGCCTTATAATCAAAGATGACTTTCATTGGCTCCAAATTCGCAGTTCTAAATTTATATTTAACATTTTCACGCTTGGCATGAAGATATGCCAAGGGGAACCGCTCATCATAAATACTAGAGTTGGACGCTCCCGGGTGTGAAAATATGTGCGAGCGATACAACTCATGGGTCCTAACCGTGGTCACTAATGGGTGGGAATGAGGGTCATCAAAAGGCGGTCGATAAATGCATGTGACCGAGTGTGGTATATAACTATGTGAATGAGACACCACATCCAAAGGCACAAAAGCCAAAGAAGTAGAAACATACGAGGATAGAACTGTAGTCGGACATGCAGAGAAAGGAATAGTCAAATGTGACCCGTAGTCAGATCTACGCGGTGTGGTGATCAGACCAAAAACTAGCGCACTCAACTTACTAAGATCTAAGCACTGAGACAACGCCAATGTAGGAACTAATAGAGTGGGCGTGTCACAACAACTTAGTCTCGGACTACCGATTTCATGTCCTAAAATGCTAACTAATATGGGCACAAAAATAGGAGGAAGGGTCTGTAAAATCAAATCCGGGATAAAATCCAAATCAGAATTAATTTCACCTATCGGTGATAACATCAATGGACTCTCAGACGTGGGTAAAACCAAAGAATCATCCAAAAATACCACTTCCTCGCTTGCAATTTCTTCACACACACTACACAAGTCATTCAATTCAGAATCAGTAACGGTCTCAAAAACAGGCAAAATCGAACCCGACGAAAATTTTAATTCAGATTGAGCTTCAGAAAATGGTGGTAATATCAAAAAACTATCGTTCGGGTTCGCAGCGCTAAAATCATCCAGACATAGCCTTCTCACATAAGGTGAGTCTTCCCAATCAGTTGGGACATCCATTAAGTCAGGGTCATCAATGACAATAGAGAAATCCTCACTCACAGGCTCCTCAGGTAAGTCAAATAAAGTCTCAGTGGGTGCGATCGTAGGCTCTAACATGATGAGGATTGTATCATGGAGAGGGCACTCTATACTAGGGTGAACTGACACAATGCTAGTAGTTCCATTAATAGGCAATGGAATACTCTCACAGATCGGAATGTAATCATCTCATACATCATCTTCTAAATCACTAGGGATTCCCTCACTTTCAGAATCATCAGACTCGTCGGGCACTATCATACGTGAAAGAAATAGTGCCTAACCACCTAGAGGGGGGTGAATAGGTGTATTTTTTTCTTTTGCTTTAAAGGCAGACAATTTGTTCTGAAATTTAAACAGCAAGTGCAAATTCTATAGATATCAGCACAGCAATCATAGAAATAAACATTCACAGAGTGCACACAGATTTTATAGTGGTTCCCCAAGGTCTGGGTACATCCACTTTCCCCCTTCGCTTATGCAGTAGTGTACTAGATTCGGCCTAACTTCTGCACTTCTCCTCAGATCCTCAGATCGTACAGCTCAGAACCCCAAATAGGTTCCTACAACTCAGAGTGTCCCCACTCCTACAACTCAGGCAAGCTGCCCTACCTCAGCCTTCACCAAGGCCTACACTCAGAGAACACAGTCTCCTACAACTCAGGCACAAAGCCCTACCACTCAGTCTTCAACAAGACCTACACTCAGGCTCAAAAGCCCTACCTCAGCCTTTATAAATTTAGGCTTACAACTCAGATCCCTTAGGATCCTACAAAAAGATAATAAAGAGTTTTTATGTTACCACTCTGTTTGAGAGAATGAAGAGGGCAACCTTCTTGATCAGTTCTTGATAGAACTGATTTCTGAGATCAACTTTGTCTTTGCTTTCTTTGAGGCTTCTTGAGTCTGAACTCAGTAAAAGTTGATCTTCTTGAAGTAGTCCGGCTGGCAACTCCCTTCTTAAGATGAAGAATTAAATCTGGATCCTTCTTTGCAGTCTGGTTCAGAACCTGCTTCTTAAGAGATTTGATTAAACAAGTCTCTTTCTTGACTTCAATTACTGGAGTACTCTCTCTCCAAGTAAATCTGAAGTTTCTTCAAAATACTGATTTACAGTTTTCTCTAGATCTGTATTGATCTTCTTAGTCGTCTGAAAATCGTCTCTTTCTGTTGAAGGAGAAAGCCTTTATATAGTCTTCCTCCATGGTAACCGGCTGATCCGGTTTCTAACAACCTTCTGACATCTTTGACAGGTGCAGTTGACCGGTTGAAATGGCAGCTGTCAAGTCATCCAGTCACTTCTTGAAATCACTGTCTCTGTCTGAAAGTGTCGAGATTGTTCTTCATTATGTGTTGACACAAAAAGACTAAGTGTCGACATAAGTGAACTAAGTTTCGACACTAACCTTGATGGTGTCGACACAACTTCTCTTGTTGTTGTAACAGCTTCTCGACATAGCTTCGATTGAATGTGTCGACACTGATTGAGTGTGTCGACACAAGTACTTCTTCTTTAAAACTTAGTTGAATGCTGCTGTGTGTAGACACATCTCCTTTGTGTCGACATAACTTCTTTTGTTGTTGATACTTGCTGAGTGTCGACACATCTCCTTTGTGTCGACACAAGTACTTATTTACTTTAACTATGTTGAAACTTGCTGTGTGTCGACACAAGTCATGTGTGTTGACACAGTTGATAAATACTTCTGTGTGTTGACACTGCCTCTTGGTGTCGACACATTTGATGTCCACAATGCCTTCAGTGTGTTGACACAGCTTCCTGGTGTCGACACATTTGATGTCGACTAAGCTTCTCTAAGTGTCGACACTGCCTCTAAGTGTCGACATGATTTATGTTGACTATTCTTCACAGTGTGTCGACACTGTCTGTATGTGTCGACACATTTCTTCTGGTGTCGACTCTGCCTTTCCTGATGTCGACACAAATACTCCAAGTGTCGACACAGCTTTTCTCCAGTGTCGACACAAGCCTTCATAAGTGTCGACACTACTTCTCTAGGTGTCAACACATGGACTTAGAAACTTTTCTGCATTTCCTGCAATTACTTAACCTCCACATATAAACTCAAAGCACATCAAATATACCGTGATGTATATCATTGAGTAGGGTGAGGCATCTTCAAATCTGGTACACATTTTCCAATGTACCCAACAATCTCCCCCTATTTGGAGAAGTCATAACCCTTAGTCAATGATATACACCATTCATAATAAATACTCAATATAATGTATAACAGTATTATATGATAGGGTAAATACTAAACAAAATATGTAACACAAATCATCACAGAATAAATAATGCTAACACAGAACATGCATTAAACATGTTTTGTTATACCTTCCAATAGTTTCATGAACAAAAGTTTACATATATGTTTTAATACTAAAGATTACAAAATGTAAACTCAAGAAAATTCTATTCTATGGCCGCTCTGGCTCCTTGATGACAATGCCCTTGCCAGATTGAATCTTGGCTTGAACTGGAGCATCAGTGTCATCAGCAGGCTTCTTACGCTTAAGATCTTTCTTCTTCTATTCTTCAGCCCTTATCTTTTGTTTCTCAAAATAATGATAAGGCTTAGGGAAATACTTGCTAGGCTCCTGTGCATTAGGAGGTAGCTTCCCAAGTTTAGCCTTTCTTCTATACTGCACTATGGCTTCTTGCCTGGCTTCATGTTTTCTCCACTCTTGCTCAGAATACCATTTGCCCTTCTCTAGAATATTGTCCTTTGCAGCTTTCCAAGCAGTCAGTATAATATTTCTAGAAGTTGGGCTCCACTGTTCAAAATCAGGCCTTAACTCTGCCTGTTCTCTGAATCTCTTCTTAGATAATTGAGCTTCTTGCTCTTTCAAAACTTCCTCAGGCACAGGCTGGTCAACTTTCTCAATGATAATATTTTTATTTCTCTCTGGAGGGCTATACATTGATTGGACTTCATGATGTATCATTTCACAATCTGCAGGAGGATAGATCACCTGAGCAACTTCAGCTTGTTCTCCTCCTAAATATGCAGGATGTATACCAGATTCAGCTATATTATCATCATCATAAAGGGGTGGATATCCAAGAGTGGCTCTGATGCTATTAGAAATCCATTTAGCATGATCAGATCCAGCTTTGACTAGTACTCTCTCCCCCTTTATGACTTCTCTAGTTATGTGATCTCTGAGATCATCCTTTTGGAATCTGACTTGTTCATCCATAAAATTGACTCCATATTTGTAGAATGCTTTTAATTTCAGTAGCTGTCCAGAAATTGTCTTTTAGGAATTTGTAATAGCTGTTTTTACAGCAGCTATACCTTCTTGTAATTGCTTGTCAAACTCAGCCTTGGCAGCAGTCTTTGCTTCAGTCTGAGCAGCTGCAATAGTCTTCATTTTAGTTACTATCACATTATGTGATTCAGTTAGAATTGCATTCATTCTAATCTGATTCTCAAGAACATATCCTTGTTTTACAACCATATCATCCACTTGAGTCTTTATCCTTTCCTGATGAGTAGCCAGGTAAACAATAGCATTTCCACCCTTGTGGAAGCAATCAGTCATTTCTTTCTTATGTTGATTCACTTCAAATCTTATTGACTTTATATCTGTTGTCAATGAGAATTGAAGATCTTTGTGAGTTTCATCTATATACTTCTCCATTGCTACTCTTTGTTCATCCAACTTCACTTGCATGGATACTAACAAAGAACTATAATCAATTATTGGAGCAGGTTGTGGAGCAACAATTTGTAAAGCTTTCTTGTAGCTTTGACTCCTTCTTTTTAAGACCATAAGCTTTCTTTTCTTGGCTTTAACAGCCTCTTCATCCTCAGAAGTAGAAGTACTAGCAATGCCAACTCTATCTTTAGAACTAGGATGCAAGTCCTGTAGAGTCTTAGGTAGCTCCCCCTGCACCCTTTGCTCCTCATTCTCATTTCTCTCAGTCTCCTCATGAAACTTTACATGCTCCCCCTCAAGATTTACCTTCTCCCCCTCAAAAGCTGCTTTCTCTCCCTCAAAAACTGCCTGCTCCCCCTCAATATCAGTCTGTACCAAATCAGGGAACAGCTCTTATAGAGTAAACTCTTGTTGAGTAGGGACTGGAGAGTTTCTTATCACAGGAGCATTATCAGTAACTGATGTATCTTCCATGACAACATCTTGTGGTTGACTATTTAACTGAGTTTGCTGATTATCATCAAGTAAAGACTGAGTTAATACTTCATCCTCTATATGGAAAATTGATTGATTAACTTCATGTATTACCTCAAGGATTGTTTGAGTTGCCATTTCACTGTCTAAGTGAGTTAGCTCTTCCACATGCTGAGGCTCCCCCTGGAGTGAATCCAGGTGGATGGGGCTAGCAGATGGCAGCTCCCCCTGCCTCTGTGCATCTACAGTCCTTACTGGTGACCTTCCAGTATTATCTGCTTCTTCCTCATTTGAACTGAAAAACAACGTATTCCTCTAAACTACTAGAGGATTCAGGAGCCACTATGGCTTTCTTCTTCTTCTTCTGTTGAGAAACTTCTATTTCTGGAGTAGGCATGTCCTTGGTTAACACTCTATCCCACCTTGAGATAATCCTAACATCCATTCTCCTCATGTGATTTGTCTTAGAACTTGTAGCTTGGTTCATTACTTCTGGAATAGTTCCAGCCAAGTATAAACTCATAATTCTACCCAGATTGGGCTTCTTCAGACTTTCTTGTATCTTTTCAAACATCACAGCTGACCAATTATTTTTTAGTTTAAAAATGATTCTTGTCATTAGGTTGAACATGTGAGCTGATATTCTATCATGCCCACCTGGCTTGCTCAGAATCACCTTCCCAACTACTTCAGATAAAAACTTTCCTTGCATGTTCATGCCTTTCCTGTTAAAAACTGATCCAATATTCATGTTTGAATCTAGGCCACACCATTGTCGTGCCTCCCTTATCTTTGATGCAGGTACATCTTCCTCTTCTTTAGTTCTAGGTAGATGTAGAACTTTTCTTAGACTTTTCTGGGTGACTTTCACCTTGGCTCCATGGACTGTGGATCGAATTTTTAGTCCAGTGTGATCTAGGGTTGCTGCACTAAAGAATTCGAGTACTTCTTTCTTCCAAATCTTGATTGGCTCAGAAACTAAAAACTCCAACCCAGTCTCAGCTACTGGGGTTATAACACCTTGAATTTCTGGTTCCGCATCGTCAAAGGCATGTTGTACTAACTCATAACCTTCATTGATGTTCTCTTCTAGCTTGGGCGCCATTAGGGTTTAGAGAAATCTTGAATTTAGAAGAGAGAGATGTCGACACACAACTTTGGTCTCGAAACTTTGGATAGCATGTCGACGAACAATGTTGAAGACCTATTTATACCTTTCTAGAATGAAGGTGAAAAGGCGCGGCAACAATCCTCAAAATGTGTCGACACTGTTGAAAAGTGTCGACACTGACTACTTAAGTCTCGACAACAGTGTTAACTTTTATGTGTCGACACCAATTATGATGTGTCGACACTTATACATCTGTGTTCGACGATTAGTCGATACTTCACTCGACGAAATTAGTGTTAAACCTAAGTGTCGACACCACCCTGGATGTGTCGACACCTACTCTGGATGTGTCGACACTTATTTCTCTAAAGTGTCGACATAGACTTTCTAGATGTGTCGACACCATTTATCTGAAATGTCGACACCACTTCTACGTGTCGACACAGACAACTCCTTGTGTTGACACTATTTTACTTAGCCAATTTTATCAAACTATGTTAAGTTCAACATTCCTAATTCAATTTTGAACTTATTGAATTTAGTTTCATCAAGGGGCTTAGTAAACATATCAACTATCTGATTATATGTTTTAATATATTCTAGGGAAATGTCCTCTTTTTCTACATGTTCTCTAAGAAAATGGTATCTAATTTCTATGTGCTTAGCCCTACTATGTGAGAAAGGATTATTAGCTATAGAAATTGCACTTATAGAATCACAAAGTAAAGGTGTTCTACTTACTTGAATACCATAGTCTACTAGCTGATGTTGAATCCACAAAAGTTGTGCACAGTAGCTTCCTGCAGCAACATATTCTGACTCAGCTGTAAAGATTGCCACACTGGTATGCTTCTTACTGCTCCAAGACACTAGTCTTCCACCTAGAAATTGACAGGTGCCTGTAGTACTTTTTCTATCTTCCTTGCAACCTGCAAAATCTGCATCTGAATAACCTGTCAGTACAAAATCTCTATTCCTAGGGTACCAAAGGCCTAGATAAGGTGTGCCCTTAAGATACCTCAAAATCCTTTTTACTACAGTCAGATGAGATTCTTTAGGGCATGCTTGGTACCTAGCACAGACACATGTAGCATACATGATATCTGGTCTACTAGCAGTCAAATATAGAAGGGAGCCAACTATCCCTCTATACAAAGTTTCATCTACAGGTTTCCCTGCATCATCTTTGCTTAGAGACATACTTGATCCCATAGGAGTTTTCATGGTAGTGGATGATTCCATACCATACTTCTTTATTAACTCTAGGGTGAACTTAGACTGGCATATGGACAGACCATCTTCAGTCTGTCTTACTTGGAGTCCCAAGAAGAACTTAAGTTCCCCATACTGCTCATTTCAAATTTTCGTTGCATAAGTTTTGCAAACTTTCTGCAAAGATTACTTTCAGTAGACCCAAATATTATGTCATCTACATATATTTGGACTAGGATAATCTTTCCTTTAGATTCCCTAAGGAATAGAGTCTTGTCTATTTTCCCCCTTGAGAATTTATTCTCAATGAGAAAACTAGACAGGGTTTCATATCAAGCCCTTGGGGCTTGTTTTAACCCATACAATGCTTTCCTAAGTCTATAAACATAATCAGGTTTAAGAGGATCAACAAAACCTGAGGGCTACTCTATATAGACTTCTTCCTTTAGATTTCCATTTAGGAAAGCTGACTTTACATCCATTTGAAATACCTTGAAACCTTGATATGTTGCATAAGCAAGGAACATTCTAATAGCTTCCATTCTTGCTACTGGGGCAAAGGTTTGATCAAAATCAATACCTTCTTCCTGCCTATATCCTTTTGCAACAAGTCTTGCTTTATTCTTTACAATAATTCCATTTTCATCCAATTTGTTCCTAAAGATCCACTTAGTTCCAATGATGTTGTGGTCCTTGGGTTTAGGAACTAGCTTCCAGACCTTGCATCTTTTGAACTGATTCAGCTCCTCTTGCATGGCATTAATCCAATGAGGGTCTAGAACTGCTTCTTCAAATTTCTCTGGTTCTACTTGTGATAGGAAACTGGAGTAGAGAACTGTACTCAGATTCCTGCTTCTTGTTTGCACTCCTTGTCTTGGATCACCAATTATCTGATTGGCTGGATGACCCTTTAAGTGTCTATTTACTGGAGGTAGTCTATCTTCAGGTTGAACACCTCCAGCCTCTTCATTAAGTTGTACCTCTTGGTGTTCTTCAACATCTAGAGAGTCTTGTACTCCCCCAGGACAGCATCAACCATTTTCCACTTTCTGAGTTGCAGTAGAACCTTCTGTAATGGTAAGCTTATCCATCTTCTCATTTATACCTGTAGAGCTGCATACACTACTTGGGAACTCACTGTTAATCAGTCTTGTTTCATCAAAGACTATATGTATAGACTCTTCTACAACTTGAGTAATCAAGTTCTAGACCCTATAAGCCTTACTGTTGTTGTTGTACCCAACAAAGATCCCCTCTTGGGATTTGGCAGCAAACTTGGTTAGATAAGACTTGCCATTGTTAAGTATATAGCACTTGCAACCAAAGATCCTGAAATAAGATAAATTTAGTTTTCTGCCCTTCACAATCTCATATGGAGTCTTTTTGTGGCACTTGGTGATAGTAGCTCTATTGATTACATGACATGCAGTGTTTACTGCCTCAGCATAGAAATATTCTGGGAGAGAAGTGTCACTCAATACAGTTCTACCAGCCTCTATCAATGTTCTATTCTTCCTTTCAGCAATACCATTTTGCTGAGGTGTTCTAGGTGAGAAAAATTCTTGAAATATCCCAAATTCTTCACATAGCTTTGTCATACTTTCAGACTGAAATTCAGTACCATGGTCACTTCTGATTTTGACCACTGTACTGTCCAACTCATTCTGAATTTGTTTAACAAAACTATATAAGATACTTGGGGTTTCAGATTTTTGTCTTATGAAGAACACCCACGAATATCTAGAATAGTCATCTACTACCACAAATGTGTAGACCTTCCTACCTAGACTGTGAAATGACATAGGACCAAATAGATCCATATGCAAGAGGTAGAGACACCTCACTGAATCCTTGTTTTCAAGGATATGAAAGGTGGATTTCGTCTACTTGCCTTTTTGACAAGCTGAGCATATCTCATCCTCTATACACTTAACTTGAGGACCATTCCTCACTAACTCTTTGCTAAAGAGTTGGCCAATAGTCTTATAGTTAAGATGATCCAGCCTCTTGTGCCATTTAACACAATGTGAGACTCTCTCATCAGCTAAAAGACAAATAGGAGAAACATTGTTATCACACACAAAGTTAAGACAATAAACATTCCTCTTCCTATATCCTGTCAAAATGATCTTTTGATCATTTGACCTTTTGATATGATAATCATTCTTGACAAATGATATATCATATCCTAAATCACTCAGTTGACTTATGCTAATGAGGTTATGTTTCAAACCCTTCATATATGCCACTTGAGTGATAGTAATCTGGTTACTAGAAATGTTACCAAAGTCTTTGATGATTCCTTTTTCTGAACCACCAAAGGTAACTTTAGGGCCATCCTTGATAGGTGTGTAGTCCTTCAGCAACCCCCTTGTTCCAGTCATGTGCCTGGAACATCCACTGTCCAAGTACCGTATTGGGGCATGGCCACTTGGACTCACCTGCAATAAAGACTAGTTAACCTTAGAACCCAAATGAGTTTTGGGTCCTTAGTGCAAGTTAGCCTGAAATCTAACAAATCTACCTGTAGGTCTTCTCACAAGCAGACTGTTATTCTCCTTGACACTTGAATTGTGCCAACAATCTATGGCAAAGTGGTCTACCTTACCACAACACCAGCACTCAAACCTGTTGTACCTTTGTTTAGGTACATCCCTAGCTGAATTATTTACTGCAGGCTTCTTGTTTTATGCTGGGGCTTTGCCTTTAGATTTGGACCTAGCAGTCTAGGAAGGTTTTTTAAACCCTAATCCAGCCTTACCCTTTTGAGGTACAAACTCATCTATCAAGGGTAAAACAGATTTAGGTTTAGAAAAGCTAGCCACAATCTATTTCTCTTTCTGAAGTCTAACCTCAAGATTTCTAATCTGATCATTCTTGAATGTGATTGTGTCCATTTGAATAACAGTTATGTTTTTCAATCTGGCAATCTCATTCAGTTTTTGATCTAACAACTTCTCTGAATCTACTACAGCCAACTTAAGATTAGCAATCTCCTTTGCCTGAGTTTTGGCCAAGGTTTTGCTTTTCTTCAAGGCCTGCAACAAGTCCCTATATTCATCAATTAACTGATGAATATCTCCTTCAAATTCAGACCCACCCACATCACTTGATGCAGATGTATCTGACTCTGACTCAGTACTATAAATTGAACTAGAAGAACAACTTTGTACCTTACTTGGTCCAGGCTGATCTTGGTTCTTGTCTCCTTCAGATATAGCCATCAGTCCCTTGCACTGATGGTCTTCATGCTCATAAATTGAGTTCATTAGCTGCATGAACTCATCTTCTTCCTCTTCAGCAAATAATCCAATGTAGGCTTCAGCTTCTGATTCTATTTCTGAAGATGACTGGTCTGTTAGACTCTTGTCTTTCTTAGCAACAAATGACTTTTCCTTTTTGCTCTTAAACTGAGTCTTCTTTTTGTCAGCTGACTCCTTCCTCTTTTCAGGACAGTCAGCCACTACATGTCCCTGTCTATTGCAGAATAGCACACAATCTTTAAAGATGTAGCTTTGCTTGGCTTGGACCTGCTTCTGTCATTCCTGGATGACTTTCTCTTCTGATAGTAGTCATCTTTTGGCTGAGAAGTGGAAGTCTTAGACCTCCACTGCTTCTTCTTTAGAAATCTTTGAAAATGCCTAGTAAAAGCAGCAAAGTCTTCATCACTTTCACTGCTATCAGAACTCTTGCTATCTGAATTATCTGTGACAGCCTCAGCAATTATTTTAGGTGGAGATGGAGACTTGCTTCTGTACTTCTTAGTGGCTTCAGTCTTGAAGGCCACAGACTTTTCCTTATGCTCCACTCTAGTGTTCTTCTCTTCCGCCTTTCTAACCATTAACTGCATCTCATAAGATAGCAGTTTACCATACAAAGTTGGAGGAGGTATATCAGCAAGTTTGACCATCTCCCTAATGGCACAAATCTTGGTGTCCCAGTCCTTAGTCAGGGATCTTAAGAACTTGTCATTCAGCTCATAATTGCTGAAGTCTCTTCCATAGGACATTAACTCATTAACAATCCTATAGAACTTCTTGTAACATTTTGTAATGCTATCAGACTTTCTTTGTTTGAAGCTTTCATATTCCTGATTTAACATTGACTTCCTATCTTGTCTTACTTCCTCTGATCCCTCCATATAGACTACTAATATGTCCCACATTTCTTTAGAGGTTTTACAATGAATTAAGTTCTGAAATGTTGAATCATCAATGGAACTAACAATTATATTTTGAGCTCTCTTGTCCATAGTGGCCAGGATGATTTCATCTTTAGTCATTTCAGAAAACTCCTTGGGAATTTTCTGATTTGCATCCAGAATGAATATCTTCATTGACACATATGGGCCTTCTTTTACTGTAATATATATCCTTGGGTCAGAAGCTTCCATAAAGAGTCTGACCCTCTCTTTCCATATGCCAAATATCTCTTTTCTACATATTGGCAATTTCATTGACCCCAACTCTTTGTGATTCTCACTAGAACCCATTTTCTTGATTCTTTTTTGATTCTTAAATCTGCCTTAAGGATCTCACTCTGATTGTTAAGTCCTTTCTTGAGTAACCTCGCTTTGATACCACTTGAAAGAAATAGTGCCTAACCACCTAGAGGGGGGTGAATAGGTGTATTTTTTTCTTTTACTTTAAAGGCAGACAATATGTTCAGAAATTTAAACAGCAAGTGCAAATTCTACAGATATCAGCACAGCAATCACAGAAATAAACATTCACAGAGTGCACACAGATTTTATAGTGGTTTCCCAAGGTCTGGGTACATCGACTTTCCCCCTTCGCCTATCTAGTAGTGTACTAGATTCAGCCTAACTTCTGCACTTCTCCTCAGATCCTCAGATCGTACAGCTCAGAACCCCAAATAGGTTCCTACAACTCAGAGTGTCCCCACTTTTACAACTCAGGCAAGCTGCCCTACCTCAGCCTTCACTAAGGCCTACACTCAGAGAACACAGTCTCCTACAACTCAGGCACAAAGCCCTACCACTCAGTCTTCAACAAGACCTACACTCAGGCTCAAAAGCCCTACCTCAGCCTTTATAAATTTAGGCTTACAACTCAGATCCCTTAGGATCCTACAAAAAGATAATAAAGAGTTTTTATGTTACCACTCTGTTTGAGAGAATGAAGAGGGCAACCTTCTTGATCAGTTCTTGATAGAACTGATTTCTGAGATCAACTTTGTCTTTGCTTTCTTCGAGGCTTCTTGAGTCTGAACTCAGTAAAAGTTGATCTTCTTGAAGTAGTCCGGCTGGCAACTCACTTCTTAAGATGAAGAATTAAATCTGGATCCTTCTTTGTAGTCTGGTTCAGAACCTGCTTCTTAAGAGATTTGATTAAACAAGTCTCTTTATTGACTTCAATTACTGGAGTTCTCTCTCTCCAAGTAAATCTGAAGTTTCTTCAAAATACTGATTTACCGTTTTCTCTGGATCTGTATTGATCTTCTTAGTCATCTGAAAATCGTCTCTTTCTGTTGAAGGAGAAAGCCTTTATATAGTCTTCCTCCATGGTAACCGGCTGATCCGGTTTCTAACAACCTTCTGACAGCTTTGACAGGTGCAGTTGATCGGTTGAAATGGCAGCTGTCAAGTCATCCAGTCACTTCTTGAAATCACTGTCTCTGTCTGAAATTGTCGAGACTGTTCTTCATTATGTGTTGACACAAAAAGACTAAGTGTCAACACAAGTGAACTAAGTGTCGACACTAGCCTTGATGGTTTCGACACAACTTCTCTTGTTGTTGTAACAGCTTCTCGACACAGCTTCTATTGAATGTGTCGACACTGATTGAGTGTGTCGACACAAGTACTTCTTCTTTAAAACTTAGTTGAATTCTGCTGTGTGTCGACACATCTCCTTTATGTCGACACAACTTCTTTTGTTGTTGATACTTGCTGAGTGTCGAAACATATCCTTTGTGTCAAAACAAGTAATTCTTTACTTTAACTGTGTTGAAACTTGCTGTGTGTCGACACAAGTCCTGTGTGTCGACACAGTTGACAAATACTTCTGTGTGTCGACACTGCCTCTTGGTGTCGACACATTTGATGTCGACAATGCCTTCAGTGTGTTGACACAGCTTCCTGGTGTCGACACATTTAATGTCGACAAAGCTTCTCTGGGTGTCGACACTGCCTCTAAGTGTCGACATGATTTATGTTGACTATTCTTCACAGTGTGTCGACACTGCCTGTATGTGTCGACACATTTCTTCTGGTGTCGACTCTGCCTTTCCTGATGTCGACACAAATACTCCAAGTGTCGACACAGCTTTTCTCCAGTGTCGACACAAGCCTTCATAAGTGTCGACACTGCTTCTCTAGGTGTCGACATATGGACTTAGAAACTTTTTTGCATTTCCTGCAGTTACTTAACCTGCACATATAAACTCAAAGCACATCAAATATACCTTGATGTATATCATTGAGTAGGGTGAGGCTTCTTCAAATCTGGTACACATTTTCTAATGTACCCAACAGTACGTGAAGGATTACTCTCACCTAGCTGGTCATCTTCAGAATCCAGTGATAGTATATCAACATCAGCATCCTCAGGATCAAGAGATACCACATCTACATCAACATCCTCATGGGTATCAGTTAGTATATCTATCAGTTTAGACGTCGAGGCTAAAGGAGCAGACACCTTAGTAGTAACCTCTCTCGAGTTCAAATTTTGGGGTCTAAATGGCTTTTGTTCCCTAGAGGTGGGAATAGGCACACTTTGGGTATTACTACGTCTATGGGGATAGGATCTATCCTGAGGCGTGGGTTCACTCCTATAAGCAAATACGGGTCTAGTGACGAAACTATTCTTGCTAATGGGTGTGGTGCTATTGGTACGTAGATAGGCGGGATCAAAGTGATCCGAGAGTAGTCTACGCATGTATGGCCTAGCAATTTTATAGCTAATAACACGACGTTCTTTGTTTAACCAAAACACGCATGCTTGACCTATTAACTGCTCTCGGACGATGTTAACCTTTTGGTGGTCATCCCATTCATGAAAATCAAAATAGATTTCTACCCACTTAAGCCAGTCTCTAAAAAATTGGGATGCCCATAACCATCATAGGTGAATATGTCACTCTTAGTGTGAAGATAAGTCTGGGGAAGATTAGAATTCTTAGGGTATGATGGCAAGGTTGGGGTAGGCGTTAGTTGCCTAATCAAGTCTAGAATCTCATTCGCTACGGGTAAATAAAATGGTTTCCTAATGTTCAACAGGGAATGAGAGGATTTTAATCGGGAAACATTAGCGTCATAGGACATATCAGTGAGAACCGGAGGGAAAAAAACTCACCCGGAACCGGTGCATATGCACTGAATAAAAAATCCTGACCCTCTAAACTCTGGGAAAGACGGAATTGTTACCGCTTAGCAACTAGGGTAATAAATAAATGATTTTGATTATCTTGCTAGAAATATTATGAGGATTATTAAAAAAAAATTTGATTTTTGCAGAAAAATAAAAATATAGACCGCTATTTGCAGACCAATTTTTTTTAAAAAAATATTTTATTATGTTGTGTAATGAAACGTGCAAGTGCGTTTCGGTGCTCTAAGCAAAATGGGGAGGGGGGCAATTAGTAAATTGACGTGAACCTCCCTCTGATACCAAATTAATGCAGGCTCACACATTGACAATGAATATATCTACGGACGAACATGTATGCCTCTCTATGATCCAATACTACACTCGCACAATCGCCAACACAGTGCACACGTTATAAAATTCTATCAAATAGATGCTAGCGTACGGGTAGCCAAACAGATTAGGATCGAACAAGGACTATAAAAACCAATATTCTTTTCGGCTAAAAGGACCAACCCGGTCCGATCGAGCGAAGGTTCTACCAAAAGTGATCTACCAAAAATAACGATTCGGTAACTTTAGATCTCTCCCAACAAAAGAAAATGCGGCTTGCCAAAACCCTCTCGAACTTAAATGAAAATTAGATGAACCACAAAATTCAATCGAGAAAAAACCACAAAAATTCAATACTTCCAAAATTACGCTAAAGTAAACCACTACAGGAATTAATCTAAGAGAAGAACACGCAAGAAGGTAGAAAATTATCATTACCCAATCGGAATGGATGATTTAGATTTCTCTACTTGGATCGCTCCTCAATAGCTCTGCCGGAGTCACGCTGATAGGAGAGAAACTTGTCCGCCTTCTTTGCTTCACGCCAGAGTTGGATCCACAAGGGGAAAACTATGTGCCTTGGCCAAAATCCACAAGTAGGAAAGGGGCTGGTCGGTTTTTTTCTTGTGGGTGGTCGGATTTCTTGGGTGCAAAGGAGGAGAGGGCTCGGGTGATGGTTGGAGGTGGGTGGCCGAGAGAGTGGAGGTGGCCGGCCTTGGGGGGTCGGCTAGGGTTGGCCGAATAATAATGAGGGAGAGATAGGAAAACTCTATTTTGGAGAGGGAGATGGAGGCTTTGACCGAATATTACCTAGAGCAGGAGGAGAAGGGGAAGGTGGATGAGATGCCAAGGGGAGAGGAGGGAGAGAGTGTCTGACGGCTAAGAGAGGAGAGGAGGAGAGGAGCCGAATTCCAAGATGAGGGAGAAGGGAGGGAAAATCTTAATCAAGATTAGGGTTTCTAATTTCATTCATTCTCCCCTGAAAATAACATAAGCATGGCCTACATAGGCTTACATTAAGAGTTTGGCTATATGCAGCCCATAATAAAAAATACAACACATAGCATGAAACATTAAGAGCATGAAATAACCATTGCAAATAAAAACATAAAAATGATTTAAATAATTATTTTTGGCCTTCTCCAATCTTTGGTCGTCTTGCATCGCTCTGTTATGTTACCATGGTGCCTCAAATCATTGGTTTGAGACGGAGAAGAATCTTCTGTGAGCATGTCGTCATTGTCTTCAATATGTTGAGGGTCGTCATCTCCATCACTAGCTCATTTGAACTAAGGTCATAGTAAGCTTTTCAGTAAAGAGCTAGTTAGGAATGGTCCTAACATTAAATGCTCTAAGGAGAGCAGTTGCTTTGCATGCCAAAAAGTCAAGCAGACCAAAGCTTCATTCAAATGCATTGAATCCAAAGACTCTATGAGGTGTTTATACCTCTTGCATATGGAATTGTTTGGTCCTATGCTAGCTCATAGTCTAGGAAAGAAAGTCTACACCTATGTGATTGTTGATGACTATTCCATATTTACTTGGATTTTCTTCCTAAGGAAAAAATCTGAATCTCCTTGTGTCTTCAAGACATTTGTCAAACAAATTGAAAGATAACTCTGTGGGTATTTAGTCACCTAGGGGGGTGAATATGTGTCTTTTAAAATTCTTTGTCACTTAGATTAAATGTTCATCATATATAATGTTCAGCAGATATTATGTTCAACAGATATTATGTTCAGCAAATAATGTAACTTTCACAACAACACAGCACAATCAATCCACAAAACACAGCACATGTAATCCACAATACATAAAGAATTTCTAGTGGTTCCCCTATCTAGGGTACATCCACTTTTCCCCTTCTTCCTCACTAGCAATGTGTTAGATAAGGTTATATCTCCTCCTCTTCAACTCAGATCAAAAGATCTTACAGGCTCATTTTCTGTTAAGAAACCTACACTCGGACCAACTGGTCCTACCTAAGAGATTCACCCAATCTCCTACACCAGGTCCCTCAAGAACCCTGCCTCAGCCTTTATAACAAAGGCTTACACCTTTGTGTTCCCACTCAAATCACCTACCTTAGGTCCCTCAAGAACCCTGCCTCAACCTTTATAAATTAGGCTTGCAACTCAGAGAATTAATCTCCTACTCACTCAGATATAAAATAGATCTTTCAAAATAAAGAGGTAAATAAGAATGATAATAATCTCTGAAATCAACAATCTTGTAATCTGACTTATCTGAGAATTCTGACTCTTCAATTCAGCAGTACTGGATAGATTCTTGAAAAGCAAACTTACTGAAATGATTCTTCTCTAGATCTGCAATGTTTTTGATGTAGATCGGCTTGATTTCCTTGAAGAACTGGTAGAACAGATCCACATAATCTTCTGATCAACTTTGATGAAAGATCTGAAGATTTTCTTGAAGACCTTCATCTTCCTTTTTCTTCGGATTTTCGTCCTCCCCTGACTTGGAAGAAATTAGAATGAGAGAACTGATTTTTTTGATTTTCTGATTGCTCTCTATTCGCTACTTTCTATGTAGACAGCCCCTGTATTTATATCATTCACATGTTGTTTGCTTCTGATTGATGATGTCATCATTATGCCACCAGGCTTCAAGTTCTCCTTCAAATAGCTTCTGATGAGATATCTCGTTACTGTAGCTGATGTGATATTTTTTACTGACTTGACACTTCTGTGTTGACTTTGTTCAACTTCAGGATTAAAAGTGTCGAGATGTTCCACATGTCTCGACACAATATTACTTGTGTTCTCAGAAGGAGTCGAGACATCTTAGCAGTCTCAACACAATATTACTTAGTTGAATTTTCAGTATGAACTTGAAGGTGTCGAGACAGTTGACCTTTCTCGACACAACTATCATCTGTGACGATATCTTTAAATCTGCACTGTGTCGAGTCGGTTGAATTATCTCGACACAAATGTCTGTCGGGTGTCGACACTTTTATCCTTAATATAAATCTTCATTGTGTCGAGACAGTTGAATTATCTCAACACTTCAGTCTGCCGGTGTCGACACTTGTTTAAGTCTACACTTCAGTCATCATTGTGTCGAGATAGTTTTATTGTCTCGACACAGCTGTCTTGAATATTCAAGGTGTTGAGATAACTGACTTGTCTCGACACTGTTGACTTACTCTTCAACATGTCGAGTTAGCTGACATGTCTCGACACAGCTAACTTAATCTTCAATGTGTCGAGTTAGCTGACTTGTCTCGACCTGCTCGTGCAAAAGTGTCGACATAGTTGAAATGTGCCGACACTTTTGTACTTAGCCATTTTTCGGCACTACAAGTTGCTAGATGTTGATTGTGTCGACTTCACTCGGCACTTTGCTGACTTCACTCGACACTTTTATACTTAGATAATTTTTTATACTTTCTAGTCAGTTTCTTTGAGTCCATCTATCAATATGACATGGACCACCTGTCCAATCATAGGCTAACCTGCAAGCATGAACTAAAACATACATCAAATACATACATGTGTATTTCATTGAGTTGAAAGGTCTTCTTCAAATCAAGTACATTGTTTCCAATATACCCAACGATCTCCCCCTATTTGGAGAAGCCATAACCCCAATATTAAGATGTACACCACAATACCAAAATATAATTATTAAGATGTATATGATAAGTGTTGAATAAAATATAAAAGAAACACAACAATGATAACATAAAACTCACAAAGTGCAACCAAACTTTTTCATTTAAATTTGTTCAAAGATTACACTTTTCAGTTTTGTGACAATGTTCTTAAAGCCAAATTACATAGTTTTAGAAAAGAAAAATAAACTAAGAATCCTCTGTCTCTTTGATAACAATGTCTTTTCTTGATTGAATTTTAGATTTGACTTCAGGCACTTTGTCATCATCCACTTTCTTCTTTCCTTTGATATCTTTGGCCTTTAAGATTTCTTCTTCCTTTAGCCTTTGCCTTTCAAAATAATGATAGGGCTTAGGTAAATATTTGCTGGGTTTAATAGAGTCAGTTGGGATCTTCCTGCCTTCAGATCTTTTCTGAATTTATAGTGGATCTACTGTTGCTTTGTGTGTTTGACCAACTCTTGTTCAGAATACCATTTTCCCATGTCATCTGTGTTATTATTGACTGCTTTCCATGCAGTAAGTATAACTGATCTAGAGGTTGGGCTCCACTGCTCAAAATCAGGCTTCGCTTCAGCCTGCTCCCTAAATCTTTTCTTAGATAGTTGAACTTCTTTTTCTTTTAACAATGCAGATGTAGTCATCTTCACCGCCTCACATACTATATTCTAAATTTGTGGTGGAGGACTGTACATGGATTGTTCATGGAACACCCCAAAAGCACAAAGTTTGTCACTATCGCCAGGCGATACTAGGTATCGCCTGGTGGCAATAGCGATGCAGAGTTCGTTGACCTGCACTGGACGTAGTCAACGCATTTGACGAATCATCAAAATGATATCGTCAAGTGGTGACAGTGGGTATCACTGTATGGTGATAGTGGTAAGCGTTGAGTTGTCACTCGACGCACTCGATGCTCTCGATGCACCCAACACCTGAGTGCATTCAGTGGCTTGATATTGCGGGCGACAATGGATATCGTCGGGCGATAGTGCCGCATAGTGTGAGACATGTGTCGGATTGGCTGTTAAGCAGCCAATAAGCGGTGTTTGACTAAGGTCAAAGCGGTCAAAGCGGTGAAATCCATATCACTGAGTGGTGATAGTCCATATCGCCAAGCAATAGCGCCAAAGTTGACCATTCAACTCAAATCTTGGCCTTTGCTTTATTTTGAATGAGAGTGTAAATGTTTACTTAAGGATTGAAAGTGACCTAGAGGGGGGTGAATATGTCCAATTTAAATATGGTACCCCTTTTTTTAATCAGAGTACTACTTTAATTAAAATAATTAACTAAAATCTGATAATCAATAGAAACTAAATAGCAATCAACAGTATTAACACAGCACAGCACATCAGCACACACAGCACAATGCGCACAGATTTATAGTGGTCACCAATTCATGGGTACATCCACTTTCCCCCTTCGCATATCTAACAACGAACTAGATTCGGCCAAACTCCTCTTCTTTCCTTTACTCAGATCTTTAGATCTTACACCTCATAGCCCACCCGGCTCCTGCTACTCAGACTTCACAAGTCTTACTACTCAGATCACTAAGATCCTACACCTCAAGTTCTTCCCAAGAATTGTACCTCAGAATGAATCCTCACTCCTACTTCTCAGGCAACAAATGTCCTACAACTTAGAGAATTTTCAACTTCTCCTACCTCAGGCAATCCTACCCCTACCTCAACCTTTATATCATAGGCTTACAACAACAAGAGAATAAATCTCCTCCACTCAGATCTACAAACAGATCTTACAAACTGAATATAATAAAGAAATGAATCAGAAAATGTCACCCAAAATGAGATTTGAGTAACTGCTTCTTGATCTGATCTTGATGATTGTGCTTTCTTTGATTCTAACAAGATAGATCTAATCAAACCCTTCTTAGCTTTTCAAAGCTTCTTAAAGTAGAAATTAGGGTTGATCTAGGCTGGAGAGATGTTGTAGATGATTCTTGATCAGGCCTCTCTCCACCTTCTAAATTGTAGTTGGAGCTTCAAAGTTATGATGCTTCTTCTTTAATTACGGTTCTTCCCTTTTTTTCTCTCTATCTTTATCTTCCTCTTCTTCTGAAGACTGCATCGCTTTAAATAGGCTCTGACAGGAGTAACCTACTGATCTGGTTAATAACTGACAGTTCTGACAGCTGTCAGTACCTCAGTCTTGATATCTATACTTAGGAAATAAGTTGGCTGAAGTGTTGAGACTTGGCTGTGAAATGTGTTGACACAAGTCCTGGGTGTCAACACAAGTCCTGGGTGTCGACACAACTCCTATAGCGGTGTCGACATACTTTTGAATGTGTCGACAAAGCTCTTTAATATGTCTCGACACAACTTCTGTGGAATATGACTACAATTATATACAACAAGATACCATAATAAAAAGATAAAGACATATAGACATCCAGTGTAGTTCAGTAAGTGAATTATAACAGATAAACACACAAACTTAATAATGATGCAGAGTAGAAAATAAGGCAAATAGTTTCAGTCTTAATTAATCAACACATGAAATGTAGAATAAGCCATAATTTCCATTAATTGTTTATTTTACTGATACAAGTTTTTTTTGTTTCAAAAAAGTTATAGATCAAAATATAAAACTTAAAAAATTCTAAGGCAGCTTTGTTCCTTAATAACTATGCCTTTCCCTGATTGTATCTTGGCTTTCATTTCAGGCTCCTTGTCCTCATCAACTGCCTTACCTTTGGCTACTTTAGCATTGGCTTTTACTATTTCTTCTTCCTTCAGCCTTTGCCTCTCAAAATAATGATATGTCTTTGGGAAATACTTATTGGGCTCTAAGGATTTAGCAGGAATCTTTCTTTTCTTCAAATCTTGCCTGAATTTTTGAATCACATCTTGTTGTTTCAAGTGTTTAGCCCATTCTTGTTCAGAATACCATTTTTCTCTGTCATTAATATTTGCATTCACAGCTTTCCGTGAGGTAAGGATGATTGATCTAGAGGTTGGACTCCATTGCTCAAAATCAAGTTTAGTCTCAGCCTGTTCTCTAAACCTTTTCTTTGATAACTAAGCCTCGGTTTCTAGAGCAGTAGCAGGCATGACCACTTTCTCAAATATTAAATTCTTATTTATGCCTTGAGGAGGACTATACATGCGGTGAAAAACTACTTGAACAGACTCAAAAGTAGCTGGGGCTGCCGGAGGATTCCATTCAGCAGGAGGTGCTTGAAGTAGAGGAGGTTGTTGACAACCAGATTCAGTTGTTTGATCAACCTCATACCATAGGGGAGGAAAGCCTAAAGTATCTCTGATATTGTTTGCAATCTAGGTAGCTTGTTTAGCACTTGCCTGAATCATGACTCTCTCCCCCTTTATGACTTCTCTCTCAATATGATCTTTACGATCATTCTTTTGAAATCTGACCTGCCCATCAACATAATTGATACCTATAGTCACTGTATTCTTAACCCTCAGTAAATTGTTGTCCAAAGTTTTGTAGGAATCTTTAATATCCTTAAGGAGAAATTCAAAATGACTTTGGAGTTCGGTATTAATATCTATGCTAGTAGAATCAACTTTGCGTTCCAAAGTAGTAGTTTGTGTCTTAATTTCTCCTAAGGTAGTTTCATGCATTACTATCAGATTCTCATTCAGTGTGTTCTGATTTTCAAGCACACAGCCTTGCTTGATTGCCACATCATCCTGTACTTGTTTGGCATCTTGTTGTTGCTTTGTCAGGTAAACTATTGCATGAGCCCCTTTCTCAAAGAATGAAGTCATTTCTATTTTCAAAAGATTTACTTAAAATCTTATTGACTTGATCTCTTGGGCTAGCTGAAATTGCAACTCATTGTTGCTTTCATCCACATATTTCTCTAAGTCTTGCCTTTGATTATCAAGAATTAACTGTAGTTGCCCTAGAAAAGAGCCGTGATCTATTGTAGGAGTAGATGGTGGTCCAGATTGAAGATATTGCTTGTAGCTCTTGCTTTTCTTCTTTATTTCAGAAAATTTTCTTTTCCTCTGTAGATAAGCATATGCATCCTCAAATTCAGAAGAACTAACCTCTTCAACTTGAGGTGCCTCTTTAGATTTCTCAGTAACAAGGGCCAACTCCCCCTCAATCCATGTACCTTCTTGATTATTAGGGATGTTATCCATAGTAATATCTGCATGCTGATTTTCAGCATCAGGTATCTCAATCTGAGAATCTGCAATGCTCTCTTCCTGAATATTTGTATCCTTTGTCATTGGAACTTCTTCAGTCTCTCGTAGAGTTGTTTCTTCCATTACTTGATCAGATATTTCATGAGCAGTAGCTTGTGACTTTTCTAGGTCTTGTACTACATCCATTATAATTGTTGTTGATGTATCTATTGGCAATTCTGTGAGGTTCTCCCCCTCAGCTAATTATTTTTCTGGGATGATCTCCCCCTGCACTTGTGCACTGGTCTCAAGGAATTTCCTAGGAGACCTGCCTTGGACTTCCTCTGGATTTTCATTTGAACTGAAGTTCACCTCTTCTTCAGATTCAATAGAGGATACTACTTCCACTACCACTGATTTCTTGATTTTTATTTCCTTTTTCTATTTAGGTGCAGGAGTTTCCTTAATCAAGACTATGTCCCACCTAGATAGGATTCTTAGGTCCATTATGCTCATGTGATTGATCTTAGTGACATGTTTCTGATTAATGCAATCTGGAATGACCTTTACTAGATACAAATTTATTATTCTGCCCATATTGGCCTTCTGAATTCCTTCTACAATCTTATCAAACAACACTATATTCCAATCAGTATTGATTTTGAAGATAATTCTAGTCATCAAATTAAACATGACACTAGAAATCCTATCATGTGCTCCAGTCTTGCAGAGGAGGACCTTGCCTCCTATTTTTGACAGAAATTTACCTTGGGAATTCATTCCCTTCCTGTTGAAAGAATGTCCAATACTAATGGTTGGAGGTAGACCACACCAAACAAGTGCCTCAGCTGTCTTGGTTGAATCCAGTTCATTATCTTGTGAAATTCTTGGAATCTTAAAGACTTTTGCCAGTCTTTTGGTAGTGACCTTTATCCTTTCAACATTAACAGTGGATCTTATCTTGTCAGAGTTAGAGTTTAAGGAGGCATTAGAGTAAAAATCAGATACCTCTCTCTTCCAGATCTTGGTTGGTTCTGAAAGAAGATACTCCAACCCTACCTCATTCACAAGGTCAATCACTTTCTTGATATATGCAGATGCAGTGTCGAATGCATCGCGCACAAGTTCATATCCCTCGTTGATGTGATCGTCCATCTTTGGTGCCATTCTTGTTGAAAGATCTTGAGTTTGAAGGGTGTCGACTATGGATTTCTAGGTCTCGACACACAACGATTAGTCTCTCAGGATTAATGGAGAGTGAAGTTGACAAAACCTAACATCTACTATTTATAACATCAGTCTTTTGAAGATGAAAAGTCATGTTGCATTTAGTGATTTTCTCAATATTGGGAAATTTTTGGAGTCGACAAAGAAAAACTAAGCTGTCGAGATGTATTAACATGTGTCGACACAAGGTTTATGTTTCTTAACACAGACCTAAAGGTCTCGACACAAACTTGTAATGTCTCGACACACATCCTTTTATCAGTGTCGACACACATCCGCTAATTAGTGTCGACACACAGTCACGTGTCTCGACACACCTTGTCTACTAGTGTCGACACACGTTGTGGTATCTCGACACACCTGTACTAATAGTGTCAACAGACACCCTGGTGTCTCGACACAATTCTGTGACTTAGACAAATTTTGTGATTTGACTTATATGTCCTGACTAATTAAAGTAAAATATTTTAAAATATTTGCATTCCTAATTAGTCAGCCTTTAGAATGCAATTATTTATTCAATATCCAACATGCCTAGTTCAAAATTAAAATAATTGAACTTACTTTTATCTAGGCATTTTGTAAAGATATCAGCAGCTTGTCTTTCAGTTCGAATATGTTGTAAGCTAATATTTTATTTCTCTACACTCTCTCTGAGAATGTGATATCTAATTTCTATATGTTTAGTTCTACTATAAGAAACATGATTATTGGTAATAGAAATTGCACTTGTAGAATCACAGGACATAATAGATTTACTTAGCTGAATACTATAGTCCAGTAGTTAATGTTGAATCCACAACAGCTATGCACAGCAACTTCCAGTAGATATGTACTCTGATTCTACTGTAGAGATAGCAACACTTGTTTGCTTCTTGCTACTCCAACTGATGACTCTTTTCCCTAGAAACTGACAAGTTCTAGAAGTGCTTTTTCTGTCTTCTTTACACCGTGCAAAATCTGCATCTGTGTACCCAGTAAGTTCAAAATCATTATCCCTGTGATACCAAAGCCCAAGGTTGAGTGTGCCCTTAAGATATCTCAGTATTCTCTTAACAACAGTATAATGAGACTCTTTGGGGCATGCTTGGTACCTAGCACAGATACATGTTGAGAATATAATATCTGGCCTACTAGCAGTTAAATATAGGAGTGATCCAACTATGCCTCTATACAAGGTTTCATCAATTGATTTTCCAAATTCATCCTTGTGTAGTGACACTGTAGAACCCATTGGAGTTCTCATGGTAGAAGAATTCTCCATACCATATCTCTTAATCAACTCCTTAGTGAACTTAGATTGAGGGATGGATATTCCATCCTCAGATTGTCTAACTTGGAAACCCAAGAAGAACTTTAGCTCACCTATGCTGCTCATCTCAAACTTGCCTTGCATAATCCTTGCAAATTTGATACACAGCATCTCATTAGTAGACCCAAAAAATTATGTCATCTACATAGATCTGGACTAATATGCTTGAACCTTTGATGTTCCTAAGGAATATTATCTTGTCTATCTTTCCTCTAGAGAACGTTTTCTCTTAAAAAAAGGTAGAGAGTGTTTCATACCAGTCTCTAGGTGCCTGTTTTAACCCATACAAAGCCTTTTGTAATCTGAAAACATAGTTTTTGTGTTTAGTGTCAACAAAACCTGGTGGCCGTTAAACATAGACTTCTTCCTTCAGTATACCATTTAGGAATGCTGACTTTACATCCATTTGGTAGACTTTGTATCCTTTGAATACTGCATAGGCTAAAAACAATCTAATGGATACTAGCTTAGCTACATGTGCAAAGGTTTGGTCATAATCTGATCCTTCCTCTTGTCTATAACCTTTAGCCACTAATCTAGCTTTGTTCTTGACTATAACTCCATACTAATTTAATTTATTTCTATATGTCCACTTAGTGCCTATGATATTATGATCACTTGGTATAGGAACTAGACACCAGACTTTGCATCTCTCAAATTGATTTAACTCTTCTTATATAGTCATAATCTAGTTGGGATCTGAATTGGCATCTTCAAACCTTTTAGGTTCTACCTGTGAGAGAAAACTGGAGTATAGAACCTCATTGTGATGTTTACTTCTAGTAGTCACACCTAATCTGGGATCACCTATTATTTGATCTATAGGATGATCTCTAAGATGTCTAACAGCTACAGGAAGGTGTCTGTTATCATCTAGTGTTGCAGGAGGATTAGGGTTATTGTCTTCCTCCCCCAGAGCTAATGTAGTATCTTCTATAGGAACTTTTTATATTGTCCCTAATGTCTAACTCTATATTAGGTGAGTCACTTATTTTTAGTTTTTCCATTCTAGACTTTACACCACCTAGACTAGAGCTGTTAGAGATATCATTACATAAAATAGATGATTCATCAAATACTACATTAATAGATTCTTCTACAACTTGATGTTTCAAGTTATAGATCCTATAAACTTTGCTATGAAGACTATACCCTACAAAGATTCCTTCATAGGATTTCTCTGAGAACTTGGTTAGATAAGTTTTCCCATTGTCCAAGACATAACACTTGCTTCCAAAAATTTTGAAGTATGACAGATTTGGTTTTTTGCCTTTCATTAGTTCATAGGGAGTCGTATTGTGATTCTTATTGATCAATGCTCTTTTTTGAACATGGCATGTTGTGTTTACAGCCTCAGCCTAGAAATATTCTGGGAGAGATGTATCACTCAGCATTATTCTAGCTGCCTCAATAAGAGTTCTATTTTTCCTCTCAGCAACTCCATTTTACTATGTTGTTCTTGGAGAGGAGAACTCCTGAAAGATTCCTAGTTCCTTACATAAATTTGTCATCCTTTCAGATTGAAATTCTATACCATGGTCATTTCTAAGTTTAACCACATTACATCCCATATCATTCTGAATTTGATTGATAAAATCAGCAAGGATGCCTAGTGTTTCAGACTTTTTCCTTAAGAAGAACACCCAAGCAAACATGGAGTGATCATCCACAATCACATAGGTATAAGACTTCCTTCCCAAACTAAGAACTTGCAAAGGACCAAATAGATCCATATGAAGTAAGTACAGACACCTCTTAGTGTCTTTGGACTGAATACTCTTAAAAGAGACTTTTGTTTGTTTGCATTTTTGACAAGCAGGACATATGCCTTCTTTAGAGCATTTTAGTTGTGGGTTATTTCTAACTAAGTCCAAAGAAAATAGTTTACTCAGAGCTTTGTAGTTTAAGTAAGCCAGCCTCTTGTGCCACTGTACACACAAAGTGACTTTCTCACTAGCTACAAGACATACTGGAGATTGTTCATTTATACTAAGGAAATTTAGAAAATAAATATTCCCACTCCTAGTGTCTGACAAGATGATCTCTTGATCACTTGAATTTCTTATCAGACACTTGCCATTGTGGAAGATAATTTCATATCCTATATCACAAAGCTGACTTATGCTTATCATATTGTGGTTCAATCCTTCCACATAAGCAACTTTAGTGATGGTAACTAGGCCATTAGAAATGTTACCATATCTCTAGGTGAGTCCTTTCTGTGACCCTTCAAAGATGACTTTTGGTCCATTCTTAAGTGGAATGTAGTCTCTTAGTAAGCTCCTTGATCCAGTCAGATGCCTGGAACATCCAATATCCAAGTACCATATTGGCCTATTAGTGGTACTTGTCTCCACCTACAAACATATTTAGTTCACCTTAGGAACCCAACAAGTTTTGGAGCATTGGTTCCTGTTAGGCTTTGTTGTGTGAAACACAGCAGACTTTCTAAATAAAGGTGGTTGAAATCTATATGAAGGACCTGTTGGATTATTCCAACAATTTAGGGCAAAATGCTCAACCTTCCCAAAACACCAACACTCAAATTTGTTGTATCTTAACTTTGGTTGCACATTTGAAGTGGTTTTCTTGTGCAACACAGAATTCTCATCCAATTTCCAAGGTAGAGGTGCATAATTCACACACTTACCTTTCATATTTGAGTGAGCTACACTGGGATCGGCCCTAAGAATTCATTGGCTTCTTGGATTCAACACTTTCTGTGGTGGTTCTTGGCCTATATTGCCTTTTATCATCTGATCATTCCATCAAGACTCTTTATTGACCTTGTTGGTAGAGCCCTCAAACATCATGTATCCAGGTACACATGATCTCAAGAATTTATTAGAAGGCAGATACTTGACAGGTTGCCTATCTGGACCATTTGTAATTTTATCTTTAGATACAAATTTCTTTTTAAATTATGTATTCTTACCAAACCCTACACCACTTCTAAATGGTGCAGAGAAGGTATCTATGATATGTAGCACTGACTTAGGCTTTGAGAACTGAGTCAGGAGCTATCTTTCCTGAGCAAGCTTTGCTTCCAAATCTTTGACAGTGTTGACATGTTCAATAATCACCTCTGTCTGGCTATCTATCTTGTTGGTTAATTCAATTAGTTTCAGTTTTTGTAAATCCAACTTTGTGTAGGCACTTATCAACTGAGAAGATACTCCTCTCAAGGAATCAAACTCTTTGGCCTGATCCTTAGCAAGCTGTTTGCTTGTAATTAAAGTCTTTAGTACCTTCCCATACCTGTTGATAAGGGAGTTAAAATTTGCTTCAATGCTTGAATCATGTTCTTTACTATGTGAACATGATTCATTTTTTGATGCAGAATTATAATCTGAGGAAAAACTATTAGAGATTGATTTTACCTTAGCAGGATTTGAACAATCCTGATCTTCTTCTCCTGGTTGAGTTTCCTCAATGGACATCAATCCCATAAGAGCCTCCTCCTCTTCTGATTCAGATGAATCAGACTCACTGTCAGACAATGTTGACTGTCTTTTTGCCAATAGGCTTTTTTCAGCCTTCTTATGTTGTCTATCCTTCAAGTTTTCAGACTTTTTATCCTTCCTTTTTGCTGGGCAATCAGCTATGACATTCCCTTTCCTGTTGCAACAATAGCACACTATATTAGTTTTAATATATTTACTCTGAGAAGAGCCATACCTATCGCCAGAATTCTTCTTCCTGGGTTTCTCTGGATGATTGATCTTTTTTGTGAGAAGAGTCTCTTGCTGAACCCTTCCATCTTCCATATTTTCTTATCCTTAACATCTTCTTGAACTGTCTTGAGAAGAGTGACAGTTCCTCCTCAGTTATTTCTCCTTCTGTTGAGGATGATTCTGAGCACTCAGAGGCAATTTCCAGTCTTTCTGTGAGTATTGACTTCTCTCTGACTTTTTTTGGATGACTCGGCCTTTATAGCTAAGATCTTTTCTTTATTGAGTGCTCTGGCTGATTTTTCTTCAGACTTTCTGATATTAAGCTGTAACTCATGAGACAACAGCTTTCCAAATAGGGCTTGGGGATCTATGTTGGCTAAGTTTCCCATTTATCTTATGCCACAGATCTTGATGTCTCATTCCTTGTTCAGGGACCTCAAGAATTTATTATTATGTTCATAATTAGTAAAACTTCTATCATAAGTCCTCGGGTTGTTAACAATTCTGAAGAATTTCTCAAAACACTCAGCCACAGAATCCTTTTTATCTTGTCCGAAGGCTTCATACTGTTGATTTAGCAGAGATTTTCTATCATCTCTGACTTCTTCAATACCTTCCATGTAAACTATAAAAGACTCCCACATTTTTTTAGCTGTTCTGCAATGAATCAGATTATAAAAAGTTGAATCATCAATTGCACTGATTATAATATTCTGAGCTCTTTTGTCCATAGAGATCAGTATGATTTCATCCTTATCCATTTCCCTGTAAGTCTTGGGTGTCTTGATGTTTGAATCAAGAACTGACACTTTCATGGGTATGACTAGTCCTTCAACCACAATAATGTATATTCTTGGATCTGCTGCCTCCATGAATAATCAAACTCTCTTTCCAAATTCCAAAGTTTTCTTTGGAGCAGACAGGAAGCTTAATGGAATTATTTTCCCTCTAGGCCATGATATTTCTTTCTTTGCAATCCTTTTGGATTCTCATTAGGCTGTTATGCCTTTTTCAGTGAACCTCCCTCTGCTACCAATTATAAATGTTTACTTTAGGATTGAAAGTGACCTAGAGGGGGGTGAAGAGGTCCAATTTAAATATGGTCCCCTTTTTTTTAATCAGAGTACTACTTTAATAAAATAATTAACTAAAATCTTATAATCAACAGAAACTAAATAGCAATCAACAGTATTAACACAGCACAGCACATCAACACACATAGCACAATGCTCACAGATTTATAGTGGTTCCCCAATTTATGGGTGCATCCACTTTCCCCCTTCGCCTGTCTAGCAATGAACTAGATTCGGCCAAACTACTCCTATTTTCTTTACTCAGATCTTTAGATCTTACACCTCAGAGCCCACCCTGCTCCTACTACTCAGACATCATAAGTCTTACCACTCAGATCACCAAGATCCTACACCTCAAGATCTTCTCAAGAACTCCACCTCAGAATGAATCCTTACTCCTACTTCTCAGGCAATAAATGTCCTACAACTCAGAGAATTTTCAACTTCTCCTACCTCAAGCAGTCTTAGGCCTACCTCAGCCTTTATATCGCAGGCTTACAACAACAAGAGAATAAATCTCCTCCACTCAGATCTACAGACAGATCTTACAAACTGAATCTAACAAAGAAATGAATCGGAAAATGTCACCCAGAACGAGATTTGAGTAGCTGCTTCTTGATCTGATCTTGATGATTATGTTTTCTTTGATACTGACAAGACAGATCTGATCAAACCCTTCTTAGCTTTTCAAAGCTTCTTGAAGTAGAAATTCGGGTTGATCTAGGCTGGAGAGATGTTGTAGATGATTCTTGATCAGACATCTCTCCACCTTCTAAATTGTAGCTGGAGCTTCAAAGTTGTGTTGCTTCTTCTTTAATTATGGTTCTTCCCTTTTTTTTCTCTCTGTGTGTATATCTTACTCTTCTTTTGAATACTGCATCCCTTTAATTAGGCTCTGACAGGAGTAACCTGCTGATTCTATTAATAACTGACAGTTCTGATAGCTGTCAATACCTCAGTCTTGATATCTGTACTTAGGAAATAAGTCTGCTGAAGTGTTGAGACTTGGTTGTGAAATATGTTGACACAAGGCCTGGCTATCGACACAGCTCCTGTAGTGGTATCGACATACTTCTGAATGTGTCGACAAAGCTCTTTATTATGTCTCGACATAACTTCTGTGGAATGTGTCGACACAAGTCCTGTGTGTCGACACAGTTGTCTTCAGTCTCGTTATAGCTTGATTATAGTGTGTCGACACTATTCCTGAGTGTCGACATAGTTGTTTTTAATCTTTACACAGCAAGAATAGAGTGTGTCAACACAAGTTTTGAGTGTCAACACAGTTTTCTTTTGTCTCGATACAGCTTGAATAGAGTGTGTCGACACTAGTCCTGAGTGTCGACACAATTGTCTTTAGTCTCGACACAGCGTGTCGACACAGTTATCCTGAGTGTCGACACAACTTTTCATTGTCTCGACATAGCTTGTTCAGTGTGTGTCGACACTAGTCATAAGTGTCGACACATTATACTTTGCTTTATTAACCTGCATAAATAAACTTAACATCCATCAAATACAACAATGTGTATATCATTGAGCTAAGAAGACTTCTTCAAATCAGGTACATTAAGACCAATGTACTCAACAGAGAGATCATGTGGTTGGGAGTAATCCCGAATCCACTTAACCAGATAAGAATAGGAAGGATGTTTCATTCTCTTTCTCTCTCTCTTCATTTCTTGATTTTCCTTTCGTGAAAAGGAAGAAGAAGCTAAGGAAGTGTTGGGCTGAGCTTTGGGAGCTCGCTGAAAAAGATCTTGTGGTCGGAGGCCAGATCCGAAGATATATCTGTGAAGAGGAGAGCGACGTGATCCTTTCCATCCGTGTAGAAAAGCTGCATCATGGCTCCGAAGAGAACTACAAGGGTAACGAGTTTCTCCTAGACAAGTGAAGTCCTCAATATGCATACTTGCATGGATCCCCTCACCAAAAGGTGAAAAAGGGTGGATTCCAATGGGTAGATCGGTTTGAACCCCATATATTATTGTATTTAGATTCGAAAATATAGAGTACGGAATAGGTGTAACGCCCCAAAACTTGGAAATGATCTGGTAGTGTTTTAAGGCCAATCTAGGGCTTACCAAGGGTCACACGGCCTTGGACACGGGAGTGTCCCTGGTCGTGTCCTGCTATAAGTTCGACGATTTTTCGTGTGGTCTACGAAATGCATTCGACGATCCCTGGAGGACGGGTACAGGACCTAAGACACGGGCGTGTCCAGGGCCGTGTCCTGCTCTGTGTTGGCAGGGTGGTGTTGAAGGAGGCATACGGCCTGGGACACGGGCGTGTACAAGTCAGACATGGGCGTGTACAGGGCCGTTTCCTTCTCTATGGTAAACGGGTTGTGTCGGGTGAGGAACACGACCTGGAACACGGGCGTATACTCATCGACACAGGCGCATCAAATGTTGACATGGGCATGCGTGCCGATGTTTGGAGCTTTGGAGACTAACACCAAGGTGCACCCGGAAAACTGGGCAGATGCGTGGTTCTGCCAACTTGATGGCCTGTGAGCCAACTTGTACATAACTTAGTTATGTAATATTGTGTGATCGATACTCGGGCTTTGGGGAAGCTTGACCCGCGCCGATGACTTAAATTGACATGGCGATGTGAGCAATGGGTTGAGTGGAACCGTTCCCGCTCTATGTGATTCGGTTTAAGGGGCCTACCGATGGCATAGAGGGCGGGTCTTAGGCTTCGGCAGGAAAGACTCAAATGCTCACGATGTTGCCGTCCTGGGGACGGTGGTCGACCGGGTTCACCGAGAATGTGCCCTGAGTGCACGGGGTGTGTGGTCGTGCGTGCCTATGCCTGTGGTGAAGTGTGCTAAAATTGTACTTTCACTATCTTGTCTTGTTATACTGATATAATGCAGGGAAGGAGCACTGCCGACCTAATTTAGGTGTGGGGTCATTATTATTTGGTCAGCCTTAGCTGACCGTTGTTTTTGTTTGCCACCGCTGTGGTGGAATGTTAATTGCAGGTTCTGCGGAGCCTAGTCGCAAGTAGCGAGCTGAAGACCTAGTTGTTGTGAAGGCCCTTGAAGGCCAAAAGCCAATGTCTACTTTCATGCTCATGTGTGATTGGCCTGCGTGCCGATGTTTGTAAGACATTTACTATTTAAAGTAAACTCTTGTAAGGCCATAAGGCCAAGTACTTTGTGTATTTGTACGTTCATTCCTGCTATGGGTTTTTTTAGTGGACATTCATGTTATGGCTTGAGTTCTTATAACTATTTTAAAAAGCTTCCGCTAGAATGCTCTGAGTTAGGACGCATGTTCCTTTCACAGTAATTTGGTATTAATACGTAACTCCACTAGTTGTTCGTGGTATATGGCATGGGGCCCCGGCCGGACCTTCTATTATATCCCATGTGATGGATGGGGGTGTTACAATTTGGTATCAGGATATGACTTCGGTCTTGCTTATTTGAATTCGTGGTCGAATTCTTTTAAGGGTTGGTGAGCACATGTATGTGTGTGATTGTTATAACATGAAAAGAACCCATGAATGTCCACTTAGGAATGAAAATACACTTGTTTTGAGGAACCTGAGTCTTCCAATGATTACTTTTAGCAATCTGTGTGCCGCCTAATCGAGGGTTTTTGCTACTATAGGTGACTAGGAGTGGCACAAGACAGTCAGAGCACCCGCTTTCGGAGGCAAGCATAACGCCTAATGACGTGCCTGCAACCACTCCTTCAGCAGAAACCATAAGACTCGTAGCGGAAGTAGTGTTTGCAATGATAAACAACCAGCCAGCAAGGCAGGTGTAGTCCCCAGCCCCTGCGATGGAATAAGAACCGCTTCGAGCGGCAGAGCCTAGAGTTGTGGAATGCGTGGCGGAAGAGCCTTTACCGCCAAGAAGAGCGACTAAAAGACAACTTAAACATGTGATGAGTTTCAGTACTCCAATATTTACAGGGACTGGAACCCTAACTCAAGCCGAGGATTGGCTCGCTAGAGTTAAGAGAATCTTGTCGACAACGGAAACGGAGGAATGGTAGAAGACCTCCATAGCCACTTTCTGGCTAGATAAGCTAGCAAAACTCTATGTAGATAACACTGTTCGACTGCACGGTGTGCCCCGCAGCATCGTGAGTGACTGAGATGGGTGCTTCACGTCCAATGACTGGAGGTTGGTGCAACTAATGTTGCGAACCAAGCTGAGTTTCAGCATGACCTTTCATCCGTAGACGAATGGTCAGACTGAGAGGGTCAACGGGATGATGGAGGAAATGCTTCGCATGTGCCTTTTGGATTACGGAAAGTGGTGGAAAGATCAACTGTACATGGTGGAGTTTGCTTATAACAACAACTACCAAACTAGTATTCAAATGGATCCCTTCGAGGCCCTTTACGGTAGAAAATGTCGCATGTTGTTGTCTTGGTTGGTGACAGGTGAGTCGAAGCTGTACAAATGACAACAAGAGGAAGGCGCCACTTCGTTGGTACAATCAATACGAGAACGATTGTTGGTCGCTCAGGACAGGCAAGCTAAGTACTATAATGCAAAGCACAGGAATGTTGTGTTTGCTGTTGGCAACTGGGTATAGTTGAAAGTTAAGCCATTCAAGGGTGTCTCTCGAGTACGACGCTTGAAGAAGCTGAGTCCGAGGTACCTTGTACCGTTTGAGATTCTAGAGCGAATTGGTGAAGTGGCTTATCGACTGAAGTTATCTGTGGAATTGAGTGGTCTACATGACGTATTCCACATATCGGTGTTGCGGAAGGCGGTCCAAGAGTCTTCGCAAGTGATTGCGGTCGATCAGGTACCTGTTGATAGTGGGTTGACGACAAAGGTCAAGCCCGTTCGCATTGACGATTCTGAAGTCAAGCGACTTCGTAACAAGGACATTAGGATGGTCAAAGTACGATGGGACAACTACGGTCGTGAGGAGCTTTTGTGGGAGCGATAGCATACCATACTTGAGGAGTATCCCGAGCTCTTCTACTCAGGTACAGTTTAAGTTTGAGTACTTTCTATTCCATAATTTCGGGACGAAATTCTTTTAAGGGGGGAGAATTGTAACGCCCCAAAACTCGGAAATGATCTGGCAGCATCTTAAGGCCAATCTGGGGCCTAGTAAGGGTCACACGGCCTTGGACACTGGCGTGTCCCTGGTCGTGTCCTGCTACAAGTTCGACGATTTTCTGTGTGGTCGACGAAATACATTCAACGATCCTTGGAGGTCGGGTACATGGCCTGAGACATGTTAAATTTTCTCAAAGCGGTCAGCAAGGTAGCCTAAAGCCAAATTCATATTCTGAGAACTACCCAGTTCACACTTTGATCATGCAAAAACCCAAGGAGCAAGCTTAACACCAACCACAAATGAAAGAACAAGCAGGTCTTATATTCATTCACACATCTTTACAAGGTGAGGTATACGTAGCGAGACATGATTTCGCTAGTACACAAGCTACAAACAGAAAGTACAAAACAAGTCAAGCGGACAGCACTGGAGACCACCGAGACCGCCTAGTCCTCCAAGGTCGCAAAGCCGCCCGAGCTGCAACTGCTACAAGCTTAATAGCACACAGAGTCCGCCGAGACCACGAGGTCAAGCAGACACACTGTTATTCGTTGTCTGCTGAAGAACTGAGGAACAGACCGCCTACCCGCCTGAGGCCTGCAGACAGGTTATTGGAAATTGAACAAGCTGAAGCAGAAAACTAACAAGCCGCAGAAGCGACCAGCTGAGACCGCAGAGACCGCACACTTCAATGCCCAACTCCTGGCTCCTTGAAGCTAGCCACGCGACCTGCACACAGCAAACCGTCAGCACTACTTAACCCGCGCGGACAGAAAACCGCAGACCGCAACACTTGCCCAAGCCCAACTTACTGTTCACGTCATTACTGTAAACGTGCCGGGGGGTTCTATTTATAGGTGAGATGAGGAGTGTGGTCACCACCCTAGTGCATAGAAACACCACCCTAGCCCGCACACTAGTAAAACATCTGTCCGCTGAGTACGCAAAGACTTAGCCGGATTCCAAGAAAACCGCCAGGAGCAAGACACCGATGTTCACTACCAGGCGGCCTTATACCAGACCACTCACAATATGTGGATAGGGTACAGTCCGCACAGTCCGCACACATCATCACATGGACAGCCACAACTCATTCAGTGACAGTCCGCTCATACAAGAGGCAGTCCGCTCAGTACAAGATCAAAGCCTCCATTCGCCACAAGTCCACGACCAAAGGCAGTCCGCCTGGTCAACAGAGGACTTGGTGGATACTGTGGACACACTGGACTTTTCACAGAATATGACCAAGTCCAGAATCACCAAAGGCCTAGCGCGAGCTTGACGGACAAGGCCCAGTCCGCAAATACCCAAAGTAGATCGCCAATTCCACCAAGGTAAGCAGCTCGCCAATTCCACCAAGGTAAGCAACTCGCCAATTCCACCAAGGTAAATAGCTCGCCAATTCCACCAAGGTAAACAGCTCGCCAATTCCACCAAGGTAAGCAGATCACAAAAAACTACTCGCACAGCTACCCAAACAAACGGCCAACTGCCGGACTCCGACACTAGTCCGCGCAGTCCTACACAACAGCTACACCTGCTGTACCACTAGAGCTCGGCAAGGGCCACACCCAAACTCCAAGGCCAGTCCACCACAGCGGACACCGCGGACACGCCAGTCCGCAAGCCTCCCCGGATAGAACATCCAATCCGTCGGTTAATACAAGCTTGCAACACACAAGGCCGTTGAACAGAGCACTGCCTATAACCCGCAAACCGAAGTTCGTTCAGTCCGTTTCGCCAGGCCTGACATCCTTGGTCATAGGCCAACCAAGCCGCACAACAGACCGATCAAGCCGCATACCAGGCTGCACATGCCGATCCTAAACAGCCAAGACAACAAGACAACCAATATCAAGGCTGCAAATCGCAGCCCGCTCAGGCCGCGGACTCAGACCGCTCAGGCCGCTCAGGCTGCTCTTCAACAGCCAAGCCAGCCAAGATCACCAGGCCGCACCAGCAGTCCGCCCAGGCCGCGAACTCAGACCGCTCAGGCCGCACAATCCGCCCGGCCTGCCCATCACCCACTTCCACTTCACAAATTTCAACACTCCCCCTTGAAGTGAGAAGTTGTGATCAAGCCTATCAAGCTTCGTAACCGCTGAAATGTCCCCTTCGACAGCTGATTCGTGAAGATGTCAGCAAGATTATCTTCACTCTGAACATGCCCGACCAGAAGAGATCCCTCCAACACCTTCTCCCTTATGAAGTGGTGCTCGATCTAAATATGTTTGGTCCTTGCGTGACACACTGGATTGTTTACCAGTTTGAGAGCACTCTCATTGTCACCCCGGAGTAAAGTAGGCCCTTGCACTTCTTCATGAACATCCTCTACAACCCTCCGTAACCAGATGACTTCCCGAGCAGCCAAGGCCGAAGCCTTATACTCAACTTCTGTAGTAGACACGGACACTGAATCCAGCTTCTTGCTACACCACGAAATACAAGCTGAACCACAAGTGAAAACATAACCGAAGTTGATCTCCGATCATCCGAGTCACCACCATAGTCAACATCCGTGTATCCAAGCAAAGCAAAGTCCGCATCTCTACTATAGAGGAGTCTTATATCAGAAGTTGTCTTGACATACTTCAAAATGTTCTTCGCCGCTACCAGATGATACTTCCTTGGTTCAGCCATAAACCGACTTAATCGGCCAACAGCATAAGCAATGTCTGGCCTTGTAATCATTAGGTAGATCAAGCTCCCTACAAGAGCCCTGAACACCAAGGGATCAGGAAGAATCCTTCCTTCATCTCATCGAAACTTCAGCCCATGTTCCAGTGGAGTAGAGCAACTCTTCCCTTCGCCCATGGTATATCGACTTACAATGCAATCTGTATATCCCTTTTGGAAAATGAGAATCCCGCACTCCTTCCTCTCCACTTCAAGACCGAGAAAGTGATGAAGCTCTCCCAAGTCTTTCATCTCGAAGCGTATAGCAAGCTCAGCCATAAGCCTTGCTACTTCCTCCTCCGAATTCCCTATGACGATCATGTCATCCACATACAGCAGGACCACGACTTGCAGCTCCCCTTTCTTCTTGACGAACAAGCTAGAATCCGAGTTGGAAGCAAGATAACTACAGAATTGCAAATACTCTGCTATCTTCACATACCAAGTTCTAGGAGCTTGCTTCAACCCATAGAAAGCCTTCCTGAGCTTGCAGACATAGTCTGGATGAACTTCAGAAACAAATCCAAGTGGTTGATCCATGAAGATGTCCTTGTCAATTTCTCTGTAAAGAAAAGCATTCTTCACATCAAGTTGCCACATCCTCCATCCCTTACAAGCAGCCAAAGCGATCACCACTCTAACCGAAGTCATCTTTGTAGCCGGACTAAATGTCTCCTCATAGTCTTCTCCATACTGTTGTGAGAATCCTCGAGCGACCAGGCGAGCTTTGTATCTATAAATGCTCCCACCAGCCTTCTTCTTTAACTTATACACCCACTTGCAAGTCACTGGAGTAATGCCATCAACCTTGGGCACAAGGTCCCAGGTTTCATTATTTTTGAGAGCAGTAATCTCTTCCTTCATGGCATCATCCCACTCCTTGACTCCAGTGGCCTCATTGAAGTTTGCAGGCTTTTGCTCATCCAGAGGACCTACAAAGAAGCAGGAGACAAAGCTCACTGCATTCCCATCACAGTACCGAGCAGGTGGCTTCACAACCCTCCTTGATCTCCGAAGAGGTTGTTCCTTGCTCACTACCTCTGTTGCTTCTTCAGGCTCAACACCACCTTCAGGCAAGCTTTGAGTAATGCTCCCCCTGCTTCCTGAGCCAGAAGCCTCAGCACCAGAACTTGAAGCAACATGAAGTACTGGTGAAACAGTAAGCTCCTCTTCCAGGCCTTCAGCAGCAACCTTCTGCTCTTTATCAACCCTGCTTCCGGTTAGCTCAACCGAGCCACCTCCATACGATGTCAGTTCGTCAAAGACAACATCTCTTGACATAACAAACTCTTTCGTCATAGGATCCATGCATTTCCATCCCTTCTTCCGCTCATCGTAGCCAACAAATACAAGCTTCCTTGCCTTTGCATCCAGCTTAGTCCTTGAAGCATCCGGGACATGAACATAGCAAATTGAACCGAACACCCGAAGGTGTTCCACACTAGGCTTCTCCTTCATCAATAGCTCAAAAGGAGTCTTCATGTTGATCGGGCTAAGCGGCATCCAATTGATGACGTAAGAAGCACAAGACATCCCCTCTGCCCAAAAGGACCTTGGAATGTCTTTCTGATGAAGCCAACATTTGCAAGTCTCCATCAGATGACGGATCTTCCGCTCCGCTACTCCATTTTATTGTGGAGTGTGAGCACAAGTGAGCTCTCGTTGGATCTCATGCTTCCTGTAGAGGTTAGAAAACTCGGAGGAGATAAACTCACCACCGTTATCTGTTCTAAGCTTCTTGATCTGCATGCCAAGCTGGCCCTCCACCAACTCCTTGAACTCCACAAACAACCGGAAGGCTTCAGACTTTTCCTTCAAGAAATATACCCAAGTGTATCTTGAGTAGTCATCAATCAGAATAAGCATATATCTGCTCCCACCAAGGCTAGCAGTGACAGTTGGTCCCATCAAGGCTTCATGGATACACTCCAATGGTCTATTGCTCCTCGTTTGTGATTTATCAAATGGAAGGCGATGAGCCTTGCCGTACTGACAACCCGCGCAAACGTGACCGTCGCCAAATGAAGATAGCTTAGGCAAGCCTCTTACAAGGGTTCTATTAGCTATAGCCTTCAGCTTATCCATTCCTACATGCCCCAAATAGCAGCGCTATCGTTTGCTCTCATCCGATCAACATATGAGTTAGTTGCAAGAATAAACAAGTTCTTAACTCTCCTCCCAACATGAGCAACATCATCCTTAACCGCTGATACGTTGCGAAGGAACTTCACTTTTGTTGGCCCAAACAGAACGTGATAACCCGCGTCGACCACATTGGTCACAGAGAAGAGGTTCTTCTTCATGCCCGGTACGTGGTACACACTCCTTAACGTGAATGGCCCCTTATCACTACCCAAATACACAACCCCCTCCTTCTCAACTGCATAAACAATATTATCAGCAGTTATAATAGCTTCATTACCAGAGTAGGCTTGCAGAGAAGAGAACTTCGACTTGTCTCTGGTAAGGTGATGACCACACCCGGAGTCCACGATCCAATCATCGTTGAAGTCGACAGCGGACAAGGCACAGACACAAGTGTCCGTCATGAAGGCTCCGCCCCATCCAGCTTCCTCGCTCTTAGAGCAAGCTTCCTCCTTGCCTGCAGCATGCCCAGGCTGCAGTTTGACCTTGTAGTCACGCTTGAAGTGTCCCCGCTGATGACACCTATAGCACTTCAAGTTCTTCTTCTAATCCTTCTTAGGAGTAGCGCTCCTCTTTGACTGATGAGAAGTTGAAAGCTCATTTTCAGCAGCGGTCCTCTTCTTCTTCCCTTCCCATCCTTTCTTCTTCTTACCTTAGAAGAGAGCTTCATTGCCTTCCTCAGTGACAGTGACACCAGCCATCTGCCTTGCTAAACTCTCCTGCGCAGCAAGCAGGTTCTCAAGCTCCAGCAGAGATGGCTGAGTAGCCCAGCCTTGAACAGATGTCACAAAGGCAACATACTCCTTCCGCAAGCCGCGGATTATTTGCCTTTTCATCTTAGCCTCAGAGATAGGCTCATCCGGATCAAGCGCTGACAGCTACGCATATAAGCTCTTCATCTTCAGAAAGAACTTTGAGATGGTCAGGTCTCCTTGAGTTGTCCTCGCCAACTCATTCTCCAGAAACTGAAGTCTCGCCACATTCTTCCTATTGAACAACTCAACAATAGTTGTCCAAATGTCAGCAGCAGGCTCATATCCAATGATATGATCAAACAGTTCTGGTCACACGGCCCGCTTGAGAATAAACTTTGCCTTGGCATTGTTTTTCTCCAGAGCCTCACTTGCTCAGCAGTAGCAAATGCAGCAGTCACTTCCTGTCTGTCGTCACCACCGACGACCTCCCATATCTCCTCACCCAGAAGGTAACTCTTCATGCATGACTTCCACTTCTTAAAGTTTGTCGGCGTCAAGAGTTCAATACCAAGACCTCTTGCATAGCTTACTTCCATTGCAACAACTGTTGGTTAAGCTACATTCCAGAAGCATAGAGCACCAACACAGGTTGATCACCACTCAAGCATAGAGCAACAACACTGGTTGAACACCGCTCAAGCAACTAAACCTGCCTCTGATACCATGTTAAATTTTCTCAAAGCGGTCAGGAAGGTAGCCTAAAGCCAAATTAATATTCTCAGAACTACCCAGTTCACACTTTGATCATGCGGAAACCCAAGGAGCAAGCTTAACACCAACCATAAATGGAAGAACAAGCAGGTCTTACATGCATTCACACTTCTTTATAAGGTGAGGTATACGTAGCGAGACATGATTTTTCTAGTACACAAGCTACAAACAGAAAGTACAAAACAAGCCAGGCGAACAGCACTGGAGACCACCAAGACCGCCTAGTACGCCAAGGTCGCCAAAGCCGCCCGAGCTGCAACTGCTACACGCCAAATAGCACACGGAGTCCGCCGAGACCGCGAGGTCAAGCGGACACACCGTTATTCGCTGCCTGCTAAAGAACTGAGGAACAGACCGCCGACCCACCTGAGACCGGCGGACAGTTTATTGGAACTTGACCAAGCTGAAGCAGAAAACTGACAAGCCGTAGAAGCGACCAGCTGAGACCGCAGAGACCGTACACTTCAATGTCCAACTCCTGGCTCCTTGAAGCTAGCCGCGCAACCTGCACACAGCAAACCGTCAGAACTACTCAACCTACGTGGACAGAAAACCGCAGACCGCAACACTTGCCCAAGCCCAACTTACTGCCCACGCCGTTACTGTAGACTTGTCGGGTGGGTTCTATTTATAGGCGAGGTGAGGAGTGTGGTCACCACCCTAGTGCATAGAAACACCACCCTAGCCCGCGCACTAGCAAAACATCTGTCCGCTGAGTCTGTGAAGACTTAGCCGGATTCCAAAAAAACTGTCAGGAGCAAGGCACCGATGTTCACTACCAGGTGTCCTTGTACCAGACCACCCACACTATACGGACAGGGTACAGTCCGCACAGTCCGCACACATCATCATATGGACAACCACAACTCCTTCAGTGACAGTCCACTCATACAAGATGCAGTCCGCTCAGCACAAGAGCAAAGCCTCCATTCGCCATAAGTCCACGACCAAAGGCAGTCCGCCCGGTCGACAGCGGACTTGGCGGATACTGAGGACACAATGCACTTGTCACAAAATGTGACCAAGTCCAAAATTACCAAAGGCCTAGCGCGAGCTCGGCGGACAAGGCCCAATCCGCCAATACCCAAAGCAGATTGCCAATTCCACCAAGGTAAGCAGCTCGCCAATTCCACCAAGGTAAGCAGATCGCCAATTCCACCAAGGTAAGCAGATCGCCAAAAACTACTCGCACAGCTGCCCAAACAAACAACCAACTACCGGACTCCGACACCAGTCCGCGCAGTCCTCCACAGCAGCTACAGCTGCTGTACCACTAGAGCTCGGCAAGGGCCACAGCCAAACTCCAAGGCCAGTCCGCCATAGCGGACATCGCGGACACGCCAGTCCACAAGCCTCCCCGGATAGAACATCCAAACCGCCGATTAACACAAGCTTGTAACACACAAGGCCGCTGAACAGAGCACTGCCTACAGCCCGCAAACCGAAGTCCGCTCAGTCCGTTTCGCCAGGCCCGACATCCTAGGTCATAGGCTAACCAAGCCGCACAACAGACCGATTAAGCCGCATACCAGGCCGCACAGGCCGCTCCTCAATAGGCAAGCCAACAAGATAGCCAATACCTAGGCCACAACTCACAGTCTGCTCAGGCCGCAGACTCAGACCGCTCAGGCCGCTCAAGCTGCTCTTCAACAGCTAAACCAGCCAAGGTCACCAGGCCGCACCAGCAGTCTGCCCAGGCTACAGACTCAGACCGCTCAGGCCGCACAGTCTGCCCGGCCTGCTCATCACCCACTTCCACTTCACAAATTTCAACTGGACACGGGCATGTCCAGGGTCGTGTCCTAGTCTGTGTCGACAGGGTGGTGTTGAGGGAGGCACACAGCCTGGGACACCGACATGTCCCAGTCGGACACGGGCGTGTCAAAGTCAGACATGGGTGAGTCCAGGGTCGTATCCATCTCTGTAGTAAATGGCCTTTGCCGGGTGAGGAACACGACCTGAAACACGGGCGTGTACTCGTCGACACGGACGTGTCAAATGTTGACACGGGAATGTCTAAGACCGTATCCTGGTCGGGACATGATGGTATCTTGTGTCGCTTGAGGGACACGCCCCGTGACACGGGCCTATCATAAGCTGAAACGGGCGTGTAAAACAGTACACGGGCGTGTCTGAGCCCGTGTCCTGTTCTGCATTCGACGATCGTGTTCAGATCGTAAGACACGGCCTGTGATACGGGCATGTCACATGCCGTGTTCAGCGCAGGAAGTTGATTTTAAGTGCGAATCGCGGCCATTCATTTCCTTCTAATGGGATCCAAAGGTGCAGGTTTGTCCTTGAAAGTACAGCTAGATCTGATATACTCTAGAGGGGGGGGTGAATAGAGTATATGGTGATTTTAAAAACTTTTACAACTGCTGTTGTATTTTAGGTGTGTGTGTGCAGGGAAGCAAATACAATAAACCAAGATGCAACAATTAACCAATCACAGCACAGTCACAGAGCAAGGCCAGAAAATAAAAGAAAAAGAAAGCAACCAGACGACACAAGAATTTTATAGTGGTTCCCCAAATCTGGGTAGTCCACTCTTCTACCACCCTGGTAGGAATCCACTGCAGGAAGGGGTTGATCAGGTGTCCTGGCACCAATGGGGTTTTGATCAGTTTCCCAAAAACCAAACCCTCAAGTCTTTTGGTGGGAGACTTGCAACCAGAATAATTTTGAAGGGAATTAAAACCCTGTACAGAGGTGGAGTGAGAGGGTGATGAGGTCTTCTCTTTCTCAAGTCAAATGAGAAGACTTGTGGATTGATGTTTAGCAGCTTTGCTCCCCGTGAGATGTGGAATGAATCAGGAAGAATGCTGGAGCACTGCTTCAGGGTGATGGGTCTTCAAAGACCTAGATTTCCTGGTCCAGAGTAAGTCTTCAGGAACTTCTTGTAACTGATATGAATGTATTGTTTTTGAAGTTATCCTGAGTAAAAGCAGATGAAGAAGACTCTTGATGTTGATGTAGTGTTCTTCTTCTTCTTCTTCTAGATCAGTTTCTCTCTGGGCCAAGAATGAAATCATTTTTCTTGTGTTGTCTGAATCACTGTCTATCTTTTTTTTTGTTATTGTGTATCTCTGTATTGCTTCTTGTTTCTATATATGCCTATGTCCCATAAGAGACATTCGAATTTTGAATATCGAGCAGTAATGGAAGACAGCCTGGAAAGGAAGCAGCAATTAATTATTTCCACAACTGTTTCCATAGGAAAATGGCATGAAATAATCCAGGATTAACTGCGCATTCTAATGGTAGTATTCTGTGAATAACTGCCATTAAATGTTCAGGAATCAGCGCCATGGAATGAGACGGGAACGGAAGAAGACCTAGTCTGAAATCGTCGACCGAAGAACAGAATTCGTCGAACTGAGTTTTGAATTCGTCGAGCTGAGCCTGAGTTCATCGAGCTGAGCTGAGTTCATCGAGCTGAGCTGAGTTCATCGAGCTGACAGTCTTCATTCGTTGAACAGACAATCTTCAATATCAGACAAACATTATTCGTCGAGCAGAGAACTAAATTCGTCGAGCTGAGAACCAAAATCGTCGACCTGAGAAAAGTTCTGGACTTGGACGAAATACTCTGCATCTGCTGAAATGCTGTGTCGACACAAAAATGGTGTCGAAAGATTGATCTTGGTGTCGACACAAATCCTCTGGTGTCGACATAAGCTGGTGTCGACTGAAATCCTGGTGTCGACACAAATCATCTGGTGTCGACTGAAATCCTGAGTGTCGACACAAATTCTCTGAGTACAAAAATCGTCGAGTAGAGATTAGCATTCGTCGACCTGAGAAGCTGTGAACTTGAGGTCCAAGTTCGTCGAGCTCAGAATATAATTCATCGACCGAAGCATGAAGCTGGACTTAGAGAAATTCTGAAGTAGTCCTGAGAATGCTTGAAGTAGAATCCGGTGTTTGTCGAGCAAAGAACAAAGTTCGTCGAGCTCAGCACTGCGAATTGTCTCACGATCGTCGAGCGCAGAACTCCATTCGTCGAGCTGAGTTCGACGAACGTCGAACTCATTTCACTTAGTCTGAAAAACTGATAGATCTGGAGTTCCTGATGGTTTTGAGGAAGGCTGGTCCATCTGAAGTTGAGATAGAGGACTGTCCTAGACTCTAAGACAAAAATGTGACCTAGACTATACATGATGGGTCACATCCTAAATCAGTGAACCTAGCCCAAATCAACTAGGGTCCAACAATCTCCCCCTATTTGGGTGAGGTCACTAACAGAGACTCCAAGCAAAGAACAAACAGAAAAACAAAGCAAAATTAAGAGATATATCTGGCAGAGAATTTACAACACATTCATCAGATATATATATACACATACAGGCTTTGTTTTAATGCAAGAAATAGTCTGAAATAGAAGAAGAAATGAAATAACCACAAAAATTACTTCTCTGTATTCTTCTGTTTTGGCTTGACTTCTGGTGTTTTATCTCCTGGCTTCTTGAAAATGATTTCCCTATTGGGATCTGAAGCTTGAGCCTTGGTCATAGTCATGTCAGCTGCCCCTATGATGTTCAGTGAAGTGGCTCTGGGGACAACTGCTTCTAGGTGAAGATTCATGTACTCATCAACATTGAGTAGCTTGTTTGCTTTCCCAAATCTCTTTAGCTCATCTCTCTTATACTGAGACATAGTAGTTAAGCCTGTTGTGTCCTTGCCTTCAGCTTTAGCTTTGTTGATTAGGGATAAGCCAATGATCTCTTGGAACCTTGCCATTCTGGCTGTGTTGGCTGTTTCTGGATCTTCAGGAGGAGAATAGGGCCTTTCAGCTTCATGTTCCTTAGATCCCTGGTGGTGCTGCTGCTGTTGTTGTTGATGGTGTTGACTGCCTGAAGATGGTGGCCTTGGCTGACTACCACCAGAGGATCTCCCTGTTTGTCTCTTGATAAGTTTGAATAGGAGCAGATCTCTGAGAGCCAGAGCCAGAGGCACCTGCTGCTGGAGGAGGAGGAGGAGGAGGAGGAGGATCCTTTCTGTATCTATGAACTGGGGAAGGAGAGTATCTCCTACTCCTCTTCCTCTCTTTTTGCTGGTTCTTTGATAGCCACATCCATGCAGACATCCCTTTGTAAGGAGCAACATTGTGCAGAATATAGTATGGAGTGTCTGCAGTGGGATTAGGCTTGGGAGCAGGAGGAGGAGCCTTCCTTTTCTTAGAGAGCAACTTCTTTTTATTTTTAGCAGCATCCTCATCTGATTCATCATCATCATCATCACCAGAATCTGAACTCTGAGGGTTATCATACAGAGCATTCAACTTCCTCAGAGTGGCATCAGGAATGATAAGAGGTTTTTCTTGAGGGGGGATAGAAGGTTCAGAGGGTGAGGGTTCAACAGCAGTAGAGACAGAGCTTGCAGCTGCTTCCTTGTTCTCTTCTTCAATGTATGCCAGAATGAGCTCATCCAGATCAGGCATGGGAGAATCATCCATGACAAAGTCTGGGACAGGGCAGATTTCTGGAATAGACACAGGAGTTGGAACAGCAGTAAGAGCAGCAAAGGTGTCACAAAGTTGCTTGGCAACTGCTGGACTAGCTGGAGAGGTATACTGGACAATGGCCAAATATGGCTTAGCAACCTCTACTGAAGGAATAGCCAAATGTGGCCTAGTAACCTCTACTGAAGGAAGCTTCATATATATAGGATCAAAGATATGAAGTATCTCAGATAAATTAACTGTGGGATTTATAAGGAAATCACCAGCAGTTGTTATTGAATCTACTGACTCATCAAAGCTACTGTCAGTGTCCATGAATTGAATAAAATCAATTGTTGTATCTGTAACTGCAAGTGCATTATCAAGCACTGAATCAACTGTATCGGTGGTGTCAAAAACTGTATCTGCAGTATCTATATCTGTATCAACTGTATCTTCATTATCAACTGTATTAACCTCTGTAGCTGCTGCACCAGCTTCATCATGGAGCATCTCCCGCTTCCTGGGTTCAGGAGAACCTGGAGCCAGGCCCCTGAATGAAGAGGGGGCAGCAGAAAGGGCTGTGATTTGTGCAGATAAAGAATGAATGGAATTCACCAGAGGTGTAATGGCCTCTGTGATGAGTGATTTAATCAGAGGAGTCAGAAGAGAGATGATGGAGGGAATGGTGGAAGAATCCATAAGTGGAGAAAGAATAGTAGAGGGGAGAGAAGCAGAGGAGGAAGGAGGAATGTGTGGAGGGGATAATGGAGGGAGAACAGTGTGTGATTCGGTGGGTATGGTGTAGGATGGAATAGTGGATAGGTGTGGTGGAAGAGGGGATTGAGGAGGTGAGGGAATATGTGTTTCAGTGGGGGAAACTGGAGGTGTAGGGAGATGTGCAAAATCAGGCGGTGGAGATTGATGTTGAGGTGGAGTCAAGTGAGGTGCAGGAGGAGGGGGAAGAGATTTGGACGGTGGAATGTCCTCTTCAGTGTCAGGGTGGGGAGTGACCTTGACAGTCCTGGTGCTCTCAGAAGCATTGATGGAGGAGGAGGAACCCTTGGAGGGTTTGGTGATTGTCCTCTCCCATCGGCCAAACAAGGCGCAGGTGAGGCGCTTGCTGGCATTGATGAATGTGGTCGGGGAGACCAAACATTCACTGGCCTTTTCCTGGAGGAAAATCCCCAGGATTCTGCCGTAGCAGACTTCCTTCTTGCTTGATTTCTTCTTGATTAGGTCAAATAAGACCATGCCCCAATCGACCTGACGCTTGTTGAGCACTGCGCACATAATCAGGAATTGATGGCGAGGGATATAGTCATGTGCTGAGTGCTTGCCCATCAGAATTTTCCCCACAATATCGGCCAAAAATTGATAGGCGGCTGACAGTTGTTTCTTCAGAAGCTTATTAGGGTTGTTGCCGGAGAAACCCATTACCTTCAACATATCAGCATATTCCTCAGCATCCATTTCCAAGTTGTCTTCCCCATTGATCAGTCCAAAAATTTCAGAGAGTACTGCTGGAGACAGGGAAACGGCAGTGTTTCCAATATGTCCTGTTAGATTTCCATCTTCAGAAACTGTGGCAGTGTACACCCATTCTCTTATCTCGGTTGAGTGTAGCTTGATGCTGTGTGTCAGGAAATCCTTGAGATGCAATTCTTCAAGTAATTCAAGGATATAAAGAAAAATTGGATCTGAATGTTGGAAGGACTCAAAGTCCATGGAGAATGCTGCATCAAACTTCATCGCTGCAAGTGCTCCTGGAGGAATCGCCATTGATGACCTGCAAAAAAAATCACAGAAAAAACGGTGATCAACAGCAAAGGAACTGAAAGCGCGGGACGGAGGTCGAAGAAAACCTAGATATAAGATTTTCAGAATATGAATCGACAAGCTCCGTTCCACGAAAAGAGACAGATCTTCGAACTGAGATCGACGAAATAAGTTAAAGGTGAGTAGTTCGTCGAACTCATTTAGAAGAATTGAAAACAGTTCGTCGAACTCCGTTCGACGAAATGGTTTCTGAAGCAAGGTTTGTCGATCTCCGGTCGACGAAAATTGTTTCCACACAGAGAATTCGTCGATCTCCGTTCGACGAGAATCTCTCAAACTTTCTCTAATTCGTCGAACTCCGTTCGACGAACTCTGGAAAATTCGTCGAATGCAGACAGAAATTAATTTAACTCTTCTCCATCAATCATTCCCAGTTGATTTATAAAGAACAGATGGGTTTTCTCATCCAAAGGCTTGGTGAAGATATCTGCTCTCTGTAGATCAGTAGGAATGTGGATCAAGTTAATTTTCTTTTTGTCCACATTATCTCTAATGAAATGATGTCTTATTTCAATATGTTTAGTCCTAGAATGATGAACTGGATTCTGAGCTATAGCAATATCACTTGTATTATCACAAAATAAGGTTGAATTATTTAAGTTGATACCATAATATAGGAGTTGGTTTTGTATCCATATCATCTGTGAACAGCAGCTGCCAGCAGCCATATACTCTGCCTCAGCAGTTGATGTAGACACAGATGTCTGCTTTTTGCAAAACCAAGAGAAAAGTCTCATACCCAGGAACTGGCAAGTTCCAGAGGTACTTTTCCTGTCCACTCTATATCCAGCATAGTCAGTATCTGAGTATCCAGTTAACTCAAATTCTGACTCTGCAGGATACCAGAGTCCTAAACTAGGACAACTCTTTATATATCTCAAAATCCTTTTTAGAAAAATAAGATGGGATTCTTTAGGATTCACTTGGAATCTAGCATAAAGGCATGTAGCAAACATTATGTCAGGCCTGCTAGCCGTTAAGTATAATAGGGATCCAACAATTGCCCTATAATGTTTCTGATCTACAGGTTTCCCTGCTGCATCAGAATCCACAACAGCATTGGTAGCCATAGGTGTTTTCATTCCTGAGGCATCACCCATCCCAAACTTTTTAATAAGCTCTTTAGCATACTTAGATTGGGAGAGGAAGATACCATCAGGGAGCTTCTTCACTTGGAGACCAAGGAAGTAGGAAAGCTCACCCATGCTACTCATCTCAAATTTGGAATGCATGAGGTCAGCAAACCTCTTGCACAATTTGGGATCAGTAGACCCAAAAATAATATCATCCACATATATTTGTACCAATAAGATTTGGTCCTTATGATGTCTAGTGAAAAGGGTTTTATCTATGGTTCCTCTTGTAAATTTATGCTCTAAACGAAAGCTAGCTAGGGTCTCATATCAAGCTCTTGGAGCTTGCTTTAAACCATAGAGAGCTTTATGCAATTTATAAACATAAGAGGGTTGCGTTAGAGAGATAAAACCTGAAGGTTGTTCTACATAAACCTCTTCTTGAAGTACACCATTCAGAAAGGCACTCTTAACATCCATCTGGAATACTTTGAACTTTTTGTATGCTGCATAGGCTAGGAATATTCTAATGGCCTCCAACCTTGCAACAGGGGCAAAGGTTTGGTCATAGTCTATTCCTTCCTCTTGTCTGTAGCCTTAGGCAACCAGTCTAGACTTGTTCCTTACTATGTTCCCTTGTGCATCCAATTTATTCCTATAGACCCATTTGATTCCAATAACTGGGTGGTTATGGGGTCTTGGAACCAAATCCCAAACTCTACATCTCTCAAATTGATTTAGTTCCTCTTGCATTGCAAGAATCAAGTGGGGATCTTGCTCAGCTTCATGGATGGTGAGAGGTTCAATTTGAGAGAGAAAACAGGCATGCATCAAGTCTTGATTGAGCTGATGTCTTGTCTATACACCAACTAAAATGTCTCCAATCACTTGAGATCTGGGGTGATCTCTAAGTGTGACATGATCAGTTTGTGGAGTTGGTTGAGCAACAGCTTCTGTAAATAATTCCTCTTGAGGAATGGTACTGGCTGTTGATGGAAGTTCAGTTACTTCCTCTTGGACTTCTTCTTCACTATCTTCAGCAGCCTGTGGAGTGGGATGAGTTGGAACCTCTTGGGTAAGGTTTAGTCCATCCATAGACTCACACATTGGTGAAACCTGCAAAAGACTATTGGTAGAAATGTCTTTCTCCTTATAAGACATGTTAGCTTCATCAAAAGACACATGGACAGATTCTTCAATTTTAAGGGATGATTTATTGAAAACTCTATAGGCCTTGCTGACTTGGGAATATCCTAGAAAAATCCCTTCTTCAGCCTTAGCCTCAAATTTTCTAATGTATCTTTTGTTATTAGTGTGGATGTAGCATATGCAACCAAAAACTTTAAAGTAAGTGATTTTAGGTTTCTTTTCTTTAAGTAATTCATAGGGTGTCTTGTGTTTTAGTTTATGTATAAGACATCTGTTCAGGACATAGTTAGCTGTGTTTACAGCTTCTGCCCAAAAGGATAGAGGCATGTAAGCATCTGCTAACAATGTACCTGCAGCTTCAATGAGTGTCCTATTTTTCCTTTCAGCAACCTCATTTTGTTGGGGAGTTCTAGGAGCTGAGAAGCACTGCCTGATACCTTCCTTCTCACAGAACTCATGCATAAGAAGAGACTCAAACTATGTGCCATGATCACTTCTGATCAATGCAACATGAGTAGAGAACTCAATGTGTATGGTCCTGAGAAAATCTGTAAGAACTTTGAATGTATCTGACTTAGCTCTCAGGAAGGCTACCCAACTGAATCTAGAGAAATCATCAATAATGACTAAGGTGTAAGACTTTCCTCCTAGGCTTTGTACTGCAATGGGTCCAAAAAGATCCACATGAAGCAGATACAATATCCTAGGTGAATCACTTTTATTAATGGATTTGAAACTAGTTTTAGTTTGCTTGCCTAGTTGACAAGCCCTGCATAGGCTTTCCTTATTGTAGGTACCCGAAGGTAAACCTCTAACAAGGTTGTCTTTAGATAACCTAGATATGTTCTTAAGGTTTACATGTCCTAGCCTTTTGTGCCATAACTCATTTTGGTTACAAGTGATATTGAGTAAACAAATATCAGTTGTGGCAGAAATGAAATCTACTAAATATATGTTTCCTTATCTAAGTCCAATTAAAACAGTTTGGTTTTTATCATTTATAATAGAGCAAGAGGTAGAGTTGAAATGTACCTGATAACCTTCATCACATAATTGACTTATGGATATAAGGTTATGTTTAAGTCCTCTTACATATGTTACCTTTTTGAAGGTCACTGCTCCAATGCTTACTCTTCCATACCCTTCTGACTGACCACTCTTTGAGTCTCCAAATATCACCTTTGGTCCTAGCTTGGACTTATAGCTGGAGAGATTTGCTTTGCTGTCAGTCATGTGCTTGGAGCAGCCACTGTCCAGGTACCAGGTCTGACTTAGCCTTGGATAGCTCTTCACCTGTACCTGTATCAAAAAATAAAGCTCAATTGTTCTTGACCTAGGTTACCTTGGGTCCTTGGTTTGGCTGAAAAGTAAAACTGGAAATGACTTATAAGGCAGGTTGAGACTTATACCATAGAGGGTGATATCTCCTAGGTGGGATTATCCAATCAGCTACTGGATTAAATGTCTTGTTAGCTGTTTTAAAATTTCTATAGGAGAAATGATTTAAATTTGGTCGTTCTGGGATCGACGAATTATTGTAAGTTCGTCGACCAGAGTCCGACGAATGGGGATGAGATCGTCGACCTCCACTTAGAGAATGACCATGGTCATTTTCTGCATCCCACATTCGTCGACCTCTGCTCGACGAACCATACACAGTTCGTCGATCGCAGTAGGACGAATAATTATTTCTGAAGTTTGCGTTCAGCATTCGTCGATCGGGGTTCGACGATCTTGCAGGATTTCGTCGATCTAAGTTCGACGAATTCTGCTGAACTTGGCTTTTAATAGCTTTCTTCTGTTTTTTGTTTCTATTGTCTAGGGGATTTGACTTGTTTTCTGACCTGGGTTTTTCAGTTAGTTTCTCTTTACCCTTAGCAGTGATAAACTTTATGGGAGTAGAAAGTATGTTCTTCTTTATTATGGGGGGTAAACCTGATGAAGCACCCAAGCCCAGCCTGCCATTTAATCTGGCATTTACTATGCTTGTGATATCCATCAGCTTGAGGCTTCTCCCATTGAGAGATTGCTCAAGTTGTTTTGCCTCACATAATTCAGATTTTAACTTGATTATCTGTTCATTAGCTAGAGTCAATTGGTCAGTTAGTTTTCTATTTTCTGTGCTGACAGATTCAAGGTTTTCTAGTCTAGTCCTCAAGGTTTTTATTTCTTTCTCTGAGTTTATTAGATCCATGCACATAGTTTTAAATTCTACTTCAAATAAGTCAGAATTGAAATCAAGACTAGAAATCACCTGATCAGCCTCTGAGTCTGAGGCACCTTCATCTTCAAAATCCTCTTCTGATCCATAGTTGCTTCTGGAGGCATCTATTGCCATTAGGCACACCTCCTTGGATCTGGCTTCTTCATCTTCTTCACTGGAGCTGGAGGAGGATGTTTCCTCTTTTGTGTCACTCCAGGACTCAGTAACAAATCCTTTGTCCTTCCTTTTGTACTTGTTGGAGGAGGGTCTGCTGCTTTGTTTTCTTCTGGAATCCTTGTCCCTGCCCTTGTCCTTTTTTTGATTCTCTGGGCATTATGAAATATAGTGCCCAGGCTTTCTGCATCCAAAACACATCACCTCCTTAGTTGGTGTCTTGTCATATTTGGGCTTATCATCCTGCCTGGATGATTTTCTTCTAAAGTCCTTTCTTGTCATTTTGTAGAATCTTTTGGCAAAAAGACTCATTAACTCTTCATTGGAGGTAGATGTTTCATTGTCTTCAGAAGCTTTGAGGTCCAAGTTGTGCTCCTTCCTAACTGGGGTAGTTGCTTTCTGTTCTGCTGCCTCTCTTGATTTGACAAGCTGCTCATATGACTTCAGCTTGCCTAGCAGAGATTCTGTTGAGATCTCATTGAGGCTTCTGGCTTCTTTGATTGGCCAGATTCTGGAGTCCCATGAACTGGGGAAACACATCAGTATCTTGTCATTCACCTTAGTTAAGGTGATGTCCTTGTCAAGAGTCTTGAGTTCACTGATGATTGAACTTAATCTATTGTACATCTCAGCCACTGATTCTGTCTCATCCTTTTTGAAGTTCTCATAGAGAGAAATGAGACTGGATCTCCTATCCTTTCTTTCATCAGCTGAGCCTACTACCATTTGATTGAGAGAGTCCCAAATGGCCTTGACTAAGGTGCACTCAGCCACCTTCTGAAATATGTCATCTGACATTGTTTGGGCCAGAATATCCATAGCCTTTGCATCAGCCATCTTGGCTTTCTTATAGGCTTCAGTATTGTCTGGAGGTGGTACTGCACTCAGATTAGTTGATGTGCTGGCAAAAGTTGTAGGAGCTGGAGGAACACCTGTTTAAATGACAGAGAAAATATCCTTATCAATGGAGTTCATATATAATCTAATTCTTGCCTTCCAGATGGCAAACTTATTAAGATTGCACACTGGAGGTCTGATGCTTGTATAATTCTTGTTTTGGGCCATGTCTGTGAGAAGGATAAGTCCAATAACAGAATAAAAACAAAGAGATCTAACTAAGGGATCTTTGGGTTCAGGTGTTAGCCTGTACAACCAATCAGGTATGGTAATTTAACCAACCTGGAAGATGTGGTATTATTAACCAACCTGGCTTTGATACCAATTGAATGTGCAGCTAGATCTGATATACTCTAGAGGGGGGGTGAATAGAGTATATGGTGATTTTAAAAACTTTTACGACTGCTGTTGTATTTTAGGTGTGTGCGTGCAGGGAAGCAAATACAATAAACCAAGATGCAACAATTAACCAATCACAGCACAGTCACAGAGCAAGGCCAAAAAATAAAGGAAAAGAAAGCAACCAGACGACACAAGAATTTTATAGTGGTTCCCCAAATTTGGGTAGTCCACTCTTCTACCACCCTGGTAGGAATCCACTGCAGTAAGGGGTTGATCAGGTGTCCTGGCACCAATGGGGTTTTGATCAGGTTCCCAAAAACAAAATCCTCAAGTCTTTTGGTGGGAGACTTGCAACCAGAATAATTTTGAAGGGAATTAAAACCCTATACAGAGGTGTAGTGAGAGGGTGATGAGGTCTTCTCTTTCTCAAGTCAAATGAGAAGACTTGTGGATTGATGTTTAGCAGCTTTGCTCCCCCTGAGATGTGGAATGAATCAGGAAGAATGCTGGAGCACTGCTTCAGGGTGATGGGTCTTCAAAGACCTAGATTTCTTGGTCCAGAGAAAGTCTTCAGGAACTTCTTGTAACTGATATGAATGTATTGTTTTTGAAGTTATCCTGAGTAAAAGCAGATGAAGAAGACTCTTGATGTTGATGTAGTGTTCTTCTTCTTCTTCTTCTAGATCAGTTTCTCTCTGGGCCAAGAATGAAATCCTTTTTCTTGTGTTGTCTGAATCACTGTCTATCTTTTTTGTTGTTGTTGTGTATCTCTGTATTGCTTCTTGTTTCTGTATATGCCTATATCTCATAAGAGACATTCAAATTTTGAATATCGAGCAGTAATGGCAGACGGCCTGGAAAGGAAGCAGCAATTAATTATTTCCCTAACTGTTTCCATGGGAAAATGGCATGAAATAATCCAGATTAACTGCGCATTCTAACGGTAGTATTCCGTGAAGAACTGCCATTAAATGTTCAGGAATCAGTGCCATGGAATGAGACAGGAACGGAAGAAGACCTAGTCTGGAATCGTCGACCGAAGAACAGAATTCGTCGAACTGAGTTTTGAATTCGTCGAGCTGAGCCTGAGTTCGTCGAGCTGAGCTGAGTTCGTCGAGCTGAGCTGAGTTTGTCGAGTTGACAGTCTTCATTCGTTGAACAGACAATCTTCAATATCAGACAAACATTATTCGTCGAGCAGAGAACTAAACTCATCGAGCTGAGAACCAAAATCGTCGACCTGAGAAAAGTTCTGGACTTGGACAAAATACTCTGCATCTGCTGAAATGATGTGTCGACATAAAAATAGTGTCGGCAGATTGATCTTGGTGTCGACACAAATCCTCTGGTGTCGACATAAGCTGGTGTCGACTGAAATCCTGGTGTCGACACAAATCGTCTGGTGTCGACTGAAATCCTGAGTGTCGACACAGATTCTCTGAGTACAAAAATCGTCGAGTAGAGATTAGCATTCGTCGACCTGAGAAGCTGTGAACTTGACGTCCAAGTTCATCGAGCTCAGAATATAATTCGTCGACCGAAGCATGAAGTTGGACTTAGAGAAATTCTGAAGTAGTCCTGAGAATGCTTGAAGTAGAATCCGGTGTTCGTCGAGCAAAGAACAAAGTTCGTCGAGCTCAGCACTGCGAATTGTCTCACGATCGTCGAGCGTAGAACTCCCTTCGTCGAGCTGAGTTCGACGAACGTCAAACTCATTTCACTTAGTCTGAAAAACTGATAGATCTGGAGTTCCTGATGGTCTTGAGAAAGGCTGGTCCATCTGAAGTTGAGATAGAGGACTGTCCTAGACTCTAAGACAAAAACTTGACCCAGACTATACATGATGGGTCACATCCTAAATTAGTGAACCTAGCCCAAATCAACTAGGGATCCAACAGTCCTTGCTATTATAAGGTCGGGAATAGGGGTGAAACCCTCATTCCTCTTTGGGTATTCTCATTCTAAAGGTTTAGAGAGCGGGGAGAGCAAGGAATAAGGAGAAGGAGAAATCCGGCCTCCGGTGGAGCTTCGGAGCCCCAAATCGCGAGCCGAGTCCAGATCCGTGGAGGCAAGGCCGTTGCAGTTCTTTCCATCCGGCTAGTTTTCCATGGCGCCAAAACGAACCTCTAGGGTAATGATTCTCTTCTTGGACATGTGAAGTCCTCTTCTTTTCTGCATAGGAAACCCGCTCTCGTGAGTATGCAGTGAGTGTGAGGTATTCCTTCAGGTGGAAATGAATAGTCCTCCTAGTTTTGCATGTATAGTCCGGAAACGAAGTACGGACATATGCATGTTGTGTGAAGCATACCGGGACAAGTTGGTCTGGATCGGTGATGTTTCATTATGCATGAATAGCTGGAGAAGACTCTGTGCCGATGGTTGTTTTTGGGTTTTCTACGTGGTAGATTGCAACAGGGAGCCTTGGGGACTAACCCCAAGGTGTACTCGGAAAACTAGGCAGATGCGTGGTTCTGTCATCTTGGTGGCCTGGGAGCCAACTTGTACATAACTGAGTTATGTAATATTGTGTGATCGATACCCGGGCTTCTAGGAGGCTTGACCGTGCCAATGACTTAAATTGATGTGGCGATATGAGCAACGGGTTGAGTGGAACCGTTCCCACTCTATGTGGTTCAGTCTAAGGGGCCTACTGATGGCATAGAGGGCGGGTCTTAGGCTTCGACCGAAAATACTCAAATGCTCACGATGTTGCTATCCTAGGGATGGTGGTGGACCAGGTTCACCGAGAATATTCCTTGAGTGCACGGGGTGTGTGGCTGTGCGTGCCTACGCCTGTGGTGAAGTGTGCTAAAATTGTACTTTCACTATCTTGTCTTGTTATACTGATATAATACAGGGAAGGCGCACCGCCTCCCCGATTTAGGGGTGGGGTTGTTATAATTTGGTCAGCCGTAGATGACCATTGCTTTTGTTTGCCACCGCTGCGGTGGAATGTTGATTGCAGGTGCTGCGGAGCCTAGTGGCAAGTAGCGGGCTGAAGCCCTGGTTACTGTGCAGGCCCCCGAAGGCCAAAAGCCAATGTCTACTTTCATGCTCTTGCATGGCCGGCCTGCGTGCCGATGTTTGGAAGACATTTACTATTTAAAGTAAACTCTTATAAAGCCATAAGGCCAAGTACTTTGTGTATTTGTACGTTCATTCCTATTGTGGGTTTTTTTAGTGGACATTCATACTGTGGCTTAGGTTCTTATAACTATTTTAAAAAGCCTCCGCTAGAATGATCTGAGTTAGGACGCGTGTTCATTTAGCAGTAATTTGGTATTAATAAGTAACTCCACTAGCTGTCCATAGTATATGACGTGGGGCCCCGACCGGACCTTCTGTTATATCCCATGTGACAGATGGGGGTGTTATAATAGGCATGCTGTGTGAAGCTCATCCTGATGGGTTGGTCTGGATTGGTGATGTTTTTTTTGCGTACCGAAGAATACTCCGTGGATATGCGTGTGATGTACATGTGAAATTCGGGGTCTAGGGGTGTGAAGGATGTTGCATCAAAGTACTGGAAACATTTCCAGGAAAACAACAAGAAAAGATCATAGTCTGGAGAAATGTGGTTGTTGTTGGGCAACAGTGACTGTCACCGACGATAACTTCCAGTGAACTAAAGTGTTTTGCGGCCTATCACTAAGAGACCTGGGGGTCATTGTATGCAATGTTGTGAGCCTAAATTGCCCAGCAATGGTGGGTACTAGCCTGAAATGGAAATGAGTTGTATGGCTTATGATGAGTGTCGTGGAGGCCAATTACTGTGCCATCAAGTTATGTACCTCTGAATGACTGGGTCGTCAAGTTAAGTTCCTCAGAATGGGTAGTTGGTCGTCAAGTTAAGTACCTCTGAATGACATAGTCGTCAAGTTAAGTACCTCTGAATGACAAAGTTACTGTTAAGTTATGGACCTCTGAACAGTGGTGTTATACGGGGGAGTCCGGTACACCGAAAATATGCCTTGATTGCACGGTGTACAACCTCGGGCTCATAAAGAGCCCTCAAGAAGCAAATAGGTCGAGATGGGCAGATGGGGCCAGGGGGGCCCACTCGCAAGAGGCGAGACGATGGACTCTCCAATGGGCAAAATACCCCCATCCAGAGGCGAGAGGGCCTCCAGAAGCGAGAGTACCTCCTGGGGCGAGAGAGTCTCCATCAGCAAGGAGGTCTCGCAGTGCAGGGCGAGAGGCGTCGGCGAGACGGGCGGTGGGTCCCTCTCGTCGGCAGGTGCCTTTCCTCTCGCCAGGGGGAGAAGAGGCCTTTTTTATATCTCCCTGTCGAACAGAGGTTTTTACTCTTCTACCCCGGGTATTTTTACCCTCTTACCCTTAGTGGACTGCATATAGCTCCTCAGAACAGCGAAGTTTGGCTGTTGGCAGACCTAGCCAAGGGTACCCGGTAATTTCAGATCGGTACAGTTTTGTTATTGGCAGTTCAGATTCTGAAATCTATAAATAAGCCCATAGGAGTTCTTCAGAAGGGACTTTTTTCAGACTCTAGGAAGAGGATTCATTGGCACAGTCTTCTGAGGAACTCCATGCCCAGCTTTTGGCTTTGGAGGGGAAGCTCTCTGTGACCTTCCGGGTAAGCGGTGGGACCTCCCTACTACGGCTTTGGGCCAGTTTTTCCTTAGTCCTTCACGACCAGTCGGAGGTCGGAGCTTAGGCCAAGTAGGTGCCGGCTACACCCCTATTTTGTGAACGCTTGTCGGAGTCAAATTTTGGCTTCAACAGTTCTGGTGCGGTGAGCGTGGAAGTAGCCGGTTCAGGAAAAGTTTGAGTTTGGTCCTATGGCAGGAGGTGAAGGAGAAGGATCTGGTTCTGGAGGTTCCCCCTCCCAGGTAGAAGAGGCGACAAGGAAAATGCTGGAGGACTTCAGGTGAGAGGTCATTCAAACCATAAGCTTGGCCTTCTCGGCAAGGAGCGAGTGGGCGACGCCTCAGGTCCCGATCGAGGTGGTCCCGCTTTTAGGCGAGAACGCCCCTGGCCAGCGCCCGGGGAAGGAGGTCCCCACGGAGGCTGGCGAGAGGGACGTGGCGGCGCGAGAGCTCTTCCCAGGCCAGCATCCCGGGAAGGAGATCCCTGCAGAAGACGGCGAGAAGGAGGCAGCTGTGCGAGAGCTCTTCCCTGGGCACGGTCTCGCAGATCGGGCCAGCCAGCCGAGGCCGCGAGACGTGCCCTCTCGGCAAGCAGTCGGCGAGAGCCCGTTTAGTGAACTCGTCATCTCGGCTCCGGTACCGGAGGGGTTCCGGGAGCCCGACATGTCCTACTACTCAGGGAAGGATGATCCTGTACAACATATACAATGGTTTGAAGAAGTGGTTTCGATAAGACAAATGACGGATGCGTTTAAGTGTCGACTGTTTGCCATCACCTTGAAGGAGAAGGCGCGAGATTGGTTCCACCAGTTACCAGCAAGATCGATTTATTGTTTCGAGGATCTACGGAGGGGTTTCTTATTGAGGTTTTCAACATCGAAGAAGCGTAAGAAGGAGGCGGAGTGCTTGTTCTCGGTAAGGCAGAGCCAGGATGAAACGTTGGGTCACTACGTAGATCGGTTTCAGGAAGAGATCCTCCAGGTCCAGGAGGTCCCTGGGTATACGCTGATGCTTGCATTCACCCTGGGACTGAGGCCAGGCTTCTTTAGTATGGAGCTGAAAAGGGTGCCCCCCCCCTCTCTTTTAAGGAGCTTATGGAGAGGGCGGCGAAGGAGACGGATTTTGAGAGGGCCAATCCGGTGTTTGCAAGGAGGTTAGCCAGGTTGGCGGAGGACGACGCAAAGGAACCAGGAGCAGGAAAGCAAAGGGAGCAGAGGGAGCAGAGGGAAGAGAGAAGGAGGGAGGAACCCCGAGTCCAGGGGCACCAAGGGCAGAATCATCGGGGGGGCCGAGAGCCGAACAACCGGATAGGTTGGAGGCCTCATGAGGGTCACCCCCAGGAGTTAGGAGGAGGCTTCCAGGGAAGAGATAATTTCCGAGAGCCAAGGAGGTTCGATCAACCAGCATGGAGACAGGGAGTGAGGGATCGTTTTCAGCATCAGCAGGAGGCAATGGGGATCGGTCGAGGAAGAGGAGCTCGAGGAGGAAGGAGAGGAAGAGGAGAAGGAAGAAGGGGTGGGGTGGCGTTGCCTTTCTGTGACTTCCATCAGGAGAGAGTTCACGCTACAGCCACGTGCCCAGAATTCTTGGAGATGAGAGAGGCCAGAGGTTTGAGGAGGCAGGATCCGCCGGTAAGGATCGAGGAAATGCAGCAAGGGGAGGCGGAAGACAGGTGCGAGGACCGGGTGGATGTAGGAACCCGGGGAGGAATCAGGGCCATCCATGGGGGGATTGGGATCGAGGCCACCCGAAAGGGGAGCCTCCAGACCATGTTCCGAAAGGGGGTAGCCTGGACCTCCCAAACCCCGCCCCCGCTAGAAAAGATTACCTTCTCTTCAGAGGACATGTCGGAGTATGAGGACCTGTTCTGCGATGCCTTGGTAATCCAGACGGCGGTAGAAAACTTTACGGTCTCCAAGATCGTGGTGGATAATGGGAGCTCCGTAAATGTGATCTTTAAGAGGGCCTTCGACGAGATGCAGGTGGAAGCCAAGAGGATTTTGGCCTCGGATGGACCGTTGTTCGGATTCTCCGGGGAGAGAAAAGAAGTAGAAGGGGGAGTAGGGCTGCACGTGAGGTTGGGGGGCGTGTCACGGAACTGTCGGTTCGTGATTGTGGACGCCCCGAGCAGCTACAGCGCCATCTTTGGGCGTCCCCTCATCAGCACCTTTCGCTGCGTCCCCTCCTCTTTCCATCAATGTCTCAAGTTTAATAACGGAGGGGTGCAGGTCAGGGTCAGGGGGGATCCAAAAGTGGCAAGGCAGTGCTACGTCACAGCGGTTAACACCATATCTTGGATGGCAGAGGCGGAAGAGTTGGAGAAGGAGATGGCGGCGCAAGAAGAAGCTATCAGGGAAGAAGAGGTGAGCCCAGAGGAAACGAGAGGAGGAACCAAAAAGGAAGGTGGGGGAGAGGAGACCGAGAAGTAGCAAAGAGGAGGTGTGCAGGAGGCTCAGAGGGGTGTTGAGGTCGAGCAGCAACAGGAGAGCCTGGAGGGGGCAATGGATATTGAGGAGGAGCAGAGGGGAGGAGATGTGCAGGAAGTCCGGAGGAGCGGGGAGTTGGAGCCACAGGAAAGAATGCAGGAGAAAGAGGGAGAAGAAGGGGCTGAGGAGGAAGCCCGAAGGGACATGGAAATTGAGCAGCAGCAGGACGAGGTGATGGAAGTTGAGGGAGCAGGAGGGGAGGAAGAGCTGGAGCAGGAAGAAGAAGCAGGGGACGGCTGGGAGCAGTCGCGGCTGGAGGTGGCCGAGGAAGTGGTGGAGGTGGAGGTCCGCACCAGCCAGGGGCAGGTACGAAGGGTGCGGATTAGCGGGGGCTTGAGCCCCGAGGACCAGGAGCGGATGCGGGCCTGCATTCAGAGCAACGTCGACGTCTTCGCTTGGAGCGCGGCGGACATGCCGGGCATTGATGCGGACGTGGCCTGCCACCGCCTAAATCTAGACCCTCAGACGTGCCCCATACATCAAAAGATGAGAGCCATCGCCACCAAGCTGGAGGAGCCCATTCGCGAGGAAGTCAAGAAGCTCCTAGAGGCGGGCTTCATCTCAGAGATCCAGTATCCGGGTTGGATCTCCAATGTTGTAATGGTGAAGAAGGGGGGAGGAAAATGGAGAATGTGTATTGACTTTTCGTTATTAAATAAATCATGCCCTAAGGATTGCTACCCCCTGCCTCGAATCGACGCGCTGGTTGATTCAGCCGTTGGTTTTTCTGTTATGAGTTTTCTGGATGCTTTTTCAGGTTACCATCAGATCCGGATGCACCCTCCTGACGTCAAAGACATCTCCTTCATCACAAGGGAAGGGTGTTTTAGTTATAACATGATGCCCTTTGGGTTACAAAATGCGGGAGCAACATACCAACGGATGATGGATCGAATTTTCCAGGGCCAGAGGGGCCGGAACCTAGAAGTCTACGTTGATGATCTCATGGTAAAGAGCAAGGGAGTGAACTCGCATCTCCAGGATCTGGAGGAGACGTTCGCCACCTTGAGAAAGTTCAAAATGAGGTTGAACCCCCTAAAATGTGTTTTCGGGGCCAGTCGTGGGAAATTCCTTGGGCACCTTCTGACCCCGGCAGGGGTAGAACCTAATCCTAATAAAGTAAAGGCCATTCTGGAGCTGGAATCATCGCGAAACGCTAAGGAGGTGCAGCGCTTGACAGGAAAGCTGGTCGGCCTTAGCAGATTCCTCTCTAGGTCAGGAGAGAAGTGCTCACCTTTCTTTAAAGTGTTACGAGGGAATCAGAGATTTGAATGGACAGCGGAGTACGAAGAAGCTTTCCAAAAGCTGAAGGAGCAACTCTCCCTGGCTCCTCTGCTTCAAAGCCCAAAAGAGGGGGAAGATCTGACCCTGTACCTAGGAGTGGGAGCAGAGGCGGTGAGCTCCGTCCTAGTCAGAGAAGAGGGAAAGAAACAACTGCCCATTTATTATGTTAGCAGGATTCTAAGAAAGGCGGAGCTTCGTTACCCTATCCTAGAAAAACTGGCATACGCCTTGGTCGTTTCAGCCAGGAAGCTTCGACCATATTTCCAAGCACATTCGATTAAGGTGGTGACGGACCATCCTCTCCGAAAGATTTTTGAAGGAGTAGAGCACTCGGGTAGACTGGCCAAGTGGTCTATCGAGTTGAGTGAATTCAACATTTCGTTCGTACCGAGGCTCTCCATTAAAGCACAGGTGGTGGCCGACTTCTTGGCAGACTACGTCGCGGGGGTCGGGCCGAGGAGCCGCGGCCACCAGAAGCATGGAATATAATGGTCGACGGGGCCTCGGGAAAGCACTCCCTTGGAGCAGGGGTGGTACTAACAAGTCCTCAGGGAGTGACCATAAAACAAGCGGTCGCCTTGCATTTCCCCACAACCAACAACCAAGCAGAGTACGAGGCAGTGATAGCCGGACTTCGCTTGGCTAAGGAGCTCGAGATTAAGGACGTTGAGGTTTTCACAGATTCATTGGTGGTAGCATCTCAGATACGTGGAGAGTTCGAGGCTCGGGAGCCCACCCTTGTAAAATATTTATCCAAGGTGAGGACGATCATAGGGGGGTTCCGGACATTCTCCATCCAGCACGTCCCCAGAGAAGAGAACACTGCTGCCGATCAATTGGCCAAATTCGGACCTTGGGAAGGGGGTGCCCTGACTGATCTATTCCATCCAGTGATCGAAGAGGGGGAGCTAATGGAGGTGGATCGGCGGCCCTCGTGGGTAGATCCTTTCGTTACCTTCTTTCTGACAGGAACCCTCCCTGAGGGGGTCAAGGAGGCAAGAAACTTTCGCCATAAGGCGGCTCATTATCTCATGCATGAAGGAGGGCTACACCGAAGGATGCTTTCGGGTCTCCTAGCTCGATGCGTAACGGAGGAGGAGACTAGACACATTCTGGAGGAGGTGCACTCCGGGGAATGTGGTAGTCATTCCGGAGGGAGGACGTTGGAAGCAAGGGTGGTCAGGCAGGGGTACTTCTGGCCCACCCTGAGGAAGGACGCAACAGAGTTTGCGAGGAAATGCCGAAAATGCCAGCTCTACGCCCCCCTCCAGCTCTTGCCGGCTCAAAGGCTCCGAAGCATCACAGCACCATGGCCTTTCGCCATTGGGGAATGGATCTAGTGGGCCTTTTCCTCCAGCTAGTGGACAAAGAAGATTCCTCCTGGTTATGATAGATTACTTCTCCAAGTGGCTGGAGGTTAAGGCGCTAGCAAAGGTGACCTCCCAAGTCATCAGGAACTTCGTCTGGGGGGAGATCATCTGCAGGCACGGGCTGCCTCAAGCCATCGTCACGGATAACGGCCCCCAGTTTGCTAGCGAAGAGTTCATCAGCTTCTGCACTCAGCTGGTCATCGACCTCAGGTTTGCCTCCGTCCACCACCCCAGGAGCAACGGTCAGGTGGAGGCGGCAAACAAGATTATCGTTAACTTGCTAAAGAAGAAGGTGGAGAATCTGAGAGGGAATTGGGTGGAGCAACTCCCCTCGGTCCTGTGGGCTCTGAGAACAACCCCGAACACGGCCACTGGTGAGACCCCCTTCAAGCTTTCCCATGGTTGTGAGGCGGTACTACCAGTGGAGTTCGAGGTCCGATCCCCACGAGTCGCGGCTGCAGGTGATGGGGACGAGGCATGGAGGATGGGAAATGAAGAAGGACTGTGCCTCTCACTAGACCTTGCAGAGGAGCTGCGAGACGTAGCAGCCATCAGACAAGAAGAGATCAAGCATCGAATGGCAAAGCACTTCGACAAGCATATCAGGATAAAGCAATTCGTGGAAGGAGACCTAGTACTAAAGAAGGTTGATGCGGCATGGAGGTCCGCCCCGGTGGGAAAGCTCAATCCAAATTGGGAGGGGCCTTATATTGTAGAGAGAGTGTTGAAAGCAGGGGGTTACTACCTCCAAGATGTGGAGGGTAGGACCTTAAACCATTCCTGGAGTGGGGATGACTTAAAACGCTTCTACCCATGAGAAGGGAGAGCAGAAGATATGTACTCAAAGCATAATTAATATAATGTACTTCTCAAATTATTTCTCGTTCATTATTTCTCGTGAAGTCCTAATGATAGGAAGAGGTATCTTCATCGGCACCCCGAGCTCGGCTCGGCCCCACGTAGACCCGCTGCGCAGGCTCCCATCTAGCTGGCAGGTCTGAAGGCTCGCCTGTGGGGGATAGGTTTTGGTTTGAGATCTTCATCGGCACCCCTAGCTCAGCTCGGCCCCAGGTAGACCCGCTGCGCAGGCTCCCATCTAGCTGGCAGGTCCGAAGGCTCGCCTGTGGGGGATAGGTTTTGGTTTGAGATCTTCATCGGCACCCCGAGCTCGGCTCGGCCCCAGGTAGACCCGTTGCGCAGGCTCCCATCTAGCTGGCAGGTCCGAAGGCTCGCCTGTGGGGGATAGGTTTTGGTTTGAGATCTTCATCGGCACCCCGAGCTCGGCTCGGCCCCAGGTAGACCCGCTGCGCAGGCTCCCATCTAGCTGGCAGGTCCGAAGGCTCGCCTGTAGGGGATAGGTTTTGGTTTGAGATCTTTATCGGCACCCGAGCTCGGCTCGGCCCCAGGTAGACCCGCTGCGCAGGCTCCCATCTAGCGGGCAGGTCCGAAGGCTCGCCTGTGGGGGATACGTTTTGGTTTGAGATCTTCATCGGCACCCCGAGCTCGGCTCGGCCCCAGGTAGACCCGCTGCGCAAGCTCCCATCTAGCTGGCAGGTCGGAAGGCTCGCCTGTGGGGGATAGGTTTTGGTTTGAGATCTTCATCGGCACCCCGAGCTCGGCTCGGCTCCAGGTAGACCCGCTGCGCAGGCTCCCATCTAGCTGGCAGGTCCGAAGGCTCGCCTGTGGGGATAGGTTTTGGTTTGAGATCTTCATCGGCACCCCGAGCTCGGCTCGGCCCCAGGTAGACCCGCTGCGCAGGCTCCATCTAGCTGGCAGGTCCAATGGCTCGCCTGTGGGGGATAGGTTTTGGTTAGAGATCTTCATCGGCACCCCGAGCTTGGCTCGGCCCCAGGTAGACCCGCTGCGCAGGCTCCCATCTAGCTGGCAGGTCCGAAGGCTCGCCTGTGGGGGATAGGTTTTGGTTTGAGATCTTCATCGGCACCCCGAGCTCGGCTCGGCCCCAGGTAGACCCGCTGCGCAGGCTCCCATCTAGCTGGCAGGTCCGAAGGCTCGCCTGTGGGGGATAGGTTTTGGTTTGAGATCTTCATCGGCACCCCGAGCTCGGCTCGGCCCCAGGTAGACCCGCTGCGCAGGCTCCCGTCTAGCTGGCAGGTCTGAAGGCTCGCCTATGGGGGATAGGTTTTGGTTTGAGATCTTCATCGGCACCCCGAGCTCGGCTCGGCCCCAGGTAGACCCGCTGCGCAGGCTCCCATCTAGCTGGCAGGTCTGAAGGCTTGCCTGTGGGGGATAGGGTTGGGTCAAGCAATCTCCATCAGCATCAAACTGACAGGACAGAGAATTCACTTCGGCGGAATAGGGTGAAAAGTCCCCTTAAGCGACATTACACCTTAGTATCTCAACTTAGTACTAAGGTACAAAAATAAACTAAGGAAAAAATGGTGTGGAGTAGGGCAGGTGGCAGCTCTCGCAGCGGATGGCTTTTGAGGATCGTCTCGCCGGTAGCGAAAGGGCACTCGCGAGGCAAGCTATGGCGTCGACTCGCGGCCGTTAAGCGCGTCAAAAAGCCGTCTCGCGTAGAACATAAAGGCAGATATAGAAAGGTTACGCGGCGAGACAAAGCGATAGCACCGTCCCGCAGGCAAAACACAAACCAGGGATTAACTTCACAAAATAGAAAACAAAAATAGAAGACAACAAAATTGAGCACTCGCTTGTCACTTGGCAGATGCCACAAAAATATGGTTTAAAGTTTTTACAACATCAAAAGGAGGAGGAGAGAGTGATTCTAAATCTTGGAGGCGGCGCATCAGTCCTCCTCGCCGGATGAAGAATCATCGCTCTCCTCGCTATAGAGCTCGGGGACCAAGTCGCGCGCGGTCACTATCTCAGATTCGTCCTTCACAACCCCCAGGTCTTTCATCATTTGCAGCACCAGCTCAGCCCCACGGACACCCGCGTCTCGGCACCGCTCCTCAACTTCCTCGTAAGAGTAGTGTGGCGGAGGTGTCCGGAAGGGCTCGCGGCAAGATGACGATGCAGCATCAGCCTGAAGGCGCGCGTTCTCAGCTGTCAATACCCGGACCTCCTCCTCCAAAGCTGCCACACGCGAACGCAGTTGTCCCGCTGTCTCGGCATCCTGCGGGATGACCTAGCAATTAGCCAAGAATTATGGGAAAGGAAAGACCCAAGGGAAAAGAAAGTTATGGCTTACCACACCGCCTTGGGCCTTCGCGAGGAGGGATTCAGCATCTGATAACCTTCTCGCTAGACCAGTAGATTTCTCCCGCTCCGCCTCCAGATTTTCCTCGCTGGCCTTCCACTTTGAATTGATGTAAATGAGGCGGCGAGAGGAGCGGTGCGAGAAATCCAATGCCCGCATTTGGTGATGGCAAGTTTTCAGCACAAGGTCCTTGGTGGACTCGCTTTCAGGCGAAGCGGCGTCAAGGCCGCCATAGAGGTCGTACCCTATGGCGAAGGCGTGGCTGGAAGGGACCTCTTGCTCCTTCCAAGAGGGAAGGAGGGTGGAGATGGACACGCGGTTGGCATCCCGCCCCCACAACAGAACCGGTTCGCCGACGGCATCATGAACCACGGGACCCAGATTGTAATTCATGTGAGAGGCGGTGGCGGGACGGCCAGAGGAGTCACCCTCGCGAGAGGAGGTGGCAGCCACCTGTTCAGGAGCAGCAGCTCGCGGATTGGAAGCAGTGGCGGGCAGATTGGAGGCAACAGCAGGTTGATCAGAGAGTACCGTCTCGCGGATAGGCGAGACGGCCTGGTGATTAGGCGAGGGAGGCGGTGGAGTTTCCCCTATAGAGATAGGGCTCCCTTGAGGAGCCTTCCTCCTTTCCTTGGAAATAACTACAGCCTTCTTCATCTTCTTTTTAGGAGGGCTAGAGTGAGAGTGGACCGTGTCATCTCCGGGACGCTTCGGCGGGATGACCGCCAGGGACTCTCTCGCAGCCTCTGCCGCTGCATTGGCGAGATCAAGACCCTTGGCGGGGTGAATATTGCTCTTGTAAGGAGGGGACGCTGGAACGATTCGCTCACCTAAAAGCGAGCAGGGGTTAGGAAGAAGCGAGACGACAAATAGCGAGGAGAGAGGGACGAAATAATAAGATAAGAATACCCGCGCCCGGGAGCACTGGGAGAAGCGAGTCGAGGCCTCGCCGCAAGAAGTTGACCTCGAAATTCTTGCCAACTAGGTACTCGCACAGCAGCTTCTCTGGCCCACTGACTTGGGGGGTGGCGTAGAAGCTCTCTGGCGGAGAGACCAGCGTGAGAGGGATGCCGCCGAAGTCAGCCCGGTCTCCCCGGATGAAGACGAATCGGGTGAGCTAGTGATGGTTCTTGTTGGGCGTCTCGCATACCTTGAGTCCCTGCCCAGTAAAATACGAGACGCCATCGGCATTGGCGTGGTAGATGAAAAGCTTGCGGAAGGCCATCAAGCTAAACTCAATGCGCTCCCGGCGCATGTAGCAGGCGAACGCAATCAACACCGAGATGGCGTTAGGGTTGAACTGTGCCGGGACGACACCAAAGTATTTGAAGGTCTGCTTCACCTCAGGCCAAAGGGGCAGTCACAACCCCGCCTCGAAATGCGAGACGGGGAAGGCGAGTTCCCCCGGGTAATATGTGTTGATGCACTTGCCGACCTTGGGGGGACGCGACTCAACCCCTTCCCCAAGATACTCGCGGGCAAACTTATCATGGTCTTCTCGAGGGAGTCGGCCGAGGGGGAAGTCATGGTCAGTAAACCTCTTCCCGCAGAGGCTGCGCCCCTCACCCTCCTCCACCTTCTTCTTACCCATCTCCTTTGGCGAAATGGTCTTCGGCGAGATGAAGGAAGAAATAGGCAAGAGATCTAAGAGAGGAAGGCGAGAAGGGTCCGGCGAGACGGAAAGGTCAGAAGACGAAGAACTCGGGTATCGGCAGAAGCGGAAAGTGCGGCATCTAATCCCGAACTAGGCATATTTATAACTGATACATAGCCAATGATTAAATGGGCGGGAAAATATGGGGGGATGGGAAGAGTCGATGTCTTTTCTCTCTCCTAAACCTCGATCGGCGCGACCCATCATAATCAGGAAAAAATATATAAATATTTAGCATAAATTAAAAGGAGGATTAAAAAAGGGAATGAAAAATTAAGCCATAAAAATATATGTCCAGAAATCGTCCCGCAGGGGACCTAGCTCTCTGCATACTTTGGCGAGACTACCATTATTACAACCTTTGCGAGAAGAAGAAAAAGAAGGATAGCGAGACGGACATTCTTCAGTACGGGCGCCATTCCCAGCGGCCACCGCGAGCTCCCCCGCAAGGAGGTCTACTCCGCGAGTGGAAGGAGCGGATGGTTTCAAGACCACGTTGCGTGAGACGGAGCTGCATATCGGTCTCATTGATGATGGCCTCTGGGTCGGTGCCGTCGACATCTAGCTCGGCATTAGCTCCAGAAGATAGACGAGCGCACTCGCCCTCCAGCGACTCGATGCGCTTCTCCGCGGCCTGTTTGTCTAGAGTCAAGGAGTGGATAAGGCGCGCGTGCTTCCGGAAGAGCTCAGCCGTCTTCCGCTTCATCTCCACTGGATTTGAAGGGTCACCCAGATAGTCTTCAATCCCGTCTGCAGGAGGAGGCGAGATGGAGAGTCGCTTTGGCTGCTCCTCAATAGGAGAGTTGGCCCGAGAATCTACGCAAGGGGTGCAGAGGCAAGGTGGAAGAGGCACTCGCAGAAGGGAGTGAGAGTAGCGAAGGGGATTCAAAAGGGCAAGGGAAGGTCCCTTACCAGGATGGCGAGAGGTATCGGTGGCCGGGGAGGGGTCGTCCCTCCTCTCGCTGGGAGTAGTTGGGGGAGTAGATGAGGGGTGCGAATCGAACTCCTCGCAACGGGCAGCAGAACCATCTCGCGGACTCTTCGGGGGCTGTGGAACCACAAGAGCCCCCTGAAAAAGCATTAGTCAACAAGAGAAAGCACCCGGTCGCGGAGATAACAGTGGTAATAGCGAGTACCCACCTCTTTTTCCATGGAGGACGCATGGGGAGTGGGGATGGTTTCCAAAGCGACGCGAGATAAATCTCCTGCGGCAAGTGATGGGCCCCCGGCTTTCGTCTTTTTCAGGCGAGACGACGGGGCGAGAGGGCGAACCAGAGAAGAGGTAAAAGCAGCCACGTTGGCCTTATGTTTCTCTCGCACCAGTGCGAGACGTTCGCGAAAACTTTGACTGTGCGTCATTCCGAAAAACTCAAGAATAGGGAAGAAGAAGAATATGCAGAGCGGGGCGCCAGGTGTGCGGGGCAGGAGTCATATATTTATAGGCCCCGGTGGAGGCCTCAGAAGATTCCTCATAAATACGTTTTTTAATGCGCCTCAAATAACGAGCCTCGGTTGAACATTCTTTTTGAGCTTAGAGTAATCTCAAAAAGAGCGGGGATTGTGTACAACCTCGGGCTCGTAAAGAGCCCTCAAGAAGCAAATAGGTCGAGATGGGCAGATGGGGCCAGGGGGGCCCACTTGCAAGAGGCGAGACGATGGACTCTCCAATGGGAAAAATACCCCCATCCAGAGGCGAGAGGGCCTCCAGAAGCAAGAGGACCTCCTGGGGCGAGAGAGTCTCCATCAGCAAGGAGGTCTCGCAGTGCAGGGCGAGAGGCGCCGGCGAGACGGGCGGTGGGTCCCTCTCGCCGGCAGGTGCCTTTCCTCTCGCCAGGGGGAGAAGAGGCCTTTTTTATATCTCCCTGTCGAACAGAGATTTTTACTCTTCTACCCTGGGTATTTTTACCCTCTTACCCTTAGTGGACTGCATATAGCTCCTCAGAACAGCGGAGTTTGGCTGTTGGCAGACCTAGCCAAGGGTACCCCGGTAATTTCAGATCGGTACAGTTTTGTTATTGGCAGTTCAGATTCTGAAATCTATAAATAAGCCCATAGGGGTTCTTCAGAAGGGACTTTTTTCAGACTCCAGGAAGAGGATTCATTGGCACAGTCTTCTGAGGAACTTTAAGCCCAGCTTTTGGCTTTAGAGGGGAAGCTCTCTGTGACCTTCCGGGTAAGAGGTGGGACCTCCCTACTGCGGCTTTGGGCCAGTTTTTCCTTAGTCCTTCACGACCAGTCGGAGGTCGGAGCTTAGGCCATGTAGGTGCCGGTTACACCCCTATTTTGTGAACGCTTGTCGGAGTCAAATTTTGGCTTCAACACACGGGGCGTGTGGTAGTTGTTCCAACGTCTGTGGTGAGTGGTGTTTAAATGCACTCTGTTGTTGCCACTATATACATATATGTTATGCCTTGTTTTCAGGGATGGAGAAATGCTGCCCCGAGGTAGGGGTGGGATCGCTATAAATGGGTCAGCAAAATGCTGAATGTTGGTTTCTTTACCACGTTTTTGTGGGCCCTTTTGTGCAGGTGCTGGAGAGCCAAGTGGAAAGTAGCGGGTTGAATCCCATGTGCTGCAGTTGGCTGGCCCTCGAAGACCAAAAAGGAAATAGTTACTGTTTCATGTGTGGTCGGGCTGCATGCTGATGTATGAAACCACTTGTTGTATATGAAACAGTTGTAATAAGGCTACGGCCGAAACATGTGTTAGATGTATATATATATATATATATCATTCCTGTTGTGTAGTGGACATTCTTGTACGGTATAAGTTCATAAACTAAAATGTTTCGGCTAGAATGCTCTATGGTAGGACGCGTTTCTACTTGAACTTGGATTTGGAAACAACTTGTAATCTCTTTACCTGTCTGTGGTATATGGCGTCGCGCCCCGGCCTGACCTTCTGTCATATGCTATACGACAGATGGGGGCGTTACAAAATTGGTATTAGAGCACGTGTTTGTGCGCTATCGTTATAATATAAATGAAACCATGAATGTCCACTTAAGAATGAAATTACATATGTTTGCGGAATAGGAATGTTCCTATGATTGCTCTTGATAATATTCGTAGTTGCTTAATTGCATGTTTCACGTTGTAGGCAACTAGAAGTGGTGCGGGGCAGCAAGAACCCCAGCGCTCGATGGAGAGTAGTGCACCAAATGAGGTGCCAACACCTCCTCCTTTGGGGGAAACTATACGTTTGGTTGCTGAAGCCGTGTTCGCCATGATGAATGTGCAACCTGAAGGTCAAGGACAACCTCCTATTCCTACGATGGTCCAGGAACCGATTGGCGTAGTGGAGCGCGTAGCAGTGAGACAAGTGGTCTTTGAGTTAGTGGCCGCAAGGCGAACAACTGAGAAGCAATTGAAACACGTGATGAGTTTCAATCCCCCTGTGTTTATGGGTACTGGAACCCCTACGCAAGCCGAAGATTGGCTCTCAAGAATAAAGACGGACCTAACGGCAACGGAAATGGAAGAGTGGCAAAAAGTCATTGTGACTACCTTCTTGTTAGATGGTGAGGCAATACTTTGGTGTGACGAGCAGGAGCTGCACTAGTTTGCTGGTTGGCCGTTGAGCGAGATCTCAATGGAGGAGTTCTCAAGGTGTTTTCTGGCAAGATATGTTCCATCGGCACAGCGGATTGCGATGGAGAACCATTTTCAAAGGCTAACTCAAGGCGAGAGGTCGGTGGATGACTACTTGCATGAATTTACGAGATTGGAGAGATATGTAGGCTTTATGATTACAGATGAGGAATGAAAAACAAATCAGTTCTATGAAGGGCTGAGAGATGACCTGCGGTTGCTTCTCTCAGGACCGATGACGCAGGGTTTCCTTACCTTCGTCAATACGACCCATTCCCTTGAGCTGGACATAAAGCGTGTGCAGCTTAAGAATGATTTGGTAGGGAAGAAGACAGAGTTCAAGGTACCTTGTGCGTTACTTGTGTGTGTGATTGGTTTGCATTAGGATTTGTCTTGATATTGAAATATCCGGCGAGAGCGTTGTTTGATACGGGAGTGTTGAAGTTGGTGACCGGGCGGTCTGTCTTGGCGGGTTGAAGACCGCGCGGTTTGGCGGTTTGACTCGCCGGCTTGTAAACCGGGCGGTCTAGCGATCTTCACAGGAGACCTCTCTGCTTCTCTTGTTGTAGCCGTGCGGTTAGTCCTTCTGTCTAACCGCGCGGCTTGTGCGGTTTACTTGTACAGTCCGCTTAGCTTGTAAATTTTTAGTCCCACATCTCTTATTTGTATTCTCTCTCTCTCCTCCATTCTATATAAGGGAGGGCATACCTTTGTAATAGTTATCTTTTTTGGATAATAAAGTTTCAATTATTCAAAAGCTTATCCGCTTGTTCTCTACTTTTCGCTTCTTTTCGCTACTTTCTAACATGGTATCAGAGGACACGGTCATTTCCTCCTGATTCTGTGCGCTCTCTGTTGTTCGCGGCTTGTTTTCCGCGTTCTGCGACTTGATTCACGGCTTGCCTTCTCTTCTGTCCGCGCGGCTTGTTTCTATCCGCGCGGCTTGTTTCTGTCCGCTGCCCTGTTCGCGCGGCTTGCTTCTTCTTGGTTCTCTTCTCCTACTGCTATTCGTCGCAGCGACCTGTTTCCTTGTCGCCGAGCTCCTTGTTCTTTCTTGCCTCTCTGACTTCCTAGTCGTTGCGGCCTTGTCTCTACCCGCTGCGGACTTCTTCTCCCTGTCCGCTTCTGCTTTCCCCTTTTTCCGCTTGTCTCTATACTCGCGGTTTACTGCTGTGATCTGCCTGACCGTGCGGGTTGTTCCTATCTCACCTGCATCTTGGTCGCGGTCACCTGCTCTTCTCCTCTCTTCTGTTCACTCGGCCTTTTCAGTCCGCGCGACCTCTTCCCCGCTGTGCCTTGTTCTGCTTCCTAGCTGCTCGTGTTCGCGCGGCTTCTTCCCTTTAACCCGCTACGGTTTCACGCGGGTTGCTCTCCTTTCCTCTCCCCGCGCCTTTCTCTCTGTTCGCGCGGTTTCTCCCTTGTTTGAGCGGCCTCTCTGCCTTTCTTCCTTTAGCCGCTCCTGCTTGTTAGTCGCCGCGACCTCCTGATTCAGTCGCGCGGCTTGTGCTCTGCACCTTGGTCGTGGCCCTTCTTGCCGCTGGTGTGCTGACACCGAGACCGCTGCAGTTTCTTCTTCCTCCCTTCATGGCTTTCATATCCTCCTCCAAGCCGTTCGCCTCGGTTGTCACGTCTTCTGGTCGTGCACACGTTGCTACTCAGGGCAAATGGCTGATCGACACTGGTGCTACGAATCATATGACCGGCCATCTCCCGTGTTTCTCTCTCCTAGAAAAACATGCTCGCTTGCCCCCGGTTATTCTCGCTGACGGCTCTTCATCACCAGTCCATGGAACAGGGATAGTTCATGTCACTCCGTCTCTTCACTTGGCGGATACTCTATATGTGCCCCAGTTCCCGTGCAACTTATTATCTGTTACCTCTCTTTGCAAGCAATTACAGTGTTCCGTCACATTTACTTCTACTTCTTGCTCTTTTCAGGATCCGGACTCCCAACGGACGATTGCTACTGGGACTGAGTGTGGCGGCTTATACTTCCTGGACAACATTTCTGCTTTTTCCACCTTCTCCTCCACCTCCACAGATCTTCTCCAATGGCATCTCCGCCTTGGTCATGCTCCTCCCCATCTTCTTCGTCAACTTCTGCCCCACCTTCCTCCTCAAAGTCCTCCGCTCAACTGTGAGGCATGTCAGCTTGGCAAGCATCACCGCTCCTCCTTCCCTCCAAAGCACGTTCGTAGCTCTACCCGTCCGTTTGATCTTATCCACTCCGATATCTGGGGTCCTTATCCTACACTTACCATTGGTCGGGGTAGTTCCTATTTTGTCACGTTCATTGATGATTTCTCGCGCTGTACGTGGGTGTATCTATTAAAAGATCGCTCCGAATTATTCTCTGTCTGGACATCCTTCTATCTCATGATCAAAACTCAGTTTGGTGTTTCTATCCAAGTTTTTCGCTCTGATAATGCCCAAGAATATCTCAGTCGTGACTTCTCTACATTCTGCATGCAAAATGGGATTCTTCATCAAACTAGTTGTGTCTATACTTCACAACAAAATGGTGTGGCCGAACGCAAAAACCGTCACCTCCTCGATGTCGCTCGCACCTTGATGACCCAGATGCATGTTCCTCGCTCCTATTGGGGCTATGCTGTTCTCCTTGCCTGCTACCTCATCAATCGCATTCACTCCACGGTTCTCCACGGCCAAACCCCGTTCTCCATTTTGTATCCGGGCAAGGAGCCGTTTCCTCTTCCTCTCCAAATCTTTGGATGCACTGCCTTTGTGCATACCCCTTCTGCCACCCGTGATAAGCTCTCCCCTCGCTCCACCAAATGTGTCTTTCTGGGGTACTCCACCACTCAGAAAGGCTACTGTTACTTTGATCCCGTCCTTCGTAAGCAGTTCGTCTCTGCTGACGTCACCTTCTTCGAGAATACCTCCTACTTCTCGGATGACTCCTCTCCTCTTCTCCCCGCTTCTGATTCTCCTGTCATTCCCTTCGTTCCCTCACCTCCTACTATACCGTCTCCACCCCCTCCTCTTCCTCCACCTCTCTCTCTCCCTTCTCCACCACCCTCTCCCTCATCTCTGCTGCCGTCGCTCTCTTCTCCCGGGCCAGCTTTCTCTACCACGGATGCTCCGGATGCCGCGGGCCCGGCTGACCTGGATCTTCCTATAGCTCTTCGCAAAGGGGTGCGGACGTGTACCCTACACCCCCTTGCTGCTGTTGTTTCCTATGATCGTCTTACCCCTTCTCGCAGGGCATTTGCACTGGCTATCTCTGCCACTGCCACACCCCGCTCCTATCAGGAGGCCCTTGCTATTCCTCACTGGAAGATGGCCATGGATGAGGAAATGGCGACCCTCACTGAGTGGGGTACCTAAACTCTCGTTCCTCCTCCCTTCGGTACTGATGTTGTTGGCTGTCGCTGGGTCTTTGTGGTCAAATTTAGCCCAGACGGCACTGTGGATCGGTATAAGGCTCGCCTTGTTGCTAAGGGCTTTACTCAGACCTATGGGGTTGATTACTTTGACACCTTCTCCCCTGTGGCTCATCTCAGCACTATCCGGGTTCTTCTCTCTGTGGCCGTCAATCGGGATTGGCCGATTTCTCAGCTGGACGTCAAGAATGCCTTCCTTTATGGTGATCTTCATGAGGCCGTTTACATGGAGCAACCTCCTGGGTATGTTGCTCAGGGGGAGACACGAGTATGCCGGCTGCAGAAGGCAATTTATGGCCTCAAGCAGAGTCCTCGAGCTTGGTTTGACAAGTTTAGCGGCATTGTGGCGGCTGTTGGTTTTGTGCGAAGCTCTACTGATCACTCTCTCTTTATTCGCAAAACTCCTTCTGGGCTGGTTGTTCTTGCTGTGTACGTCGATGATATTCTTCTCACTGGCGATGATCAGGAAGGGGTAGCCCTGACAAAGCGACATCTTCGCCAACATCTGATCACTAAAGATATGGGCTCTCCAAAGTACTTTTTGGGGATCGAACTCTCTCGGAAGCCCGACTCCTTAGTTCTCTCTCAGCGTAAGTATGCCCTTGATCTTTTAAAAGAGGCAGGATTAACTGGAGCAAAACCTGCCCGATGTCCCATGGCTACTGGGGAGGACAAAACCTGGACAGATGATTCGCCTCCTCTTTCAGATAGTTCACGGTACAGGCGTCTGGTTGGTAAGCTCATATATCTCACAGTGACCAGACCCGACATTTCCTATGTTGTGGGCAAGGTGAGTCAATTCATGCAAGCGCCTAGGGAGTGTCATCTACAGTCCGCCTTACGGATCTTGGAGTATGTCAAAGCAGCACCTGGGAAAGGATTACTTTTTCAGAAGAATGGTCATCTGAGGATTGAAGCCTACTCAGATGCAAGTTATGCTGATGACAAAGGGGATCGCAAGTCAACCTCAGCTTTTTGCACCTTTGTTGGGGGCAATCTGGTGAGCTGGAAGAGCAAGAAGCAGTCTGTTGTCTCCAGGTCCAGTGTAGAAGCTGAGTATTGCAGTATGGCGTCAACCACTTGTGAGTTGAAATGGTTGCGGGCTCTCATGCTAGATTTAGGAGAGGTGTACAACCATCCTCTACCTATGTTCTGTGATAACAAGGCCGCCATATACATCTCCAAAAATCCGGTATTCCATGAAAGAACAAATCAAATTGAGGTTGACTGCCATTTCATTCGTGAAGAGATTTTAAAAGAACAAATTTGCACTCTGTTTGTCACGTCTGATAAAGAGCTGGCTGACATCTTCACCAAGGCAGTTTCCGTCTCGTTTCTGCATGTTTGCGACAAGCTGGGCATGATTGATATATATGCTCCAGCTTGAGGGGAAGTGTTGAAGTTGGTGACCGGGCGGTCTGTCTTGGCGGGTTGAAGACCGCGCGGTCTGGCGGTTTGACTCGCCGGCTTGTAAACCGGGCGGTCTAGCGATCTTCACAGGCGACCTCTCTGCTTCTCTTGTTGTAGCCGTGTGGTTAGTCCTTCTGTCTAACCGCGCGGCTTGTGCGGTTTACTTGTACAGTCCGCTTAGCTTGTAAATTTTTAGTCCCACATCTCTTATTTGTATTCTCTCTCTCTCCTCCATTCTATATAAGGAAGGGCATACCTTTGTAATAGTTATCTTTTTTGGATAATAAAGTTTCAATTATTCAAAAGCTTATCCGCTTGTTCTCTACTTTTCGCTTCTTTTCACTACTTTCTAACAGGGAGTTTATCATTCTTTTCTGTCGGAGGACTTCGTAGGGCGTATCAGAGTGCCTTCGTTTAAGCTGACAGATCAAGTGAATATGTTGCTTCCTAACAGATGCTTGATGTGCGTGGATTGAGCCTGCTGTGTTGAGGTGCGGATCGGAACTCGGGATTTTGGATTGGAAGCATCTGTGCTCCCGATATCAGAGATTGATGTCACCTTTGGTATGGACTGGATCTCGGGGAAGCTTGCCTATATATATTGCAACTCTAAGGAAGTCACACTAGGGCAGAACACCGAACGAGAGACCAAATTCGCTGGTATGCAAGCATCGAGCAAGACATTGTTGTCTACTATCCAAGCGGTCAAGGCAGTTCGGAAGGGTGCGGATTTATTCTTCATGTTGTTGGAGGCTGTTGAGCTAAAGCCTGGTGTGAGTGATGTTCCTATTATATCGGAGTACGCCGACGTGTTTCCTAAGGATCTTCCAGGGTTACCGCCCCTGCGGGAGATTGACTTCACTATTGAGTTGGTGTCAGGTGTGAAACCTGTGTCCTGCTCACCATATCGTGTTGCGTCAAAGGAGATGGTGGAACTAAAGGTTAAATTGCAAGAGTTGCTAGAGCAAGGCTTTATACGCCCAAGTATGTCACCTTAGAGCGCTCCGGTCTTATTTGTGAAAAAGAAGGACGAAAGCTTGCGACTATTCATTAACTATCGAGAGTTGAACAAGCTGACGAAAAAGGATAAGTATCTGATTCTACTGATTGTTGACTTGTTCGATCAGCTAGTGGGATCAACTGTTTACTCGAAGCTAGACTTGAATTCTAGCTACTATCAGTTGAATATTTGGGAATGTGATATTCCCAAGACAGCGTTTGGGACACGCTACGGTCATTACGAGTTCACTGTAATGTCGTTTGGGTTAATAATGTGCCATCAATATTCATGGACCTAATCCACCGAACGTTTCGAGAGTACTTGGATTTGTTTGTAATTATCTTCATTGATGACATTCTAGTGTACTCTCGGTCTAAAGAAGATCATGCGAACAATTTACGGATGGTGTTACACACCCTGAGGAGAACCAAGCTGTAAGACCGCATTTTTTTCTTTTAAACCATCGGGGTCTTATGCCCAAACTGCCGCTTTGCGGTGACACCAACACACACGGGAAGGTCGTTACTACAAAACGTCGATCCTGTCGGCCATACCAATCGCAAAAAAGTAGAAAGTAGAAAAAGTATAAAGAGTACAATCAAACTAGTCCACCAAAATCACATATATGTAAATAAATCTCCATGAAGGGAGAGTCCACAGAAAAGAGTAAGCAAAATACTAAAAAGGGCTCCTACCTGATATAACAAGATCCTCACTACAAGTCACTCAGTATGGAAGCAAATCTATAATAACTACTAATGATCGGGACTCACAGTCCCTGCTAGCTGGACTCTAGTGCTAGACTGCCCTATCTTCATGCGCACCGACCTCAGGAGCTGCGTCTCCTAGTGTGGCTCCACGATCCCCTAAAATGATTTGGTCAATGACTGTTAGTCTAAAAAGACTAAGTCCTATCATCCCCCACCTCTCCCCCTAATGGCTCCTAGGCACCGAGCGGGGAGAAGGAAAGGGAAGGTAAAGAAGTGGAGAGTAACAAAGAAGGCAGATGGGGTGGAGCTAATCTAGCAGTCCTATATAAACAGGAAGCAATAACGAAAGTATGTAGAGTAAGCAGTAAGTATATAAGATACGAAATATGAAATACGTAACCTTAACTTATATGGAAGCCCATACAATTTATAAGTTATGGGGTCTTCTACAAGGCTCCCATCGTATAAAGAGTCTCATACCAATTTATACGATGGGGTGTCAGTTATAAGCAAGTGGTAAATATCCAAAGGAAAATAACTGATGAGTTGTAAATATACTTATTTTTACGTACGTTAATTAAGTCGTTTTAATTTATTTTCATTATTTTTACTTAAGTTTGTTCAATAAAATGCTCCTATTTTTATAAATATTGTACTAACTTAGCTTTATTTTCTTTTCCTAAAATTTTCCAGAAACTACTCAAAATTAGCATGGTACACGCCCGTGTACTTCAGGTCACGCCCGTAACCTGGGCGTGTAACCTTCAAATCCAGTGAAATCAGCCGCATTCAAAGAATTACTGAACACGCCCTGGTACACGCCCGTGTCCAATGTGACACGGTCGTGACATAGCCCTGTGTCATGCCAGCTCGACGATTCCGCGCTCAAAGTTCGTTGACCCGACCCGACACGTCGTGTCAAGATGCGACACGGGCGTGTACTTCTCCACCTGGCCTGACAAGACGTCGTCGGCGACTTGATGATGCGACGCCTTCCCCCGGATCAACCTTCCTGACGCGCCCGTAACAAACAGAGTCACACCCGTGACCCGCCACGTGTACAGCCGTAATGTCAAACCAGCCATCAAATCTTAGCACTGACTCATGAACAGTGCTTACACGCCCCCCACACGCACGTGACCTGGGGCGTGTACCTTGAAACGTTTTCCTGTAAATTGAAATTTTCTATTTGAATTCCTATTCTCCTTTTTTGAACCATTTTGCCTTAGGGAGGCGCTGCCCTAATGCATTCCAAAGCTATGTAAGAGAAATTTCTCCCCCTCTCTTTAGATTTTGTTTTTAGCTTTCATTGCAATCCACCTTTTTACTTAATAAAATACATTTTTTTCTCTCCTTATCTGGTTTTGGAATGCATCTGAGCACCCTACTTAAGCAATCTTATTTTTGTTTAATCTTTATTTTTTTAGTTCTTTTAAAATGGGTGTGTGCGTGTATGAGTATAAATTTATGCTTTTAGGTTTTTGTTATTTCTTTTATTTAGATTCGTTTAGTGTTAGGATTTTTCCGCTCTTTTTATTTCTTTTTTATGAGTTTATAAAGGTATCTTAAAGTGGTTTTGATTTTTGTTTAACTTAGGTTTTTTTTGTTTTAAAACTTTTTGTACTTTTTCTACTTTATTTCCACTTTTTAAGCACTTTTATAAAATCATAAGAATGAAACAGTTATCGTTTTAATTTTTTGAACACCTTCATTTTTGCTTTTATTTCAAAAACTATTTTACTCATTTAATTTTTCTGTCTTCTTTTTATGCATTTCTACCACATTCTAGCGGTAGAAATATATTTATTTAAATTTTTCGATCACTTTGATTTACCCTGTTTTTGTAAAACTTTTTGCTCTTTTATTTTTTATTTTGTCTTTTTATACATTTCTGCCACATTCTAGCGGTAGAAATGTAGTTGTTTTAATTTTTAGAACACTTTGTTTTTTCGTTTTTTTTCCTATGTGTGCGTACGTGTATAAGATAATTTTTATATCTTTTTTTCATTCCTATAGAGTGTGTGTGTATGAGTTAGTGTTTATCTCTTTCTTTTATTCAAGTAGAGTGTATGTGTGCGTGTTGTTACATTTTTGTAGAATGTGTGAGTATTTCATTTCAAGTAGAGTGCATGAGTGCGTTTTCATTTCTGTCGAGTGAGTGTGTGCATTTTCATTTCAAGTAGAGTGCATGTGTGTGTTTTCATTTCTATCGAGTGTGTGCGTGTGTTTTACTTTATGTAGAGTGTGTGTGTTTTTCATTTTTGTCGAGTGTGTGCATGTGTTTTGATTTTGTAGAATACGTGCGTGTGTGCATTTATTTCCTCCTACTTGTTTGAGTAGGACTCGCTTTAATTTCCCACCTATTCGTTTGAGTAGGACCCGCAATTTACCGCTTTCATTTACTGCTTTCTTTACCGCTTTATTTTCTGCTTTCATTTTATCGCTTCCTTTCCGCAAACCATCCCCATTCTGATGAGTGGCTAACCGCTCTTAGCCCTCAGTATCAAAGAGCATTGGGACAGATAAAATTGCTTTAAATAATTAAAGGTCCTGTTTTCTAATTAATTAAATTACTTAAGATTTGTCATGGGTTTACGATGCGTAGAACCACATATCGATGTGTGGGCTCTATTTCAGTAGTCCATACGCTAGCTAGCCGAGAGGCCGTGCGTATGGACCGATCACCCCATGGTAAATGGAGTTTCATACTAACCCTCGAGATAGGAGGCACGAAATTCTATCGGATTGGGTTCCCCACCCAATAGCGGGGTTCTTAGCATAATGCCGGCATTAAGAGGAATCCTTCGTCATACGTGAGCCCGGTTGAATAGTATTAATGTTCAGGTGAGCGATGATCCCAGAGATAGGTGAGCTCATTTTAGTGGAACCTCCAAGGTCAAGTCTCCACCTTAATTAATTTGAAATTTATGATCTCTTTTTATTAAAAATTTATTTTAGTTCAAATTCTTTTAGATACAGTTGCGCTAAGTTATTCATCGGCTCCATCTTTAATGCTTTTATTTTCTGCTTATATATATATATATATATATATATATATAATATCACAACAAGATAATTTTCGGTAAAATAATAGTCCTTTTCAGGGAAGAGTAGAAATAATCAACCAGTCCCCGAAAACAATACGACCCCGATATTTCTCACCAGAATATCCTATACTACACGTGATAGGTGCACTTGCCTCCTTTCATTAAAATTCGATTTCACCTGTTTTATATCCAAATAATAAATCTGGGCGCCCCGTCTTCCTAAATAAAACCAAACACACTCTTTCTAAATAAACCGCCTAGGGCGTCGCGTGTCCTAAATAATTTTTGGAGTTTTAACCCCGCAATAAGTTTTTGGAGCCGTTGTTAGGGAAAGTTCGAGTTGTTATTTTGAACTCTGGAGAACTATTACTTTTACCAATATATATATATATATATATATATATATATATATATATATATATATATAAATGGCCAATCAAAAAATTACTACTACTAATAATAATACTACTAATAATAATACTAAAAATAAAAAAAACTACTTTTTAAAAAAACAACAAACAAAAAACTTAAAAAAATTATCAAATTATTATTATCTATAGAACATTTTTTTGAAATGACGTCGTTTTCTACTAACAAAAAAAACTAACTAAAAAACCCCAAAAAACTCTAAAAACTAAAAAAAACTTAAAATCTAAAAACCCAAAAACTAAAAAATCTATAAAACTTAAAAAACTATAAAGCTAGAAAAAATCTAAACACCAAAAAAATAAAAAAAAACCATAAAATCTAAAAAAATTTCATTATTTGTTTCTAAAAACACTAAAAAACAAAAACATATCTAAAAACTAAAAACTATAAAAAACTAAAAACTAAAAAACAACAAAAACCAAAAAATCTAGAAACTAAAAAACTTAAAAAACCTACAAAAATAAAAACCAACACAAAAAAACTAAAAAACCTATCTAAAAACAACTAAAAAAACTACTTAAAAAATATATAATAATTTATTATTTAAAATGTATATATCTATAGCCAAAAAACAAATCCCCTCCTAAAAACCACAAAAACAAAATTCTCGTATATATGTTTTGTTTTAACTTCTTTTATCTCTTTTCACAAACCCAAAAAATTTTTACCAAAAAAATCGTAAACACCTGAAATAAATAACATTTTTTATAATTAAATATTATATCTCTTTTTGTTTTCGCTTCGGCGCGCTTCATGCATTTGTGGGCGCTACGGAATCGCATCTCTGTAATGCTCATATAGCTAAGATGTTAGCTTACAAGTCACACACACACTTGCCCTCCTACCGCCCGCAAAGTTTTGGCTGAATTTATCTTTTTCATTTTTCTGTTATTTTTCTTTCATTTGTTATTAATAATGCAGGGTTTCAACTTGAGCCTCCCCGACCTCGTCTCAGGGAAGCTTCTACCCTGTTGGAACACCCTATTACTAATTTGGGTCAAGATCACTATGTCTCTAGGAATCTGTGTTTGACCTTCTGTATAGCTTAATAGGTCAATTAGAATTGAGTCTAAGGGTTAGAAGTCTAGGATTGGAAGCTGCCCTGAAGACCAAGTTTTTCTGTAGACCAAGTCTAATCGTCGAGCTCAGCACGACGATTCGTCGAACTCCGGTCGACGATCGTCTAGCTCAACTTCTGTAGATCGTCGAGCTCCATTCGACGATCGCTGAGCTCAACCTCATAATATCGTCGAGCTCCACTCGACGATCGCTGAGCTCAACTTTGCAATATCGTCGAACTCCATTCGACGATCGGTGAGCTCAGGTCGACGATTTTAACTCTGCATTGGATCCTTATCTCTGAGCTCAGTTCGACGATCTTTGAGCTCAGATCGACGATTATCTTGCTACTTGGATTTTCCAGTTCGCTGAGCTCAGCTCGACGATAGCAGAGCTCAGTTCGACGATTTCAGTTATCTTTCAGAATTCAAATTTAAATCAGATAGAAGTTATTCTGCATTTAATTCAGAAGATCTGCCAGCCGTTTTCATTTACTTCTGGAGCAAGTTTCAAGGGATTTTTCAAGGAACAATTCAGTGGACTTTCCTTCAGAAAAAATTATGCAATTAAGGCTGTAATCAATGCAGACCAACGGCTATCTTTGACAGAGTGATATTCTATTATGGCACAGAGAATAAATGACAGAATGTTTTTGAATGAAATAGAGGTGAAATACAGAGATTGACAAGAAGAGGACACACAACTCAGAATACAGAGACTTTTTTCAAAATTTCTATCAACAAGAATTCTGAAGAACACTCATCAGAGAGATCAAGCTTTCAAAAAATCTTCAGATCTCTTCAGCTCTCAAAGTGTTCAAGGCCAACATCATCTCAAGACTCCAGACTCTCAACATTTCAGCTTGCTGAAATCATCTTTTGCGGGAGATCTATCTTTGAAGGCCTATCACCCTCAGCAAAGCTCATCTTCCTGAAGATCAAGGACTCAGGGGGAGCTTTGACATCAATCCACTTAGTCTTCTCAGTTGATTGAGAAAGAGAAGACGGCCATCACTCTCTCACCCCCACTCTGTAAAGGGTTTTTCAAACTCCCTTCAAAAGTTTGAATCTGGTTTTTGAGCACCTTGTCAAAAGCTCATTGGTGGCAAGACACCTGATCAAAAAATCTAATTTGGTTTTTGAGCACCTTATCAAAAGCTCATTGGTGCCCAGGACACCTGATCAACTCATCCTGCAGTGGATTCTTACCTAGGGTGGTAGAAGAGTGGATGTACCCAAGTTTGGGGAACCACTATAATTCCTTGTGTCATCTGGTTCTGCATGTTTTCTTTTTGTTTCTGGCCTAGATTTTATTGTGCTTAGTTTCTGCATAGATTAGTTTTGTGTTTAGTTTTATTTCTGCTTCCCTGCTCACACTCATTACAACAATTGTTGTAAAGCTTTGCAAAAGTTTTTCTTTGTGTTCAAAAAGCACCATATACTCTATTCACCCCCCCCTCTAGAGTATATCAGATCTAGTTTCCCCTTTCAATTGGTATCAGAGGGAGGTTGGTTAAACATACCACACCTTGGTGGTTGTACAGGCTAACACCTGAACCCCAAGATCCCAAACTAGATCCTTCTGTTATATTTTATTATTAGATTTAGTTTGCACAAATCATGGCCCAAAACAAAGATTATGCAAGCACCAGACCTCCAGTGTGCAATCTGTCAAAGTTTGCACTTTGGAAAGCAAGGATTAGACTCTACATGAATTCTATTGACGAAGATATATTTAATTCTGTTTTGACAGTGTGTCCAAGACCCCCAGAAAGCACAAGTACAAATGTTGTTCCACCTCCATCAGGAACAGATGCTGACATCAAAAAGTGGAAAGTAGCTGATGCCAAGGCAATGAACATTCTAGCTCAGACAATGTCAGATGACATTTTTCAAAAGGTAGCTGAATGTAATTCAGCCAAGGAGATTTGGGACAAGCTCTCAGAAATTGTCTCTGGCTCAGCTGATGAGAGAAAGGACAGAAGATCTCATCTCATCTCCCAATATGAGAACTTCAAGAAGGGAGAGACTGAGTCAGTGGGAGATATGTACAACAGACTGAGTCTAATTGTCAGTGAACTGAGGACATTAGATAAAGAGATCTCACTGACAGAACTTAATGACAAGATCCTAATGTGCTTTCCCAGCACTTGGGATTCAAGAATCTGGCCAATTAAAGATGCCAGAAGTCTGAATGAGATCACCACTGAAGCCTTGTTGGGTAAGCTCAAATCTTATGAGCTACTCATCAAGAACAGAGAGGAAGAACAGAAGGCTGCTTCACCAGCCACAAGAAAGGAGAAGACCATAGCATTCAAGGCAACTGAGGATCTGCCTGAAGAAAAAGGAACAGGCAATGATGAACTTCTCAGCTTGTTGGCCAAAAGATTCTATAAGATGGCCAGAAAGGACTTTAGAAGAAGATCATACAAGGAGCAGGACAAGCCAAGATATGACAAGTCCATTGGCAATAACAAAGACATTATTTGCTTTGGTTGCAGAAAACCAGGGCATATAGTTCCTGACTGTCCAGAGAATAAGAACAAGGACAGAAGGGACAAAAAAGAGAGAAGAAAGGAGAAAGACTCCAAAAGGAGTGGCAATAGCAAACCTTCTTCCAGCAAAAATAAGCATACAAGGAAAGGATTTGTTGCTGAATCCTGGAGTGAGACTGAAGAGGAGTCAGAAGCCTCTTCCAGCTCTAGTGATGATGAGGATGATGTAGAGGAAAAGGAGTTCTGCATGATGGCAATCAATGCCTCACAACACAACTCAGAGGAAGAGGAGTCAGAATCAGACTCAGAGACTCAACCTGAAGAAGATCAGGTAACCAGCTCTTTTGATTTTACTTCAGAAGATTTTAAATCTGAATTTAAAGCACTATGTTTAGACCTGCTAAAGTCTGAGAAAGAGATCATCTCTCTCAGAAATCAATTATCTGAACAAAATGTTTTAAAGTCAGAAAATCTCAAACTCTCTCAGGAGTTGGAGAACTGTAGGGAACAGATAGCTACACTGAAAAGTGAGCTCTCTGAGGCCAAGAAGCTTGAAGAATCCCTTAATGGGAGAAGCATCAAGCTGATGGACATCACAAGCACATTGAACTCTAGACTTAACAGTACACTGGGCTTGGGTACTTCATCCAGCCAACCTATAGTCCTAACAACTCCCATCAAGTTTATTTCTAGCAAGGGAAAGGGAGTTGTAGAGGTTGCCAGGAAAAATTCTGATTTGCCTCAGAAATTTAAGTCCCAGCAGAAATCGTCGAACGAAGCTCGACGATCGCCGAATGAAGATCGACGATCGCCGAACGCAGCTCGACGATCTCAGGGAAAATCGTCGAACGCTGGTCGACGATCTCAACCAAAGTCGTCGAACGAAGCTCGACGATCTCATATACCTGACCTCACCCATAGTCGACCGTCGAACGGAGCTCGACGATCTGACCCAAGATCGTCGAACTCAGCTCCAAGATCGTCGAACAGAGGTCAGAGCTCTGGAAATTTTTTCAAAGGCAAGTCAAAATTGAATCCTGAGGGTTTTCATCCCAAACCTTTAACCCTTATACTGAATGGATTATACCTCCAAGGAGATATCATCCTGAAGGATATAAGAGTCAGCCAGGGATGTCTTTCATTTCTGAATTTAGAGGTTATCAACCTAGGCCCAAGGTAAACTGGGTCAAAAACAAGTGAATTATTTTATGTGCAGGTGAAGACCTATCCAACATCTAACCAGCAATGGTATTTGGATAGTGGGTGCTCTAAGCACATGACAGGGAACAAGGACAACCTCAATTCCTTTAGAGCCAAGATTGGACCCAAAGTTATCTTTGGTGATTCCAACTTTGGACAAACTAAAGGATATGGTGCAGTCCAGATTGGTTCAGTAACCTTCAAGAAGGTAGCATATGTGGAAGGACTGAAGCACAACCTAATCAGCATCAGTCAGCTATGTGATGAAGGGTACCAGGTGACCTTCAGCAAAACCTTATGCAAAATCAAGTCAGAGGACAACACAACTGTGTTGACAGGTAAAAGGAAAGGTAACATCTACCTAGTAGATTTTCTTTCAACTTCTATAGATATCTGTTTATTTAATTCAGTATGTAGACCAAATGTGTTATGGCATAAGAGACTAGGACACCTAAACCTTAGAACTATTACTAGGCTCTCCAAGGACAACCTTGTTAGAGGACTACCTTCTGGCCCCTACAAGAAGGAAGGACTATGTAAGGCTTGTCAATTAGGCAAGCAAACTAAAAACAGTTTTAAGTCACTTAATAAGAGTGATTCACCTAGGATATTGTATCTGTTACACATGGATCTATTTGGACCCATCACAGTACAAAGCCTAGGAGGGAAATCCTACACTTTAGTAATTGTAGATGACTTCTCTAGATTCACTTGGGTGTTCTTTCTAAGGAAGAAGTCTGATAACTTTAAGTGTCTGACAGAGTTTCTCAAATGTATACAGATTGAGTTCAATACTCACATTGCCCTGATCAGAAGTGATCATGGGACAGAGTTTGATTCTCTTCTTATGCAAGAGTTCTGTCAGAGTGAAGGGATCAGGCACACTTTCTCAGCTCCTAGAACTCCTCAACAAAATGGGGTAGCTGAAAGGAAAAATAGAACCCTTATTGAATCTGCCACTACATTATTGTCAGATGCTCATCTACCTCTATCCTTTTGGGCAGAGGCAGTGAACACCTCCAACTATGTGCTGAACAGGAGTCTGATACATAAACTGAAGGGAAAGACTCCCTATGAATTACTCAAAGGGAAGAAACCTAAAGTTGACTATTTCAGAATTTTTGGTTGCACTTGCTATATTCACAATAATGATAAGAAATATTTAGCAAAATTTCAAGCCAAAGCTGATGAAGGAGTGTTTCTGGGATACTCCATGATCAGCAAGGCCTATAGGGTATATAATAAATCATCTTTGAAAATTGAGGAATCTGTTCATGTTTCTTTTGATGAAACTAACATGTCTTTCAAGGAGAAGATTTCTTCTACCATAGAACCTTTGCAGGAACACTCTCTAGTTGAAGATATGAACAAGTTACATGTTGCTCAAGAGGATGAAAGCAGTGAAGATGAAGGGAATGCTCAACACATTGAAGCTCAGCTTGAAGAGCCAGTTGTTGTACCACAAGAGGAAACAACAACACAGGTTGGTGAACAATCAACACCCCCTGTTGATTTAGTAACATCAAGAGACCATCCAATTACCCAAATAATTGGAGAACTCTTAGCTGGTGTGCAAACCAGAAATCAGGTCAACCAAAACCTATTGCACACCTGCTTCCTTTCTCAAATTGAACCTCAGTCCATTCAAGATGCAGAGCAAGATCCACACTGGATCATTGTAATGCAAGAGGAGTTGCATCAATTTAAGAGGAACAAAGTATGGGAACTAGTGCCAAAGCCAAAGGATCATTCCATTGTTGGAACAAAATGGGTATTCAGAAATAAACTGGATGATCAAGGAGTAATAATAAGGAACAAGGCAAGGCTAGTTGCCCAGGGATATTCTCAAGAAGAAGGAATTGACTACGACCAGACCTTTGCACCTGTTGCAAGATTGGAAGCCATCAGAATATTTCTAGCTTATGCAGCTCACAAAGGCTTTAAGGTTTATCAGATGGATGTCAAGAGTGCCTTCTTAAATGGAGACATCAAAGAGGAAGTCTATGTCAGACAACCTCCAGGTTTTATCTCTCCAACTTATCCTGATTATGTTTTTAGACTGAACAAAGCATTATATGGTCTCAAGCAAGCTCCTAGAGCATGGTATGAGACTCTAGCATGCTTTCTCTTGGAAAATGGTTTTATCAGGGGTAGAGTAGATCAAACTCTTTTTATTAGAACCCATAAGTCCCATACCCTACTAGTACAAATTTATGTAGACGATATCATTTTTGGTTCTACTGACTCAAAATTGTGCAGAAGGTTTTCTAATTTAATGCACTCTAAATTTGAGATGAGTAGCATGGGTGAGCTATCCTTCTTCCTAGGATTGCAAGTCAAGCAACATGCTGAAAGCATCTTTATTTCTCAAACCAAATATGCTAATGAGCTGGTTAAGAAATTTGGCATGTCTGAGGCATCTTGTATGAAAACACTCATGCCTACCAATGCTGTATTGGATGCTGATGAACATGGGAAACCTGTTGATCAGACAACATATAGAGCAATGATTGGCTCTTTACTGTATCTTACAGCTAGTAGACCAGATATAATGTTTGCTACATGTATATGTGCTAGGTTCCAAGTAAGCCCTAGAGAGTCACACCTCACATTAGTAAAGAGGATTCTCAGATATGTTAAAAGTTGTCCAAATCTAGGTCTCTGGTATCCAAAAGATTCAGCATTTGAGTTAACTGGATTCTCTGATGCTGATTATGCTGGATGCAGAATTGACAGGAAAAGCACCAGTGGAACTTGTCAGTTCCTTGGTGATAGACTTGTCTCTTGGTTTTGTAAGAAACAAACATCTGTGTCAACTTCAACTGCTGAAGCTGAATATATGGCTGCAGGCAGTTGTTGTTCACAAATACTGTGGATTCAAAATCAACTCCTAGACTATGGTTACAACTTAGAGAAGTCAAAAATCTTTTGTGACAATACAAGTGCTATTTCCATAGCTCAAAATCCAGTCCTCCATAGTAGGACAAAACACATAGAGATTAGGCATCATTTCTTAAGGGACAATGTTGAAAAGAATAAAATTGAACTGCAATATATCCCAACTGATTTACAAAGGGGAGATATTTTCACCAAGCCTTTGGATGAAAAGAAACACACTTTCTTCCTAAATCAGTTAGGAATGTTAGATGGAGGAAGTCTTAATTAATACCCAAGATTTTGAAAGCTAAAAATTGACCAAGACTAGGCAAAATTCTAATTTTTCTTAATGTCTAGGATTTTCTGATCTCTGAACTGAGCTCGACGATTTCCCCAAAGATCGTCGAACGGAGTTCGACGATTTCCAGAATCGTCGAACTGAGTTCAGCGCCCCTTAGATAGTATGAACTATCTCTTCCGGTCAACGATCGTCGAACGGCGCTCGACGATTTTGTTCCCTGAACGATCGTCGAACGGAGCTCGACGCTTTCCAAGATCGTCGAACGGAGATCGACGATGTTGGAGTCTCTTCAGATTCCTTTAGAAGCCTCGATCGTCGAACTGAGTTCAACGATCTTTCCATTTCTGCGTCGAACCCTAATATAAAACTCATTTTTCGCCGTCGTTCTCTCTTGCGCTTTCAATTTCTCTGCAAGAATTTTCTTCCCTCCAAACAGTTCTACGCTTGTTCGGTTTATTTGTTAAGTTTTTGCAGGTACCATGGCCATCTCAGTTGCTGTCCTCGCCGCAATGAAGTTTGATGCAGGATTTGACATTGATCTGGACTCCTTCAACACCACTGATCAAATCTTCCAGGACATCTTGAGTTTATTCAAGGATCAGCATTTGTCTGCCCTCATGACCACAAGAATCAAACTTGCCTCAGATGAAATAAAAGAATGGGTCTATACTGCTCACAATCTAGACAACAACACCATAGTTGGCTCTATTGCTGGAACTCAGGTACCTCTGACCCCAACAGTTTTAACAGAGGTTTTTGGCTTGAGAAATGGTGAAGACACTACTGAACTATCTGGAGAGGAATTTTTTGATATACTTGCCAGGATGGGTCATCCAGAGGGAAACCCTTGCAAGTTGTTTAAGAGGAATTTGTCAGTTGAATACAGGTTTCTAGCTGATGTTGTAGGCAAGGTGCTGTTGGCAAAGCATTCTGCACATGATACCATCTCCAGACATCAGCTCTGCCTCATGGGAGCTCTGGTAGATAGGAAAAGCTTAAACTGGGGAGAGGTCTTCTTTGACCTGATAAAGAAGAAGATTAATAAAAGCTTTGTAAATTTTGGAAGAATTCTTGGAGTTTTCCTTCAGGCAAGGTGCCCTGCTCTGCTGGTCTCCTCTGGAGTGCACATCAATGCCTCCAAGAGACTCACCTGTGCCCTATTTAGGAAGTGGGACAGGCAAATTAGCAAGCCCAGCAGGCCCTCTTCAACTGCTCCTTCAGGCACCAGGACTCAAAGAGTCACTCCCGCTCAGGTTTCTGCTGCTGCAGAAGACCTGGCTTTGCTGGTGCTGCTTCCTCTCCTCCTCCAAGTTCAACCCTACCTCCAGCTCCATCCACCACTCCAGTTTCATCTCCCATTACAATCTCCAGCCCATCTCCAACATCTATTCCATCTCCAGCAACCATTTCATCACCTCCAGTAGACCAATTCCACCCCTTGTTCTCATATCCACCTCCAGATGTCACATCATCTCCCTCCATACCATCATTCTCTCTTCTGGATGAATCCTACATGGATGATTCCCCCTCTTCTCCTCAAGAATTACCCTCCTCCTCAACATCTTTCCAAGATCTCCTCCACCACATCCTTGACCAACCCACCTTCACTCCATCCATATCCATACCCTTGTCCTCCATCTTCACAATCCCCACACCTCAGCCATCCATCCCTCCACCATTCAGCCCTCCACTTCCAGCTTCCTCAGCCATCCCAATACCCTCTACCTCTGCTCCTGCCATTGAGCATGTAGATCTGTCAGCCTTAGCTGACAAGTTGTATGAGCTACTAGCCCCCAGGCTCTCTCTTCTCATGGAGGCCTCCTTAGCTCCTCTGCAACAGTCAGTGGCAGCCCTATCTGCCAGGCTTTCCTCCCTCATTCCTCAGGCAGCACCTCCAGCAGTTTGCCTTGATACAGAGGTATCTGCATCCAGGCAGGGGGAGATGCCCTATGAAGCCAGCCTTCATGCTGCTGTTGCTGCTGCTTCTGCTCCTGCTGCTGCTGCTGCTGTTTTTGAATCTGCTGCTCCTGTTGCTGCTGCTCCAGTCCAGGCTCCTACTCCAGTCTTAGCAATAGACCTAAGGTCTTTGCTCTCTGCATTTGATACTGCATATTACAGCTACCTCCCAGAGCCACATGCTGTCCAGCCCCCAGAAGATCTGTCCAAGGCTCTGGTGCCTCTCTATGGCTGTGACCCCAACACTCTTTCCTCTTTTATACTCTCAGTGATGACTGCTGCTGCTGCTGATAAAGAAAAGGCTGCATCTGCTTCTGAAACTGTCTTTGCTGCTGCTGATAAAGAAAAGGCTGTATCTGCTTCTAAAACTGTCTTTGCTGCTGCTGAAGAAAATGTTCCAACTGCTGCTGAAATTCAACTTGTTTCTGATGAGCCCACATCCCAGGATTTTCTGATGACAGAGGCTGCTGTTTTTGAGCCTGCTTAAGATTTTGTTGTTGTTTCTGAAGCTGCTGCTGCCATCTCTCCTAAAGTTACTAGTGTTGTTTCTGATGTTGCTTCTGTATCTGCTGCCCCATCTGCTGTTGTTCCTGTATCTGTTGATGTATCTGCTGCTATTCCTGCTGCTGCCCCTTCTGCTTCTGCCTCATCTGCTGCAATGCAACTGAAGAAAGATCTTATGAAGAAGATTGATGTTATATATGATGACCAGAGTTCTGACTCTGATGAGTTCAAGACAAACTCTGATGACTCTGCTGCCACTATTGCCAGGAAGAGGAAGGCTAGAAGCAAGGCTATGAGAAGGGTTCCACCTGCCAAAGTAAGAGATGATATTGATGTTCCTTATTATATTCTGCACAACTGCCCAATTACTGAACATTGGATGCAGTATTCCAAAAATCAGTTAAAAGCAATGAAGAAGAAAAGGAAGTATGAGAAGGGCTCCTCCCAGTTCAAGCACCCTCATCCTCCTCCACCACCTCCACCTGATGCAGGTGCAGGTGGCAGCTCTGCAAGCCAATCCCCATCTAGAAGCCAGGCTCCCTACCAACCTCATGCTAGAACCTATCAAAGGGAAAGCCAGTCTAGGGGCTCTTACTCTAGGAGAGGAGGATATAGGGGAAATCAAAGAGAGACTCAAGTTTATTCTAAAGGGCATTCCAGGCAGCACCCTTATTCCAGGGGAGGACATGTTTCTTCTGATACATCTTCTGGTCCATTCCCTTATAAGCTCAAAGAAACTGTGACTGCCAGGACTCCTCAAGATACTTCTTCCAACAGGTATGAGCCACCTGTACCATTTGAGGACCCTGAGAAGAATCCTGTTGCTTGGACTGCTAGGATGAAGGAGTTGGCTGCATTAGACCAGATAAAGAAAGCCAAAGAACAAGGCCTAGACACCTCCAATATTTCTACAATGTCAGAACAAAGACAGAAGGAATTAGAGAGATATGCTTCCAGCAAATTTTTTGATGCAGAAAGATATATGGAATTGCATCCTGCTGCTGTGGTTCCCAGGGCTACTAAGCAAATTTATTTGGGTGGCTGATGACACCAGATCCAAACAAGAAGCCCTGAATCCTAACAGAGAAATCAAAATGGTAAAAGGCAAAGAGAAAAAGTAACTCTGTAAGGTGACAATCCTTGGTTTTTCTGACTACTGTCTGGATATCATGTTATACATTTTTCTGTGATGTTTCTGCATTGTGTATAGCTGCTATTGTTTTCATGTTTTTCTGATTGTATGATGTTATTTGATTCTTCCAAAGTCTGTAAATAGTAATCCTAACCCAAATAGGGGGAGATTGTTGGAACACCCTATTACTAATTTGGGTCAGGATCACTATGTCTCTAGGAATCTGTGTTTGACCTTCTGTATAGCTTAATAGGTCAATTAGAATTGAGTCTAAGGGTTAGAAGTCTAGGATTGGAAGCTGCCCTGAAGACCAAGTTTTTCTGTAGACCAAGTCTAATCGTCGAGCTCAGCACGACGATTCGTCGAACTCCGGTCGACGATCGTCTAGCTCAACTTCTGTAGATCGTCGAGCTCCATTCGACGATCGCTGAGCTCAACCTCATAATATCGTCGAGCTCCACTCGACGATCGCTGAGCTCAACTTCGCAATATCATCGAACTCCATTCGACGATCGGTGAGCTCAGGTCGACGATTTTAACTCTGCATTGGATCCTTATCTCTGAGCTCAGTTCGATGATCTTTGAGCTCAGATCGACGATTATCTTGCTACTTGGATTTTCCAGTTCGCTGAGCTCAGCTCGACGATAGCAGAGCTCAGTTCGACGATTTCAGTTATCTTTCAGAATTCAAATTTAAATCAGATAGAAGTTATTCTGCATTTAATTCAAAAGATCTGCCAGCCGTTTTCATTTACTTCTGGAGCAAGTTTCAAGGGATTTTTCAAGGAACAATTCAGTGGACTTTCCTTCAGAAAAAATTATGCAATTAAGGCTGTAATCAATGCAGACCAACGGCTATCTTTGACAGAGTGATATTCTATTATGGCACAGAGAATAAATGACAGAATGTTTTGAATGAAATAGAGGTGAAATACAGAGATTGACAAGAAGAGGACACACAACTCATAATACAGAGACTTTTTCAAAATTTCTGTCAACAAGAATTCTGAAGAACACTCATCAGAGAGATCAAGCTTTCAAAAATCTTCAGATCTCTTCAGCTCTCAAAGTGTTCAAGGCCAACATCATCTCAAGACTCCAGACTCTCAACATTTCAGCTTGCTGAAATCATCTTTTGCTGGAGATCTATCTTTGAAGGCCTATCACCCTCAGCAAAGCTCATCTTCCTGAAGATCAAGGACTCAGGGGGAGCTTTGACATCAATCCACTTAGTCTTCTCAGTTGATTGAGAAAGAGAAGACTGCCATCACTCTCTCACCCCCACTCTATAAAGGGTTTTTCAAACTCCCTTCAAAAGTTTGAATCTGGTTTTTGAGCACCTTGTCAAAAGCTCATTGGTGGCAAGACACCTGATCAAAAAATCTAATTTGGTTTTTGAGCACCTTATCAAAAGCTCATTGGTGCCCAGGACACCTGATCAACTCATCCTGCAGTGGATTCCTACCTAGGGTGGTAGAAGAGTGGATGTACCCAAGTTTGGGGAACCACTATAATTTCTTGTGTCATCTGGTTCTGCATGTTTTCTTTTTGTTTCTGGCCTAGATTTTATTGTGCTTAGTTTCTGCATAGATTAGTTTTGTGTTTAGTTTTATTTCTGCTTCCCTGCTCACACTCATTACAACAATTGTTGTAAAGCTTTGCAAAAGTTTTTCTTTGTGTTCAAAAAGCATCATATACTCTATTCATCCCCCCTCTAGAGTATATCAGATCTAGTTTCCCCTTTCATACCCTACCTTTTTATTTTTGTACATATTGTATTTTGTCTATTATCGTTCAACATACTTAGATTGTAATATTGGGGACAATGTTAAATTTAAGTATGGGGTGTTTTCTTATTCTGCACTTTTTATATTCTGCACTTAGCAAAAATAAAAAAAATGCATAAAAATTAAAACCTCAAAAAGAAATTCTCTTTCATAAAATTCCATTAAAAAACTAAAAAATCCATAAAGCAAAAAAAATTTCCATAAAAAAAACTTATAAACAAAAAAAATTCAAAAAAAAAAATTTGTTTTTACTTTGTAAATTTTTTTGTAAATAAATCTCTCTTTTTCCCCTCTTTTTGTAAAAAAAATCTCTCTTTTTCCCATCCCTTCTTTGTAAAATAACACCTCTTTCTCTTCCCTTTCTTGTAAATAAATTGATAAAAATGTTAAAAAAAACTTAAAACTCAAAATATTTTAGAAAATCCAAAAATCCAAAAAACAAATAACTCTAAAAATTCAAAAAAGGTAATAAATTAAAAATACAAAGAAAAAAGTTGAAAACACTAAAATCTCACAAACAATTGTTTATTATGTAACAAATAAATCGAATGTCTCATTCTTAACCACTTTTCGCTCTCCAAAATTTTGTTGTGGGTTTATTTATAAGCGAATTTTATTAATTCTTTGTTTACTATTCGTTTATTAATTGGAGATCGATAGATTTAGATATCTGGGGTTAACTTTTAAAAAATTTCTTATGCTTTATCTTTTTATTTAGATAAGGTACCTTTTTTCAGCACCACTTCTACTTATCTAAATAGTTGCACATTTATTTTGTGAGAAAATAACAACCTTAGATTTCAATTATGTTCACTCCAAGTTTTTTTTTGAAATATAGGAATGTTTAATTTATAAAGGTTGTTCTCAAAAATTTTTTATTAAATCTAGTTTTTTTTTTGAAAAAAAACCTATCTCCTTTTTTCATGTCTTACTTGGCATGATTTTGATCTTTAAAAGATCCTATGTTAATGGGAATAAGATTTCGTTCCGTAAATATAGGCATCCAATATTTAAAAAGATTATATGTTACGGAGTAAGAGGATAAAATTCATTACTCTTATACATATACATTGGGTTATTATGAAGTTGTTAAAAAAATATTATGTTATGGAAAATAATATTTCGTTTTCATAAACATCCATATTCAAAAAAAAATTCATTAGAGGTTCAAGAGAAAAAATATACCATCGCCTCTAAAAACCAAAGCCCTCTTCATAAACCTCAACATCCCCCTCCGCCAATTTTAAATGATTCTAGATTTAATTTAAAAATCTTTTTGAGAGCATAATTTGTAAATTGAATTATTTCCTTTAATTCTTTTAAGATAAAATTTTCATAATCCAATCTAATTTTGTTAACCTAATAAATATTTTTTTTGCTATCTATTTGATTATATCAGAAGTCTTTAGCTGAAAATCTTTCTTTATTTAAATTTTTGTCATAATTTAGGACTTAACTCTTATACCTCGGATAACTATGTTGATCTTTCTTTCGATTAATTCAAGCGGTAGCTAAACTTAGGATTTCTTTAATTCCTTCTAAGTATATCTCCAACTTTTGCTCTGGAATAGCAAAAGCTTAAGTATGAGGGTATTTGATAAGTTGTAAATATATGTATTTTTACGTACATTAATTAAGTCATTTTAATTTATTTTCATTATTTTTTATTAAGTTTGCTCAATAAAATGCTCCTATTTTGTAAATATTGTACTCGCTTAGCTTTATTTTCTTTTCCTGAAATTTTCTAAAAACTACTCAAAATTACCATGGTACAAGCTCGTGTACTTCAGGTCACGCCTGTGACCTGGGCGTGTAACCTTCAAATCCAGTGTAATCAGCCGCATTCAAAGAATTGCTGAACACGCCCTGGTACACGCCCGTGTCCAATGTGACATGCCCGTGTCCAATGTGACACAACCGCATTTAAAGATCCTGTTTTTCTAATTAATTAAATTACTTAAGGTTTGTCCCGGGTTTACGATGCATAGAACCACATATTGATGTGCGGGCTCTATTTCCATAGTCCATACGCTAGCTAGCCGAGAGGTCGTGCGTATGGACCGATCACCCCTTGGTAAATGGAGTTTTGCACTAACCCTCGAGAGAGGAGGAGCGGAATTATACCGGATTGGGTTCCCCACCCAATAGCGGGGTCCTTAACGTAATTCGGGAATTAAGAGGAATCCTTCTGAAAGTGATAGATATTAAGCAAAAAGGCTAGAGTTTGTCACAGCATAAAAACAAAATAAAAGCTAAATAAAACAGAGCAGATCAAGCCACACAGAAAACACAAGGATTTTATAGTGGTTCTCCAAATCTGGGGAGTCCACTCTTCTACCACCCTGGTAGGAATCCACTCTGGTTTTTGATCAGATGCCCTATCACTAATGGGTTTTGATCAGGTCCCCAAAAACCAAAACCTCAAGTCTTTTGGAAGGAGACTTGCAACCAGGAATCACTTTTGAAGGGAGATGACAACCCTTTATACAGGAGGGGAAAAGAGTGATGGAAGTCTTCTCTTTCTCAATATACAACTGAGAAGACTATGTGGATATTGATGTTAGCAGATTTACTCCCCCTGAGATCTTGAATGGATCAAGAATACTGGAGCACTGCTTCAGGGTGATAGGACTTCAATCTTCAGGCCTGGACCAGAAATGCTTTTCAGGAACTTCTGACTGATAAAGTATTTGTTGTCCTTGAAGTTATCCTGCTGTGATAGGGAAGAAGAAGACTCTTGATAGTGATTAGATGTTCTTCTTCTTCATCAGATGGCTGTTATCGCTCTTGTCTAGGGCTTCTAGTTACTGTAGTGATATTGCCCTTACTGTGTCTCTGTCTTTCTTTTGTATTCTCTATGTTATATCCATGTCTCTGTTCTCTGTATTTGAATTTTGTAGACTTGATGATGGAAGAAACATTCCCGAGAGTGAAGATGCTTTGGAAATTGATCCTCACTTAATTCTTCTGTAACTATCCATTTGAACGGCTATTTTTACTTGAAATGTTGACTGTAATTAATCCTCAATTAGTTCTGCCAACTGTTACTGATTCCACAGAAATCGTCGACCTGAACTTTCGTCGAGTTCATCAATCGTCGAGCTGAGTTCGACATTCGTCGAACTCAGCTAGATTCGTCAAGCTGAATATCTTGCCTGCGTTCGTCGACCGGAGCTTGCAGTTCATCGAGCTTAGTTCCTGTCGAGCTGAGAAACTGTCTTGCTGATTTCGTCGAGCTGAGCAAGTGTTGTCCACCAATCGTCGACCTGAGTTATTTTGTGTCGAAACAAATCCTCTGGGTGTCGACACAGATTACTGAAGTGTCGACACAGTTGTTGTGATGGTGTCGACATAGCCTTGCTGAAGTGTCGAGATCGTCGACCTGAGTTCAGAGAAGCAACTCAGAATTTGTCGACCGGAGATCGCCGTTCATCGAACTGCATTCGACGATCGTCGATCTGATTCTCTAACTTTGTCTTAACTGTTGTTCAGATTTCTTTCAGCAATTTTGGAGAGTTCTTCTGAATGACCTGAGAATCCTATGACCCATGACTATACATGTTGGGTCAATCTAATATTCCTAATAGTGTTCTTTACCCAAATCAGAACTAGGGTTCCAACACCTTTGTCGGACGAGAGCTCGGTCGAATAGTCTTAATGTTCAGGTGAGCGATAGTTCTAGAGATAGGTGAGCTTATTTTAGTGGAACCTCCATGCCAAGTCTACGCCTTAATTAATTTGAAATTTAGGATCTCTTTTTATTAAAAGTTTATTTTAGTTCAAATTCTTTTTGATACAGTTGCGCTTAGTTATTCATCGGCTCCATCTTTAATGCTTTTATTTTCTATTTTTTATATATATAAATAATATCACGACAAGATAATTTTCGGTAAAATAATAGTCCCCTCCAGGGAAGAGTAGAAATAATCAACTAGTCCCTGAGAACAATACGACCCCGATATTACTCACTGGAATATCCTGTACTACACGCGATAGGTGCACTTGGCTCCTTTCATTAAAACTCGATTTCAATTGGTTTATATCCAAATAATAAATTTGCGTGACCTGTCTTCCTAAATAAAACCAAACCCCCTCTTTCTAAATAAACCGCCCGGGGCGCCGCGTGTACTAAATAATTTTTGGAGTTTTAGCCCCACATCAAGTTTTTGGCGTCGTTGTCGGGGAAATTTCGAGTTGTTATTTTGAACTCTGGAGAACTATTACTTTTACCTATATATAAAAAAAATGGCCAACCAAAAAATTACTACTACTAATAATAATACTAGTACTACTACTACTAATAATACTAATAATAATAATACTAATAATAAAACTACTTTTTAAAAAAACAACAAACAAAAAACTTTAAAACAATTATCATATTATTATCTATAAAACATTTTTTTGAAATGACGTCATTTTATACTAACAAAAAAAAGAAAAAAAAACTAACTAAAAAACCCAAAAAAAACACTAAAAACTAAAAAAAATCTAAAAATCTAAAAACCCAAAAAATCTACAAAACCTAAAAACTAAAAAATCTATAAAACTTTAAAAACTATAAAACCAGAAAAAATCTAAACATAAAAAAAAACTATAAAATCTAAAAAAATTTCATTATTTGTTTCTGAAAACACAAAAAAACAAAAAAAAATCTAAAAACTAAAAAACCACGAAAACCAAAAAATCCAAAAACTAAAAAACTTAAAAAACCTAAAAAAATAAAAACCAACACAAAAAACTAAAAACCTATCTAAAACCAACTAAAAAAACTACTTAAAAAATATATAATAATTTGTTATTTAAAATGTATATATCTATAGCCAAAAAACAAATCCCCTCCTAAAAACCATAGAAACAAAATTCTCGTATATATGTTTTGTTTTAACTTCTTTTATCTCTTTTCACAAACCCAAATAAAATTTACCCAAAAAATCGTAATCCCTTGAAATAAATAACATTTTTCTGTAATTAAATATTATATCTCTTTTTATTTTCGCTTCAGCGCGATTCACGCATTTGTGGGCGCTAGGGAATCGCATCTCTGTAACGCTCATATAGCTAATATGTTAGCTTACTTGTCACACACAAACTTGCCCCTCTACCGCCCGCAAACTTTTGGCCGAATTTATCTTTTTCATTTTTTGTTATTTTTCTTTCCTTTATTATTAATAATGCAGGGTTTCAGCATGAACCTCCCCGACCTCGTCTCAGGGAAGCTTCTACCCTACCTTTTTATTTTTGTACATATTGTATTTTGTCTACTATTATTCAACATACTTAGATTGCAATATTGGGGACAATGTTGGATTTAAGTATGGGGGTGTTTTCTTATTCTGCACTTTTTATATTCTGCACTTAGCAAGAATAAAAAAAATGCATAAAAATTAAAACCTGAAAAAGAAATTCTCTTTCAAAAAATTCCATTAAAAAATTAAAAAATCCATAAAGCAAAACAAATTTCCATAAAAAAAACTTATAAACAAAAAAAATTCAAAAAAAAAATTTCACTTTGTAAATTTTTTTTCTAAATAAATCTTTCTCTTTCTCCCCTCTCTTTTTTGTAAAAAAATCTCTCTTTTTCCCCTTCCTTCTTTGTAAAATAGCATCTCTTTCTCTTCCCTTTCTTGTAAATAAATTGATAAAAATGTTAAAAAAACTAAAAACTCGAAAAATTTTAGAAAATCCAAAAATCTAAAAAAAAAGAGAGTAGCTCTAAAAATTCAAAAAAAGATAATAAATGAAAATACAAAAAATGATAAAAACCCTAAAATCTCACAAACAATTGTTTATTATGTAACAAATAAATCGAATGTCTCATTCTTAACCCATTTTCGCTCTCCAAAAATTTTCTTGCGAGTTTATTTATAAGCGAATTTTATTAATTCTTTATTTACTACTCATTTATTAATTGGAGTTTGATAGATTTAGATATCTGGGGTTAAGTTTTAAAAAATTTCTTATGCTTTATCTTTTTATTTAGATAAGTTAACTGTTTTCAGCACCACTTCTACTTATCTAAATAGTTACACATTTATTTTGTTAGAAAATAACAAACTTAGATTTCAATTATGTTTACTCCAAGCTTTTTTTGAAATATAGGAATTTTTAATTTATAAATGTTGTTCTCAAAATTTTTTTAATAAACCTAGTTTTCTTTTCTAAAAAAACCCTATCTTCTCTTTTTCATGTCATACTTGGTATGATTTTGATCCTTAAAATATTATATTCCAATGGTAATAAGATTTCGTTCCGTAAATATAGGCATCTAATATTTGAAAAGATTATATGTTACGGCGTAAGAGGATAAAATTCATTACTCCTATACATATACATTGGGTTATTATGAAATTGTTAAAAAATATTATGTTATGGAAAATATGATTTTGTTTTCCTAAACATCCATATTTAAAAAAATATTAGAGGTTCGAGCGAAAAAATATACCCTCGCAACTAAAAACCAAAGACCTCTTCATAAACCTCAACATCCCCCTCCGTCAATTTCAAATGATTCTAGATTTAATTTTAAAATCTTTTTGAGAGCATAATTTTTAAATTGAATTATTTCCTTTAATTCTTTTAATCTAAAGTTTTCATAATCCAATCTACTTTTTTTAACCTAACAAATAAATTTTTTTATTATCTATTTGATTATATCAGAAGTGTTTAGCTGAAAATCTTCCTTTATTTAAATTTTTGTCATAATTTGGGACTTAACTCTTATACCCCAGATAACTATGTTGATCTTTCTTTTGATTAATTCAAGCGGTAGCTAAACTTAGGATTTTTTAATTCCATCTAAGTATATATCCAACTTTTGCTCTAGAATAGCAAAAGCTTCAGTATGGGGGTATTTGATGAGTTGTAAATATATTTATTTTTGCGTATGTTAATTAAGTCATTTTAATTTATTTTTATTATTTTTACTTAAGTTTGTTCAATAAAATGCTCCTATTTTGTAAATATTGTACTAACTTAGCATTAGTTTTCCCTAAAATTTTCCAGAAACTACTCAAAATTAGCATGGTACACGCCCGTGTACTTCAGGTCATGCCCGTGACCTGGGCGTGTAACCTTCAAATCTAGTGAAATCAGCCGCTTTCAAAGAATTGCTGAACACGCCCTAGTACACGCCCGTGTCCAATGTGACACGGTCGTGACCTAGCCCCCGTATCATGCCAGCTCGACGATTCCGCAGCCGAAGTTCGTCTACCCGACCTGACACGCATGTGTCAAGATATGACACGTGCGTGTACTTATCCACCTTGCCCGATAAGATGTCATCGGCGACTTGATGACCCGACACCTTCCCCCAGATCAACCTTCCTGACACTCCCGTGACAAATAGAGTCACACCCGCGACCCGCCACGTGTACAGCTGCAATGTCAAACCAGCCATCAAATCTCAGCACCGACTCATGAACAGTGCTTACACGCCCCCCACACGCCTGTGACCTAGGGCGTGTACCTTGAAAATTTTGCCTATAAATTGAAATTTTCTGTTTGAATTTATGTTCTCCTTTTTTGAACCATTTTGCCTTAGTGAGGTGCTGCTCTAATGCATTCCAAAGCTATGTAAGGGACATTTCTCCCCCTCTCTTTAGATTTTGTATTTAGCTTTCATTGTAATCCACCTTTTTACTTAATAAAATACATTTTTCTCTCCTTATCTGGTTTTGGAATGCATCTGAGCACCCTACTTAAGTAATCTTATTTTTGTTTTATCTTTATTTTTTTAGTTCTTTTAAAATGGGTGTGTGCGTGTATGAGTATAAATTTATGCTTTTAGGTTTTGTTATTTCTTTTATTTAGATTCGTTTAGTGTTAGGATTTTTCTGCTCTTTTTATTTCTTTTTTATGAGTTTATAAAGGTATCTTAAAAGTGGTTTTGATTTTTCTTTAACTTAAGTTTTTTTTAAAAAATGTTTTGTATTTTTTCTGCTTTATTTCCACTTTTTATGCCCTTTTATAAAATCATAAAAACGAAAAGTTATCTTTTAATTTTTCAAACACCTCCATTTTTGCTTTTATTTCAAAAACTGTTTTGCTCATTTAATTTTTCTATCTTCTTTTTATGCATTTCTACCACATTCTAGCGGTAGAAATGTATTTATTTTAATTTTTCGAGCACTTTGATTTCCCCTTTATTTGCAAAACTTTTTGCTCTTTTAATTTTTATTGTCTTTTTATGCATTTCTACCACATACTAGCGGTAGAAATGTAGTTGTTTTAATTTTTAGAATACTTTGTTTTTTCATTTTTTTTGGATGTGTGCGTGCGTGTATGAGATAATTTTATAGCTTTTTTTCATTCCTGTAGAGTGTGTATGTGTATGAGTTAGTGTTTATCGCTTTCTTTTATTGAAGTAGAGTGTATGTGTGTGTGTGTGTGTGTTGTTACATTTTTGTAGAGTGTGTGAGTATTTTATTTCAAGTAGAGTGTGTGAGTGCATTTTCATTTCTGTCGACACTACAACAAAATGCACCTATAGTAAGGACCTAAATCGTTACCATAAGTGCCAAAAATCGTTACACAAACTATTTGGTAACGAAAAAAACTTTAAGTAACGGTCGTCCTCTAAAGCTCGATGTTAATACTTGTTGTAACGAATGTATGTGTGCTGTTACAAATAAATTAATTGTAATAAAAGATTCTTCCTCATCCAAAACATATTCTTCCTCACCTAAAACAGATTCTTCCTAACAATAAATTAGTTACAATAAATATTATTTTGTTACGAATGATTTTTTCCCGCACAAAAAATCAGTTACAATAAATACTATTTCATCGCAATAAATTCGTTACAATAGTTTTCTACTCCTAACTACAGCCAATTCATTTATATATCATAATATGCTCACAAAAACTTCCAAAAAAATAAGACATCATAAGATCGCATCCAGATTCATTTAAATATTTATTTATTCACAAATAGAAGTTTTACATGTAGTCAAATTGCATAATAATAATAATGAATCTTCAAAAAAAATTACATAACATTAAGATCTACAAGTATAAATAAGACATCAACTTTGACACATTCCGACTAATGAATTTCCCGTCATTTTCTAACTAATGAATCTTCTATCACTTTTTGACTGATGAATCATCTGTCACTTCTGACCAAGGATCCCGTACCCTACAAATAAAAGAAAACAATTGTTAATTTTATTCCAAATTGAGAGGAAAAAACATTTATACACACTCACATGTATCCATACATACATAATCTACAGAAAGCAGCGAATAATTGTTAATTTTAATCCAAATAAAAGATGACAATTGTTAATTTTAATCCAAATTGAGTGGTGAAACTTGTTTTTTTTCTTTTTCAAAACAAAAAAGTGGATTTATTGCTAAATGATGGCAGTAAGCATATAAACATTCAAGACTGGAGAAAGAATGCAAGTCTGACTCAAAGAGTTGAAATTGGTCGAAGACATATAGTAGCAGACGTGGTTTACTAATGAGTTTATCCTTAGCTAAAGCTTCAGATCAGCAGGTTTATATCCAAAGCTTCACATCACAGCTACAGGTACATCACAACTACAGGTACTAATCCTTAGTTAAAGCTTCAAGAACTGCTGATGTACCTGTAGCTATGATAATCGGAACAGTGAACTGCTGGAGCAGTTCACTACTAGAATAGTGAACTGCTGGAGCAGTTCACTTATCCACTAGTGCAAAGTTTTTTGTCTATAGAGATAATAAAAAATGATGGGATTACTCAACCCATCCCATAAAAAATGGCAGATCTGGACCGTGAAACAGATCCCCACCATTTTACCCCTGGTACGCAAAGTTCCTAAACTTCACCTTTTGATGATTTAAATCTTCACAAATTAAATGAGTCGAAATAAAATTGCATTTTTCTAAGAATTTGTTTTACTTATGCAAGTAACGAAACTAACCCTAAGAGGAAATACCGGTGAAAAAACTACTAAAACCTCCACTGGAAAACAACTGTCCATTCTTCAATGGAAATATCAAGTGTGAACTCAATAGAAAGCATCACTCACATAGAAATCACACTATCTTCAAATCAGAGGACTTGATACCACAGAAACTGCAAGGATCTCTACTGCTGCTCTAGTCAGATAGTTTGGCCATTGGGTCTTCAAAAATGGCTTGGTCAAATGCTCGCCATGCTAAAACTACAAAAAGGAACCCCAGTAAATTAATCAATCAATCCATTCAAGATGCTAATATAAAGATTTCTACTCCAATCACAACTTCAAGAATCACGAAATAAGAAATCTGAAAGAAACTTCAGCTAAAATAGAGGAACAGAAAGAGATCATACCATCTTCGTGCAGAGCAGACTCACAATGGCATAGTGCTGTCATTTAAATGAAGGACCATCTTATATTAATATAGTTGGCTACAACTTCCCAAGCATTGAATATAATTGTACATGAGATTAATAAAGGCCGTAAACAGTCACGTCTCCTCACGTTGAACCGCAGCCCAGCTACTTCAACTGGGATGCAATTCACGAGCTGCAGTTCAACTGATGGTGCTCCAACATTTTGCTTTGAAGAATTCATTCAATCTTCCAGGGGAGAACAGTATACTTAATGGAATCGCCTTGTTAAGGATACTAACTGGGAAGCATTCTTAAAAATTATACGGCAAAAAATATCAAAAAGAAGAAAAAATTTTCAAAAAATATGTCCAGGATTGGCACCTGATGAATGCAGTAAAAGCACATAGCCAAGAATTATTGCAGCAAAAACTATGTTTTAGCAGGCTTTAGTAGTTGGTCACCAAACATGCAAGTCAAATATATCAAAATTATACCAAACATAAGTAATAAAACACTAACAAAACCACTATGCCCAAATACTAAAAGTCAAATAATAGTCAAACCCAAGCAGAAGTAATAAAAAAGTAACATAGTACTATGCCAAAATACTAACATTCATAAACCATTCGACAACAAAAAAAAGTGCACCAAAAAGTGAATGGTGTGTGCATCAATTAGTCAAGGAATTGCGCCAAATTGTTTTAGAACCGAAGGCAGCAATTCCTTCAGCTCATTTTGCCCCTCTTTTAATCCTGCAATCTCTGTATTGTGAGTTTGAATCATAGCTTCCTGCTTATCTATAAGCTCTGTTTGTGATGTAATACGAGTCGTGGCACTGCGCAAATCTTCTTCCGCTACATTCAACTTCCCTTTTAACTGAGTGGACTCTATCAATGTCTTCTTCATTCATTTTGAAGGCACAACACCGTAGCCTAATCCTTTATCATAACCAGATTTATTTCTAAGTGCAGTCTTTATAATTTCTCTTTCATAGATTATGAGATATCTGTCAGAATCTGTTGATATTGTTCTCAGCTTTCCATTTCACGCTGTAAAATATAGTGTTATAATAGAAATGTATGTTATTAATCAATTTTGTGAAAGTTTGAACTATATTTTGACTTATGTATGCTGCTTCTGCTATCTCACTGACAAACACCCCATTCTTCCTATGGGTGTTAGCAAAGTGCTCAACGGGGCTTTGATTAACCTATATATCAATAAAATATTTGAGAATGTCATATTGTTCAAAAACTCACATGTAATCATTGCATTACCAGTTCCAGCAGTCTTGAATGGTAGGATTTGGAATCCGATGTATGAGTAAACGGCATGTGTGATCTATTAACAGCATTTGTCTTGGACCTTTTCTGCAAGTAAACAAAAGTATTGAATGGTACTCATTGAACTTATCATTAATAAACTATGTACTAAACAGAATGTATATAAGTAGCCACAATCACCTTAAAATTCTCACTCTCCAAGAGATCACACAACTGACACCAATTCTCGATTGAGATCCACTCAAATGGGCTACTAGCTCTTGGATTCTTTCCTGCCACAATATAACCTTTATACGTTGCAGATAATCTTCCTCTCCAATATGTGTAGCTACGTTGAAACATCTCCTCCATGAACTCTTTCACACGTTTATCTGTTTCCCAATTCTTTATCTCAAACCATTGCTACAAAAAATTAAAAGATTTGGTTATCCCAAATAAATTCACAAAGAGGATATATAATTATGTACTTACACGTAATGCAGCATATAAAGTATGTTTCAGCTCTTGCCCTAGATCCCTCCATGGGGTCAAAAAATCCAAACATGCACTGTGTCTTACAATAACACCTACACCATTTGCAAGGTGCTTTGCATAGCGACACGACTTCTTAAAACCTTCAGGGAACTCAATCTCAAGTAGTTTTTTATCCTAATAAAACAAATAAAATTCTGTAAACATATATATAGTAAGTGCATGTAAGTTTTAATATACATAAATAAAGCATACATTTTCTAGTATTGCTTTCTCAATCGACCTTCCGGTGGTCACCCCACGACCTCTTCTTATAGATGAGCTTCCCACTGCATATTTAGAAACCCTTAATAAATATATGATTCAAGTAAATGATACAAATTGACAAAAAATATAATATCAACTTAATTACCAGTATTAATAGAACCCTGTATTGGACTTTCATCATTTCCTTCATTAATGGTGGTATCATCATCAGAAGCCCCAGATCTACTTTGTTATTGTTGCCGATTAGATGAAGGTGTATTTAGTATAGGTGACAATTCAACAACCTCATTATTTTCAGGAATTTCTTCAACAAGCAGTTGTTTGCTGCTCCTTGTCGTAGGGCAGTGTTGAAAACTTTTTTGAAGGCATATTACTGCAAAGTAAACATCACATTAAATTATTTAGAGAAATCATAAAAATGGAATAATTGCATTATTGTTTAGTACTAATGATCAAGAAAAAATTTAACTTACCATTTACATTAGGTCTATATGTTATCATCATTCTCATCACAATATTCCATTAGTGTTTTGTCATCCTCATCTATGGACTCATCTCCGTCACCAATATTATTAAGTTCTTCCTCTTCGTGGATTCTAGTTAGAACTTCTATATTTATAATATCAGGTTCTATATCATCTCTTCCTAGGAATTGCAAGTTCTGATCTTTGGTAGCATATATTAATTCAGTTTCAAAGGACTCATATTGTTGAACTATGTTATCATTCATCACCTCCACTTCTAGGTCAGCGTGTTCCTCTATATTCCAAAGGTGTCTATGTAACTCCTTCCTAATATTATGGTCTCGCAAATCTTCTCACGCTTTTTTTGTATCTTTGTTTTTCCTTCAATGTTCATCAATGTTGAAAGTGATGTGTTAGATCTGAAATACTCTAGAGGGGGGTGAATAGAGTATTCTTAAATCCTTAAAATCTTTTACAGCTTTTGTTGTAATTGTGAAAGTGCATAAACAACTTAATAAAATATAAACACAGCAATCCTAGAAAGCACAAACACAACAAGAACAAAAAGAAGGGGCAACCAGACAACACAAGAAATTTATAGTGGCTCCACAACCTGGGTACATCCACTCTTCTACCACCCTGGTAGGAATCCACTTAAATTTTTGATCAGGTGTCTGACACCAATGAGCTTTTGATCAAGTGCTCAAAAACCAAACCTCAAGTCTTTTGGTAAGGTGACTTGCAACCAAGAATAACTTTTGAAGGGAGTTATAACCCTTTATACAGTGGGGGGGTGAGAGATGATATTGTCTTCTCTTTCTCAATATACAACCGTGAAGACTTGTGGATATAAGTTTAGCAAATGGCTCCCCCTGTGATGTCGAATGGTTCAGGGAAATCTGGAGCTTTGCTTTAGGGTGATAGGGCTTCAATCTTTAAGCCTTGACTAAAAAGATCTTCAGGAACTTCTTGACAGATGGAATAGTTGTTGTCCTTTGAAGTTTTCTGGAGAGTTGAAGAATGAAGACTCTTGATTTTGATTGATTGTTCTTCTTCTTCAGGTGGCAGATGTTCTTCTGGTCTAGGGCTTCTTGAGTTGCTGTATCAGAGTTATAAGAGAGAGAGTAGAGAGTTTCTTGTTATAGACTGATTGTGATTTTCTGTCTGTGTATCTATGTTCTATGTTTTGTATCTTCTATGTGTATTCTGCTCTTCTGTCCAGGAAGGAAGAGGAAACTTCTTTTATATTTTCTGTCAGGAAATTCTCATTCGAAATTTGAATTCCTCTACAATCAATGCTGATGACCTTGAGAATAAACTGTATTGATTTATTTCCCCAATTGTCCCATGGAAAAACGGCAAGCAATAATCCTGAAGAAGATCATAATTAATGCTTTGTCTAATGGTTATATTCAGAGAATATTGAAGCATTAATTACTCAGGAATTATTGCATTAGGAAAGGGACAGAAGACTGGAAATGACTAAGTCTGGATTCGTCGAATAGATAACATAAATCGTCGAGTTGAGTTCATAGTTCGTCGAGCTGAGAAGTTGTGTTCGTCGACCAGATGGCTTCTATTCGTCGAGCTGAGTTCCAAGATCGTCGAGCTAAAATAGAACTGCACTCTCTAGAACTTTGCTTATTCTGTGTATGAAGTTCGTCGAGCTGATAACTAGTTTCATCGACTGCAGTTTAGCAAAGTATTTCTGTACTTAGAATATTTCAGATGCTTCTGGAATGAAGTGTTGAAGTGGAGTATCCAGAAATCGTCGACCTGAGAATTTGTTTCGTCGAGCTGAGAACTACTAACTGCTGCTTCATAACTTTTGCCAAAGCTGTCAAAGTTCGTCGAGCTGAGAATCTTGAATTCGTTGACTGGAGATGATTCTGGACTTAGAGAAATTGAGAAACTTCTGGAATAATAAGTTGAAGTAGAGAACGCAGAAATCGTCGACCAGAGAACTAAGTTCGTCGACCTGAGTCTAGAGAACAAAGTCTGTACTTAGAATGCTGAAGGTAGAGTCCAAAAATCGTCGAACTGAGAATCAAGTTCGTCCAGCTCAGCTCAGAGAATTCTCTCTGAGATCCTCGAGCTGAGCATGACAATCGTCGACCTAAGTTCGACGAACGTCGAACTCATTTTATTGAGTCTTTGAAATCTCTAAGTCTTTGAAGTCTCTGGCAGTCTGATGATGGCTGGTCCATGTGATTTTGAAACTAAGGACTTGGCCTACACTCTAGGACACAACTATGATCCTGGCTATACAAGATGGGTCACAAGATCCTAACTTAGTGAACCTAGCCCAAATCAAACTAGGGATCCAATAATCTCCCCCTATTTGGGTGAGGTCATTAATTACAGACTCAGACTAAACTGAAAATAAACAAAGTAGGAAAAACATATATTTGGCAGAGAAAAATGAACACATGCAGTAGATATATATATATATACAGATAAGCTTTGTTCAGAAATAAGAAAGCGGTTATAAATATAAGAGAAATTAACCAGTTCAAAACTCATTTCTTTTGCTTCTTCTCTTTTGGCTTTTCTTCCTTACTCTTGTCTCTTGGCTTAGTAAAAATAATTTCTCTATTGGGATCAGCAGCTTGCACTTTGGTCATGGTCATATTAGCAGCTCCTATAATCTTCAAAGATGTGGCTCTGGGGACTACTGCATTTGGGTGCAATTTCATATAATCATCAACATTGAAAAAATTGTTAGCTTTTTCAAACCTCTTAAGCTCTTCTTTCATGTACTTTGACATTGTTGTATATTCTGAGGGATCCTTTCCTTCAGCTCTGGCTTTATTGATCATAGAAAGGCCAACAAGTTCTTGGAACCTGGCCATCCTAGTAGTTGTTGTTGTTTCTGGATCTTCAAAGGGTAGAGGAGGAGAAGGAGGTCTGTTGGAGCTTCCAGCTTGTTGATGTTGCTGCTTTTGTTGAGGATGTTGTTGTTGTTGATGAGGCTGGTGCTGCTTGCCAGAAGGATATTGTCTTTGCTGGCTGCTTTTTGTGGATGAGGACCTACCCTTATGTCTTTGATAAGTTAGAAATTAGGTAGTCCTTTGAGAAGATGTGCCTAAAGCACCAACAGCTGGAGGACGAGGGGGAAGGAGGTTCCCTTCTGTATTTCTGAGTTGGAGGAGGGGAGTATCTTTTGCTTCTCTTCCTCTCTTTCTATTCATTTTTAGATAACCACATCCAAGCTGGCATCCTTTTTTATGGAGTTATCTTCTGAAGAATATAGTAGGGAGTGTCATTGGTTGGATTTAGTTTAGGAGCAGGAGGAGGAGTTATTTTCCTCTTCTTAGACACTTTCTTCTTCTTTGGATCCTCATCAGAATCCTCATCCTCATTATCATCATCATCATCATCATCAGATCCCTGAGGATTATCATATATATCATTTAAAGCCTTCAGGGCCTCAGCAGAGATAATAGTCTTCTCAGGTTTAGATGGAGCTGGAGGAGAAACTTCAACAGGAACTGGAGAACTAACTCTGACAGTGCTTTCAGTAGCTGCCTTATTCTCTTCTTCAATGTCAGCCAAGATTAAGGCATCAAGATCTGGCATTGGAGAGTCATCCATAACAAAACTGGGGGCAAAAATAATTGTTGGAGGGGATGGGATGACAACAGGTTCTGGAATAACAAAACTATCGCTTAGTTGCTTGGCAACTTTAGGACTGATAGGGGAAGAATATGGAACAATAGCCAAAGATGGCTTTGTATAATCTGCTGGAGGGTAGATCAAAAATGAAGTATCAAAAATTTTCAACAAATATTCTAAATCTACTGTGGGATTAATGATGAAATCACCAACAATAATTATCTCTTCTAGAGCTGACTCTTCTATATCCATGTCAGTCTCAATAAAATTAATAAAATCAATAAAATTTGTATCTTCTGCAGTTGCTGCCTCTGCATCTACTAGAGCTGGAGCTGCTGAAGCTGAAACTGCTGCTACTACTGGAGCTGCTGCAGCTTCTTCATCAAGCATCTCCCCCTGCCTAGTTTCAGTAATAACTAGAGTCAGGCCCCTAAATGAAGAGGGAGCAGCAGAAAGGGCAGAGATCTGGACAGAGAGAGTGTAAATGGAAGTAGCAAGAGGTGTAATGACCTCTGCTATGAGAGCATTGAGGAGGGGTGTGATAAGAGAAATGACAGATGAGATGGTGGAGGGATCCAGTGGTGGAGTTGCAGTTGGTGTTTTCAGATGGTGGTTGGGTGGAAATATCTGGAGGGATGGTAGATGTTGGTGAGGATGGAGGAGGAGCATCTTGCATTTGGACATCCTGTGGGGATGGATTTGGAGGAGAAGTGCGAGGGGATGATAGTAGATTGAAGGATGGTATGGAGGACAAGTGTGGTGGAAGAAGAGATGAAGGTGGTGTTGGAGAAGGGGAGGGTTGATGATATTCCTGAGTAGGAGATAAGGGGATGTCAGTAAGATCTAGGGGTGGAGAGGTGGCAGGAGAGGTAACAAGAACAAATTGTTGTGGTTGTGGTTGTTGTTAGGGTTATGGAGTAGTAGTTATGGTGGAGGAGGGTTGTTGTAGAGTCTGATGTTGAGGTGGGAGGACTGTTGTGTGGGGTGTAGAGGATAGTTAAGTTTGGAGTGCTGGAAGAGATGGGGATGAGGGTGGAATGATCTCTTTAGCATGGTGGGGAGTGGCTCTAACAACCCTTGTGCTCTCAGAAGTTGTGGTGGAAGAGGTTGAAGCCTTAGAGGGCTTGGAGATTGTCCTCTCCCACCTGCCAAACAAGGCACAGGTTAGCCTTTTGCTGGCATTTATGAATATGGTCGGGGAGACCAGTGATTCAGCAGTCTTTTCCTTTAGGAAGATCCCTAGGATCCTTCCAAAACAAACTTACTTTTTATTGTTCTTTTTCCTGATTAGATCAAAGATGATCTGAGCCCAAGCCACTTGCTTCTTATTAACCATTGCACACATAACCAGAAACTGATGCCTGGTTATATAATCATGTGCAGTGTGCTTGCCTAGCAAGACTTTCCCAATAATATCTGCCAGAAACTTATATTCTGCAGATAAGTTCTTCTTCAACAATTTATTAGGGTTATCTCCAGCATAACCCATCATGCTTTACATCATATCATATTCCTCATTCTTAATTTCCAGTTCATCTTCTCCATTACTCAATCCAAATATTTCAGTAAAAACGGTTGGAGATAGAGAGATGGTGTTACCCGCAATTGTTCCAATCATGGTATTCTCCTCTGTAGTTGAAGATGTGTAGACCCATTCTCTAATCTCAGTTCCAGAAATTTTAATCCTTGTTGTCATCAGATTCTTCAGTTGCTACTCTTCCAGAAGTGCCAGAATATTCAGAAATATCGGGTCTGAATGCTGAAAATAATCAAAGTCGACATCGAAGCCGGTGTCGAACTTCATCGCAGCCAATGTTCCCGCTGGAATCGCCATGAAGTCACCTGCAAGAGGGAAAAATGACGATCAAGTGAAAGGGAACAGAAAGCACAGGACGGAGGTCGAAGAAAACCTAGATATAAGGTTTTCCAGAATATGAATCGACAAACTCCGTTCCACGAAAATGAAAATATTCTTCGATCTGGGTTCAACGAAATAATTTAGAGTTAAATGATTCATCGAGCTCAGTTTGAAGATTTGAAGACATTTTGTCGAGCTCTGTTTGACGAAAGTTTTCTGAAGTGGATTCGTCGATCTCCGTTCGACGAAAACAACTTCACTCACAGAGAGTTCATTGACCTCCGTTCGACGAATATCTCCCGAACTATCCCTAGTTTGTGGAGCTCCGTTCGACGAACTCTGGAAAATTCGTCGAGTGCAGACAAAAACTAAACTAAGTCTTCTCCATTGATCATTCCAAGCTGATTTATAAAGAACAGATGGTTTCTTTCATCCAGAGATTTGGTGAAAATAACAGCTCTTTGTAAATCCGTGTAGATATAGACAAGTTTAATTTTGTTTTTGTCTACACACTCTCTTATGAAATGATGTCTAATATCTATATGCTTGGTCCTACTGTGATGGACTAGATTTTGTGTTATGGCTATAGCACTTGTGCTATCACAAAGTAGAGTTGAATTATTTAAGTTGAGACCATAGTCTAGTAATTGATTTTGAATCCACAGCATCTGGGAACAATAGCTGTCAACTGTAATATATTCTGCCTCAGCAGTGGAGGTAGACACAGATGACAGTTTCTTACAGAACCAGGACACTAATCTCTTACCCTGGCAGGTTCCTGAAGTACTTTTCCTGTCCACCCTGCATCCAGCAAAATCAGCATCTGAGTATCCAGTTAACTCAAATTCTGATTCAGTGGGATAGCATAGGCCTAGACTAGGACAACTCTTTATATATCTCAAAATTCTTTTTAGGAAAATTAGATGAGATTCTTTAGGGTTCACTTGGAACCTAGCACAAAGGCATGTGGCAAACATGATATCAGGTCTACTAGCTGTAAGATATAATAGGGACCGAACAATGCCCCTATATAATTTTTGGTCAACAGGTTTCCCATGTGGATCAGAGTCTATTACAGCATTTGTAGCCATAGGTGTTTTCTTTGCTGAAGCATCAGCTATCCCAAACTTTTTGATAACCTCTTTTGCATATTTATCTTGGGAGATGAAGATGCCATCAGGGAGCTGCTTCACTTGGAGACCAAGGAAGTAGGAGAGCTCATCCATGCTACTCATTTCAAATTTGGAATGTATGAGGTCAGAGAACCTCTTGCACAATTTGGAATCAGTAGACCCAAATATGATGTCATCTACATATATTTGTACTAACAATATTTGGTCCTTATGATGTCTAGTGAAAAGTGTCTTATCTACTATGCCTCTAATGAACTTATGTTCTAACAAAAAACTAGTTAAAGTGTCATACCAAGCACTTGGAGCTTGCTTTAGATCATAGAGGGATTTATGTAATTTAAAAACATAAGAGGGGTGAGTTGGAGAGACAAAACCTGGAGGTTGTTCAACATAAATCTCTTCTTTTAATACTCCATTCAGAAATGCACTCTTCACATCCATTTGATAGACCTTTAATTTCTTGAAGGCTGCATAGGCAAGGAATATTCAGATTGCCTCTAACCTTGCCACATGTGCAAAGGTTTGGTCATAATCTATTCATTCCTCTTTCTTATATCCTTGAGCAACAAGCCTAGCCTTGTTTCTCACAATCACTCCTTGGGCATCAAGCTTGTTTCTATAAACCAATTGGTTCCAATTACTGGGTAGTTTTTTGGTCTTGGAACCAAATCCCAAACTCTACATCTCTCAAATTGGTTTAATTCCTCCTGCATTGCAATGATCCAGTGGGTATCTTGCTCTGCATCATGGATGGATAGAGGTTCAACCTGTGAGAGAAAACAGGCATGCATCAAATCTTGTTTGAGTTGATGCCTTGTCTGTACACCTGCTGATATGTCTCCAATCACTTAAGATCTAGGGTGATCCCTTAGTGTGACACGATCAGTGGGTGGAGTTGGTTCTGCAACATCAGTAGGAACTAATTCCTCTTGTGGAATTATGTTTGCTGTTTGGGGAAGATCAATTCCTTCAGTGCCTTCATCTTCACTTTCTTTAATGACTTGTGGAGAAGGATGTGTTGGAACCTCTTGGGTGAGGTTAAGTCCATCCAAACTCTCACACAAGTGAGGTACCTGCAAAGTGCATTTGGTAGAAATCTCTTTCTCCTTGCAAGACATGTTAGCTTCATCAAATGTAACATGAATATATTATTCAATTTTTAGAGATAATTTATTAAAAACCCTATAGGCTTTGCTTACTTGGGAATATCCTAGAAAGATTCCCTCTTCAGCCTTAGCCTCAAACTTTCTAATGTATCTTTTATTATTGTTGTAAATATAATATATGCATCCAAATACTTAAAAATAGTTGATTTAAGGTTGCTTCACTTTAAGTAATTCATAGGGAGTCCTGTTCTTTAGTTTATGTATCATGCTTCTGTTCAGGACATAATTTGCAGTGTTTACAGCCTCTGCCCAAAAGGTTAGTGTCATGTAAGCATCTACAAGTAATGTACCTACAGCTTAAATTAGTGTCCTATTTTTCCTTTCAGCTACCCCCATTTTGTTGGGGAGTTCTAGGAGCTGAGAAGCAGTGCCTGATACCTTCCTTCTCACAGAACTCATGCATAAGAAGAGACTCAAACTCTGTGCCATGATCACTTCTGATCAATGCAACATGAGTAGAGAACTCAATCTGTATGGTCCTAAGAAAATCTGTAAGAACTTTAAAGGTATCTAACTTACAACTCAGAAAGGACACCCAAGTGAACCTTGAGAAGTCATCCACTATAACTAAGGTGTAGGATTTCCCTCCTAGGATTTGTGCAGCAATGGGTCCAAAGAGATCCATGTGTAGCAAATACAAAATCTAGGTGAATCACTTTTTTAACGGATTTAAAACTAGATTTAGTTTGCTTGCCTAGTTGACAAGCCCTGCAAAGGCCTTCCTTCTTGTAGTGTCTAGAAGGTAAACCTCTAACAAGGTTGTCTTTTGATAGCCTAGCAATATTTTTCAAGTTTACATGCCCTAGCCTTTTATGTCATAAAGCATTCTGATTACTAGTTATATTAAGTAAGCAGATATCAGACTTGGCAGAAAGAAAATCAAATAAGTTTATGTTACCTTGTCTATTCCCAATTAAAACAGTTTGTTTTCCTTATTAGCAATAGTGCAAGAAGATGAGTTAAAGTGTCTCTGATAACCTTCATCACATAACTGACTTATGGAGATGAGGTTATGCTTGAGTCCTCTGACATATATCACTTTCTTGAAAGTGACTGCTCCAATCTTCACTTCTCCAAAACATTCAGACTGGCCACCTTTTTTAATCACCAAAGATAACCTTTGGTCCTAGCTTGGACTTATAGTTGGTTAAGATGTCCTTGCTGCCAATCATATGTTTGGAGCACCACACTGTCCAGGTACCATGTTTGATTATTTACTGGAACAGCTCTTCACCTGCAATGAAAAATAATTAATTATTCTTGACCCACGTTACCTTGGGTCCTTTATATTGTTGATATGAAAAGCTAGACATAACAGAGAATTCTGGTTGAGATTTATATCCTAGAGGGTGATATCATCTAGGTGGTATTACCCAATCAGCTACAGGGTTCAATGGTTTTCTAGAATTATTAGAGTTGCAGTTATAATTAACAATCTTGTTAAGTCTTTCTGGGTTCGACGAATTTCTGTAAGTTCGTCGACCAGAGTTTGACAAATTGGGTTGAGATCGTCGATCTCTGCCCAGAGAATGAACATATTCATTTTCTGTGCCCCACGTTCCGTCGACCTCTGCTCGACGAACCATACAGAGTTCGTCGATCGCAGTTAGACGAATAATTATAGCTATAGTTTGTGTTCAGCATTCGTCGAGTGGGGTTCAATGAACTTTCAATATTTCATCGATCTGAGTTCGACGAATTCTGCTGAACCTTGTTTTTACTTGTGGTTTTCTAATTTTTATTGTTTTGACCTATTGATTTTGGAATATGTTCTTTGATTTGTTTATAGTTCATTATTTCTTTCCCTTTTGCAGAAACAAATTATAATGGGGGTCGTCAGAATATTTTTCTTGAGAATGGGGGGCAAACTTGATGAAGCACCCAAGCCCAGCTTGCCATTAAGCCTGGCATTTACAGTGCTTGTGATGTCCATCAACTTGAGGCTTCTCCCATTGAGATTTTCCTCAAGTTGTTTAGCCTCACATAACTCAGTTTTTAATAATATGATTCTGTTCATTAGCTAAGGTTAATTCATCCTTTAACTTATTGTTTTCAGAATTAACATTTTCTAGGTTTCCTAATTTTTCCTAAGAGTTTTGATTTCCTTTTCTAAGTTAATTAAATCTATGCACATGGTTTTGAATTCAAATTTAAATGAATCAGAACTATAATCAAAAGAAGATAATACCTGGTCAGCTTCAGATTCTGAAGCTTCTTCATTGTTTGAATCTTCTTCTTCTGAATGGCTTCTAGAGGCATCAATGGCCATTAGGCAGACTTCTTTGGCCCTTGCCTCTTATTCATCTTCACTGGAGCTGGAAGATGTTGATTCATCCTTCAGTCTCACTCCAGGATTCAGCCACAAAGCCTTTCTCTTTCTTCTTGTATTTGCTGGAGGAAGGCATGCTGTTGTGTTGTCTTCTGGTATCTTTCTCTCTTATCTTTTCCTTCTTCTGATTCTCTAGACACTCAGAGATGAAGTGTTCCAAGTTTCCTGCAACCAAAACACACTTCTTTAGTTGGTGTTTTGTCATACCTTGGTTTGTCATCCTGCCTTGATGACTTTCTCCTGAAGTCTTTTCTTGCCATTTTGTAGAATCTTTTGGCAAAAAGTCTCATCAGCTCTTCATTTGCGGTTGAAGTCTCTGTCTTCTCAGCAACTTTGAATGCAATGCTTTGTTCTTTTCTTGCTGGAGGAGTGTTCTTTGCTCAGCTGCCTCTATGGATTTTATTAGTTGTTCATAGGACTTCAGCTTTCCTAAAAGAGATTCAGTGGAAATCTCATTTAGACTTCTGGCCTCCTTGATAGGCCAGATCCTTGAATCCCATGAGCTTGGGAAGTACATAAGGATCTTATCATTCACCTCAATGAGGGTGATGTCCTTGTCCAAGGTTTTTATCTCATTGATGATTGAGCCTAACCTATTGTACATATCAGCCACTGACTCAGCTTCTTCTTTCTTGAAATTCTCATACAGGGATATGAGATTGGATCTCCTGTCCTTTTTTCATCTGCTGATCCAGCCACCATTTGATTTAGGGAGTCCCAAATGGCTTTGGCTGAGGTGCATTCAGCCACTTTTTGAAATATATCATCTGACATTGTTTGTGCCATTATATTCATTACCTTGGCATCAGCAATCTTTGCCTTCTTCTGGGCTTCAGTCCACTCAGGTGGTGGGACTGCAGTTGTGCTTGAAGATATTGCAGAAGTAGATGCTTGAGGGGGACCTGTCAAAATGGAGTTGTAGATATCTTCATCAATAGAGTTCATGTACAACCTAATTCTTACCTTCCAGATGGCAAACTTATTCAGAATGCATACTGGAGGTCTGGTGCTTGCATAATCCTTGTTCTGTGTCATGCTGTATGACTATAAATCTAATGGAAATGAAAAGACGGATCTAACTCAGAATCTTTGGTTCAAGGGTTAGCTTGTACAACCAAGGGAATCCAGCTCTGATACCAATTGAAAGTGATGTGTTAGATCTGAAATACTCTAGAGGGGGGTGAATAGAGTATTCTTAAATCCTTAAAATCTTTTACAGCTTTTGCTGTAATTATGAAAGTGCATAAACAATTTAATGAAATATAAACACAGCAATCCTAAAAAGTACAAACACAGCAAGAACAAAAAGAAGGGGCAACCAGACAACACAAGAAATTTATAGTGGTTCCCCAACCTGGGTACATCCACTCTTCTACCACCCTGGTAGGAATCCACTCAGATTTTTGATCAGGTGCCTGACACCAATGAGCTTTTGATCAGGTGCTCAAAAACTAAACTTCAAGTCTTTTGGTCAGGTGACTTGCAACCAAGAATAACTTTTGAAGGGAGTTATAACCCTTTATACAGTGGGGGGTGAGAGATGATATTGTCTTCTCTTTCTCAATATACAACCGAGAAGACTTGTGGATATGATTTTAGCAAATTGCTCCCCCTGTGATGTAGAATGGTTCAGGGAAATCTGGAGCTTTGCTTCAGGGTGATAGGTCTTCAATCTTTAAGCCTTGACCAGAAAGATCTTCAGGAACTTCTTGATAGATGGAATAGTTGTTGTCCTTTGAAGTGTCCTGGAGAGTTGAAGAATGAAGACTCTTGATTTTGATTGATTGGTCTTCTTCTTCTTCAGGTGGCAGATGTTCTTCTAGTCTAGGGCTTCTTGAGTTGTTGTATCAGAGTTCTAAGAGAGAGAGCAGAGAGTTTCTTGTTGCAGACTGATTGTGATTTTCTGTCTGTGTATCTATGTTCTATGTTTTGTATCTTCTATGTGTATTCTGCTCTTCTGTCCAGGAAGGAAGAAGAAACTTCTTTTATATTTTCTATCAGGAAATTCTCATTCAAAATTTGAATTCCTCTGCAATCAATGCTGACGGCCTTGAGAATAGACTGCATTGATTTATTTCCCCAACTGTCCCATATAAAAATGGCAAGCAATAATCCTGGAGAAGGCCATATTTAATGCTTTGTCTAACGGTTATATTCAGAGAATATTGAAGCATTAATTACTCAGGAATTATTGTATTAGGAAAGGGACAGAAAATTGAAAATGACTAAGTTTGGATTCGTCGAACAGATAACAGAAATCATCGAACTGAGTCTACAGTTCGTCGAGCTGAGAAGTTGTGTTCGTCGACCAGATGGCTTCTGTTCTTCGAGCTGAGTTCCAAGATCATCGAGCTAAAATAGAACTGCACTCTCTAGAAACTTTGTATATTCTGTGTATGAAGTTCGTCGAGCTGATAACTGGTTTCGTCGACTGAAGTTCAACAAAGTATTTCTGGACTTAGAATATTTCAGATGCTTCTGGAATGAAGTGTTGAAGTGGAGTATCCAGAAATCGTCGACCTGAGAATTTGTTTCGTCGAGCTGAGAACTACTAACTGCTGCTTCATAACTTTTGCCAAAGTGGTCAAAGTTCGTCGAGCTGAGAATCTTGAATTCGTCGACTGGAGATGATTCTGGACTTAGAGAAATTGAGAAACTTCTGGAATAATAAGTTGAAGTAGAGAACCCAAGAAATCGTCGACCAGAGAACTAAGTTCGTCGACCTGAGTCTAGAGAACAAAGTCTGGACTTAGAATGCTGAAGGTAGAGTCCAAAAATCATCGAACTGAGAATCAAGTTCGTCGAGCTCAGCTCAGAGAATTCTCTCTGAGATCGTCAAGCTGAGCATGACAATCGTCGACCTGAGTTCGACGAACGTCGAACTCATTTTACTAAGTCTTTGAAGTCTCTGGCAGTCTGATGATGGCTGGTCCATGTGATTTTGAAACTAAGGACTTGGCCTAGACTCTAGTACACAACTATGACCCTGGCTATACAAGATGGGTCACAAGATCCTAACTTAGTGAACCTAGCCCAAATCAAACTATGGATCCAACAATCTCCCCCAATTTGGGTGAGGTCACTAATTACAGACTCAGACTAAACTGAAAATAAACAAAGCAGGAAAAACATATATCTGGCAGAGAAAAATGAACACATGCAGCAGATATATATATACAGATAAGCTTTGTTCAGAAATAAGAAAGCAGTTATAAATATAAGAGAAATTAACCAGTTCAGAACTCATTTCTTTTATTTCTTCTCTTTTGGCTTTTCTTCCTTGCTCTTGTCTCCTGGCTTAGTAAAAACAATTTCTCTGTTGGGATCAGCAGCTTGCACTTTGGTCATGATCATATCAGCAGCCCCTATAATCTTCAAAGATGTGGCTCTAGGGACTACTGCTTCTGGGTGCAATTTCATATAATCATCAACATTGAAAAATTTGTTAGCTTTTTCAAACCTCTTAAGCTCTTCTTTCATGTACCTTGACATTGTTGTATATTCTGAGGGATCCTTTCCTTCAGCTCTGGCTTTATTGATCATAGAAAGGCCAACAAGTTCTTGGAACTTGGGCATCCTAGCAGTTGTTGCTGTTTCTGGATCTTCAAAGGGTACAGGAGGAGAAGGAGGTCTGTTGGAGCTTTCAGCTTGTTGATGTTGCTGCTTTTGTTGAGGATGTTGCTGCTGTTGATGAGGCTGGTGCTGCTTGCCAGAAGGATATTTTCTTTGATGGCTGCTTTCTGTGGATGAGGACCTACCCTGATGTCTTTGATAAGTTTGAAATTGGGTAGTCCTTTGATAAGATGTGCCTGAAGCACCAGCAGGCTGGAGGAGGAGGAGGAGGGTCCCTTCTGTATTTTTGAGTTGGAGGAGGGGAGTATCTTCTGCTTCTCTTCCTCTCTTTCTGTTCATTTTTAGATAACCACATCCAAGCTGGCATCCCTTTATATGGAGTTATCTTCTGAAGAATATAGTAGGGAGTGTCATTGGTTGGATTTGGTTTAGGAGCAGGAGGAGGAGGTGCTTTACTCTTCTTAGACACTTTCTTCTTCTCTGGATCCTCATCAGAATCCTCATCCTCATTATCATCATCATCATCAGATCCCTGAGGATTATCATATATATCATTTAAAGCCTTCAGGGCCTCAGCAGAGATAATAGGCTTCTCAGGTTTAGATAGAGCTGGAGGAGAAACTTAAACAGGAACTGGAGAACTAACTCTGACAGTGCTTTCAACAGCTGCCTTATTCTCTTATTCAATGTCAGCCAAGATCAAGGCATCAAGATCTGGCATTGGAGAGTCATCCATAACAAAACTGGGGGCAGAAATAATTGTTGGAGGGGATGGGATGACTACAGGTTCTGGAATAACAAAACTGTCTCTTAGTTGCTTGGCAACTTTAGGACTGATAGGGGAAGAATATGGAACAATAGCCAAAGATGGCTTAGTATAATCTGCTGGAGGGAAGCTCAAAAATGCAATATCAAAAATTTTCAACAAATATTCTAAATCTACTGTGGGATTAATGATGAAATCACCAACAGTAATTATCTCTTCTGGAGCTGACTCTTCTATATCCATGTTAGTCTCAATAAAATTAATAAAATCAATAAAAATCTATATCTTCTGCTATTGCTACCTCTGCATCTACTGGAGTTGGAGCTGCTGAAGCTGAAACTATTGCTACTGCTGGAGCTGCTGCAGCTTCTTCATCAAGCATCTCCCCCTGCTTGGTTTCAGTAATAACTGGAGCCATGCCCCTAAATGAAGAGGGAGCAGCAGAAAGGGCAGAGATCTGGGCAGAGAGAGGAAAGGGAAGTAGCAAGAGGTGTAATGCCCTCTGCTATGAGAGCTTTGAGGAGGGGTATGATGAGAGAAATGACAGATGAGATGGTGGAGGGATCCAGTGGTGGAGTGTTAGTTGGTGTTTCAGATGGTGGTTGGGTGGAAACATCTAGAGGGATGGTAGATGTTGGTGAGGATGGAGGAGGAGCATCTTGCATTTGGACATCCTGTGGGGATGGATTTGGAGGATAAGTGGGAGGGTATGACAGTAGATTGAAGGATGGTATGGAGGACAAGTGTAGTGGAAGAGGAGATGAAGGTGGTGTTCGAGAAGGGGAGGGTTGATGATATTCCTGAGTAGGAGATAAGGGGATGTTAGTAAGATCTAGGGGTGGAGAGGTGGCACGGGACGTAACAAGAACAGATGGTTGTGGTTGTGGTTGTTGTTGGGGTTGTGGAGTAGAGGTTATGGTGGAGGAGGGTTGTTGTAGAGTCTGATGTTGACGTGGGAGGACTGTTGTGTGGGGTGTAGAGGGTAGTTGAGTTTGGAGTGCTGGAAGAGATGGGGATGAGGGTGGAATGATCTCTTTAGCAGGGTGGGGAGTGGTTCTAACAGTCCTTGGGCTCTCAGAAGCTGTGGTGGAAGAGGTTGAAGCCTTAGAGGGCTTGGAGATTGTCCTCTCCCACCTGCCAAACAAGGCACAGGTTAGCCTTTTGCTGGTATTTATGAATATGGTCGGGGAGACCAATGATTCAGCAGCCTTTTCCTTTAAGAAGATCCCTAGGATCCTTCCAAAACAAACTTCCTTTTTATTGTTCTTTTTCCTGATTAGATCAAAGATGATTTGAGCCCAAGCTAATTGCTTCTTATTAACCACTGCACACATAACCAGAAACTGTGCCTGGTTATATAATCATGTGCAGTGTGCTTGCCTAGCAAGACATTCCCAACAATATCTGCCAGAAACTTATATTCTATAGATAAGTGTTTTTTCAACAATTTATTAGGGTTATCTCCAGCATAACCCATCATGCTTAACATCATATCATATTCCTCATTCTCAATTTCCAGTTCATCTTCTCCATTACTCAATCCAAATATTTCAGTCAAAACGGCGGGAGATAGAGAGATGGCGTTACCCGCAATTGTTCCAATCAAGGTATTCTCCTCTGTAGTTGAAGATGTGTAGACCCATTCTCAAATATAAGTTCCAGATATTTTAATCCTTGTTGTCATCAGATTCTTCAGTTGCTGCTCTTCGAGAAGTGCCAAAATATTCAGAAATATCGGGTCCGAATGCTGAAAAGAATCAAATTCGACATCGAAGCTGGTGTCGAACTTCATCGCAGCCAATGTTCCCGCTAGAATTGCCATGAAGTCACCTGCAAGAGAGAAAAATGGCGATCAAGTGCAAGGGAACAGAAAGTGCGGGACGGAGGTTGAAGAAAACCTAGATATAAGGTTTTCCAGAATATTAATCGATAAACTCCGTTCCACGAAAATTAAAACATTCTTCGATCTGGGTTCGACGAAATAATTTGGAGTTAAATGATTCGTCGAGCTCAGTCTGAAGATTTGAAGACATTTTGTCGAGCTCCGTTCGACGAAAGTTTTCTGAAGTGGATTCGTCGATCTTCGTTCGACGAAAATAACTTCACTCACAGAGAGTTCGTCGACCTCCGTTCGACGAATATCTCCTGAACTATCCCTAGTTCGTCGAGCTCCGTTCGACGAACTCTGGAAAATTCATCGAGTGCAGAAAGAAACTAAACTAAGTCTTCTCCATTGATCATTCCAAGCTGATTTATAAAGAACAGATTGTTTCTTTCATCCAGAGGTTTGGTGAAAATGTCAGCTCTTTGTAAATCAGTGTAGATATAGACAAGTTTAATTTGTTTTTGTCTACACACTCTCTTATGAAATGATGTCTAATATCTATATGCTTGGTCCTACTGTGATGGACTGGATTTTGTGTTATGGCTATAGCACTTGTGCTATCACAAAGTAGAGTTGAATTATTTAAGTTGAGACCATAGTCTAGTAATTGATTTTGAATCCACAGCATCTGGGAACAATAGCTGTCAGCTGTAATATATTCTGCCTCAGCAGTGGAGGTAGACACAGATGACTGTTTCTTACAAAACTAGGACACTAATCTCATACCCAGGAACTGGCAGGTTCCTGAAGTACTTTTCCTGTCCACCCTGCATCCAGCAAAATCAGCATCTGAGTATCCAGTTAACTCAAATTCTGATTCAGTGGGATACCATAGGCCTAGACTAGGACAACTCTTTATATATCTCAAAATTCTTTTTAGGAAAATTAGATGAGATTCTTTAGGGTTCACTTGGAACCTATCACAAAGGCATGTGGAAAATATGATATTAGGTCTACTAGCTGTAAGATATAATAGGGACCCAACAATGCCCCTATATAATTTCTGTTCAACAGGTTTCCTATGTTGATCAGAGTCTATTACAGCATTTGTAGCCATAGGTGTTTTCTTTGCTGAGGCATCAGCCATCCCAAACTTTTTGATAAGCTCTTTTGTATATTTAGCTTGGGAGATGAAGATGCTATCAGGGAGCTGCTTCACTTGGAGACCAATTAAGTAGGAGAGTTCACCAATGCTACTCATTTCAAATTTAGTTTGCATGAGGTCAGAGAACCTCTTGCATAATTTGGAATCAGTAGACCCAAATATGATGTCATCCACATATATTTGTACTAACAATATTTGGTCCTTATGATGTCTAGTGAAAAGTGTCTTATCTACTATGCCTCTAATGAACTTATGTTCTAACAAAAAACTAGCTAAGGTCTTATATCAAGCTCTTGGAGCTTGCTTTAGACCATAAAGGGCTTTATGCAATTTAAAAACATAAGAGCGGTGAGTTGGAGAGACAAAACCTGGAGGTTGTTCAACATAAACCTCTTCTTTAAATACTGCATTCAGAAATGCACTCTTCACATCCATTTGATAGACCTTGAATTTCTTGAAGGCTGCATAGGCAAGGAATATTCTGATTGCCTCTAACCTTGCCACAGGTGCAAAGGTTTGGTCATAATCTATTCCTTCCTCTTATCTATATCCTTTAGCAACAAATCTAGCCTTGTTTCTCACAATCACTCCTTGGGCATCCAGCTTGTTTTTGTAAACCCATTTGGTTCCAATTAGTGGGTAGTTTTGGGGTCTTGGAACCAAATCTCAAACTCTACATCTCTCAAATTGGTTTAATTCCTCCTGCATTGCAATAATCCAGTGGGGATCTTGCTCTGCATCATGGATGGATAGAGGTTCAACCTTAGAGAGAAAACAGGCATGCATCAAATCTTGGTTGAGTTGATGCATTGTCTGTACACCTGCTGATATGTCTCCAATCACTTGAGATCTGCGGTGATCCCTTAGTGTGACTTGATCAGTGGGTGGAGTTGGTTCTACAACAGCAGTAGGAACTAATTCCTCTTGTGGAATTATGTTTGCTGTTGGGGGAAGATCAATTCCTTCAGTACCTTCATCTTCACTTTCTTCAATGACTTGTGGAGAAGGATATGTTGGAACCTCTTGGTGAGGTTAAGTCCATCCAAACTCTCACACAAGTAAGGTACCTGTAAAGTGCATTTGGTAGAAATCTCTTTCTCCTTGCAAGACATGTTAGCTTCATCAAATGTAACATGAATATATTATTCAATTTTTAGAGATGATTTATTAAAAACCCCTATAGGCTTTGCTTACTTGGGAATAACCTAGAAAGATTCCCTCTTCAGTCTTAGCCTCAAACTTTCTAATGTATCTTTTATTGTTGTTGTGAATATAACATATGCTTCCAAATACTTTAAAATAGTTGATTTTAGGTTGTTTACTTTTAAGTAATTCATATGGAGTCCTGTTCTTTAGTTTATGTATCAGGCTTCTGTTCAGGACATAATTTGCAGTGTTTACAGCCTCTGCCCAAAAGGTTAGTGGAATGTAAGCATCTGCAAGTAATGTACCTGTAGCTTCAATTAGTGTCCTATTTTTCCTTTCAGCTACCTCATTTTGTTGGGGATTTCTAGGAGCTAAGAAGCAGTGCCTGATACCTTCCTTCTCACAGAACTCATGCATAAGAAGAGACACAAACTCTGTGTCATGATCACTTCTGATCAATACAATATGAGTAGAGAACTCAATCTGTATGGTCCTGAGAATCTCTGTAAAAACCTTAAAGGTATCTGACTTAGATCTCAGAAAGGACACCCAAGTGAACCTTGAGAAGTCATCCACTATAACTAAGGTGTAGGATTTCCATGCTAGGCTTTGTACAGCAATGGGTCCAAAGAGATCAATGTGTAGCAAATACAAAATCCTAGGTGAATCACTTTTATTAACAGATTTAAAACTAGATTTAGTTTGCTTGTCTAGTTGACAAGCCCTGCAAAGGCCTTCCTTCTTGTAGGGACCAGAAGGTAAACCTCTAACAAGGTTGTCTTTTGATAGCCTAGCAATGTTTTTCAAGTTTACATGCCCTAGCCTTTTATGCCATAAATCATTCTGATTACTAGTTATATTAAGTAAGCAGATATCAGACTTGGCAGAAGGAAAGTCAACTAAGTATATGTTACCTTGTCTATTCCCAATTAAAACAGTTTGTTTTTCCTTTTTAGCAATAGTGCAAGAAGATGAGTTAAAGTGTACCTGATAACCTTCATAACATAACTGACTTATGGAGATGAGGTTATGCTTGAGTCCTCTGACATATGTTACTTTCTTGAAAGTGAATGCTCCAATCTTCACTTCTCCAAAATCTTCAGACTGGCCACATTTTGAATCACCAAAGATAACCTTTGGTCCTAGCTTGGACTTATAGTTGGTTAAGATGTCCTTGCTTCCAATCATATGTTTGGATCACCCACTGTCCAGGTATCATGTTTGATTATTTACTGGACAGCTCTTCACCTGTAATGAAAAACAATTAATTGTTCTTTACCCAGGTTACCTTGGGTCCTTTGTATAGTTGATATGAAAAGCTAGATATAACAGAGAATTCTGGTTGAGATTTATATCCTAGAGGGTGATATCTTCTAGGTGGTATTACCCAATCAGCTACAGGGTTAAATGGTTTTCTAGAATTATTAGAGTTCCAGTTATAATTAACATTCCTGTTAAGTCTTTCTGGGTTCGACGAATTTCTATAAGTTCGTCGACCAGAGTTTGACGAATTGGGTTGAGATCGTTGATCTCTCCCCAGAGAATGAACATATTCATTTTCTGTGCCCCACGTTCGTCGACCTCTGCTCGACGAACCATACAGTTCGTCGATCGCAGTTAGATGAATAATTATAGCTATAGTTTGCGTTCAGCGTTCGTCGAGTGGGGTTCGACGAACTGGCAACATTTCGTCGATCTGAGTTTGACGAATTCTGCTGAACCTTATTTTTACTTGTGGTTTTCTGATTTTTGTTGTTTTGACCTATTGATTTTGGAATATGTTCTTTGGTTTGTTTATAGTTTATTATTTCTTTCCCTTTTGCAGAAACAAATTTAATGGGGGTAGTCAGAATATTTTTCTTGAGGATGGGGGGCAAACTTGATGAAGCACCCAAGCCCAGCTTGCCATTAAGCCTTGCATTTACAGTGCTTGTAATGTCCATCAACTTGAGGCTTCTCCTATTGAGAGTTTCCTCAAGTTGTTTAGCCTCACATAACTCATTTTTTAATAATATGATTTGTTCATTAGCTAAGGTTAATTCATCCTTTAACTTATTGTTTTCAGAATTAACATTTTCTAGGTTTCCTTTTTTTCCCTAAGAGTCTTGATTTCTTTTCTGAGTTAATTAAATTTATGCACTTGGTTTTGAATTCAAATTTAATGAATCAGAACTATAATCAAAAGAAGATAATACCTGGTCAGCTTCAGATTCTGAAGCTTCTTCATTGTTTGAATCTTCTTCTGAATGGCTTCTGGAGGCATCAATAGCCATTAGGCAGACTTCTTTGGCCCTTGCCTCTTCTTCATCTTCACTGGAGCTGGAAGATGTTGATTTATCCTCAGTATCACTCCAGGATTCAGCCACAAAGCCTTTCTCCTTCTTCTTGTATTTGCTGGAGGAAGGCCTGCTGTTGTGCTGTCTTCTGTTAACTTTCTCTCTTCTCTTTTCCTTCTTCTGATTCTCTGGACACTCAGAGATGAAGTGTCCAATTTTCCTACAACCAAAACACACCACTTCTTTAGTTGGTGTTTTGTCATACCTTGGTTTGTCATCCTGCCTTGATGACTTTCTCCTGAAGTCTTTTCTTGCCATTTTGTAGAATCTTTTGGCAAAAAGTCTCATCAGCTCTTCATTTGCGGTTGAAGTGTCTGTCTTATCAGCAACTTTGAATGCAATGCTTTGTTCTTTTCTTGCTAGAGGAGGTGTTCTTTGCTCAGCTGCCTCTATGGATTTTATTAGCTGTTCATAGGACTTCAGCTTTCCTAAAAGAGATTCAGTGGAAATCTCATTTAGGCTTCTGGCTTCCTTGATAGGCCAGATCCTTGAATCTCATGAGCTTGGGAAGCACATAAGGATCTTATCATTCACCTCAGTGAGGGTGATATCCTTGTCTAAGGTTTTTAGCTCATTGATGATTGAGCTTAACCTATTGTACATATCAGCCACTGACTCAGCTTCTTCTTTCTTGAAATTCTCATACAGGGATATGAGATTGGATCTCCTGTCATTTCTTTCATCTGCTGATCCAGCCACCATTTGATTTAGGGAGTCCCAAATGGCTTTGGCTGTGGTGCATTCAGCCACTTTTTGAAATATATCATCTGACATTGTTTGTGCCAGTATATTCATTGCCTTGGCATCAGCAATCTTTACCTTCTTCTGGGCTTCAGTCCACTCAAGTGGTGGGACTGCAGTTGTGCTTGAAGATGTTGCAGAAGTAGATGCTTGAGGGGGACCTGTAAAAATGGAGTTGTAGATATCTTCATCAATAGAGTTCATGTACAACCTAATTCTTGTCTTCCAGATGGCAAACTTATTCAGATTGTATACTGGATGTCTGGTGCTTGCATAGTCCTTGTTCTGTGTCATACTGTGTGACTATAAATCTAATGGAAATGAAAAGACAGATCTAACTCAGGATCTTTGGTTCAAGGGTTAGCTTGTACAACCAAGGGAATCCAGCTTTAATACCAATTGAAAGTGATGTGTTAGATCTGAAATACTCTAGAGGGGGGGTGAATAGAGTATTCTTAAATCCTTAAAATCTTTTACAGATTTTGTTGTAATTGTGAAAGTGCATAAACAACTTAATAAAATATAAACACGGCAATCCTAGAAAGCACAAACACAGCAAGAACAAAAAGAAGGGGCAACCAGACAACAAAAGAAATTTATAGTGGTTCCCCAACCTGGGTACATCCATTATTCTACCACCCTTGTAGGAATCCACTCAGATTTTTGATCAGGTGCCTGACACCAATGAGCTTTTGATCAGGTGCTCAAAAACCAAACCTCGAATCTTTTGGTCAGGTGACTTGCAACCAAGAATAACTTTTGTAGGGAGTTATAACCCTTTATACAGTGGGGGTGAGAGATGATATTGTCTTCTCTTTCTCAATATACAACCGAGAAGACTTGTGGATATGATTTTAGCAAATGGCTCCCCCTGTGATGTAGAATGGTTCAGGGAAATCTGGAGCATTGATTTAGGGTGATAGGTCTTCAATCTTTAAGCCTTGACCAGAAAGATCTTCAGGAACTTCTTGACAGATGAAATAGTTGTTGTCCTTTGAAGTGTCCTGGAGAGTTGAAGAATGAAGACTCTTGATTTTGATTGATTGTTCTTCTTCTTTAGGTATCAGATGTTCTTCTGGTCTAGGGCTTCTTGAGTTGTTGTATCAGAGTTCTAAGAGAGAGAGTAGAGAGTTTCTTGTTACAGACTGATTGTGATTTTCTGTCGGTGTATCTATGTTCTATGTTTTGTATCTTCTATGTGTATTCTGCTCTTCTGTCCAGGAAGGAAGAGGAAACTTCTTTTATATTTTCTGTCAGGAAATTCTCATTCGAAATTTGAATTCCTCTACAATCAATGCTGATGGCCTTGAGAATAAACTGCATTGATTTATTTCCCCAACTGTCCCATGGAAAAATGACAAGCAATAATCCTGGAGAAGACCATAATTAATGCTTTTTCTAATGGTTATATTCAGAGAATATTGAAGCATTAATTACTCAGGAATTATTGCATTAGGAAAGGGACAGAAGACTGGAAATGACTAAGTCTAGATTCGTCGAACAGATAACAGAAATCATCGAGCTGAGTCCACAGTTCGTTGAGCTGAGAAGCTGTGTTCGTCGACCAAATGGCTTCTTTTCGTCGAGCTGAGTTCCAAGATCATCGAGCTAAAACAGAACTGCACTCTCTAGAAACTTTGCCTATTCTGTGTATGAAGTTCATCGAGCTGATAACTGGTTTCGTTGACTGAAGTTCAGCAAAGTATTTCTGGACTTAGAATATTTCAGATGCTTCTAGAATGAAGTGTTGAAGTGGAGTATCTAGAAATCGTCGACCTGAGAATTTGTTTCGTCGAGCTGAGAACTACTAATTGCTGCTTCATAACTTTTGCCAAAGTGGTCAAAGTTCGTCGAGCTGAGAATCTTGAATTCGTCGACTGGAGATGATTCTGGACTTAGAGAAATTGAGAAACTTCTGGAATAATAAGTTGAAGTAGAGAACCTAGAAATCGTCGACCAGAGAACTAAGTTCATCGACCTGAGTCTAGAGAATAAAGTCTGGACTTAGAATGATGAAGGTAGAGTCCAAAAATCATCGAATTGAAACTCAAGTTCATCGAGCTCAGCTCAGAGAATTCTCTCTGAGATCGTCGAGCTGAGCATGACAATCGTCGACCTGAGTTCGATGAACGTCGAACTCATTTTACTGAGTCTTTGAAATCTCTAAGTCTTTGAAGTCTCTAGCAGTCTGATGATGGCTGGTCTATGTGATTTTGAAACTAAGGACTTGGCCTAGACTCTAGGACACAACTATGACCCTGGCTATACAAGATGGGTCACAAGATCCTAACTTAGTGAACCTAGCCCAAATCAAACTAGGGATCCAACAAATGTGCCCAACAAACTATCACAAATATTTTTTTCAACATGCATTACATCAACGTTGTGTCATATCAAAAGTTTATGCCAGTAAGGTAGCTCAAAAAAGATGCTTCTCTTTACCCAATTTCCTTCTTCACTACTGCGCTTCCTCTTTCGCTTGCTTGGGTGTTTTCCAAATTTATCAAAGTTATGTTCGAGTTTGGTTAAATCTGAAAGCAATTGTGCGCCACTCCACTCCCTTGGTTTTGAACGTGTTTCTGACTTTCCATTGAACAATTTACTCCTTCCATAAGGGTGATCTTCTGGTAGATAACGATGATGTCCCATGTAGCATATCTTACTTCGAATTCTTTTAGAATCTGTATCATGTAAACAAGTTGGGCATGCCCCATAACCCTTTGTGGTCCACCCAAATAAATTACTAAGAGCTGGAAAATCTTTAATTGTCCACATAAGTGCAGCATGCATTTTAAAAATGTCCTTGCTGTATATGTCATAAGTCTGAACACCATTCCATAATTCTTTTAATTCTTCTATCAATGGTCTAAGATAAACATCAATATCTTTTCCAGGTGCACATGGGCCAGGAATTAATAATGACATCATAAGAAACTCGTCTCTCATACCTTTGTATAATGACATGTTATATGGAATTAGCACAACTGGCCACATACTATAAGAAGTACTCATATTTCCAAACAGATTGAACCCATCCAGAGCCAATCCAAGCCTAACATTACGTGGATCTACGACAAAATTGGGATAGTGTGCATCAAAACTCTTCCATGCAAGTGAATCTACCGGATGACTAAGAGTACCTTCTATCTCTATATGCTTCTCAGTATGCCACCTCATGTAAGCTGCTGTTTTATAAGACATATAAAGTCTTTGTAGCCTTGGTGTTACGGGGAAATGCCACAAAAACTTTTGAGCAATTAATTTTCCTTTCCTTTTGTTATATTTCCAACGTGGTTCTTCACACATAGGACAGACATCTTTCTTCTCATTCTCTTTCCAAGATAGTGCACAATCATGTCTACATGCATCTATCTTCTTATAGCCCAAACCTAAATCAGAAAGAAGTTTCCTAGCCCAATAAATAGATTTTGGAATTAGATTATCTTCTGGCATCACGTCCTTTAGCAATTCAAGAAGCATGTTAACGGACTTATCTGACATCTTATTCATTACTTTGATATGCATGAGTTTAACAGTGAATGCTAACAAAGTGTACTTTCTGCAACCTGGGTATAGTTCACGTCTGACATTACATAATAGACTTGAAAAAGTTCCAGTACTATCTTTGTTAGAATATTCAGGAAGTTCTGCATCTCCAATCTCGTGTATCAAATCAACTAAATCATCAATGGCTTCAATATCATCGTTACATTCCTGACTTTGAAAATGTCCACTATTGTTAGTATTAGAACTAAACACAAAAGAAGTAGTCCTTTTAGCTTCTCCATGATGTATCCACTCCTTATAATATTTGTAAAACCCTTTCAAATGCAAGTATGTTTTAACTTCAATGAGGCTCTTTGTTTTAGTGTTTCGACATACATTGCATGGGCAAAGAATTTTATCTTCAAAGTAAATAGCATTTTCCCGTGCAAACTCTAGAAATAAATTCACGCCTGTAGTATAGGTAGAACTGAATCTATCTTGTTCAAAAATCCAGCTTTTATCCATAGCTAACAAAAAAAGAATGGGATAACACTACCAAGAAACACATATACAATATATATGAAATTTAATATGAAAATTTGGAGAAATTATTTTCAAGCCCAGAGCCAAAAAATGCTAAAGCAAAAAATAGGAATGGGAAATGATTGCTAATCTATGAAAGTCTTGGTTTGGCATCATACTAAAATAAAGGTTCTACAGCAAAAAATGCTAAAGCAATAGACACTAAGAATGGGAAATGATTGCAAGACACATAAGAAATGTCCCATCCGGAAAGAAAATCATATTGTAAAATCAAAAGAACTGTAGCCAATGAGGAAAATAAACCACTGCATAAAAGGTTGTGGTATAATGTTGGCTAAGAAAGGGAACTGAAAACAAACCACTACAAAAAAACTGTATGCTTGGTATGACAAATGTGATAAAAAAACAAAAAGAGAAGCAAGTGAAATAGAAATTTTATCCAACCAAACAATATTACTGAAGAGATTCATAGCAATAGTAACACACACACTACTAACACAAGATAATATTACTTCTTGCCGAACTGATTGCACACATACTACTAAGCCACTACAAACAAGATGAATACCCCCAAAAAACTACAAGAGCATATTACTTGGAAGAATGCAAAAAGATAGGGTTTTGATAATAATTTTAGTAGTGAGCAAATGACAAAAAAATCAAACCACAACAAGATTCATAGTAATAAACCAAAATACGGCCAAAAAAATCATACCCTAAAGAACATGCTGGAACTTCAAAGACAATATTACTTCTAACCCTAAGGGCATCAAGATGAATAACCCCAAAAAACCCAAACATCGTCTGTAGCCAATGAAGAATCTCGTGACCACGAGACAACAACTTCTTGCCGATGCATGAAGAAACAGAGATCAAAAGTTCAGGAAGAAGGAAGAAATGCAAGAAGATATACCAGTCGCGAGAAGGAAGAAATGCTCTCTCTCTCCCGCTTCGTCCCTCCTCTGCTCTCTCTCACGATTCTTTGTAGGAAGAAGCCAGTTGCGAGAAGCCAGTCGCGATATTCATCTAAGAAGAAGCCAGTCGCCAAATTCGGAGAAGAAAGAAGCCAGTCGCGAGATTAGGGGTTTCGAGAATGCGTCGGGAGGGGATTGATTAATATAGGGTTTTGATAATAATTTTATTGGAGGGAAATTTCCCTCCAATTATTTCATGCACTTGATCATATATTCCTAATTTTTTGCTCGAACTCAAGAGGCTCGTGTTCCATTTTGAACAAAAAAGAATCTGAGATAGATCGAGCTCGGCTAGTAATCGAGCTCAAGATAATCGTACTCGACCTCGGGCTCGACTCATAATGGAGCTCGGCCTCATAGAACACGAGATCGAGCTCATGGAGTAATCGATCTTGAGGACATTGGAGTTGAGCTAGGAAAAATAGTGTGCTCGGGAAAAAAACGCACGTCCGAGTGAAAAGCACATGCTCTGGAGAAAAATGTTCTCTCGGTCCAAAAAATGCTCTCGAACATTAGTGTGCAATAAAATATGATATATTTACGGTAACAAAACTTTAATAATAAAATATTAATAATATTAAGGAAAACCTCTTTGTCACAAAAAAATTTCATGATGTGGTTACAATTGATAAATGTTGTGAGAAATTATTTACAATTTGTAACGTAACATTAGTGTTGTTACAAATACTTACATTTATAGTAACAAATAAATTATTATTGTAACAAAATATAAAATATTCGTTACAAAAAATTACTTTTTGGTAACAACAAAAAAAATTTGTTACTAAATATATGTATTAGTAACAAACTGGGTTTCTGTTATATTTCAGTCCTTACAACAGGTGCAGTTTGTTGTAGTGCGAGTGAGTGTGTGTGTTTTACTTTATGTAGAGTGTGTGTTTTTTCATTTCAAGTAGATGTGTGTGTGTGTGTGCTTTCATTTCTGTCGAGTGTGTGCGTGTGTTTTACTTTATGTAGAGTGTGTGTGTTTTTAATTTCTGTTGAGTGTGTGCGTGTGTTTTAATTTCTGTAGGGTGCATGCGTGTGTGCATTTATTTCCTCCTACTCGTTTGAGTAGGACTCGATTTAATCTCCCGCCTACTCGTTTGAGTAGGACTCGCAATTTACCACTTTCATCTACTGCTTTCTTTACCGCTTTCATTTACCGCTTTCTTTACATCTTTATTTTCTACTTTCATTTTATCGCTTTCTTTCTGCAAGTCATCCCCATTCCGATGAGTGGCTAACCGCTCTTAGCCCTCAGTATCGAAGAGCATTGGGACAGATAAAATTGCTTTAAATAATTAAAGATCATGTTTTTCTAATTAATTAAATTACTTAAGGTTTCCTCAGGCTTACGACGCGTAGAAACACATATCGATGTGTGGGCTCTATTTCCGTAGTCCATGCGCTATCTAGCCGAGAGGCCATGCGTATGGACCGATCACCCCTTAGTAAATGGATTTTTTCACTAACCCTCGAGAGAGGAGGAGCGAAATTCTACCATATTGGGTTCCCCACCCAATAACGGGGTTCTTAGCGTAATGCAGGCATTAAGAGGAATCCTTCGTTGGATGAGAGCCCGGTCGAATAGTCTTAATGTTCAGGTGAGCGATTGTCCTAGAGATAAGTGAGCTCATTTTAGCAGAACCTCCACGTCCAAGTCTTCGCCTTAATTAATTTGAAATTTAGGATCTCTTTTCATTAAAATTTTATTTTAGTTCAAATTCTTTTAGATACAGTTGTGCTAGGTTATTCATCGGCTCCATCTTTAATGCTTTTATTTTCTGCTTATATATATATAAATAATATCACGACAAGATAATTTTCGGTAAAATAATAGTCCCCTCCAGGGAAGAGTAGAAATAATCAACCAGTCCCCGAGAACAATACGACCCTCGATATTCCTCACTGGAATATCCTGTACTACATGCAATAGGTGCATTTGCCTCCTTTCGTTAAAACTCGATTCCAACTATTTTATATCCAAACAATAAATCTGCGCACCCCGTCTTTCTAAATAAAACCAAACAACCTCTTTCTAAATAAATCGCCCGATACGCCGCGTGTCCTAAATAATTTTTGGATTTTTAGCCTCGTATCAATAACCATAACTTATAAGCATGCTACATAAAATTATAAGCTAAGGGGTCGTTTTGCAAGACCTATTGTATAAAGCATCTCATACCACTTTATACAATAGGTGACAAGGGTTATATTCAATGATGATGTTATGTCATGCAAGTATGCCATGATGTGAACATGCAAGTGCAAAACACTCACTCGACTCTGTGCACACAGACCTTTAGTTCCCCCTTTCTGGAGCCTAACCTCCCATGATAGCTCCGTAGTGGCAAACAGAAGCGGTGGGTTGGGCATCGCCCACCTAAAAACTAGTATCACACTACCAGTCTGACCTCTCGTATGCCTCAACGCTGGTGCACTAAGCGGAGCTCCTACGTGCTCTTGCCGACTAGACCACCGGACTTTATTTGTCCAAGTGCAAAACCACACCTGTCGAGCCAATGTATCAGTGTTGGTGTGACGACTCTCCAATACCGATGACCCACCACCTTATATCTTATGCACATGCAACATTAATGAATTTTCCACCGAGCCAAAGCTCCCCGGACTAACCTGTCCGTCTCAAAACCATCTGAGCCATCGGCTCGCCGGCTAACCTGCCCATCACCAAAACCACCGAGCCTACCGCTGGTGAGACCTAACCTAACTCCCACAACACTAGGGAGTGTGAGTGTAAGTGTAATCCTAGTTATACTAGTTACTCTTAAACATTGATTTTTCTTACAGTTTAGGTTAGCCCAGGACTGCCCCCGGCATACCCGGTGAAGGGTTCTCAAGGGAACTAGGAACTATGATGGTAGCTGAAGCTCATCGTTCCCTTTCACAGGGCACTTACTATTATTAGTTAATACCCAATTCCCAATCCCTTTTAATATTTCTCTGGATCTAACCCTAGTGTGTTTTGACTCTCTCACTCTCTCTCTCTCTCTCTCCACAGGAAAGACGATCTTTTGTCGATCCCGAGCACCACTTACACTAGTCATCTCGTCACTTCTCCCCATGATGATTTCTAACAATGAACTCATTTTCACTTCACCATGACCAGTAAGCTAATAACCCCAACTCCTTGTGTCTATTTCACATTCTATCACGATTTCTGCAGTTTTACTATATGCGGACTAATCTAAGTTATATGATGTATACGATAGGAGGTACTCCAAATTTTTATCCAAAAGCCTTAAAATATTTATTGGGGCCTTATCATGATATATTTAGCTTAAATCTAGAAACTTGGAATTTTCCTAAATAAATTGGCATTTAATTAATTTTCCCAAAAATTGGTCCATGGATGATTTGAACATGAAGTACTAGATTTACTTATTATATGACCATACAAAAATTGTGAACACTATAGGATAGCAAGATATTAGTGAATACCAAATTTCATAAGTTTTTATAAAGGAATTATCCTCTAAATAAATAATCCAAGGTAATTTAAATAAATAGGGGTAATGAAGGGAGTACCATAAATACTTGTCCAAAAATTATACAAAAATTAATAGAGCTTTATTATGATCATGAAACCTTACTGACTAGATTTCATGCAATTCCATGGTCAGAAAACTATATATAATAATATCTCAACCAAATCCATCATGGGGCACTTTGTGAAGGAGCATCCTTGTATCCTCAACTAAACAACATGTAAACATTTTTCCAAGCTTTTTTATGCCCTGAAAAGTATTTTGCCTAAGTAACACAATTTTTCAACAAGTATTGAGCTCTGAATTTATTATTGAACATGTCTTCATACTTATAAGATTGTGAAGTAAGTATAGGAAATATGCATCTAAAAACTATAACAAAATTTAGATATGAGCACAATGATCTAAAACTTCCTCTGCCCAAATTACATAACTTTCCAGTGAACAATGAGATCATAATAAACAAATGATTATCGAGGGCTAACACATGTATTACAAATGAGGTACTAAAATTATTGTTCCAAAATTACCAGAGACTCATACTAACCCTATGACTACAATCCCCAAGTTTTATAACTTTTCACAGAGTTTTAATAGCCTAACATACAATTATAAGATTAGTGCCCTAAACTAGGATTAGGGTTTTGAGGGGTTTAACAACCTCTAAATCCAATAAGGTTTTTACCAAAGGACATTAACTAAGCTAGAGTCCTCTCCACCAAATTTCAAGTCATTTCAAGGTCATATGACCCATGACCTTCAAACCCTAGGTTAGCACACATAGAGCCTACCCTATAGTTCTAGGGCTCCACCCTTCAACTTCCACCCAAAATCACTGGTGGGGGTGTTTTATGTGCTAGTAAGGCAGAGTGCTAAGTTACATCACCTTTGGATGAGGTTGGCTCACTCAAGAACACTTAGAACACTTTTGCCCTAATTTGACCTAAAAGGGTCAATCTTTGCCTACATAAATACCCTATCAAATCAACCCCAAATGGGATGAATTTTTTACCAGAGCCTTATAATATCCCCCAAGATCAACCACCAAACCTTTGGTGGTTTTTGAGGTGTTTACGGCACCTAATTAAATTATATATGGTTTATTAAATTTTTCCAAAAACTATAAAAAAATATTTCTCAAAAATTCTGATTTTTGGGCTGTCTAAGGGGAAGGTTATGAGAAGCCTATATTCAAAATTTCAAGGAATTTGAATGAGTTGTTTGGTGTGGGAACTAATTCTAATGTCTGGTCACACCTATGTATAGGTTGCACTAAAATGAGTGTTGTGGTCACACCATGTATCCAAATTGGTTTAAATCAATTTTAAATTAAACTAGACTTCAAGGGCTACAATTTTCATGTTGGTTATTTATTTTTGCAGGGGGTTCTAAATATTTTTAATATTTAATTTAGTACAACCCAGTAAACAGGACAGAAAATACATAAATTCAAGATAATTAAATATGATCCAGCACGGATCTTGACGCAAATCTGACACCTCCTGGTCATCTTCTTCCTCCAGCCAAGTGATGGGATTGCCTGAACCTGGAGCAACTCTTCAAGCCATTTGCCGGCCACACGGCCACCTCCCTGGCCGGCCACCACCGCCACCACCTTCGTTGAGGTGGCGGCTATCGTCGGGCGGCGGCACGGCCGCAAGAGGGGCGGATTCCACGATCCTGAGACTTGGATTTTTCCCTGAAAAACCATGAAAACGGAAGCTTTGATCGCGCTCAATTGAGCCCTACCCTTATTCTAAATGAATCCTAAGATCTATCCACAGAGAAAGGAGAGGAGGAGGACCTTCAAACGTGCTTGCCGACGGGTGTGGTGGTAGTGCGCCATGGCCGGATCTTGAGCTTGCGGGTGCTCTACAACTGCACAGTAGGAGGGCTCGAATTCTTTAGGTAAAATGTGGAAATTGCTCCCCTCTACCTGGTGAGGCTTTTAAAACACTCAAATGGGGGAGGGGAAGGGTGTAGGCTGAAAAGCCATTAATGGCCGTGAAAGTAATTTTTAGCCAATGAAAAGCCCATTGAATCCAGCCCTTGTACAGCCTGGACAACCTCTTTATCTCCTCCTAATTCATCAGGGGAGATGAATCATGCCATTGGAGGTGAAGGGGGAAGCCCCTTGGCCTTCCAAGCCATGAATGGTCTTCCCTCTCATTTTCTCTCTCATCCATTAAAGGGGAAATTGAATTTTCTCTCTCCTAGTCAACAAGGCCGATTTTGATCTCACCTCCCGCCTATTGGCACCCCACTAACTCATATTAATAATAAAAATGAGGTTAGCCCAAGTGGGGGAAATGGGTTTGAGCATGGGTTAGCCCATTTGGGCTAATTTGACTTAACATTAGTGTAGAGTTGACCATGGTCAACATGACCATTTGGGTTGACCCCAATGGGTCCTTGGTGACCCATTGGGCTCCCCTAAGGTCTAGAAAGACTTGTGTAGGGTTGGTTGGGCATCTTGGGGGGTCACTCGACCTTTAATTACGGCACTTTGACCTTCTTCGGGCTAGGGTTGACTTGAGTCAACTTGGCCTCTTTGGTTGACCCCAATGGGTCCTTGGTGACCCACTGTCCTCCCTTAGGGCTTGGGAAGGTCTAGGTGGGTCCCTTTGGCCAAGGGGAGGTCAGTTGACCATGTATGAGCTTAGTTTGACCTGATTAGGGTTTGGGTTGACATTGGTCAACTTGACCATTTTAGTTGCCTAGTGGGTCCCTATGGCTCTAATGGACCCTCTAATAGGTTAGTGATGTTGTGGTGGGGTCATGGTGTCATGGTGAATCCTTATGGTCATCCCTAAGCTAGCACTTGGAATTTTACTATTTGCAAACCAAGGTGGTTCACCCACTAACTCCCTAGTTCACCCCAACCTTTCTATACTTCTCAGGGTTTTGTCATGACCCAGTCATGACAAAACCATCCTAGGGGTCTAGAAGTCTGAGGGATGTTACACAAGCTCTATGCCAAGTTCTCAAAATGTGGGTTTTGGCTGTCATCAGTGGCCTTTCTTGGCCATGTGGTTAGTGGAGAGTGCATTAAGGTGGATCCTGCAAAGATAGTTGCGATACGAGAGGGGTCGGTGTTGTCTTCTGTATCCAAAGTCAGGAGTTTCCTTGGACTATCAGGCTACTAAAGGCACTTCGTAGAGAACTTTTTGCAGATAGCCTTGCCTCTTACCACACTAACGAGGAAGGAGCAGAAGTTCATTTGGACGCCAGAGTGCAGGCGAGCTTTTGAAGAGCTGAAGAGTCGCTTGGCCACGGTGTCAATTTTAACATTGTCATGTGGTTCGGATGGCTATGAAATGTATAGTGATGCATCAGGGAGAGGCTTAGGCTGTGTTCTTCTTCAGTTTGGTAAGGTGATTGCTTATGGCTCACGCCAGTTGAAAGTGCATGAGCGGAACTATCCCGTACATGACTTAGAGTTGGATGCTGTGATATTTGCACTTAAGCTGTGGCGTCATTACTTATATGGCGTGAAAGTTAACATCTTCACGGACCATAAGAGCTTGAAATATCTGCTCGACCAGACGGATCTAAATATGTGACAGCGGAGGTGGATGGAGTTCCTTAGAGACTACACCTTCCAGATTCATTATACTCCAAGGAAGAGAAACGTCGTCACAGATGCCTTGAGTAGTAGGACTCCGGAAAGGGCAAGTTGGTTGCAGATGCATGATGAGCATCTAATCCAGGAGGTGGAGGCCTTAGTCATCTCTTGTGTGGACAAAAATGCTACTATAAGTGCATGCCTAAACTGGACGGAGGTACAGTATGACCTTGCGGACAGAGTTCGGCGAGCAACGGAACTTGATGAAAGTTTACAACTCTATGCACTGGATGGGTCAAATGACCAATTCTCCTGGGATGACGGCCTTTTGCGGAAAGGTGATCATTTGTGTGTCCCGAATGTGGGTAAATTACGTGAAGAATTGTTATATGAGGCACACTGTATGAAGTATTCAATCCACCCAGGGAGCACAAAGATGTACAAGGATATGAAAAAGCTATTCTGGTGGCCCGTTCTAAAGTTAGATATAGCCCATTATGTGGCAAAATTTCAGACTTGTGCCTTGGTAAAAGCTGAATGTCAGAAGCCTGGAAGTTTCCTGAAGTCGCTACATATTTCGGAATGGAAATTTGATGACATTTCGATGGATTTCGTGCATGTCTTGCCGCGATCTCAACGCGGGAACGATTCTGTTTTGGTGATCGTGGACCGGTTGACTAAAGTGGCTCACTTCATTCTGAACAAGAGGGACGATTCAATGGAACTTTTGGCTAAACTTTATGTCGAGCAAATAGTACAATTACACGGTGTGCCCCATAGCAGCGTAAGTGATCGAGACGGGCGCTTCACTTTGAATGATTGGACCCTAATCCATCAACTGTTAGGAACAAAACTAAAGTTCAGTACAGCCTTTCATCTGCAAACAGATGTCCAGACTGAGAGGACCAACAGAACAATGGAGGACATGCCCCATATGTGCGCCTTGGATTTCGGGAAGAGGTGGGAAGCTCATCTCTATATGGTAGAGTTCGCCTACAATAATAGCTATCAAGCTAGCATAAACATGGTGCCTTTTGAAGCTTTATATGGTAGGAAGTGTCGTACACCGTTAGCTTGGGCGAAAACAAGCGAGTCTAAGTTGTATAAGCGTAAGGAATTTGAAGAAGCTAATTCGACGTTATGCTTTATCCGGGAGAGGATATTGATAGCCCAAGATAGGCAGGCAAAATACTACAACGCCAAGCATCAGAACGTGGAGTTCGCGGTGGGCGACTGGGTATATTTGAAAATCAAGCCATTCAAAGGTGTGTCCAGGATTTAGCACTTGAAAAAGTTAAGTCTGAGGTATCTTGGTCTGTTTGAAGTGGTGGAGCGAATTGGAGAAGCTGCCTATCGGTTAGCTCTGTTTGCGGAGCTAAGTGGTTTGCACGATGTGTTTCACTTATCGGTGCTGCGAAAAGCTGTGAAAGGACCAACTCAAGTGGTTGTTGCGGATCAAGTACCGGTCGATGGTAGGTTAATGACAAATGTTAAGCTCATTCGGATCGACGATACGAAGTGCAAATAACTACGGAACAAGACAATCGGGATGGTCAAAGTCCGGTGGGACAACTGTGGCCATGAAGAGCTAACATAGGAGTAGGAGCAGACCATGCGTGCTGAGTTTCCCGAGTTATTTTTGTAAGTTGTTTTAATATTATTGGTATGAATGAAAAGTTGTTGTAACTTTTAAGTTATTGTCTTCCTTATAGCTGTATGTAAATTTCGGGACGAAATATCTGGAAGGAGGGGAGGGTTGTATGTAACACCCCAAATCCCAGGATTGGGAAAATGTTGTGTGACACGGCCTGGGACACGGGCATGTCCCAGGGCGTGTCCTGCTCGGGTGATCAGCCGACGGGTGGTCAATGAAAGTCCGTTCTATGAAAAATGAGGGAACACACCCTCTGACACGGGCGTGTCAGAGGCCGTGTCCTCCTCTGCTCTACAAACTTCGTTTGATGAAGTTAATCTGGAGGCATGTCTGCTGCCATGTATGGGCACACGGCCTGTGACACGTGCGTGTCACTGGCCGTGTCCTTTGCTGGACGTGCCCATGGTATTTGAGGCCTGGTAAACACGGAAAGGACACGGTCATGTCTTGGGTAACACGGCCTGTGACACGGGCGTGTCACTGGTCGTGTCCCGATCGGGTTGATTTGGTTTTGTGGAGCCTGAAGTACACGGCCACAGACGCAGGCAGGTCTGAATGCTTGTCAGGTGACACGGCCCGTCACACGGGCGTGTTACATGGCCGTGTACTGGTCTGGATGAGTCGGTTGTGTGTCGCTTAAGGCACATGGCTTGTGTTACGGGCGTGTCACAGGCCGTGTCAGTCAAAATTTAGACTTTTGTGGCAAAATCATGGTCCTCCATTTTCTCAGCTAGGATCTGATGGTTCAGGTCTCTCCCTCCTTCCTTAAGGCCAAAAATGAGATGGGAATCCTCATTTTGCATTTGGCCATCATCTTTCTAAAACCTAGAGAGAGAAAGAAGGAGGAGGAGGAGAGCCGGCCACCGGTGGAGCTGCGGAGTTCCGTTTCGAGATCCGAGGCTAGCGTTGTGGAGGCAAAGCCGCGGCGGTCCTTTCCAGAAAGCTACAAGTCCATGGCTCCGAAGCGATCTTCAAGGGTAACGTTCTTTCTTCCTAGCCATGTGAAGGCTTCCTTTTTGGCATGTGCATAGGATTCCCCCACCAGAGGGTGGCTTGTTATGGGAGTCCTTTGGGTTGATTCATGGAATCCCCAATGATTTGGCATATAGATCCAGAAATGGAGTACGGAATAGGCATGCTGTGTGAAGCCCATCTGGACAGGTTGGTCTGGATTGGTGATGTTGCGTATACGCACCGGAGAAGACTCCGTGATTAAACATGTAGTTTTAGGAGTCGATGGGTTAGTCCTGTGAAGGGTAGTAGCAGGAAGTACTGGAGTGGTAGTGCAGGAAATTACCCTTGTGATGCTTATGCTGCTAAATGGGTTTGACCTGTGAAGGGTAGTAGCAGGAAGTACTGGATTGGAAGTCCAGGAAATACCCTTGTAATGTGTAATGTTCATGGGTTGTACCTGTGAAGGGTAGTAGCAGAAAGCACTGGATTTGAGATCCAGGAAAATACACTTGATACTGGGTTGTGCCTGTGAAGGGTAGTAGCAGGAAGACTGGCACGGAAGTCCAGGAAAGACCCTCTGATGCTTGTGATACGGAATGGGTGGTGTCTGTGAAGGGTAGTAACAGCAAGTACTGGTGTGCCTAGGAAAACACCCAGGCTTTATGCCAAACAGGTAAGGTGAAACCGACCCGCACCTTTTGAGCCGCGAGTACGCTGTACTCGGTGATGGCAAGGCGACTTGAGCAACGGGGGGTGGATGATCCAACCTGTGTTATGTCCGTCCGACGTGAGACCTGAAAGTGCGGTCTGTTGGAGCGCATTGTGAGAGTCTTAGGCCTGCGCGCCACGACACCATGTGGGGCTATGGGCCAATCCCGATAACCAGTCCCCTACACAGGCAGAGGACTAGTTGTTGCGTGTCAAGCGGATAATGACAGCGATCGGGACGGAGGAAGATCAGAAGGTCACCTTAGCCACCTTCTTACTGGAAGGAGAGGCTCGTCTATGGTGGGACGAGATGGAACTACACCACTTAGCGGGCAGACCGTTAACACAAGTGTCAATTGAGGAGTTCTCGCAACTCTTCCTGGTAAAGCACCTCCCGACGGCACAGCGCATTGCCATGGAAAACGAGTTCCAAAGGCGATGCAAGGAGAAGGTAGTGTTGAAACTTACCTGCATAAGTTCACGAGGTTGGGACGGTATGCTGGTTCGATCTTCGCCGATGAGCAACGGAAAACCAATCGGTTCTATGAAGGCTTGCGGGACGAGTTGCGATTCCTGCTTTCTAGTTCAGTGAACCAAGGATTCCAGGCGTTGGTTGACACTGCATGCGCGCTGGAAAAGGACATGAAAAGGGTGCAAGGGAAGCGGGCCTTGGCTGTAACAAAGCCAGAATTCAAGGCACCCCGACCTGGGAAATCATACTATAAGAAGAAATGGAGCAAGATGTCCAAGTCGTCAGGACAAGCTCCTTCTACGGTTGCATCGGGTGCAACATCGGGGGCCACGTCAAGGCCAGAAACTCGTGCGTGCTTTACTTGTGGACGAGTGGGGCATATAGCCTGTGACTGTCGGGTTGTTCTGCCGAAGGGAGAAAAGAAGGCGGGAGTGTCCTGTGCTGAGAAGGGAAAGGCAGTGGTGGAGTCCTCTACATCCCAGGCGCAGCCCCGAGTCTACAACCTTGGCTTGCAGGAGGTCATTAAGCAGAGTGACGTCGTCACAGGTACGAGTTAAGTTATTGCATGCTTTGTTTATTGTATGCTTTGTATGTGGCTTGTGTGTGATATAATTTCCACAGGCTTTGTTATAATCCGGGACACGCTGGCACGAGCACTGTTTGATACAAGTGCTTCGCAGTCATTTCTGTCTCAAGACTTTGTTGCTCGCATTGGAGTACCTAGTCATGCAAAAACAGAGAGCGTCAGGGTGGTGTTATCGAATGGTTGGTTGATGCTCGCAGATCGGGCTTGCGATGTGGCGGTTCACATTGGACGTCGGGAGTTTTGTTTAACTGCATCTGTACTGCCGATATCGGAATTCGACGTGATCTTTGGTATGGACTGGCTCGCGAAGCAGCATGCCTTTATTGATTGTAATGCCAAAGAGATCACATTGGGCCAGAATACGAACAGGAGACGAAGTTCGCAAGGATGCGAGGAGTGGGCGGGACCTTGATGTCTGCACTCCAAGTCGTCAAGGCTGTTCGGAAGGGAGCGGAGTTATACTTCACGCCGATTCAGGCGGTTGAGCCAAAGGCCAGTGTGAGTAATGTTCTGGTTATCTCGAAGTTTACAGATGTGTTCCCTAAGGATCTTCCTGGGCTACCACCCAAGCGGGAGATCGACTTCACGATCGAGTTGGTGTCAGGTGCGAAACCTGTGGCCCGCTCGCCATATCGCGTCACTCCAAAGGAAATGGCTGAGTTGAAAATCCAATTGCAAGAGTTGCTGGAGCAGGGATATATACGCCCAAGTATGTCACCTTGGAGCGCACCTGTTCTGTTTGTGAAAAAGAAGGACGGTGGTTTGCAGTTATGTATTGACTACCGCGAAATGAATAAGCTGACAGGGAAGATCAAGTATCTGATTCCACGGATTGATGAGTTGTTCGATCAGCTGGTAGGATCAACCGTCTACTCGAAATTGGATTTGAAATCTGGTTATTACCGGTTGAGGATACGGGAAGGAGACATTCCCAAGACCGCATTTGGAACACATTACGGTCATTATGAGTTCACGGTAATGTCGTTTGGGCTATGCAATGCGCCATCGGTATTCATGGATCTGATGCACCGAACGTTCCGAGAGTACCTAGACTTGTTCGTGATTGTGTTCATTGATGATATCCTGGTGTACTCGAAATCTGAAGCTGATCATGCAAACCACTTGCGGTTGGTGTTGCATACTTTGCGAAGTAATAAGCATTTACACTTTGGGTTCGCCTGCTTCTGCCCAACCTAACGGTGTACGGCACTTCCTACCATACAGAGCTTCAAACGGTGCCATACAGATGCTCGCTTGGTAGCTGTTGTTGCAGGCAAACTCCACCAGATAGAGATGATCTTCCCATCTCTTACCAAAGTCCAGGGCGCACATTCAGAGCATATCTTCCATAGTTCTGTTGGCCCTTTCAGTCTGGCCATCTGTTTGGGGATGAAAGGTCGTACTGAACGTCAATTTCGTGCCCAACAGCTGATGGATTAGCCTCCAATCATTCGATGTAAAGCGTCCATCCCGATCGCTCACAATGCTACGAGGAACACCATGTAGCCGTACGATCTGCTCCACATAAAGATTTTCCAAACTCTCCACTAAATCGTCTTGTTTGTTTGGAAGGAAGTGCGCCACTTTTGTCAGCTGGTCTACAATCACCCAGATTGAATCATTCCCGCGCTGAGATCTCGGCAACCCGTGCACGAAATCCATTGAGATATCATCGAACTTCCATTCCGGAATCGGCAACGACTTCAAGAAACCGCCAGGCTTCTGGCATTCTGCCTTTAACAAAGCACAAGTCTGGCATTTGGCTATGTAATGAGCGATATCGTTCTTCAGTCCTGGCCACCAGAACAGCTTCTTCATATCTCTGAACATCTTTGTGCTCCCAGGGTGAATTTAGTACTTCGTAAAGTGCGCGTCGTACATCAACTCTTCTCATAGTTTACCCATACTTGAGACGCACAACCGGCCCTCTTTCCGCAAAAAGCCGTCATCCCAGGAGAATTTACCCTTTGGCCCATCCTTGCATAGCGTCATAGACTTTCATCCAGCTCTATTGCTCGTCGAATTCTGTTCGCAAGGTCATATTGCACCTCCATCCAGTTCAAACATGCATCGGCTGTGGAATTCTTGTCAACACAAGAAATCTCTAATGCTTCTAACTCTTGGATTAGACGTTCATTGTCCTCCGACTCAAGGCATCAACGACCACATTTCCCTTCTCGGGAGTATAATGAATTACAAAGGTGTAGTCCCCAAGGAACTCCAGTCACCTTCGTTGTCGCATATTCAGGTCATTTTGCTCCAACAAATACTTTAGGCTCTTGTGGTCCGTATAGATATCCACTTTCGCATCATACATATAATGCCGCTATAACTTTAGTGCAAAGATCACCGCCGCCAACTCTAAGTCATGGACGGGATAATTTCACTCATGCACCTTCAACTGGCATGAGCCATAAGCAATCACTTTCCCATTTTGCAGAAGAATGCAGCCTAAGCCGCTTCCTGAAGCATCACTATAGATCTCGAATCCATCGGTACCACATGGCGATGTCAACACAGGTATCGTGGTCAACCGACACTTCAGCTCTTCAAAAGCTCGCGTGCACTCCGGCGTCTAAACGAACTTCTGATCCTTTCGTGTCAGTGTGACACGGCCTGGGACACAGGCGTGTCCCAGGGCGTGTCCTGCTCGGGTGAGCAGCCGGCGAGTGGTCGACAAAAGTCCGTTCTACGAAAAATGAGGGAACACGCCCTCTGACACGGGCGTGTTAGAGGTCGTGTCCTCCTCTACTCGACGAACTTCGTTCGACGAAGTTAAGGTGGAGGCGTGTCTGCTGCCGTGTATGGGCACACGGCCTGTGACACGGGCGTGTCACTCATCGTGTCCTTTGCTGGACGTGCCCAGGGCATTTAAGGCCTGTAAATACGGGTAGGACACGGTCGTGTCTTGGGTAACACGGGCGTGTCACTGGCCGTGTCCCTATCAGGTTGATTTGGTTTTGTGCAGCTTGAAGTACACGGCCACTGACACGGGTGTGTCTGAAGGCGGTGTCAGGTGACACAGCCCGTGATACGGGCGTGTCACATGGCCATGTACTGGTCTGGATGAGTCGGTTGGGTGCCGCTTAAGGCACACGGCCTGTGACACGGGCGTGTCACAGGCCGTATCAGTCAAAATTTAGCCTTTTGTGGCAAAATCGTGGCCGCCCATTTTCTCAGCTGGGATCTGATTGTTCAAGTCTCTCCCTCCTTCCTTAAGGCCGAAAATGAGATGGGAATCCTCATTTTATATTTGGCCATCATCTTTCTAAAACCTAGAGAGAGAAGGAGGAGGAGGAGAGCTGGCCACCGTTGGAGCTGAGGAGTTCCGTTTCGAGATCCGAGGCTAACGTTGTGGATGCAAAGCCGCTGCGGTCCTTTCCAGCCAGCTAAAAGTCCATGGCTCTGAAGCGATCTTCAAGGGTAATGTTCTTTCTTCCTAGCCATGTGAAGGCTTCCTTTTTGGCATGTGCATAGGATTCCCACACCAGAGGTGGCTTATTACGGGCGTCCTTTGGGTTGATTCATGGAATCCCTAATGATTGTCATATAGATTCGAAAATGGAGTACGGAATAGGAATGCTGTGTGAAGCCCATCTGGACAGGTTGGTCTGGATTAGTGATGTTGCATTTACGCACCTGGAGAAGACTCCGTGATTAAACATATAGTTTTGGGAGTCGATGGGTTAGACTTGTGAAGGGTAGTAGTAGGAAGTACTTGAGTGGTAGTCCAGGAAATTACCCTTGTGATGCTTGTGCTGCTAAATGGGCTGGACCTGTGAAGGGTAGTAGCAGGAAGTACTGGATTGGAAGTCCAGGAAATAGCCTTGTAATGTGTAATGTTCATGGGTTGTACCTGTGAAGGGTAGTAGTAGGAAGTACTGGATTTGAGATCCAGGAAAATACCCTTGATACTGGGTTGTGCCTGTGACGGGTAGTAGCAGGAAGACTGGCACGAAAGTCCAAGAAAGACCCTCTGATGCTTGTGATACGGAATGGGTGGTGTTTGTGAAGGGTAGTAACAAGCAAGTACTGGTGTGCCCAGGAAAACACCCAGGCTTTATGCCAAACTGGTAAGGTGAAACCGACCTGCGCCTTTTGAGCCGCGAGTACGTTGTACTCGGTGATGGCAAGGCGACTTGAGCAATGGGGGTGGATGATCCAACCTGCGTTATGTCTGTTTGATGTGAGACCTGAAAGTGCGGTCTATTGGAGCGCATAGCGAGAGTCTTAGGCCTACACGCCACGACACCATGGGGGGCTACGGGCCAATCCCGGGTCATTAAGAGTAAAATCTCCGGTTGCACGACATCGAGTAAATGCTCAACTTTTGTCGTTGGTTTCGGCCCTGATACGGTGGTGGGACCCTGGTTCGCCGGTATACTAAGAAGGTGCCCTGAGTGCACAGATCGTCGGGCCGCGTGGTTGATGGTTGTGATGGAATGTTTGTGCGTGAGTGCACAATATATGCATATGAATTTCTATGACTGCGGGGAAGGAATGCCACTTCCCCGGGAAAGGGGTAGGGTCGTTATAAATTAGTCAGCTGAATGTGACCGTTGCCTTGTTTGCCACCGTTGGGTGGGCTGTCCTTGTACAGGTGCTGGAGAACCGAGCGAGACATTTAAAGGCTGAAGTCCCTGCTGCTGCTGCTGCCGCTGCCGCTAGCCCTCGAAGGCTATGTTAAAAATATTATGTTTTGTTCATGTGTGGTCGGTCTGCGCGCCGATGTTTGGAAGCCACTATTATAAAGAACAACTGTAAGGCCATAAGGCCAACTAGCTTTGTATTTGGTGAACATTTTCTGTGTGTATATATATCAATGTTGATATTTATCTAGTGAACATTCATGTTTGGAGTTTAGTTTCGTGTTCTAAGCTTCCACTAGAATGCTATGAGTTAGGATGTGCAACTCTAGTATCACTCCATGACTTCACCCCCTATTTTGTGGTATATGGTGTGGGGCCCCGGCCGGACCTTCTATTATATACTATATGAACGGATGGAGTCGTTACATTGTAACACACCAAAAGCAGAAAGTTTGTCACTATCATCGAGCGATACTGGGTATCGTCTGATGGTGATAGCGATGTAGAGTTCGTCGAGCTACACTCGACGCACTCAACGCATTCGACGAATCATCGAAATGACATCGCCGAGTAGCGATAGTGGGTATCACCATATGGCGATAGCGGTAAGTGTTGAGTTGTCACTCGATGCTCTCGACGCACCCAACGCCTGAAAGCATTGAGTGTCTTGATATCAACGGGCGACAGTGGATATCGCCAGGAGATAGTGCCACGTGGCGTCAGACACGTGTCAGATTGGCTGTTAAGCGGCCAATAAGTGGTAGTTGACCTAGGTCAAAGTGGTCAAAGTGATGAAGTTCGATATCATCAAGTGGCGACAATCGATATCGCCAGGCGATAGTGCCAAAGTTGACCAATCAACTCAAATCCAGGACTTTGCTTTATTTTGAATGAGAGATCACGTGGTTGGGAGTAATCCCGAATCCACTTAACCGGAGAAGAATAGGAAGGAGATTTCATTCTCTCTCTCTCTCTCTCTCTCTCTCTCTCTCTCTCTCTCTCTCTCATTTCTTGATTTTCCTTGAGTGAAAAGGAAGAAGCTAAGGAAGTGCTGGGCTGAGCTTTTTGAGCTCGCTGATGGAGATCTTGTGGTCGGAGGCCAGATCCGAAGATAGATCCGCAAAGAGGAGAGCGACGTGCTCCTTTCCATCCTTGTAGAAAAGTTGTATCATGGACTCCGAAGAGAACTACAAGGGTAACGAGTTTCTCCGTGGACAAGTGAAGTCCTCAATATGCATACTTGCGTGGATCCCCACACCAAAAGGTTATAAAGGATGGATTCCAATGGGTAAATCGGTTTGATCCCCATGTATTATTGCATTTAGATTCGGAAAAATACAGTACGGAATAGGCATGTTGTGCGATGCCCATCCGGACGGGTTGGTCTGGATTGGTGATGTTTGTTTTGCATACCGGAGAAGACTACGTCGATATTTGTGTGATGTACATGTGAAATCTAGGGTCTATGGGTGTGCAGGATGCTGCATTATAGTACTGTAAGCATTTTCAGGAAAACACCCAGAAAAGATCACAGTCTGGAGAACTGTGGTTGTCGCTGGACGATAGTGACTGTCGCCGATGATAACTTCCAGTGAACTAAAATGTTGTGCGTCCTGTCTCTAAGATACCTGGGGGCCATTGTATGCAAAGCTGTGAGCCTAAATTGCCCAGCAATGTTGGGTACTAGCCTGAAATGGTAAAGAGATGTGTGGCTTATAATGAGTGTCATGGAGGACAATTACTATTCCATCAAGTTAAGTACCTATGAATGACTGGGTCGTCAAGTTAAGTACCTCTGAATGGGTAGTTGGTCGTCAAGTGAAGTACCTTTGAATGACATAGTCGTCAAGTTAAGTACCTCTAAACGACAAAGTTACTGTTAAGTCATGGACCTCTGAACGGTGGTATTACACGGGGGAGTCCGGTACACCGAAAATGTGCCCTGAGTGCACGGGGCGTGTGGTCGTTGGGCCAACGTCTGTGGTGAGTGGTGCTTAAATGCACTTTGTTGTTGCCACTATATACATATATGTTATGCCTCGTTTGCAGGGATGGAGAAATGATACCCCGAGTATGGGGTGGGATCGTTATAAACGGGTCAACAAAATGCTGACTGTTGCTTTGTTTACCACGTTTTGTTGGGCCATTTTGTGCAGGTGCTGGAGAGCCAGGTGAAAAGTAGAGGTTGAAGCCCATGTGTTACAGTTGGCTGGCCCTCGAAGGCCCAAAAGCAAATAGTTACTGTTTTCATGTGTGGCCATTCGTCGTGCCGATGTATGAAATCACTTGTTGTATATGAAATAGTTGTAATAAGGCTACGGTTGAAACATGTGTTAGATGTATATATATATCATTTCTGTTGTGTGGTGAACATTCTTGTATGGTATGGGTTCATCATAAACTAAAATGCTTCTACTAAAATGCTCTGTGGTAGGACGCATTTCTACTTGAACTTGGATTTGGAAACAACTTGTAATCTCCATACCTGTCTGTGGTATATGGCGTCAGGCCCCAGCCGGACCTTCTGTCATATGCTATACGACGGATGGAGGTGTTACAGGATAACATTTTGAATCTCCTCAAAATGAGATGGTTGGCAACAAGACTCACATTTTGATCTCCATCATACCATATGGGAGGATGGACTAGAGTTTCTCTGATGCTATTTGATGTCCAGATAGCATACTCAGAGCTTGCCTTTATCATGACTCTCTTCCCCTTTATGACTTCTCTTTCTATATGATCCCTCAGATCATTCTTATGAAATCTGACTTGACCATCCAGATAATTAATTCCTGTTGATAAACGATTCTTAACTTTGAGCAAATGTTCATCTAGTTCTTTGTCATAAGACTTGAAATCATTAACCAAAGAGTCTTTGTGAGTAGATAGCTGAGTTGCAACATCCTTGGAAGTAGAGGTTATCTTGGTCTCCAAAGCAGTAGTTTGCTCAGCTATTTTTAACAATGTAGCATCATGCATGACTCACATGTTCTCATTCTTTCTATTCTGATTTTTAAGGACATTGCCTTGTTTAACAGCTGTTTCATCTTCAGTCTTCTTTGATTCCTGTTGATGTTTAGCAATATATACTACAGCATTAGCTCTTTTTCAAAGAATTCAGTCATGTCTTTTTTCAGCAAGTTGACTTCAAATCTAATGGATTTGATTCCCTGAGCCAGCTGGAACTACAATGTCCTATTGCTTTCATCTACATATTTTTCCAATTTATTTCTCTGTTGATCTAGCATTATTTGTAGTTGAACTAGCAGTGAGCTTAAATCCGTTGCAGGAGCAGATGCTGTTCCAGATTGAATGATCTTCTTATAACTCTTAGTTCTTTTTTTGAGTTCAAATAATTTTCTTTTCTTTATATGAGAGGCCTCTTCTTCCTCAGATTCTGTAGAACTAACTACTTCAACAGATGTAGGATTTTTAGCTTCTTAAGTAGTTGGGGCCAAATCTGATAACTCCCCCTCAACACTTACACCTTCTTCAACAATATTGGTATATTCCAGGTTGACTTCATCTTGCTGAATTACAGCATCAGTAACAGGGTCCTCTAGAAGTGCAGTCAACTCCCCTTAAATATCTGTATCTTGATTTAGAAGGATTTCTTCCTTTGTCTCCTTAGAGACTATCTCCTCATTCTCCTTATCATGCATTTCTTGTGCAAGGACTTCCACTTGTTTCAGAGCCGTATCTATCTCCTGTACTACTTCCATACTATTGTATGTACAGTATCCAACTCTATATCAGGCATATTATTGAGTTTATCCTTCTCAATATAATCCATCTCTTATATTATCTCCCCCTGCACCTGATCACCAGTTCTAGGTGAGGGTACTGGAGATTTTGCAGGTGGTACATCATCTTCTTTTTCTGAACTAGAACTCTGTCATACTTCAGAATAACTGGAAGATTCTTCTTCCTAACCATAACTTTCTTCTTTATATCCTTCTCCTTCTCGCTACAGGTGTTTTCTTTTATAGTACTCTATCCCACCTTGCTAGTATCCTCATGTCCATTCTTCTCATATGATTGATTTTAGAGCCAATCTTGAGGTTGATACTGTCAGGAATGGCATGAATCAAGTAGAGGCTTATAATTCTGCACATATTAGGCTTCTTGATGCTCTCTACAATCTTGTCAAAGACTATTTTACTCTAGTTAGACTTGACTTTAAAGATTATTCTAGTTATTAGTCCAAACATGTATGAGGAAATCATGTCATGTGCTCCTGTTTTACACAACAACACCTTCCCAATTATTTCAGATAGGAATTTGCCTTGTGAATTCATACGCTTCTTGTTCAGGGTGCTTCCAATCTTTGTGGTTGGAGTCAATCCACACCACTCCAAAGAATCTGCAGTCCTGGTAGAATCAAGATCATCTTCTTGATCAATTCTTAGTAAGTGAAATATTATGTCTAGCCTTTTGGTTGTGATTTTAACCTTTTCTCCATTCACTTTAGTCTTAATCTTTTCTGAGTTTGAATCCAGATGAGCATTTGAGAAGAATTCTGAAACTTCTCGTTTCTAGATATTTGATGGCTCAAAGAACAGATATTCCAAACCAACTTCATTGATTAGGGTTTTACGTTCCTAATTTCTTCACCTACTGAGTTAAATCCATTGCGAACAAGCTCATAACCTTCAAAGATGTTGTCGTCATTCTTAGGTGCCATTAGAGTGGAGAGAAAGGATTGACGAGTGTCGACTGATCTGGGTTTTAGGTCTCGACACTCAGGAATCAGCAAAGCACGAAAGCGTAGTCGACTTCTACTCTCACTCCCTATTTATAGTCTAATCTTTTGTGAAGATGAAAGGGAGCGCTGCATTTAGAATGTTCCAAATTCTTTAGGTAAATACCTAGTGTTGACACAGAGAAAAATTGTTTGTCGAGATGTGTCGACACAAGTCAACACAAGAATAATGTCTCTCGACACATACCTTAGGGTCTCGACACCCTTGATGTCTCGACACTTATTTTAGTGTCTTGACACACTTCTGTATGCAGTATCGACACACTTTATGGTGTCTCGACACATTACAGTATATAATGTCGACACATTTTTGATGTCTCGGCACTTCCTTAGATGTCTCGACACATTCTCTGGTGTCTTAACTCAAATTTTGACTTAATCAAAATTTGTTTCTCTAAGCAATAGATACTTGACATTTTTGAAGTGTATTCATGACATTTAGGTAAGTAAGCTTATTATTGACCTATATTTTATTCTTATTTTATATTAGTTTTTATGTGTGCATAAATTACTCAAGATTCAACATTCCAAGTTCAAACTTAAAAAAATTAAATTTCTTTTCTTCTAGGGGCTTTGTAAAAATATCAGTAATTTATTTATTTGTTGGAACATATTCTAAACTAATATCTTCATTTTCTACATGCTCCATAATAAAGTGATATATAATTTCAATATGTTTTGTTCTACTATGTGACACAGGATTGTTTGCACCAGTAGAATCACAAAATAATGGAATTTTACTTAGTTGTAAGTTATATTCATATAATTGATGTTGAATCTAAAGCAATTGTGCACAACAACTTCTAGCTGAAATGTACTCAGATTCAGCTATGGATATTGCTACACTTATTTACTTTTTGCTGCTCCATGACACCAGCCTTCTTCCAAGGAATTGACATGAACCTGATGTACTTTTCATGTCTTCTTTACATCCTGCATAATCTGTATCTGAAAACCTTGTCAGTTCAAAATCACTATTCCTGGGATACCATAGACCAAGATTAGGTGTGCCCTTTAGATATCTCAATATTTTTTTGACTGTTTTATAGTGAGACTTTTTAGGGCAAGCTTGATGCCTAGCACGGACACAAGTAGCATACATTATGTCTGATCTACTTGCGGTTAGATATAGTAGTGATCCAACTATGCCCCTATACAAGGCGATATCAACTGGCTTGCCAGCACCATCCATACTGGACCCCATAGGAGTTCTCATGGAAGTGGATGTTTCCATACCATACTTCTTGATTAACTCCTTGGTGAACTTAGGTGACTAATGAAAAGTCCATCTATAGTTTGCTTAACTTGGAGACCCAAGAAAAACTTGAGTTCACCCATGCTACTCATCTCAAACTTACCTTGCTTAAGTTTGGCAAACTTAGTGCAAAGTGACTCATCAGTAGAACCAAATATATTGGCATCAATATATAATTGTATAAGATGGTTTTTCCTTTAACTTCCCTTAGGAATAGTATTTTGTCTATCTTCCCTCTTGAAAATTTATTATCCAGAAGGAACTTAGACAGAGTCTCATACCAAGCCCTTGTGACTTGTTTTAATCCATAAAGAGCTCTTAACAAAAGATAAACATGAGAATGATGAGTAGAGTCAACAAAACCTGATGGTTGCTCAACATAGACCCTTTCTTTAAGGATACCATTAAGGAAGGCTGACTTCACATCCATTTGGAAAACCATGAATCCTTTGTAGGTTGCATATGCCAGGAAGAGTCTTATAGCTTCCAACCAAGCCACTAGTGCAAACGTTTGATCAAATTCTATACCCTCTTCTTATTTATAGCCCTTTGCAACCAGTCTAGCCTTATTTCTGACTATAACATCATTCTCATCCAGTTTGTTCCTGTAGATCCACTTAGTTCCTATAATGTTACAGTCATCTGGTTTGGGAACCAACTTCTAGACTTTACATCTCTTAAACTGATTCAATTCTTCCTGCATAGCCCATATCCAAAATGGGTCTATATTGGCTTCTTCAAACTTAATTCTTTGGTTCTGTTTGAGACAAAAACTTGAGTACATCACAGTATTGTGTTGTTTACTCCTTATGGTCACTCCATGAGCTGCATCTCCAATGATCAATTCCCTTTGATGATCTTTTAGATGTCTGACAGCAACTTGTAATGTGACATCTTCTCTTTGCATAGTTTTAACTTATTGCTGAGTCTCTCTTCTGGTTTTTGCTGTGCAAGCTCTTCCTCAATAATGTTGACTCCATCTTGTAGACTTTCGCTTGCTGGAACTGAATTTTCTATTGACAGCTCCTTTATCTTCAAGTCTTCACCTGTTGTTCTTGATATACCTGGCTTATCATTGTAAAACATAGAACTTTTGTCAAATACAACATGAATAGATTCCTATACAACTTGATCCTTCAAGTTGTAGATCCTATAGACATTACTGTGGTTACTGTAACCAACAAATATGCCTTCATAAGACTTCTTAGCAAATTTAGTTATGTATGTTTTCCCATAGGTTAGGACAAAACATCTACAGCCAAAGATTCTGAAGTAGGCCAAGTTTAGTTTTCTGCCCTTCATTAGTTCACAAGGAGTCGTATTCAACCTTTTATTGATTGAAGCTCTATTAAGAACATGACATGTTGTGTTAATAGCTTCAGCCCATAAATATTCATGGAGAGAAGAATCACTCAGCATGGTTCTTCCAGCTTCAATGAGAGTCCTATTCTTTCTCTCAGCAATTCCATTTTGTTAGGGTGTTCTTGGAGAGAAAACTCTTGCTGAATCCCAAATTCTTCACAAAACTTTGTCATACATTCAGATTGAAACTCAGTTCCATGATCACTTCTGATTCTGACCATAGAACTGTTCAATTCATTCTGTATTTGTTTGACAAATGTCTTGAAGACATCAGGAGTTTCAGACTTTTTCCTTAAGAAGAAAACTCAAGTAAATCTGGAATAGTCATCAACAATCACATAGGTATAGACTTTCCTTCCTATAGTATGAACTGGCATATGACCAAACAAGTCCATATGCAGGGGTATAAACACCTCATATAGTCTTTGGATTCAATACTTTTGAATAAAGCTTTGGTCTACTTGTCTTTTTGACATGTAGAGCCAATGCTCTGCTTAGAGCATTTAATGTTAGGACCATTCCTAATAAGCTCTTTGCTGAAAAGCTTGTCTATTATCTCATAGTTCAAATGAGCTAGCCTCTTGTGCCATTTGACACAATATGAAGCTTTCTCATTTGCAACTAGGCAAATATGTGAGTCTGACTTTAAACAAAGAAAATTCAAGCAGTATACATTCCCACACCTAGTGCCTGTCAAGATGACCTCTTGGTCACTTGACTTCTTTATGTGGCACTCATCCTTGTGGAATGAAATGTCATAGCCAAGATCATAAAGTTGGCTTATGTTTATAAGGTTGTGTTGCAACCCTTCCATATAAGCTACTTTGGTGAAAGTGACTAAGCCATTTGAGATCTTACCATAACATCTTGTTATTCCTTTGTCAGCTCCACCAAAGATCACCTTCGGTCCATCCTTTACTGGAATATACTCCCTCAAATTTCTCCTTATTTCAGTCATGTGTCTGGAACACCCACTATCCAAGTACCATATCGGTCTATCTCTGGTGCTTGGACATACCTGCAAAATAAGAATTAATTTTTCCTTAGGAACCCAAATTATTTTGGGTCCTAAGTGGTTGTTAGTTGTGGCTCCATTGAGACCACCTGTGAACTTCTTAACTCGGTATATTTTTTGAGCATGATACACAGTGTAATTGAACCAACAGTCCATGACAAAGTGTCCAATTTTACCACAACACCAACATTCATATCTGTTGTACCTCCTCTTTGGAGGAATAATAGAAACTTTATGCTGACATTCCTTAAGACAGGAATTAGCAAACTTAACAGTTGTATTTTGACTGGGAGCAAAATGATTGTTTTTCCTCTCAGTCACCACAGTTCTCCTTGGATCAAACACATCAGGAATTGCTTTCCTATTCACATATCACTGGGAATTTCCACGACGTGAGCCGTTCTTCTGCAGTGGCGTTATCACTTTTTTCGCTGCCTTTTTGAGTCCTTTTTGAACTGTTGGCGGTGTGTTTCAATTGCATCATCAACAACAATCTGGGCATCGATCTGATGAACGAGATTAGTTGGGTATAGTCTCCCGCACTAGGGTGGAGTGGAAGCCACCTGGGTGGACTCCTCTAAGAAGAAACCTCCTTAGGAGCTCCGGGTTTACCCCAAGGATTTGTCGTGCTTCAGTGGTAAAATGATGGAAGAAGTCTTTAAGGGTTTCCCCTTCGTTTTGACGGATCCCAGACATGTGGGAGGGAACTTTGACTATTTGATGGCTGACAATGAACTGATCCGTGAATTGTTGTGTTAGCCCTATGAAATCCATGATCTCTCCCTCCTTCAGGGATAGGAACCAGGTGTGAGCTTATCCTTTCAAAGTTATGGGGAATGCCTGACACAATAGTAGATCTAGGGAATTGTAGAGTTGCATCATGATTGTGAAGTGTCTGGCGTGCTCTGATGGATTGCACTTTCATCACATGTTTTGATCTTTGGGTGTTTGAAGCCTAGGGGGATTGGATGTGTCGAGATATCATGAATGAATGGCGGGTGATGATGGAGAGGGTGAGGAGCCAAAGTGGCATATTGTCTGGCTCATTCGTGCTCTTCAACAATTATATCGCGAACCTCTTTATGTGTGAGCCTTTCATCTACAGGCTAAAGGTCTGGTGCTTTAGGGCAGTTGTAGAGATACTGAGTTTCAGGTCCTCCGTCAAGATGGGCTCCGCATTCTGGGCAATCCACGCTTGGGAGTACTGCTTCAGGTATGTTGTTGAGCAAATGAGGATGGATTAGATCAACGTTCCCCACAGGGACTGATCCTTCAGGTGTACGGATGACTTTTCCTGCCATAATTTCTAATCACGTGTACCGTTGTACAATGAGTACTGTCCTCTTGGTCTTCTAGGAATGTTGGGAACCGTGTTCCCACAGATGCGCCAAACTATTGTGGATTGCTCAATGCTCCTAGTAGACCAGACTAAATTAAACTGTCATAACCTGAGACGGTCGAGCGTGTAAATAGTCACAGAAAAATAAAAGATGACAGGGCAATTTTTTTTATCTGGGGAAACCTATAACACCCCCAAATCCCAATTTGGGTTCAGATTGGGTGACACGGCCTGGGACACGGGCGTGTCCCGGGCGTGTCGTGCTCGGGTTGAGTGGCCTCTCGAGTGCTACGACGAAATGTACTCGAGAAGCACTCGAGAAGAGGCAACACGCCCGGCGACACGGGCGTGTCAGGGGGCGTGTCCTCCTCGGGGTCGTCAAACTCCACTCGACGAATACACGGCGGGGCATGTCTGCAGCCGTATAAGGGTACACGGTCGGTGACACGGGCGTGTCACTGGCCGTGTCATTCTCGGGATCAGCCCGGGTAATGCGTGTGCTGGTGGACACGGGTGTGTCTTGGGGTACACTATAATGACCCTACCCCATACCCGGGGCAGTGGTTCCTTCCCTGTATGCATTGTCATCATCATGTCTATCAAATCTACCAATCACAAGCATATCACAAATGTCGGTATCCACCAGACGCTCCGTGCACTCAGGGCACCTTCTTGGTGGACCGGATATATCAGTCGTCCACCGTTGATCAGAGGTTTTTAACTTGTTGGTTGGGCGGTTCGATCCTAGTCCACCAGTCCCACGCTGGCGACATTCCGTCCATACCATTCAGAGGTATTAACCTCACAGCATCCACAAACAACCAGAGCAGATCAACCCACACCATATGGTATAGCAAGCCGGGTTTCGATGCTCCCCAGGCATTACCACCCATCGACCACTCACCTATTACACACCATGGGCGTGTTACAGGGCGTGTCAGGCCATGTTCAGCCTATTCTTGGGCAAATCTGAGCCTTTTGTTTCCTTTATCCTGGATCCAAGGGCCAGGCTTCTTCCCTATGGATTTAAGGCCGAGAATGAGGTGTCCATCCCTCATTTTCATCTTCTTCTTCTTCTCCTCATTTCCAAGAGTGAGAAAGAGAGAGGGGCCAAGGGAAGGAAAGGAGGAAGGAAACCAGCTGCTGAAGGAGCTGCAGAGTGCGGAAAGAAGGTCCGAGAGCGAATTCGTGAAGGCAAAGCGGAGGCGGTGACTTCCATCTGGCTACGTCATGGAGCTGAAGTGATCTTCAAGGGTAACGATCTCCTTCTTGGACATTGAAGTCCTTTCTTTATGCATGGAATCCTCCACCAAGAGGTGGATGTCGTAAGTGATTCCTTGGTTGAGTCTGCATCTAGAGCCGGAAGTGTGGAGTACGGCATAGGCATGTTATGTGAAGCCCATCTGGACGGGTAGTTTGGATTGGTGATGATCATGGGTTAACCGGAGAAGACTCTGTGGATTTGATGCTATGAAAGGTTTCACCCAAGATTTACCCAAACTGGGCTTTGGAGTTACATACACGGCCTAGGACACGGGCGTGTCCCATGCCGTGTCTCGCTCGGGTTAAGTTGATGTTGTGTTGTGTGCGGTACACGGCTTCTAGACACGGGCATGTCGGCCATGACACGGGCATGTAAGATGTGACACGGGCGTGTCACACTGCCGTGTATTGTTTGGGTTTGAGTCGGTTGTGTGCCGCTTAAGTGAAACGGGTGTGTCACAGGGCGTGTCAGGCCATGTTCAGCATTTTTTCTGGGCAAATCAAGGTCGTTCTTTTCCCTTATCCTGGATCCAATTGTCCAGGCCCTTCCCTGTTGATAAATGGCCGAGAATGAGAGGTAAGCTCATTCATGAGCCATTTCTTCTTCTTCTCAAAGAGAGAGAGAGAGAGAGGGAGAGCAAGCGAGGAAGGAAAGGGAGGAGGAAGCCAGCTGTTGGAGGATCTGCAGAGTGCGGAATTAAGATCCGAGATCGGATTCGTGGAGGCAAGGCCGTGGCGGTGATATCCATCCGGCTAGTTCATGGCTCCAAAGCGATCGGCAAGGGTAACAATATCCTTCTTGGACAATCGAAGTCCTTTCTTTATGCATGGCATGGAATCCTCCACCAAGAGGTGGAAAGCGCAAGTGATTCCCAGTTAAGTCTGCATCTAGAGCCGGAAGTCTGGAGTACGACATAGGCATGCTGTGTGAAGCCCATCTGGATGGTTAGTCTGGATTGGTGATTCTTATGGGTAAACCGGAGAAGACTCCGTGTATTTTATGGATGCATATGATTTGTGAGTGTAGGCTCTGTTATATGGGTGTATGGATGCTGATCTTGGATGCTTTGCGTAAGCTCCTTGTGGTGTGAGCGTTGTGAGCGCTAGTTGCTCTGGGAAAGCAGAAAGCTGCGGCTAATCAGGAGGGAAGGCCGACCGGCGCTGAGTGGTGCGCTACTGACGATTTGAGCACGGGAAAGGCTGACCTGCCCCTGATTGTTTGAGAGGTCGATTGGTGGCAATGACTGGGGAGCGCGAGATAAACCCGGCTTGCTACACCACTGGGGTGGGTCGATCTGAATTAGGTTGGGAGGTCGATTGGTGGCAATGTCTGGGGAGCGCGAGATAAACCCGGCTTGCTACACTAATAGGGTGGGTCGATCTGAATTAGGTTGGGAGGTCGATTGGTGGCAATGCCTGGGGAGCGTAGATAAACCCGGCTTGCCACACCACTGGGTGGGTCGATCTGCTGTGGTAATGCTCATGTTTGGTAGAAGGTGCCCCGAGTGCACGGAGCGTCTGGTGGATCCCGGCGTTTGTGAAATTGTTGTGCCTGAGAGCACTTGTTGTGATTGATAGATTTTATGATGGCAATGCATACAGGGAAGGAACCACTACCCCGGGCAAGGGATAGGGTCGTTATAATTGGTCAGCTAATGTTGACCGTTGCTTTGTTTGCCACTCTTGGGGTGGATGTCTATTTGCAGGTGCTGGTGGATTGAATTGAATTGAGCAGACTGAAGCAGTGCTGCTTAAGGCCCGTGAAGGCCGTGCGAAGAATGCTTGGATTTCATGTGTAGCCGACCTTCGTGCCGATGTAAGAAATTGTATATAGTTGTAAAGAGCAACCTGTAAGGCCTTAAGGGCGTGAGCGTGTGCTTGTTGTATACATTCCTGAGTTATGTATAAATGTGGCATTTATTTATAGTCGTGGACATTCAGTATGTTGAGTTCTTATAACATAAAATGCTGCGCTAGAATGCTCTGAGTTAGGAAGCGAGTAGAACAAGATTTGATATTCACACGTAATTCCGTCGTTTGTCTGTGAAATATGGCGTGGGGCCCCAGCCGGACACACCGTTATATTCCATGGGACGAGTGGAGGCGTTACAAAACTCGTCAACTGGGTGAAAACTACGTGGACGGGTCTGTGCCAGAAAAACCACCACTATTTGATGGTTGTTGTACATGGATTTTTGAAGAACTCAAGGGCGACAGGTCGTACCTCATTACAATTGTTGGGAGAGAAAGAGAGAAGATGTCGGAGGGTGATAGACGGCCACTTTCTGAGCTGAGTATATCTTTGTGAGTTGTATGGAGCGATGCGCTAGTTGCGGCTTGAAGTCCTCTACTAGTGCTTGGAAGCGGGAGCAACTTGTTGTATTCGTTCTGATGTCTAAGGCTTGGAAGCTCGAGTTGCGCGCTCAACGCGCCTTATCCTTGTGGTTTATCTCTTGTTGAGCTTAAAGAAGTCTGGAGTGGTTGACTTGTCGTAGACCGGTAAGCTTGTTGCTGAGTTGAGGGTGCTGGGAATACTGAGCGTTGTGTATGTCTGACTGTAATTGAGCGGCACTTGGCAAGCTCTGAAGTAAACATTATCAACTACTAGCGATGTGGGGCACCTAAACTCCGGGAGCTCTGGTGGGCTTGGTCTATTCGTACTGAGGAAGCCCGTTCCCCCCCCCCCCCCCCAAGTTTGCCAGTCACCACACTGACGACTGATGGGTGAAGGAAGGTGTCGGACCTTTTGCGATCTTTGATGTGCTTGGTGTATCTTATAAGAGGCTTCGTCGGTTGAGAGGAACTTCGGCGCACTAGACAATCTTTGGTTGTCTAGACGGGGCACTGGTAGGAGCGATCTAGAGAATGGAGTGTTGGATGACAGACTTGAAACGATCTTGATAGCAGAGCGCACGGAGGTGCGCACAGGAGCGCATAAGGAGGAGGAGCACACAAGAGCGCGTAAGGAGTACGTGCGCAAGAACGCGCAAGGAGGCGCGAGCAAAACCGCACAAGGAGGAGACGCGCACAAGAGCGCACAAGGAGGAGGCGCGCGCAAGAGCACGCTCCAGGAAGAGGCGCTCGCACGAGCGTGTAAGGAAGAGAGGTCCGCATGAGCGCGCAAGGTAAAGGCGCGTGCAAGAGCGCACAAGGAAGAGGTGCGCGCAAGGAGCACAAAGAAAAGAAACGAAGAGAGTGAAAGTCGTAGGAGAGAGAAAATCTGTAGGAGGATTTTTCGGCCGAGTAGGGAATGAAAATGAAGGGGGATTGGGGTCTATTTATAGATTCCAAGAGCGGCGATCCGGTAATTCCCCCCCCCCCCCCCCCTCGAAAAAAAAACTATCAGACGGACGAATAAAAACGTCCGAAAAGGGGCACATGGATCGCCAAATTTATGAAAATGACAAGACCGCCCCCGGACAGTTTGGGCTCATCTGAAAAGTAACTGCCCCTCCTGCGATGGGAGGGGCGGGCGGCAGGAGGACGCCCCTGCTAGACAGCGGTGAAAGGAGGGGCGGCCAAATGGGCCGCCAATCCTGGGCAAATAGGAGGCCGCCCCTCACGAGGGCAGCGACGGGAGGACGGGCGGCCAAATTTATTGCCCGTCTCGGGAGAACAAGAGGCCGCCGCTCATGGGGGCGGCGGCAGGAGGATGGGCGGTAAAATTGGTTGTCCGTCTCAGGCGAACAAGGCGCAGATGGGACTGGGCGGCAAATCGCCGCCCAAATTGACCGCCCAATTCAGGCGAATGGGTAGGCCGCACCTGTTAGAGGCGGTAGCACCACGGAGCGGCAGGATTGCTACCCGACTAGGAAAATAGAGAGGCTGCCCGTTGGCCGTGGTCCCGGCAGGATATGTTTTATAAATTTATGGGTCCTATCTATAATAATGAGGATATGTTTTAATTATTAAGAAAATGTTTGGACCCATAATTTTAGAAAAAGACAATAAATTTTTATTTATTTATAAAACTATAATTTTAGCAACGACTTGCAGAATGTTATCCTAAAAATTAATAATATAAATTGATATTTGTTAAAATCCATTTCATAACAAGAGACGTGATGTCTACTCCAACCATTAGGTATTTTATATTTTAATTTTGAAGTTTTCTGGAAGTGTTTAATGATTGCAAGTCATTGGGAATTGATAAGGATTCATTTAAATGACTTATTTTTATCGATGAAGCGGTTAGGACTGCATGAACCAGATCGTAAGATACATTTTATGTCCATAAGGTCGTAATCGATTGACCGGTGAAAACAAGTCCCCCAATTAGAGTATGAATACAGATGATTAGCGGTCTATTATCATGGTTTTAAATGTCCTCCACATATTCAATATATTATCATGTTTTAAGAGAGATAATATTTTTTAAAAAAATTATGTCATTTAATAAATGGGAGTTGTTAAGGGCACCGCAGTTTTGGCTAAGCGCACCGCACTTTCCCTAATTTTTCGCGCATTTTGGAAATACGCCTTGCACATGCATTTTTAGGAACACTTTTCCTAAAAATGCATGTACAAGGTGTACTTTGGAAATACGCACAGTTTTTTGCGTCTTTTAGAAATACGCCTTGTACATGCTTTTTTAGGAAAAGTGTTCAACACGAAAGTTGTAGATCTACAACTTTCGTGATGACTAATTTTCCTAAAAATGCATGCGCAATGAGTATTTCTAAAAGACACGAAAAATTACAATAAAGTGCGGTGCGCATAGTCAAAATTACAGTCTCATTAACAACTTCGTAATAAAATATAGAGCAAAATATTATTGTTTTTCTTTATAAATCAACAGTCATCAACATTTAAACATGCCATCACTTATTTGTATATGTTTAAACAATGAATATTTACAGTATTATATTTATCTATATTCTAAAAAGAAATTTTTTTAGACTGTAAATGAACTTGTATATTTTTGTGCTGTGTAGGGCATACAAAAAATGTGTTAGTCCTTTTTTAATACATAATTATATTTATAATTTCATTTATAATTGTAAATGAATTTGTATTTTCCGTTATAAATTACAACTAACTTTAATTATAGTGGTTGTAAATGTATTGTATTTTCCGTTATAAATTACATGTATAAAATAATAAAAAATTATTTTCTTGTAATTATATTTTCCGCACAATATATATATATATATATATTATATATATTATATATATATATATAATATATATATATATAATATATATAATATATATATATATAAATATATATTATATATATATATATATTATATTTATATTAAAAAGAAATATCAAAACGCTAAAACATGTCTAGCTAAATAAGACATTGAATTCATCCTACCCCTTCATCTCACTCCCCCTATCAGCAACCGTCTGATCAAACATATTCCCTCTCTCCACTTTTTCGTAGGTCTCCTAAACCTACTAAGGGCGACCTAAACCTAACACTGGGCGCCCTAAAGATAATGTTAAAATAATAAAATTTGAATCAGGTAGCCAGGCCCGCCAAATGAAAATTTGCACGCAGTGTAGCCCCACCGAAAATACAATTTCAATTATTGAATGTGATTTGCTTAATATATACTAGAAACTATCACTTTATCTCATGATGTGAGACTAAATATGAGAAAGGTTTTATTATAAACTAAAAAAAGCAATAGGCGCGCGGCCGGGGAGGATCGAACTGACAACCGCCTGTTTTTCAATGATATGTCTTGACCATTAGACCATGACACTTTCACGTTATATTTTATGCGCAGTTTATATATGTACTAATAAAACTTTTGATCAGGTTAAATACTTTTTTTGTTTGCACGCGCAGTTAGAAATATCTTTTTTATTTCATTTTAACTTTTTTATTTGTACTAATATTATTTATAATCGCTGGGGCGGGCGAAGCCCGCCGGGAGCGGGCCGGGTACTGTGCGCGTTGTCATCGGGGCCGGAGGCCCGTGCCTGTCACTCGTATATATATTATATATATATATATATATTATATATATATATATATATATTATATATATATATATATACCCACGAGCATCTTTGCACGGGCTACGCTCGTGCTCGATGCTCTCGGGTGGCCTTTGGCCGCAATCAGGCGTGCTTCGTCCGCTCCGAACGGGCTTCTCTCATGCTCGATGCGTCGTTGCGGGATGCGCCCGCATCAAAGTGGGATACGCCCGCATCAAAGCGGGCATCCACATCAAGACAGGCAGTGACCGCAATATATACATTTGAGTACACAAAATGACCGTAAAAAAATATAAATCAATATTACAATTTTTTTTTTTAAAAAATTACGTTTTGTCGAAAAAACATTAATTTCACAAAATCTTTCTCTACATCTTCTTTCTCTCGTTTCTCATCTCTCTCCCTTTTCCTCTCCCTCGCTCTCCTCCCCCTTTCTCCTCTCCCTTCCCACATCTACTCTCTTTCTCTCTCCTCCCCTCTCCCTCCTTCCTTCTCTTTCTCTCTCTCCCTCATCTCTCTCTCCCACTCTCTCCCCTTATCTCATGCTCTCTTCTCATGATCTAATATGGCTCTTATTTGATTTATGGTGTGCCCTCCAAATACCTATATATGCTTTATATAATATGTTGATATATATATATATATATATATTTATCATTTAAAACAATATACATATTTGGAATCACACCATGGATCTCATAAGTACCATCTGATCAAGCTCCATCTAATACGGGTTGTTAGATTCAAAGCAGGAGATCTGCAAATAACCAAATACCCAAATCCAACACTGTTCATTATCGAAAAAAACCTGATACGTGAATCGCTCTCACTCCCGCCCCTCCCGCCCCCCCGCCCTCATAGGCCGCCGGCGGCCTGCCGGCTCCCACCGGCGGTTCGCCGGCCTCCGGCGAACCCCGCCGGGGTTGCCCGATCGGCGCGACAAACCCCCCGGCGGGTTCGCCGGAGTCTGGCGAACCCGCCGGTGGGGCCGGGCAGGCCCCCGGCGGCTCCGCCGCCGACGACAGAGGAGGGGCGGGAGGGCGGGAGAGGTTGCATTTTTTTTTCCTTTTTTTATTTAATTTATAAATAATTTATATCGACAATCTCCGGTTCAGCGGAATAGCTTTTGGGAACCCATCAGTTCTGAAGTTAAAAAACATTAACATAACAAAAAGACAAATAAATAGTCCTATGTCCCAAAATAAATCGTGGAAAGTATTCAAAATAAAATTTTATTAATAAGCACAAGTATATAATGACATGCGTGGTTAAGTGGAACTGTTATTGTGATCCAATTCGGGTCATGATCTAGAAGTTCCTTTCTGACTCAAATTAGTTTTAGAGAAATCTCATCAAATATAAAATTAATTGCAAGAATAACTTATTAAAAATTCGCAGTGATCCATTCTCTCAGACGGCCTTCACCTGCATGTTACAGATGCTCGTCCGTGTATCCATCCTACTGTCATGACATATTTAATTTGACGCTTATAATTATTTTTTAAAAAAATAACTATTAGTTGAGTCCCCTCACTCTCTTCCCTCTTTCATCCCCTTTTCTCTCTTTAATGGATATGGGTCCCACCACTTATCTCTCTTCCCTCTCTCTTCCCTTTCTTTCTGGGTGTTGTTATAGACAAACCAAATTTGGCTATATACAAACCCATTTTGCACTCTTTTTATGGTCTTTTAAATGACTATATACAAACCCGTTAAATATCTAGGTTAAGCCTTGTTTTTTTTATTTCTTCCAACCGGCCCCCCGACTCTTCTTCCCCAACCTTCCTGCGACAGCAATGTCAGCCGAAACTGCTCCGGCAGAACCGCATGAGACCACTCCCGATGCCAGCCTTTCGGATCCAGAGGCCTGGATCTCCCTCGGCAGCGAAGTAGGACTGCCGACGAACCCGACGCCGCCTTCTTTGGCCGCCCCGACGACGACATGCGACATCCCGACACCGTCTTCTTTGGCCTCCCGACAAAATGCCTCATCCCGACGCCTCCCCAGGTACCTTCTTCTTCATTACCCTTGATCTATTGGAGTTCGGCCTCCCTTCTTTGGCCTCCCTTCTTGTTTGAACTTGGATTGATATTGATCCGAATTTGAAATAGTGCGATTCACTCAACAACAATCCTGGCCAATCAAAAGGTGAGAAAACTTACTAAGTAAGCCGTAGTCATGCTGGCAGTCCCTGGTGTTTGCCCCAGAATGTTCCATTGAACTACTTTGTATATCCTTGACAACTTTTTGACACCTCAGAATATGCTTAGTTCCATGGGTATTGACATTGCAATAGTTCTACCAAAAAAAATTGGCTTCCCTAGTTACTTGAAAGACACAGTTTGAGCCCTTTTTATAACATGTGAGGTTTCTTTCAAACCCTAACCTGGAGATTAGATTTAGCCATATCGACATGGCAGGTTGTTGATGACCTTGGCCGTTTTGATGTTTGCTTTGCTAAATATAATCATACCATCAACAAGCTTGGCATTGTGTTGCAAACTCTATAACATCATGCTTTTCTTCATGAATACTTCATTTATTTATTTGCCAGAATTAATATTTGGTTGTAGACTGTCATATGTGATATGCTTTACTAAATGTAATATAAATAGCCTAATAACTTAACATCTACTTGAGTTGTAACAACCGGTCGTAGACGATATCCACAGTAGTTCAATGAAACAGTGTGACCAGATCACTCTTCCTGTCTCAATGATGGTATTTGAAGGAGAATCCAAATTTACAAATTCGAATTCTCAAGTAATGCCCTAAAAAATAGAGAATATGTAACAAAGCAACATTTTTCAGGAAAAATAGAGAATTGTTGACAGAACAGGATGAGAACAAAGCAAACTGAAATCATTCAATTCAATGGTTTATAATCATACAAAGTGCCGCAATATAGTGCAAAGGTGACACTTCTTCCTGTCTAATAAGTTCAATCCAAGACATCAAAATTGGTAATGTCTAAACCCTAAACCCTAAACTTTTTGTAATGTCTAATTATCTAATGAATGCATTAGTTTAGCTATAATATAGTATGATGTTTACAAAAGAAATTTTTTTTTAATTTTTCTACTCGTTTGTATATAACAATTTTGTCTACGTATAACAATTTTTTGTTTGTACTGGTTTGTATATAGTAAATGTTTATATATAGCCAAATCCGGTTTGTCTATATCAACACCCTTCTTTCTCTCTTCGTCCTTCAATCAATGATGTCGTGGATCCCACTCACCCTCTGACATCTCTCTCCTCAAAGGTTGATCACTTGGGTTGGATGGCTACATGAAATTTTATATATGTATTACATATTTGAGGCCCACGAGACAAATTAAAATAACTCTTAAGACTCATTCGTTTGTACGGAATTGAGCTCTTAGAATGAAAATTGAAGGTTCAATTTCAATTTTGTCGTTCGTTTGCACGTTTGACGTTGAAATTAAAATTTTAATAAATTCCGTGGATTTTTGTTTGAATGAAAGACAATTCTTTACAATCTCTATAAGAATTCATAATTCCAGCCGCGACGCGTGTTTCACCTGAGCGCGTGCTTTTCGCCCGAGATCACATTTTGTCGCACGAACGCGCATTTTTCGTCCGAGCGTGCATTTTTTCGCCCCTGCTCGCTTTTTTTTCGGGTGCTCGTTTTTCTCCCTGACACGCGTTTATCGCCCGGGCGCTCGTTTTTCACCCGGGCAAGCGTTTTTTCGCCCGACAGCTCGTTATTCGCCTGATCGCTCGTTTTTCACCCGGACACACAATTTTCACCGGCGGCACGTTTTATGCCCGTGCGAGCGTTTTTTTATCGGGGACGAGTCTTTTTTTCGCCCGGGACCGCGTTTTTCGCCCGGGCGAGCATTTTTTCGCACGGGCGCACGTTTTGCGCCCGGGCGCGCGTTTTTCGCCCCGGGACTCGCGTTTTTGCCGGGGCGCGCGTTCTTTTACCAGAACGCCCGTTTTTCGCCCTGCCGCCTATTTCTTCGCCCCGCAGAGCATTTTTTCTCCCGGGCATGCGATTTGTTACCCGAGAGCGCAATTTTCGGCCGGGGGCGCGTTTTTCCCCCGAGCGGAGGTTTTTCGCCCGGGCGCGGGTTTTTTCGCCCTGCCGAGCATTTTTTTCGCCCAGGCGCGCGATTTTCGCCCGGGCGCGCGTTTTTGGCTCGGGCACGCGTTTTTTGCCCGGGCACGCGTTTTTCCCTCGGGCGCGCGTTTTTCTATAAAGCGCGTGTTTTTCGCCCGTGCGCGTGTTTTTCGTGTCTTGGCGAAAAAATGACGTCTATGAGAAAAATTTATGTCCCGACAAAAAACCCGGTCCGGACGAAAAAAACACCTCCGGGCGAAAAATACACGTCCGGGTAAAAAAATACGTCTGGAAAAGAAATCGTGTGAGTGCGAAAAAATGTATCGCGGCAAAAATATCGCGCTCGGCCGAAAAAGTGTGCCGGAGTGAAAAAAAATTGCGCTAGGGCAAAAAATGCAGGCCCAGACGAAAAATTCACGTCGGGGCAAAAAAATCGCGTTCGACCGAAAAAATCACGCTCATCCTAAAAAATCTTCCCGGACAAAAATGCTGTCAGGGGAATAAATGACGTCTAGACAAAAAATTCTTGTTCAGACAAAAAATTGATCAATTGCACAAATATTCACTAATATTGTTTATTAGACGAATGAAAGAATTGTAATTAGTCACAAATATTCAATTCTGCTATATTCACCAATATTAAATTCCTATATCGAATTCTAATTCCGTGCAAACAAACAGACACTTATATTTTTTATTTTTACGTAAAATAAATCACGGAATATTGATTCATATATTTTTATTGTAACATCCCATTTCCAACTAGACCCCTAGGAGTGGTTTTGTCCATGACTAGGTCATGACAAACCCTAGGAAGCCAGGAAGAGCCAAAAGATAGGAGACAAAATGTGAAAATCATCATGCTCTGTATATTAGTAGAACTCTGAACATGGTTTAGGATGACCATGGGCTACACTTGACCCCAGAACCCTACCACACACCCCCCTAACACTTGGGAGGCCCATTAGAGCCATGAGGACCCACAGGGGTCAATCAAAGAGACTCAGTTGACCAAAGTCAACCGTAGCCCTAAATGTGTCAAACTAGCCTATACTAGGGTCAATTGACCTACTCCTAGCTAGAGGACCCCATCTATGCCCTCCTAACCCTAAAGTGAAGTCAAGGGTCACCAAGGGACACATGGGGCAGCCTAGGCCAAGTTGACCCAAGTCAACTCAAGCCCCTGATCTGGTCAAAGTGCCCTACTAAGGGTAGGTGACCTATAGAGTGCAAGGTAACCCTACATAACCCTTCCTAGACCTTAGGGGAGGCCAATGGGTCACCAAGGACCCATTGGGGTCAACCCAAATGGTCATGTTGACCCAAGTCAACTCTAGCCTAAAATGGTCAAAGTGCCCTTACCAAGGGATATGTGACCCCAAGATGCCCAACCAACCCTATTCAAGTCTTTCTAGACCTTAAGGGAGTCCAATAGGTCATCAAGGACCCAATGGGGTCAACCCAGATGATCAAATTGACCCAGGTCAACCCTAACTTAAGCCAGGTCAAACCTAGCCCAAAAGGGCTAACCCAAGCCCAAGCCAGAAAAAGTGGGCTAACCTAACCTCACTTTCATGATCATCATGACTAAGTGGGCTGCACATAGCCTATGGGGTTGACCAGTCAACAAGGGTGACTAGGAGAGAGAAGGGAGCTTCCCTCCATGTTAATGGAGGAGAGAGAAGATGGGGGAGAGGAAGGGGAGAGTGGAGCCGGCCAAAGGGAGACTAACAGCCACCTTTAATGGCTGCAATCAACTCCTCTAGGGAAGAGGAGTTGATTCCAGACGTTTCCCGGCCACCAAGGGGTGGATTCAGCCCCCCTCCACTCAACCCGAGCCACACCATAAATGGTGTTGATGGGCATTGAAAAACCAGACCCCCCCCCCTCCCCAATTGCCATTTTAAACACCATCAGTGGGCAGAGTGAACATTTTCGAGCTTTACTGGAGGAGACAGGCCGTCCCACTGTGCTGTTTCAGAAGCCGAGCGCCGCCGCCGTCAACAATGGCATCCCACCGCTCCTCCCGCATTCAGGCCGCCAGGAAGGTCCTCCCCCTCTCCTTAACTCACGGGTAGATCATAGGTCTTCTTAGGTTTAAGTTTCGGGCTCAATTGAGCCCGATCCAAACCAAGATTTTCATGGTTTTCGGCAAAAGATTATCTTGCTAGAACCGCCGGAAAACGCCTCTCCGGCGGCAGAGCCACCGCCTGGCGATAGCCACCACCTCAACGGAGGTGGTGGTGGCGGTGGCCGGCTGGGGAAGGGGTTGGATCGCCGGCGGCAGAGCTTGGAAGCGGATCCAGGCGAGATGGATCCTGGTCGTTGGCTCAATGTAGAAGATGATAGGATTCCGTCGAATCTGCGCCAAGATTCGTGCTTCTCCTGATTCTAAACTATAGGATATTAAATGTTGATATTTTGATTTATGTCACGGTTTTGGTATTATTTGGTTTTAATTTTTAAAAATACCTAGGCTCACCTGGTGGGAAAACCTCCAACATGAAAGTTGTAGTCTTTTATGTCTACTTTATTGTAAAATTTGTTTGAACTCATTTGGGTGCATGGTCTGACCAGGGCATCCATTTTGGTGGGACATATACTTAGGTCGAGGCAGTCATTAAACTGAGTGCCCACACTTCATCCCTAGTCTAAAGCAATTGAAATTTTGGCAGGGAGCCTAACCTACCTAGGGCCTGCCCAAATCTCAGAATTTTTGGACACACTTTTCCTAAAATTTTTGCTTTTATTTAATAAAGCTAGGGTAATTTAATTAAGTGGTCAAATAACCTCCGAACCCTCCCAAATTTTGGAGAGTGGTCCCTGGCATCAAGACCTAGTTCTGTACAAAATTGTAGCACATTTGGATATGTTTTGGTTAGGGAATCACCAAACCCTAGTTTGGCCTTAAGAGGGTATTTATGATTACAAGTGCACTATGGACTTAGGGTGGTCCCCTCCCCTCAACAGAGGCTGAGGTTTTGGACACTGACTTGGCATGGCTAATGTCACCCTCTTATGGAAAATGGGATGATTTAGGCTTGGTTTACCCTATGGTTCAACCTCAAACCCTAAGGAAGGACTTATGAGGGTTGTTAAGGACATGAGGGCAAATGCCCTTGTATGGCCTTGGGAACCCATTAGAATTTAGGGTAATGTAACCTAAGTTCTCTGGTAGGAACCTTAGAGGAGTTGGAGCAAGGTAGACACCTCAAAACCTACCCTACTTTAGGGTAGGAGCACAAATTTGAAGATTCAGCCAATAACCTCCCCAAAAGCTATGAAACTTGGTAGAGTAGGTTTTAAGTCATCTAGAACCCCATGGTAATTTCTTTGGAATTTTATGAGTTTTATTCTTGGTACTTCATTTGTTAAATGCCAAAGGGCCCAAAATGGTGTTTCAATTAATTTGATTATTATGTGAATTAAAATCTGATGAAACTTGGTCAGAAGATAATCTAGGGCTGGATGAACCTCTCTGAATTTTATTATAATTCTTAATTGATTATATTTGGTACTTCATTAATTTCAGAAAGGGGTTTTGGTACAATAAAATTAATTATTGATGATATATCTGTTGAAAAATCATGAGGCTTAGGTTTTGATGTTTTCAGGCCAAAAAGTACTTGTAGAAATTTATTAATAATTTTTAGACGTCTGTTTGCAGAACTTCCTTTACAAGGCCATATTTTTGGGAATTGGATAATTAATTAATTCAGGGAATACTTCTTTCAAAAAAAATTATAAAACTTTACTTGGAGGTTTTATGTGCCCTTATAATCATCCTGGAATTTTCTCTGAATTTTTGGAAGTATTTTTGTTGTACATCCCCTTTAAATGATTTATTAGGGAATATGTTAGAAATAAAATTTAAGGGCTTAAATCTTGCTGAAAAATTTGGAGATTCTGGATTTTTAGATGATTATTCATTTTGCATTTATCATAATTTTAGTTGAATTTTATATTGCATAAATCTTATACTTCATGTTCAACCTTGGAACTTTTAGCTTTTATAATAAATAAATAAATTATCGGTTAAATTATGAAAATTAGGAAATTTTGGGTTCAGGCTACAAATGCCAATATAGACCTCCAATAATTATTATATGAGCACTGGATGATCATTTGGTATACTTCCCATTTTACGGGTCATATAGCTTAAGTGGTCTGCATTTAGCAAAACTGCAGGAAATCATTTGGGATGTGAATTAGAGCATATGTGTTGAGATGTTGGGTTTCTGTAAAGGATAAATAGAATTAGGAGCACCATTGGAAGATAAAATGAGTAGGGTGTTGTTTTGGCTAGGGTTTAGAGGCGCTTGGGCGCGACGAAAGATCGTCCTCCCGCGGTGAGGTAGAGTCAAATCACCCTAGGATTAGCCTATCGTAACATGAGAAAGTAATGAGTAAGGGAATCAACCAATAATAATAATAAGTACCTTGCGAAAGGGAACGCTGGGTGTAATCCCAACATAGTTCCTAGTGCCCCTTGAGAGCCCTTCATAGGGAATACCGGGGGCAGTCCTGGGTTAACGTAAACTGTTTTAACAAGCTGAAAAGAGTAACTTAGTAATTAGGGTTGCACCTTTCACAAACACTGATAGCACCAGAAGTTAGCTGGGAGCTTCGGCTCGGATGGTTAAAAGACAGACTTTGGGTCCGGGGAGCTTCGGCTCGATTGTTTGAGACAGACGTGTTGGTCCGGGGAGCTTCGGCTCGGTTTTTTATTACGCTAAATTTGCATGTGCATGAAAGGAAAGGAAATTAAGGTGGTGGGTCTTCGGTATTGGAGGGTCGATGCACCGACGCCAATACGTTGACTCTGCAAGTGTGGTTAGCACTTCGCCAACAGAAGTCCGGTGCGCCAGCCGGCAAGAGTACGCAGGAGTCCGCTTCGTGCACCAAGCGTTGAGGCGTACGATAGGTCTGACCGGTAGTGCTTTACTGGTTTAGAGGTGGGCGAGGCCCAACCCACCGCTTCTGTCTGCCACTACAGAGGTATCCTAGGAGGTTACGGCTCCAGAAAGGGGGAACTAAAGGTCTGTGTGCACAGAGTCGGGTGTGTGTGTTGCACTTGTATGTCCATCATAACCACTTGCATGTCATAGCATAATCGATTCATTTAACCCTGACACCTAAAGTATAAGTGGAATGGGACGCTTATACTTTAGGCCCTGCAAAATGGCGGTTCTGGGCCTAAGACCCCGGTGTTGAAAGGAAAAGGGGGGGGGGGTCTTACAAGTGGTATTAGAGCAAACCTCGATCGAAAAGTAGCAATCCACAACCTTGGGTCACCCCCCGCGCGAGTTTAGTTTGGGGACAAACTAAGCAGCGGAAGTAGTGGTGTGCCCATATGAGGGATCACATGTAAATTGTCCACTTCTTATTAGGTATTGAGTCAATTACCTACTAATGTAGTTCGTTTTGCAGCCCCCAGCTCAGCCCACCCCACAAGGTGGAGCTCAGCAGACTCCAGACATTGTACCACCTCCCATGGTCCCCACACCTTTCCTTCAGTCAGACATGGGGCAAACTCTTACAGCTATACTTGAGGCCTTCCGGGCTCAGCAGGCTCCGGCCCAGCAGCCAAACCCAGGGGCCAACTGGATGAGCACCTTCGGAGGACTCTCTCCCCCGTCCTACTTGGGGACAGAGTCGACAGTGCGGACTGAGGAGTGGCTGGATGTTATGTACGAGATGTTGACTGGGATACGGTGCCCCTGGGAGGAGAGGGTGGCTTTGGTGGTATCTTGCTTGGAGTCCCATGCCAAGAGGTGGTGGAAGACGCTGTTGGACACGACGTTTGCCGATAGGGAGATTGCAGAAATTACTTGGGAGGAATTCAGGGCCACGTTACTGGAGCACTTTGTTCCGCAGTCGGCCAGGGATGAGTTGGAGGAGCGGTTCTTACAGCTGAGGCAGGGCACTAGGACAGTGGTGGAGTACCATCGAGAGTTCGACAATTTGGCACGATATGCAGGTTCTTACCAGCTGGACGAAGCAGGATACGTCAAGAGATTCTATAAGGGCCTGAAAGAGGAGTTGAGGGAGGTCTTGTTGTTTGTGTCTGACGGGCCTAACTCCTGGATTTTGGAGATGGCAAAGAGGATTGAGGCTGATTGGCACACCACTCGGGGCCGGAAGCGGCAAGCGGAGGATCAGGGCCGAAGGGCTAGAAATGATCAACGGCGAGGCGCTATACCATATGGGAGAAGGACGGAGGACCAGCCTCGTCAGGAGGTGAGGCAGGAGACGAGAGAGCTGGTGGTATTGGCCCCTCAACCCCTTCGGATACAAGAGATGCCGAGACCCGGGGGTATGGCGTATCCCCCGCCGGAGTGCTTCCATTGTCATCAGGTGGGACACCTCCGGAGAAACTGCCCCATGAGGGGGGCACCACCTCCAGCACCACAGGGTGGCCCACCTGCTCAGCATTTCGGAGGCCGAGGATGCGACCGAGGACGTGGTTACCAGGGAGGAGATCGAAGACAGGAAAGGAAGCAGGCATATGCCTTGGATCTGGCACAGCCTCGAAATCCAGAGCGGTCATCACAGGTGAAAGATATAGTACCTAAACACCTAGAGGGGGGGGGGGGGGTGAATAGGTGACCAAATTCTTTTTGACTTTTTATGGCAACAATCAGTTTTTAACACAGATTTATATCTACTATTTCACAGCAATCACACAGCATTCACAGCAAACCACAGCACACAGAAGACACACAATTTTATAGTGGTTCCCCAAGGTTTGGGTACATCCACTTTCCCCCTTCGCCTATCTAGCAGTGTACTAGATTCGGCCAAACTTCTCCACTATCTCAGAACCCAAAACAGGCTCCTACACCTCAGGTCCAAGGCCCTACAACTCAGCTTTTCCACAAAGCCTACACTCAGCCACAAAGGCCTACACTCAGCCACCAAGGCCTACACTCAGCCACCAAGGCCTACACTCAGAGATTTAACTCTCCTACCCTCAGCCTTTATAATTACAGGCTTACAAGACTCAGATCCAAAGGATCCTACAAGATAAAAATGAGTACAATAATGTTAACTCAACAACTCAGAGAATAGAGAGATGAGATGTGAGTTTCTTGATGAGTTCTTGGAAGAACTCAGCTGAAATCAATCTGACTTAGCTTTCTTCAAAGCTTCTTGAAAGTAGAACTCAATAAGATTGACTCCTTCTGCAGTTGATCATTGATCTCTGCTACTTAAGATTCAGAATAAATCTGAACCCTTCTTCTCAGTCTGGTTCCAACAACTGATTTCTAGGAGGTTACGGCTCCAGAAAGGGGGAACTAAAGGTCTGTGTGCACAGAGTCGGGTGTGTGCGTTGCACTTGTATGTCCATCATAACCACTTGCATGACATAGCATAATCGATTCATTTAACCCTGACACCTAAAGTATAAGTGGAATGGGACGCTTATACTTTAGGACCTGCAAAATGGCGGTTCTGGGCCTAAGACCCCGTTGTTGAAAGGAAAAAAGGGGGGGGGGGGTCTTACAAGTGGTATTAGAGCAAACCTCGATCGAAAAGTAGCAATCCACAACCTTGGGTCACCCCCCGCGCGAGTTTAGTTTGGGGACAAACTAAGCAGCGGAAGTAGTGGTGTGCCCATATGAGGGATCACATGTAAATTGTCCACTTCTTATTAGGTATTGAGTCAATTACCTACTAATGTAGTTCGTTTTGCAGCCCCCAGCTCAGCCCACCCCACAAGGTGGAGCTCAGCAGACTCCAGACATTGTACCACCTCCCATGGTCCCCACACCTTTCCTTCAGTCAGACATGGGGCAAACTCTTACAGCTATACTTGAGGCCTTCCGGGCTCAGCAGGCTCCGGCCCAGCAGCCAAACCCAGGGGCCAACTGGATGAGCACCTTCGGAGGACTCTCTCCCCCGTCCTACTTGGGGACAGAGTCGACAGTGCGGACTGAGGAGTGGCTGGATGTTATGTACGAGATGTTGACTGGGATACGGTGCCCCTGGGAGGAGAGGGTGGCTTTGGTGGTATCTTGCTTGGAGTCCCATGCCAAGAGGTGGTGGAAGACGCTGTTGGACACGACGTTTGCCGATAGGGAGATTGCAGAAATTACTTGGGAGGAATTCAGGGCCACGTTGTTGGAGCACTTTGTTCCGCAGTCGGCCAGGGATGAGTTGGAGGAGCGGTTCTTACAGCTGAGGCAGGGCACTAGGACAGTGGTGGAGTACCATCGAGAGTTCGACCATTTGGCTCGATATGCAGGTTCTTACCAGCTGGACGAAGCAGGATACGTCAAGAGATTCTATAAGGGCCTGAAAGAGGAGTTGAGGGAGGCCTTGTTGTTTGTGTCTGACGGGCCTAACTCCCGGATTTTGGAGATGGCAAAGAGGATTGAGGCTGATTGGCACACCACTCGGGGCCGGAAGCGGCAAGCGGAGGATCAGGGCCGAAGGGCCAGAAATGATCAACGGCGAGGCGCTATACCATATGGGAGAAGGACGGAGGACCAGCCTCGTCAGGAGGTGAGACAGGAGACGAGAGAGCAGGTGGTATTGGCCCCTCAACCCCTTCGGATACAAGAGATGCCGAGACCCGGGGGTATGGCGTATCCCCCGCCGGAGTGCTTCCATTATCATCAGGTGGGACACCTCCGGAGAAACTGCCCCATGAGGGGGGCACCACCTCCAGCACCACAGGGTGGCCCACCTGCTCAGCATTTCGGAGGCCGAGGATGCGGCCGAGGACGTGGTTACCAGGGAGGAGATCGAAGACAGGAAAGGAAGCAGGCATATGCCTTGGATCTGGCACAGCCTCGAAATCCAGAGCGGGTCATCACAGGTGAAAGATATAGTACCTAAACACCTAGAGGGGGGGGGGGGGGGAGGGTGAATAGGTGACCAAATTCTTTTTGACTTTTTATGGCAACAATCAGTTTTTAACACAGATTTATATCTACTATTTCACAGCAATCACACAGCATTCACAGCAAACCACAGCACACAGAAGACACACAATTTTATAGTGGTTCCCCAAGGTTTGGGTACATCCACTTTCCCCCTTCGCCTATCTAGCAGTGTACTAGATTCAGCCAAACTTCTCCACTATCTCAGAACCCAAAACAGGCTCCTACACCTCAGGCCCAAGGCCCTACAACTCAGCTTTTCCACAAAGCCTACACTCAGCCACAAAGGCCTACACTCAGCCACCAAGGCCTACACTCAGCCACCAATGCCTACACTCAGAGATTTAACTCTCCTACCCTCAGCCTTTATAATTACAGGCTTACAAGACTCAGATCCAAAGGATCCTACAAGATAAAAATGAATACAATAATGTTAACTCAACAACTCAGAGAATAGAGAGATGAGATGTGAGTTTCTTGATGAGTTCTTGGAAGAACTCAGCTGAAATCAATCTGACTTAGCTTTCTTCAAAGCTTCTTGAAAGTAGAACTCAATAAGATTGACTCCTTCTGCAGTTGATCATTGATCTCTGCTACTTAAGATTCAGAATAAATCTGAACCCTTCTTCTCAGTCTGGTTCCAACAACTGATTTCTTGGATGGAGCTCTCTCTCTCTCCAACTTCTTAGATCTTCACTTGAAAGCTAGATCTTCTTCTGTGTTTCTCTTGTGAATGATCACTTGAACCACTTCATCAATCTCAACGACTTCAACAACAACTTTCTGTAGACAACATAAGCCTATTTATAGGCCTTCTTCATGGTAACCGGCTGGTCCGGTTCATAACTGAATTCTGACAACTCTGACAGGTGCTGTAGACCGGCTGGAATGGCAGCTGTCAAGTCATCCAGTCAGTTCTTGAAAATTTTGTAACTGTCTTTAAGTATCGAGACTTTCTGTCTTTAAGTGTCGACACTTATAGACCAAGTGTCGACACAAGTTGTCTAAGTGTCGACACTAGTCTACAAGGTGTCGACACAACTCCTTGTGTTGTAGATTTTGTATCTCGACACTACTTCTTCATGTGTCGACACTGAAATTGAGTGTCGACACAAGTACTTGTACTTCAGTATCTTGCTGAATTCTTCTAAGTGTCGACACAACACCTTTGTGTCGACACATCTTCATGTGTTGAATTTGTTAAGTGTCGACACTGCTTCTTGGTGTCGACACATGTCTTCAGTGTTGATACTTGTCGAGTGTCGACACATTACTCTGGGTGTCGACACATTCTTCTTCTGCCGAGACTCTGGCTGAGTGTCGACACAACTCCTTAGTGTCGACACTTGTACTTAGAATATTTTGTTGAACTTTGCTGTTCTTTGCTAAGTGTCGACACAGCTCCTTGTGTCGACACTTTCTTCAAGTGTTTTGTCTTCAGCTAAGTGTCGACACATTGTTCTGGGTGTCGACACTTACTTCCAGTGTTGACTCTTCTGCTAAGTGTCGACACATTGTTCTGGGTGTCGACACTTACTTCAAGTGTTGACTCTTCTGTTGAGTGTCGACACATTGTTCCGGGTGTCGACACTTGTACTTAGTTTCTGCTGACTTTTGCTGAGTGTCGACACATCTTCAAGTGTCGACACTTTCTGGTGTAGACACTGTTTTTCTGGGTGTCGACACAACTGCTAAGTGTCGACACAGCTTCACTGCACTCTTCTTCATTGAGTGTCGACACAGCTCCTTGTGTCGACACTTTCTGTCTGGTGTCGACTCAGCATCCCTGGTGTCGACACAATGACTCCAAGTGTCGACACTGCTTGCCTGGGTGTCGACACAAGTCTTCTTAAGTGTCGACACTTTCCCTCTGGGTGTCGACACATGAACTTAGAAACTTTTTCTTCTTTCCTGCAAATACTTAGCCTGCACAAGTAAACTCAAAACATATCAAATATATTTTTGATGTATATTATTGAGTTGGGTGAGGCTTCTTCAAATCAGGTACATTTAGACCAATGTACCCAATAATCTCCCCCTATTTTGAGAAGTCATAACCCTTAGTCAATGATATACACCATTCATAATAAAATTACAAAATGATGTAAAGTAGGATTATATATAGCAGGGCAATCATAAACATGTATTAAACAAACATGTACACATAGATAGCATCACAGAACAATTATGAAATAAATTTATCATATAGCAAATTTATCACACAGCACATTGTTCCAATACTTTGTCATACACATATTTCAAAAGTTTACAGAATGGTTATCATCAAAAGATTACATAGTAAACTTAAGAAAATTCTAATTCTATTTCTGTTCAGGCTCCTTGATCATTATTCCTTTGCCAGCTTGTACTTTGGCTTGAACAGGAGCTTCAGTAACTTCAGCATCAGCAGGCTTCTTGCCTTTCAGATCTTTCTTCTTAAGCTCTTCTGCTTTAATCTTTTTGCCTTTCAAAATAATGATAAGGCTTGAGAAAGTACTTGCTAGGCTCCAGAGCAGTAGGAGGTAGCTTTCCCATCTTGGCCTTTCTTCTATACTGGACTATTGTCTCCTGCCTGATCTCATATTTTCTCCATTCAGCCTCAGAAAACCATTTATTCCTGTCATGCACATTATCTTTTGCAGCTTTCCAGGCAGTCAAAATAATATTTCTTGAGGTGGGGCTCCACTGCTCAAAGTCAGGTCTTTGTTCAGCTTGCTCCCTGAACCTCTTCTTAGACAATCTAGTCTCTTCTTCTTTCTGCAGTGCTTCTTGCATAACTTCAGATATAGGCTGAACAACTTTCTGAAAGATATGGTACCTAAACACATAGAGGGGGGGGGGGGGTGAATAGGTGACTTAATCCTTTTCTAACTTTGTTTGCAGCCAAACAGTTATATCACAGATTTCTAACTACTTTTGCACAGCAAACAGCAATAACAAAACATACACAGCTAATCCACAACACAATCACAGCACAGCACACAGTGTTTTATAGTGGTTCCCCAAGATATGGGTACATCCACTTTCCCCCTTCGCCTATCTTGCAGTGTACTAGATTCGGCCAAACTTCTCCACTGTATCAGAACCCAAATTGGTTCCTACACCTCAGGCCCAAAGCCTTACAACTCAGCTTTATCCCAAAGCCTACACTCAGCCAATCAAGGCCTACACTCAGCCAACCAAGGCCTACACTCAGCCAACAAGGCCTACACTCAGAGATCTCTATCTCCTACACTCAGGCTAACAAGCCCTACCCTCAGCCTTTATAAATGCATGCTTACAATTCACTCAGATCCAATGGATCCTACAAGTTAAAAATGTAATACAAATAATAACTCTACAACTCAGAATTAAAGGAGGGGAGTTGAGAGATTCTTGATGAGTTCTTGGAAGAACTCAGCTGGATTCACCCTGACTTAGCTTTCTTCAAAGCTTCTTGAGTAGAACTGAATAAGACTGAATCCTCTGCAGTTGTTCCTTGACCTCTGCCACTTAAGATCCAGACTGAATCTGAATCCTTCTTCTCAGCCTAGTTCCAAAGGCTGATTTCTTGGATGGAGCCCTCTCTCTCCAACTTCTTAGATCTGCACTTGAACTGCTAGATCTTCTTGTGTTGATTCTCTTTGTACCATTATAATTACTTCAACAATAATCTGATCAACAACTTCAACAACTTTGAACAACAGTTTCTGTAAACTGTAGGTGCCTATTTATAGGCTTTCTTCATGGTAACCGGCTGGACCGGTCTATAACTGACTTCTGATATCTCTGACAGGTGCTGTAGACCGGCTGGAACGGCAGCTGTCAAATCATCCAGTCATTTCTTGAAATTCTCTAACTGTCTGAAAGTGTTGAGACTTTCTGTCTTTAAGTGTCGACACTTATAGTCCAAGTGTCGACACATGTTGTGTAAGTGTCGACACAAGTCTACAAGGTGTCGACACAACTCCTTGTATGTCTCGACACAGATTCTTCTGCATGTGTCGACACTGAAATTGAGTGTCGACACAAGTACTTGTTCTTCTAGCTTTTGCTGAATTCTTCTATGTGTCGACACATCTCCTTTGTGCCGACACATCTTCTTATGTTGAATCTGTCAAGTGTCGACACTGCTTCTTGGTGTCGACACATAGTCTTCTATGTTGAATCTTGCTGAGTGTCGGCACAGCTCCTTGTGTCGACACACCTTCTTGTTGTTGAGACTTCAGCTGAGTGTCGACACATTCCCTTAGTGTCGACACTTGTACTTAGAATATTTTGTTGATAATTCTTTTCTTTGCTAAGTGTCGACACAGCTCCTTGTGTCGACACTTTCTTCAAGTGTTGAGTCTTCAGCTGTGTGTCGACACATTGTTCTGGGTGTCGACACATGCTTCAAATATTGACTCTTATGTTGAGTGTCGACACATTGTGTTGAGTGTCGACACTTACTTCAAGTGCTGACTCTTCTGCATAGTGTCGACACATTGTGTTGAGTGTCGACACTTGTACTTAGACTCTGCAGACTTTTGCTGAGTGTCGACACAGCTCCAAGTGTCGACACTTTCTGGTGTAGACACAGCTTCACTGGGTGTCGACACACCTCCTTGTGTCGACACTTTCTGTCTGCACTTTTCTTCACTGAGTGTCGACACAGCTCCAAGTGTCGACACTTTCTGTCTGGTGTCGACTCTGCATCCCAGGTGTCGACACAATGACTCCAAGTGTCGACACTGCTTGTCTGGGTGTCGACACAAGCTTTCTTAAGTGTCGACACTTTCCCTCTGGGTGTCGACACATGGACTTAGAAACTTTTTGCTTCAGTCCAGTGATTTCTTAACCTACACAAGTAACTCAAACATACATCAAATACATTATGATGTATATCATTGAGTTGGGTGAGGCTTCTTCAAATCAGGTACATTTGACCAATGTACCCAACAATCTCCCCCTATTTGGAGAAATCATAACCCTTAATCAATGATATACACCATTCATAATTAAAAATTACAGAATGATGTAAAGCAGATTATAAACAGCAGGGTAAACATAAACATGTAATATTTCACACATGTATACACATTCAACATTGCAGAACAAACAAGAAATAGACATATTCTCAGAACAATCATGAAATATATTTATCATATATTGTTCTAACATTTTTCTAGTACATCTTCAATGGTTTACACAAATGTTTTTCATTCAAAAGATTACAACAATCTTCAAGTCAATTCCTAATCTATTTCTGATCTGGTTCTTTGATAACAATGCCTTTGCCAGGTTGGACTTGAGCTTTGACAGTGGCTTCAGCAGTTTCAGCAACAGCAGGCTTCTTGCCTTTTAAGTCCTTCTTCTTCAGCTCTTCTGCTTTGATTTTCTGCCTTTCAAAATAGTGGTATGGCTTGGGGAAGTACTTGCTAGGCTCCACTGCAGTAGGAGGTAGCTTTCCCATCTTTGCCTTTCTTCTATATTGAACAATGGCCTCCTGTCTTATTTCATGTTTCCTCCATTCTGCTTCAGAGAACCACTTGTTCCTTTCATAAGCATTGTCCTTGGCAGCTTTCCAGGCAGTTAAAATTATATTCCTAGAGGTAGGGCTCCACTGTTCAAAATCTGGCCTTTGTTCTGCTTGTTCCCTAAACCTCTTCTTTGACAACCTTGCCTCTTCTTTTTTCTTTAATGCCTCTTGCATAGCTGCAGAAATAGGTTGAACTACTTTCTCAATATGAACTGTGTCCTTGCCCTCAGGTTGGCTATACATTGTGCTTACATCTGCATGAACTATGTCAAAATCAGAAGGTGGATAAATCACTTGAGCTACCTCTGGTTGCTCACCTCCAAGATAGGCAGTTTGAATCCCTGATTCAGCAACATTATCATCATCACAGAGTGGAGGATAGCCCAGTGTAGCTCTGATGGAGTTAGATATCTATTTGGCATGGTCAGAGCTAGCTTTGACTAATACTCTCTCCCCCTTTATGACTTCTCTAGTCATATGGTCTCTGACATCATCCTTTTGAAATCTTATTTGACTATCCAAATACCTGATTCCCTCTTTAAAGAATGGTTTCAGCTTTGTAAGTTGTTCAGAGATGACTTTCTGGGAATCTTTAATAGCAGACTTAACAGCAGTAATCTCATCTTGAAATACTTTATCAAAGTCAGCCTTAACTGCAGCAGCAGATGTAGAAGGTTCAGCAGTCTTATTCTTCAATTCAGTGACTATAGCATTGTGGGATTCAGTCAAATTGTCATTCATTCTTAATTGATTTTCAAGAACATATCCTTGTTTCAATGCTATATCATCTACCTGTGCCTTGATCTTCTCTTGGTGTGTTGCCAAATACACCACTGCATTCCCACCCTTGTGGAAGCAGTCTGTCATCTCCTTCTTGTTGAGATTCATCTCAAACCTTATAGACTTTATTTCCTGGGCCAGATCAAATTGAAGTGATTTCTGCCCTTCATCTACATATTCTCTATTGCCTGCCTTTGCTCATCCAATTTTATCTGTAGGGCAACCATTAAAGCACTATAATCAGCAGTTGGAGCTTGCTGAACTATAGGCTGTGGGGCAATGGATTGCAAAGCCTTCTTATAACTCTGGCTTCTCCTCTTGAAGACATAGAGTTTCTTCTTCTTGGCCCTAGCACTCTCCTCATCTTTAGAGGCAGAAGTGCTGGCAATATCAACCCTATCCTTAGGGCTTTGAGGTTTGTCAGCTTGCACATCAGGTGCTTTCTCACTTTCTGGCCTTAAAGGCTCTTCCAGAACTGTCAGTTGCTCCCCCTCAGCAGCAGCACTCTTATCTTCAGCAGCAGCATTCTTGTCCATGTTAAAATCTTCTTGATCTAGATTTAGAAACAAATCTTCCATTGTATATTCAGGTGGAGACTGTGCAGGAGAAGTTCTTGGTTCTTCCACCACTTGAGAAGTATCATCTTGAACTACAACAGATGTGTCTTCTAAAACAACATCTGGAACTTGAGTATTCAGCTGAGTTTGCTGAAGATCATCAGACAAATTAGCATCTTCTATAATATAGTCTAAAGTTTTTAGGTCAGTGAGTACCTCTTGTATGATGGTGGTGACTTGCTCACTGTCCAGTGTAGATGGTTCCTCTACAACTGGGAGCTCCCCCTGGCTGTGATCCCTATGAATGGGGCTAGCTTGAGGCAGCTCCCCCTGGATCTCAGCTACATCTTGAGCAGCAGGGGTCTTCTCTGCAGCCACTTCCTCTTGATCATCAGGAGTGAAAACAACTTGTTCTTCACTCCCTGAACTGCTGGAGGACTCCTGTGTCACAGGAGCTGTCTTCCTTTTCTTCCTTGGAGGAGAATCTTTCTTAGTAACTGGCTTCTCTGGAGTTGGCATTTCCTTGGACAATACCCTGTCCCATTTGGAAAAGATCCTTAGATCCATCTTCCTCATATGGTTTATCTTACTTCCTGCAGCTGTATTCATTACTTCTGGTATGGTACCAGCTAGGTAGAGACTAAGTATTCTGCCCAGGTTGGGCTTCTTCAGACTCTCCTTGATCTTGTCAAAAACCACTATTGACCAGTCTGTTTTCAGAGTGAATATGATTCTAGTCATAATTCCAAATATATAGGCAGACACTCTGTCATGCTCTCTAGTCTTGCTGAGTAAGACTTTTCCTACAATTTCAGACATGAACTTCCCTTGATTATTCATGCCTTTCCTGTTGAATACAGATCCTATCTTCATCTTAGGATCAAGACCACACCAGGTTAAAGCTTCCCTGGTCTTTGAAGCAGTTACTTCTTCTTCATCTTGTGTTTTAGGTAGCTGGAGTACCTTCCTCAGACTTTTTGGTGAAATCTTGACCTTAGATCCATGAACTCTGGATTTGATTCTGTATCCAGATTCATCTACAGCAGCTCCATTAAGGAATTCAAGAACTTCCTTTTTCCAAATCTTTGTTGGTTCTGAAACTAAGTATTCCAATCCAGAATCGGCGACTAGGGTTACTACCGTCTTGATTTCCGCATATGCATCGTCGAACGCGCCGCGCACTAGCTCATAGCCCTCGTTAACGTTCTCCTCAAGCTTAGGAGCCATTAGGGTTTGGAGAATTTGTCTTTAGAAAAGAGAGGTGTCGACACTGTAGTTTTGGTCTCGAAACTTTGAAAGCGTGTCGACAAACAAAGACAGAACCCTATTTATACCTGTCTAATTTTGAAGATGAACAGGCGGGACAGCTAGCTTAAAATGTGTCGACACTGGCAATAAGTGTCGACACTGACTTATAATGTCTCGACACATATGTGTCGACACAAGTTTAGTCAACAGATTTCATGTGTCGACACTTGGTTACGTGTCGACACAACATAACTCGACACATTGTCGAGACTTTACTTAGAAAAATTCTGAGTAAAACTTAAGTGTCGACACCATATTGGATGTGTCGACACCTACTGGACATGTGTCGACACTAACATTCTGAAGTGTCGACACCAACATCCTAGATGTGTCGACACCTTTCTCCTGAAGTGTCGACACCACTATTCTGTGTCGACATAGACTTGTCTATGTGTCGACACCTTTTTACTTAGCCAATTTTCTATTCTGTAAACTTAGTCTAAGTTTATCATTCCTAGTTCAATTTTGAATCTATTGAACTTAGCTTCTTCTAGTGGCTTAGTAAACATATCAGCTACTTGTTCATCTGTTTTAACATATTCTAATAAAATATCTTCTCTTTCTACATGCTCCCTAAGAAAATGATATTTAATCTCAATATGTTTTGTCCTACTATGGGATACATGGTTATTAGCTATTGAAATAGCACTAGTAGAATCATAGAAAAGTGAAGTTCTACTTACCTGAAATCCATAGTCCTCTAACTGATGTTGAATCCACAGAAGTTGAGCACAGCAACTTCCTGCAGCCACATACTCTGACTCAGCTGTGGAGATAGCCACACTGGTTTGCTTTTTGCTGCTCCATGAAATTAGTCTTCCCCCTAGGAATTGACAGGTTCCAGTAGTGCTCTTTCTATCCTCTTTGCATCCTGCAAAGTCTGCATCTGAATAACCTGTTAGATCAAAGTCTCCATTCCTAGGGTACCAGAGGCCTAGTTAAGGAGTGCCCTTTATATATCTCAATATTCTTTTGACTGCAGTCAAATGAGACTCTTTAGGGCAGGCTTGATACCTTGCACAAACACATGTAGCATACATGATGTCTGGTCTACTAGCAGTCAAGTATAATAGGGAGCCAACTATCCCTCTATACAAGGTTTCATCTACAGGTTTCCCTGCATCATCCTTGCTAAGAGACATACTTGACCCCATAGGAGTCTTCATGGTACTGGATGAATCCATACCATACTTCCTTATGAGTTCTAGGGTGAACTTTGACTGACAAATGGACAAACCACTCTCAGTCTGTTTAACTTGGAGACCCAAGAAAAACTTCAGCTCTCTCATACTACTCATCTCAAACTGACCTTGCATAAGTTTTGCAAACTTTTTGCAAAGGCTGCTTTCAGTAGACCCAAATATAATGTCATCTACATATATTTGGACTAGTATGACTTTGCCTCTAGATTCCCTAAGGAATAGAGTCTTATCTATTTTCCCCCTTGAGAACTTGTTCTCAATGAGGAAACTAGATAGGGTTTCATACCAAGCCCTAGGGGCTTGCTTTAACCCATATAAAGCTTTCCTAAGTCTATAGACATAATGAGGTAGAGTTGGATCAACAAAACCTGAAGGCTGCTCCACATAGACTTCTTCTTTCAAATTACCATTTAGGAATGCTGACTTGACATCCATTTGGTATACCTTGAATCCTTGATAGGTTGCATAGGCCAAGAACATCCTTATGGCTTCCAGTCTGGCTACTAGAGCAAAGGTTTGATCAAAGTCAATACCTTCTTCTTGCCTATATCCTTTAGCAACCAGTCTAGCTTTATTCTTAATGATGACCCCTTGTTCATCCATCTTATTCCTGTAGATCCACTTAACTCCTATTATATTGTGGTCTTTAGGTTTAGGAACCAATTCCCAGACCTTGCACCTCTTGAACTGATTAAGCTCTTCTTGCATTGCTTCAGTCCATTGTGGATCTTGTATTGCTTCTTCAAATTTCTTAGGTTCAACTTGTGATAGAAAGCTGGAATAGATTGCAGCATCCTGATTTCTGCTCCTAGTTTGAACTCCTTGTCTTGGATCTCCAATAATCAGCTCTACTGGATGATCTCTAAGATGCCTGTGGGCTGGAGGCATCCTCACTTCAGGTTGAACCACTTCAGCATCTGCATCATGCTGTATTCCTTGGATTTCTTCAGCAATTGGCACATATAGTTCTCCCCTGGACAGCAGCTACTCTCCTCTCCTTGCTGTCTTGCAGCAGGCACCTCTTCTATAGTAAGCTTGTCCATTATCTTTGTCAAACCTGTGGGGCTGTATACATTGCTAGACAACTCATTATTAATAAGTTTTGTCTCATCAAAAACTACATGCACTGATTCTTCTATAACTTGTGTAGTCAAGTTGTGGATTCTATAAGCCTTACTATTATTGATGTACCCAACAAAAATTCCCTCTTGGGACTTGGCAGCAAACTTAGTTAAGTAAGACTTCCCATTGTTAAGTATGAAGCATTTGCAACCAAAGATCCTGAAGTAGGATAGGTTTGGTTTCCTGCCTTTCATAACTTCATAGGGGGTCTTGTTTAGCCCTTTAGTGATGGTAGCCCTATTTATAACATGGCATGCAGTGTTAACTGCTTCAGCCCAGAAATACTCAGGCAGTGATATATCACTTAGTAGGGTTCTACCAGCCTCTATCAAGGTCCTATTCTTGCTCTCAGCAATGCCATTTTGCTGAGGTGTTCTAGGTGAAGAGAATTCTTGAAATAACCCAAAGTCTTCACATAGTTTTGTCATGCTTTCAGACTGAAACTCAGTACCATGGTCACTTCTAATTTTGACCACAGTACTATTTAGTTCATTCTGAATTTGCTTGACAAAGCTGTAGAAGACACTAGGTGTTTCAGATTTCTGTCTTAAGAAGAACACCCAGGAAAACCTTGAGTAGTCATCTACAACTACAAGGGTATAGACCTTCCTACCTAAGTTGTGAACTGGCATTAGACCAAAGAGATCCAAATGCAAGAGGTACAAACACCTCACAGCATCTTTGTTTTCTATGCTTTTAAAGGTGGATTTAGTCTGCTTGCCCTTTTGACAAGCTGAGCAAATGCCATCTTTAACACACTTAACTTGAGGATCATTCCTCACTAACTCTTTGCTAAAGAGTTTGCTAATAGTCTTGTAGTTAAGCTGGGCTAGCCTCTTGTGCCATTTGACACAATGAGAGACTGTCTCATCAGCTACAAGACAAACTGGAGAACCATTGTTCTCAATCATAATGTCTAGGCAGTAGACATTCCTCTTCCTATAACCTGTCAAAATGATCTCTTGATCACTTGACCTCTTGATATGACAACCATTTTTAACAAATGAGATGTCATACCCTACATCACTTAATTGACTTATACTTATTAGGTTGTGTTTCAACCCTTTAACATAAGCCACTTGAGTAATGGTAACTAAGTTTGAAGAAATGTTACCAAACCCTTTGATGATTCCTTTTTCAGAACCACCAAAGGTCACTTTAGGACCATTTTGATTGGAATGTAGTCCTTCAGTAGTCCCCTAATTCCAGTCATATGTCTGGAACATCCACTGTCCAAGTACCATGTAGGGGTATGGCCACTTGGACTCACCTGCAAAACAAATTAATGAACCTTAGAACCCAAAGTATTCTTGGGTCCTTGGTGATTGTTAGTTTGCAATTTGACAAACCTACCTACTGGATTTCTAACAGGTAGTTTGGAACTCACTTTGGCACTCACATTGTGCCAACAGTCTACTGCAAAATGGCCAACTTTGCCACAACACCAACATTCAAATTTATTGTACCTTTGCTTAGGTACTGCCTTGGCTGTCTTGACTACAGCAAGCTTGTTGAATGTTGGGGCTTTGCCCTTGGACTTATACTTGGACTGCTCAGTCCCTGTAGGTCTAATAAAGCCCAGTCCAGCTTTGCCCTTGTGATGAACAAATTCATCAATTATGGGTAACACTGACTTAGGTTTAGAAAACCTAGCAACCAAGTCCTTTTCCTTCTGAAGATTGTTCTCCAGACACTTAATTTGATCATTCTTAAAAGTGATAGTTCCCATCTGAATCACTGTTATGTGTTTCAGCCTGGCTATCTCATTCAGTTTTTGATCAAATTGCTTCTCAAAATCTGTTGCAGCAGCTTTAAGATCAGCAATTTCCTTTGCCTGACTTTTGGCAAGGGACTTTCTTTTCTTGTAAGCTTGCAACAGCACTCTATATTCATCTATAAGTTGATGAATATCATCCTCAGACTCAGATACATTCTCATCACTTGATGAAGAAGAATCTGAATCTGAACTAGAACAAGAAACTGAATTTAAACTTGAACTTTGTACCTGACTGGGTCCTGGCTGCTCCAGGATTTTGGCACTTTCTGTCAATGCCATTAGCCCTTGGCAATGACTGTCTTCTTGTTCATAAATTGACTCCAAGATCTGCATGAATTCTTCTCTTCTTCTTCAGCAAACAGCCCTATGTAGGCTTCAGCCTCAGACTCAGTTTCTGAAGAAGAGATATCTGATAGAGTCTTCTCCTTCTTAGCAACAAAAGACTTTTCTTTCTTCCCTTTGAAGTGAGTCTTTTTCCTATCACCAGATTCCTTTCTCTTCTCTGGACAATCTGCAATAACATGGCCCTGTCTATTGCAGCAATAACAAACAATCTTTGAACCAGTTGCCTTGCTTGATTTTGTCCTTTTCTTGTCATTCTTTGAAGACCTCTTTTTCTGATAAGAGTCTTCCTTTCCTTGTGATGTACAAGGCCTTGACCTCCACTGTTTCTTTTTCAAAAACTTCTGAAAGTGTCTGGTGAAAGCAGCAAAGTCTTCATCACTTTCACTGCTCTTAGACTTTGTGCTGACAGACTCATCAGACTCTGATTCAACTACCTCTGGAGGTGGAGTTAAAGACTTATTCCTGCACTTTCTGGGAACTTCTGTCTTGAAAGCAACAGTTCTTTCTTTGTGCTCAGTCCTTGTTGATTTCTCCTCCTCTTTTCTCACTGTTAACTGCATTTCATAAGACAATAGCTTGCCAAACAGTGTGGGAGGAGGAATTTCCCCCAATTTAGCCATTTCTCTTATGGCACAGATCTTGGTGTCCCAATCTTTGGTTAGGGACCTTAGGAACTTGTCATTTAGTTCATAGTTACTGAACTCTCTTCCATAAGACATGAGTTCATTAACTATTCTGTAAAATTTCTTATAGCACTCAGTGATGCTATCACTCTTTCCTTGCCTAAAGCTTTCATACTCCTGATTTAGCAAGGACTTCCTATCTTGCCTAACTTCTTCAGAACCTTCCATATAGACAATGAGAGTATCCCACATCTCTTTTGCTGTTTTACAGTGAATTAAGTTCTGAAAAGTTGCATCATCAATGACACTCACTATTATGTTCTGTGCCCTCTTGTCCATGGTGGCCAGGACAATTTCATCCTTAGTCATCTCAGAGAAATCCTTTGGAGTTCTCTGGTTTGCATCTAGAACTGAAATCTTCATGGGCACATAAGGCCCTTCCTTTACTGTGATGTAGATTCTAGGGTCTGAGGCCTCCATAAATAGTCTTACCCTTTCTTTCCAGATCCCAAAGATCGCCTTCCTGCATATGGGTAATTTCATGGAACTCAATTCCTTGTGATTCTCATAGGACCCCATGTTTCTTGATTTTCTTGAATTTCTTGAATCTGTGTTGTCCCTTACACTGAATCTGCCAAACAGGATCTCCTCAGACTGTTAGTCCTTGTTTTGAGGAACCTGCCTCTGATACCACTTGAAAGATATGGTACCTAAACACCTAGAGGGGGGGGGGTGAATAGGTGACCTAATCCTTTTCTAACTTTGTTTGCAGCCAAACAGTTATATCACAGATTTCTAACTACTTTTGCACAGCAAACAGCAATAACAAACATACACAGCTAATCCACAGCACAATCACAGCACAACACACAGTGTTTTATAGTGGTTCCCCAAGATATGGGTACATCCACTTTCCCCCTTCGCCTATCTAGCAGTGTACTAGATTCGGCCAAACTTCTCCACTGTCTCAGAACCCAAATTGGTTCCTACACCTCAGGCCCAAAGCCTTACAACTCAGCTTTATCCCAAAGCCTACACTCAGCCAATCAAGGCCTACACTCAGCCAACCAAGGCCTACACTCAGCCAACAAGGCCTACACTCAGAGATCTCTATCTCCTACACTCAGGCTAACAAGCCCTACCCTCAGCCTTTATAAATACAGGCTTACAATTCACTCAGATCCAATGGATCCTACAAGTTAAAAATGTAATACAAATAATAACTCTACAACTCAGAATTAAAGGAGGGGAGTTGAGAGATTCTTGATGAGTTCTTGGAAGAACTCAGCTGGATTCACCCTGACTTAGCTTTCTTCAAAGCTTCTTGAGTAGAACTGAATAAGACTGAATCCTCTGCAGTTGTTCCTTGACCTCTGCCACTTAAGATCCAGACTGAATCTGAATCCTTCTTCTCAGCCTAGTTCCAAGGCTGATTTCTTGGATGAGCCCTCTCTCTCCAACTTCTTAGATCTGCACTTGAACTGCTAGATCTTCTTGTGTTGATTCTCTTTGTACCACTATAATTACTTCAACAATAATCTGATCAACAACTTTAACAACTTTGAACAACAGTTTCTGTAAACTGTAGGTGCCTATTTATAGGCTTTCTTCATGGTAACCGGCTGGACCGGTCCATAACTGACTTCTGATATCTCTGACAGGTGCTGTAGACCGGCTGGAACGGCAGCTGTCAAATCATCCAGTCATTTCTTGAAATTCTCTAACTGTCTGAAAGTGTTGAGACTTTCTGTCTTTAAGTGTCGACACTTATAGTCCAAGTGTCGACACATGTTGTGTAAGTGTCGACACAAGTCTACAAGGTGTCGACACAACTCCTTGTATGTCTCGACACAGATTCTTCTGTATGTGTCGATACTGAAATTGAGTGTCGACACAAGTACTTGTTCTTCTAGCTTTTGCTGAAATTCTTCTATGTGTCGACACATCTCCTTTGTGTCGACACATCTTCTTGTGTTGAATCTGTCAAGTGTCGACACTGCTTCTTGGTGTCGACACATAGTCTTCTATGTTGAATCTTGCTGAGTGTCGACACAGCTCCTTGTGTCGACACACCTTCTTGTTGTTGAGACTTCAGCTGAGTGTCGACATATTCCCTTAGTGTCGAAACTTGTACTTAGAATATTTTGTTGATAATTCTTTTCTTTGCTAAGTGTCGACACAGCTCCTTGTGTCGACACTTTCTTCAAGTGTTGAGTCTTCAGCTGTGTGTCGACACATTGTTCTGGGTGTCGACACATGCTTCAAATGTTGACTCTTCTGTTGAGTGTCGACACATTGTGTTGAGTGTCGACACTTACTTCAAGTGCTGACTCTTCTGCATAGTGTCGACACATTGTGTTGAGTGTCGACACTTGTACTTAGACTCTGCAGACTTTTGCTGAGTGTCGACACAGCTCCAAGTGTCGACACTTTCTGGTGTAGACACAGCTTCACTGGGTGTCGATACACCTCCTTGTGTCGACACTTTCTGTCCGCACTTTTCTTCACTGAGTGTCGACACAGCTCCAAGTGTCGACACTTTCTGTCTGGTGTCGACTCTGCATCCCAGGTGTCGACACAATGACTCCAAGTATCGACACTGCTTGTCTGGGTGTCGACACAAGCTTTCTTAAGTGTCGACACTTTCCCTCTGGGTGTCGACACATGGACTTAGAAACTTTTTGCTTCAGTCCAGTGATTTCTTAACCTGCACAAGTAACTCAAACATACATCAAATATATTATGATGTATATCATTGAGTTGGGTGAGGCTTCTTCAAATCAGGTACATTTGACCAATATACCCAACACTTCTCAATAATTACATTGTCCTTACCCCCAGGTGGGCTATACATGGACTGTATGTCAGCATGAATCATGTCAAAATCTGGAGGAGGGTAGATAACTTGAGCCACTTCTAGTTGCTCCCCTCCTAAATATGTAGGATGAATTCCAGATTCAGCAACATTGTCATCATCACAAAGAGCAGGATAACCCAGTGTAGCTCTGATGGAATTAGATATCCACTTGGCATGATCAGAGCTAGCTTTGACTAAAACCCTCTCCCCCTTTATGACTTCTCTTTCTACATGATCTCTGGCATCATCTTTTTGAAATCTGACTTGATTATCCAAATAATTAACTCCATCTTTAAAGAAAGGTTTTAACCTTTGGAGTTTGTCAGTTATGATCTTTTGAGATTCTTGAATGGCAGTCTTAACAGCAGTGATTTCTTCCTGGAATACTTTGTCAAATTCAGCTTTAACAGTAGCAGTAGAGGTAGAAGGTCCAGCAGCTATGTTCTTCATTTCTGTGACAATAGCATTGTGAGATGCTGTCAAATTGTCATTCATTCTTATTTGGTTCTCTAAAACATATCCTTGCTTCTGTGCTATGTCATCTACTTGAACCTTTATCTTTTCCTGATGTGTAGCAAGATAGACTACTACATTCCCACCCTTGTGGAAGCAGTCAGTCATCTCTTTCTTATTGAGATTCATCTCAAATCTTATGGATTTAATATCCTGGGCCAAATCAAATTGGAGAGATTTGTGCCCCTCATCCACATAAGTTTCAATAGCCTTCCTATGTTCATCCAGTTTAATCTGCATAGCAACCATTAAAGCACTATAATCAACAGTTGGAGCTGGCTGTGATATAGGCTGTGGTGCAATAGATTGTAAGGCTTTCTTATAACTCTGACTCCTTCTCTTGAATACATAAATCTTCTTTTGTCTTAGCTCTTGCTGTCTCCTCATCTTCAGAAGCTGAGGAGCTAGAAATTTCTACCCTCTCCTTAGGGCTTGGGGGTAACTCCTTCTGCACAGCTGGGGCCTTCTCAGGTTCTGCAACATGAACTACTACTTGCTCCCCCTCAACTGGAGCATTCTCCACTTCAGCAGCAGTTTCCTTATCAAAATCTACTTGATCCAGATTTAGAAATAAATCTTCCATAGTAAACTCTTCTGGAGAATGAGCTGGAGAAAGTCTTGGCTCTTCAACCACTGGATCAGGAACTACAACTTCAACAGATGTGTCTTCCATGACAACATCTGGGACTTGGCTATCCAGCTGAGTTTGCTAATGAACATCAGACAAATCAGTATCCTCTATAGGAAAATCTAAAGCATTTTGTTCAGTGATTACCTCTAGTATTGTGTTGGTTGCTTGTTCACTTTCTAGTGTAGTTGGGTCTTCTACAACTAGAGACTCCCCCTGGATGTGATCCTTGTGTATGGGGCTAGCTTGAGGTAGCTCCCCCTGGATCTCAGCAACATCTTGTTGTGCTGGAGACTTCACAGCAGTTCCTGTGTCTTCTTCATCAGGTGTGAAGACCACTTGTTCTTCACTATCAGAGCTGCTTGATGGAACTTGAGCCACTGGAGCAGTTTTCCTCTTCTTCTATTGAGGGGATAATTTTTCAGGAATTATCTTTTCAGGGGTTGGCATCTCCTTAGTAAATACCCTGTCCCATCTGGAAAATATTCTTAAATCCATCTTCCTCATATGATTGATTTTTGTACCAGCAGCTTGGTGCATAACCTCTGGAATACTTCCAGCAAGGTATAGACTTATAATCCTGTCCAAGTTGGGCTTCTTCAAGCTTTCCTTTATCTTCTCAAGAACTATCACAGACCAATCTGTTTGTAAAGTGAAGATGATCCTTGTCATAATACTGAACATAGAGGCAGATACCCTATCATGCCCTCCTGGCTTACTTAGAATTACTTTGCCAACAATCTCAGACAGAAATTTCTCTTGGCTGTTCATGCCCTTTCTATTAAAAACTGATCCAATTTTCAGTTTTGAACCTAGTCCACACCAAGTTAGAGCTTCTCTGGTCTTTGAAGCTGTAACTTCATCTTCTTCTTTAGTTCTTGGGAGCCGGAGTACTTTCCTCAGACTTTTAGGTGAAACCTTTATCTTCTCACCATGAACCCTGGATTTGATCTTGAATCCAGATTCGTCAATCTTAGCTCCATTGAGGAATTCCAGGACTTCCTTTTTCCATATCTTTGTAGGCTCAGAAACCAGAAATTCTAATCCCGAGTCTGCAACTAGGGTTATAACGTTCTTGATCTCCGGGTCTGCATCAACAAATGCATCGCGCACCAGTTCGTAACCCTCATTGACGTTCTCCTCAAGCTTTGGCGCCATTAGGGTTTGAAGAATTTGTCTTGAGAGAAGAGAGGTGTCGACACAGTAGTTTGGTCTCGAAACTTTTGAAAGCGTGTCGACAGACAAAGGCAAAATCCTATTTATATCTTTCTAGGTTTGAAGATGAAAAGGCGGGCAGCTAACTTGAATTGTGTCGACACTGGCGATAAGTGTCGACACTGACTTATAATGTCTCGACACTTATGTGTCGACACAAGTTTAGTCAACAGATTATATGTGTCGACACTTGTTTATGTGTCGACACCGCTTAACTCGACATTTAGTCGAGACTTTACTTAGATAATTCTGAGTAAACACTAAGTGTCGACACCACCTTGGTTGTGTCGACACCTACTTGACATGTGTCGACACTAATATTTTGAAGTGTCGACACCAACTTCCTAGATGTGTCGACACCTTTTTCCTGAAGTGTCGACACCACTATTCCGTGTCGCCACAAAGATCTCTGTGTGTCGACACCTTTTTACTTAGTCATTTCTAATTCTATAAACTTACTCTAAGTTTATCATTCCTAGTTCAATTTTAAACCTATTGAACTTAGCTTCTTCTAGGGGCTTAGTATACATATCAGGTAGTTGATTATCAGTTTTAACATATTCTAGTAAAATATCCTCTTTCTCTATATGATCCCTAAGAAAATGATATTTTATCTCAATATGTTTAGTTCTACTATGTGAAACAGGGTTATGTGCAATTGAAATAGCACTTGTAGAATCACAGAAGAGTGGAGTTCTACTTACCTGAAATCCATAGTCCTCAAGCTGATGTTGTATCCACAGAAGTTGAGCACAGCAACTTCCTGCAGCCACATATTATGATTCTGCAGTGGAGATAGCCACACTTGTTTGCTTTTTGCTACTCCAAGAAATCAGTCTTCCACCTAGGAATTGACAGGTTCCAGAAGTACTTTTTCTGTCTTCTTTGCATCCTGCAAAGTCTGCATCTGAATAACCTGTTAGATCAAAATCCCCATTCCTAGGGTACCAGAGGCCTAGATAAGGAGTGCCCTTTAGATATCTCAATATCCTTTTGACTGCAATCAAATGAGACTCTTTAGGGCAGGCTTGATACCTTGCACAGACACATGTAGCATACATGATATCTGGTCTACTTGCAGTCAAGTATAATAGGGAGCCAACTATCCCTCTATACAAGGTTTCATCTACAGGCTTCCCTGCATCATCCATGCTAAGAGACATACTTGACCCCATTGGAGTCTTCATGGTGCTGGATGAATCCATACCATACTTCCTTATGAGTTCTAGGGTGAACTTGGACTGGCATATGGATAAACCACTCTCAGTCTGTCTTACTTGGAGACCCAAGAAGAACTTTAGCTCTCTCATACTACTCATCTCAAATTGACCTTGCATTAGCTTTGCAAACTTTTTGCAAAGGCTACTTTCAGTAGACCCAAATATAATGTCATCTACATATATTTGGACTACTATTACTTTGCCTCTAGATTCCCTAAGGAATAGAGTCTTGTCTATTTTCCCCCTTGTGAACTTATTCTCAATGAGGAAACTAGACAGGGTTTCATACTAAGCCCTAGGGGCTTGCTTTAACCCATATAAAGCTTTCCTAAGTCTATAGACATGATTAGGTAGAGTTGAATCAACAAAACCTGATGACTGTTCCACATAGACTTCTTCTTTAATATTACCATTTAGAAATGCTGACTTGACATCCATTTGGTAAACTTTGAATCCTTGAAAGGTTGCATAGGCCAGGAACATTCTTATGGCTTCCAGTCTGGCTACTGGAGCAAAGGTTTGATCAAAATCAATACCTTCTTCCTGTCTATATCCTTTAGCAACCAATCTTGCTTTGTTCTTAATGATGATTGCTTCCTCATCCATCTTGTTCCTATAGATCCACTTGGTTCCAATTATATTGTGGTCTTTAGGTTTAGGAACAAGCTCCCAGACCTTGCACCTCTTGAACTGATTGAGTTCTTCTTGCATTGCCTCAATCCAAAGAGGGTCTTTGATGGCTTCTTCAAACTTCTTAGGTTCAACTTGGGATAGGAAACTGGAGTAGATTGCTGCATTCAGGTTTCTGCTCCTTGTTTGTACCCCTTGTCTTGGATCACCAATGATTTGCTCAGCTGGATGATCTTTTAGATGCCTATAGGCTATAGGCATCCTAACTTCTAGTTAAACCACTTCAGTTCCTTCATCTTGCTGCACTCCTTGTACTTCTTCTGCATCAGGTACATGAAGTACTCCCCCGGGACAACAACCACTGTCTTCTACTTGCTGTCTTGCAGTAAATTCTTCTTCTAGAGTGAGCTTGTCCATCTTCTTTGTTAAACCTGTGGGGCTGCATACACTACTAGAAAACTCATTGTTAATAAGCCTAGTTTCATCAAATACTACATGTACAGTCTCTTCTACAACTTGAGTAGACAAGTTGTATACTCTATAAGCCTTAATATTGTTGTTGTACCCAACAAAAATTCCCTCTTGGGACTTGGCAGCAAACTTAGTCAAGTAAGACTTTCCATTGTTAAGTATGAAGCACTTACAACCAAAGATCCTGAAGTAGGATAGGTTTGGTTTCTTGCCTTTCACAACCTCATAGGGGGTCTTGTTTAGGCCTTTAGTAATGGTAGCCCTATTAATAACATGGCATGCAGTATTAACTGCTTCAGCCCAGAAGTATTCTGGTAATGACGTATCACTTAATAGGGTCCTACCAGCCTCAATCAAGGTTCTATTCTTCCTCTCAGCAATGCCATTTTGCTGAGGTGTTCTTGGTGAAGAAAACTCTTGAAATATCCCAAAGTCTTCACATAGTTTTGTCATACTCTCAGACTGAAATTCAGTACCATGGTCACTTCTAATCTTGACCACTGTACTGTCTAGTTCATTCTGAATTTGCTTGACAAAGCTATAGAAGACATTAGGTGTTTCTGATTTCTGTCTTAAGAAGAACACCCAGGAAAACCTTGAGTAGTCATTTATAACTACAAAGGTATAGACCTTCCTACCTAGGCTGTGAACTGGCATTGGACCAAAGAGATCCATATGCAAGAGTATAAACACCTCATAGCATCTTTGTTTCTATGCTTCTAAAGGTGGATCTAGTCTGCTTGCCTTTTGACAAGCTGAGCAAATACCATCTTTAACACACTTAACTTGAGGACCATTCATCACTAACTCTTTGCTAAAGAGTTTGCCAATTGTCTTGTAGTTTAGATGAGCTAGCCTCTTGTGCCATTTGACACAATGAGAGACTTTCTCATCTGCTACAAGACACACTTGAGAACCATTGGTCTCACACATAATGTCTAAGCAGTAGACATTTCTTTTTCTATACCCAGTCAAAATGATCTCTTGATCATTTGACCTCTTGATATGACAACCATCCTTAACAAATGAGATGCCATATCCTACATCACTTAATTGACTTATACTAATTAGGTTGTGTTTCAAACCTATAACATAAGCCACTTGAGTAATGGTAACTAAGTTACTAGAAATGTTACCAAACCCTTTGATGATTCCTTTTTCAGATCCACCAAAGGTGACTTTTGGACCATCCTTGATGGGTATGTAGTCCTTTAGTAAACTCCTTGTTCCAGTCATATGTCTGGAACATCCACTGTCCAAGTACCATATTGGGGGATGGCCACTTGGACTCACCTGCAAAACAGATTAGTGAACCTTAGAACCCAAAGAATTCTTGGGTCCTTGGTACTTGTTAGTTTGCATCTGACAAGGCTACCTGCTGGTCTTCCATCAGGCAGTTTGCTACTCACTTTGGCACTAGCATTGTGCCAACAGTCCATTGCAAAGTGGCCAACTTTGCCACAACACCAACACTCAAACTTATTGTACCTTTGCTTAGGTACTGTCTTTGCTGTTTTATCTACAGCAGACTTGTTGAGAGTTGGGGCTTTGCCCTTGGACATAGACTTGGACTAAACAGTCCTTGCAGGTCTAGTAAATCCCAGTCCAGCTTTACCATTGTGATGAACAAATTCATCAATTAATGGCAGAACTGACTTAGGTTTAGAAAACCTAGCAACCAAGTCCTTCTCCTTCTGAAGATTAATCTCCAGACTCTTGATTTGATCATTCTTAAATGATATAGTTCCCATCTGAATCATAGTTATGTGCTTCAGTCTGGCTATCTCATTGAGCTTTTGATCAAATGACTTCTCAAACTCAGTTGCAGCAGCTTTAAGATTAGCAATTTCCTTTGCCTGACTTTTGGCTAGGGACTTGCTCTTCTTGTAACTTGCAACAGTACTTTATATTCATCTATTAACTGATGAATATCTTCTTGAGACTCAGAATCACTCTCATCATTTGATGATGATGAATCTTATTCTGTACTGGCACAAGAAATTGAACTTAAAGTTGAACTTTGTATCTTACTAGGTTCTGGCTGCTCCAGGATTTTGTCACTTTCTGTCAATGTCATTAGTCCTTGGCACTGACAGTCTTCTTGTTCATATATAGAATTCATAATCTGCATGAACTCTTCTTCTTCTTCCTCAGCAAACAGCCCTATATATGCCTCAGCATCTGACTCAGTTTCTGAAGTAGAGATATCTGACAGGCCCTTGTCCTTTTTGGCAACAAAAGACTTCTCCTTCCTGCCCTTGTATTGAGTCCTTTTCTTGTCACTAGACTCCTTTCTCTTCTCAGGATAATCTGCTATCACATGACCTTGTCTATTATAGCAATAACACACAATTTTTGATAGTGTAGTTTTGCTAGACTTTGACTTTTTCTTGTCTTTCTTTGAAGACTTCTTTTTCTGATAAGAGTCTTCCTTTCCCTGTGAAGTAGATGGCCTTGACCTCCACTGTTTCTTCTTTAAGAATTTCTGAAAATGTCTTGTGAAGGCAGCAAAGTCCTCATCACTTTCACTGCTTTCAGATTTTGTGCTGACTGACTTATCTGACTCAGATTCAACTACCTTTGGAGGTGGAGTTGGTGACTTACTCCTGTACTTTCTGGGGGCTTCTAATTTAAAGGCCACTGTTCTTTCCTTGTGTTCATTTCTTGTGGATTTCTCCTCTTCTTTTCTCACCAGCAACTGCATTTCATAGGACAACAGTTTGCCAAAAAGTATTGGTGGAGGAATTTCTCCCAGCTTTGTCATTTCCCTGATGGCACAAATCTTGGTGTCCCAATCTTTTGTTAGGGACCTTAGAAACTTATCATTGAGTTCATAATTACTAAACTCTCTGCCATAGGACATGAGTTCATTCACTATCCTGTAGAACTTCTTATAGCACTCAGTTATGCTATCAGCTTTTCCTTGTCTAAAACTTTCATACTCTTGATTTAGCAAGGATTTTCTGTCTTGCCTAACTTCTTCAGAACCTTCCATATACACAATAAGAGTATCCCACATCTCTTTGGCTGTCTTACAGTGTATTAGATTCTGAAAAGTTGCATCATCTATGGCACTCACTATAATGTTTTGAGCCCTTTTGTCCATGGTGGCTAGGACAATCTCATCCTTTGTCATTTCAGAGAAATCCTTTGGTGTTCTCTGATTTACATCTAATACTGACACCTTCATGGGCACATATGGTCCTTCCTTTACTGTGATATAAATCCTAGGGTCTGAAGCTTCCATAAAGAGTCTCACCCTTTCCTTCCAGATCCCAAAGATTTCTTTCCTACATATAGGTAGCTCATGGATCCCAATTCCTTGTGATTTTCAGTGGAACCCATAGTTCTTGATTTTCTTGATTCTGTTATTTTCTTAGACTGAATCTGCAAACAGGATCTCCTCAGACAGTTATGTCCCTTTTTGAGTAACCTGGCTCTGATACCACTTGAAAGATATAGTACCTAAACACCTAGAGGGGGGGGGTGAATAGGTGACCAAATTCTTTTTGACTTTTTATGGCAGCAATCAGTTTTTAACACAGATTTATATCTACTATTTCACAAGGTTTGGGTACATCCACTTTCCCCCTTCGCCTATCTAGCAGTGTACTAGATTCGGTCAAACTTCTCCACTATCTCAGAACCCAAAACAGGCTCCTACACCTCAGGCCCAAGGCCCTACAACTCAGCTTTTCCACAAAGCCTACACTCAGCCACAAAGGCCTACACTCAGCCACCAAGGCCTACACTCAGCCACCAAGGCCTACACTCAGAGATTTAACTCTCCTACCCTCAGCCTTTATAATTACAGGCTTACAAGACTCAGATCCAAAGGATCCTACAAGATAAAAATGAATACAATAATGTTAACTCAACAACTCAGAGAATAGAGAGATGAGATGTGAGTTCCTTGATGAGTTCTTGGAAGAACTCAGCTGAAATCAATCTGACTTAGCTTCTTCAAAGCTTCTTGAAAGTATAACTCAATAAGATTGACTCCTTCTGCAGTTGATCCTTGATCTCTGCTACTTAAGATTCAGAATAAATCTGAACCCTTCTTCTCAGTCTGGTTCTAACAACTGATTTCTTGGATGGAGCTCTCTCTCTCCAACTTCTTAGATCTTCACTTGAAAGCTAGATCTTCTTCTGTGTTTCTCTTGTGAATGATCACTTGAACCACTTCATCAATCTCAACGACTTCAACAACAACTTTCTGTAGACAGCATAAGCCAATTTATAGGCCTTCTTCATGGTAACCGGCTGGTCCGGTTCATAACTGAATTCTGACAACTCTGACAGGTGCTGTAGACCGGCTGGAATGGCAGCTGTCAAGTCATCCAGTCAGTTCTTGAAAATTCTGTAACTGTCTTTAAGTGTCGAGACTTTCTGTCTTTAAGTGTCGACACTTATAGACCAAGTGTCGACACAAGTTGTCTAAGTGTCGACACTAGTCTACAAGGTGTCGACACAACTCCTTGTGTTGTAGATTTTGTATCTCGACACTACTTCTTCTTCATGTATCGACACTGAAATTGAGTGTCGACACAAGTACTTGTACTTCAGTATCTTGCTGAATTCTTCTAAGTGTCGACACAACACCTTTGTGTCGACACATCTTCATGTGTTGAATCTGTTAAGTGTCGACACTGCTTCTTGGTGTCGACACATGACTTCAGTGTTGATACTTGTCGAGTGTCGACACATTGCTCTGGGTGTCGACACATTCTTCTTCTGCCGAGACTCTGGCTGAGTGTCGACACAACTCCTTAGTGTCGACACTTGTACTTAGAATATTTTGTTGAACTTTGCTGTTCTTTGCTAAGTGTCGACACAGCTCCTTGTGTCGACACTTTCTTCAAGTGTTGAGTCTTCAGCTAAGTGTCGACACATTGTTCTGGGTGTCGACACTTACTTCCAGTGTTGACTCTTCTGCTAAGTGTCGACACATTGTTCTGGGTGTCGACACTTACTTCAGTGTTGACTCTTCTGTTGAGTGTTGACACATTGTTCTGGGTGTCGACACTTGTACTTAGTTTCTGCTGACTTTTGCTGAGTGTCGACACATCTTCAAGTGTCGACACTTTCTGGTGTAGACACTATTTTTCTGGGTGTCGACACAACTGCTAAGTGTCGACACAGCTTCACTGCACTCTTCTTCATTGAGTGTCGACACAGCTCCTTGTGTCGACACTTTCTGTCTGGTGTCGACTCAGCATCCCTAGTGTCGACACAATGACTCCAAGTGTCGACACTGCTTGCCTGGGTGTCGACACAAGTCTTCTAAAGTGTCGACACTTTCCCTCTGGGTGTCGACACATGGACTTAGAAACTTTTTCTTCTTTCCTGCAAATACTTAGCCTGCACAAGTAAAATCAAAACATATCAAATACATTTTTGATGTATATCATTGAGTTGGGTGAGGCTTATTCAAATCAGGTACATTTAGACCAATGTACCCAACAACAGGTAAGTCAAGATGTTTAAATTGTTTAAATTAAATTCCCGTTCTCAAGTGCCCTACAAGTAGAACTGCCCCAATTAGAATAAATAGGAAAGAAAACGCGTTATAAAATACTAAGACATTTAATCGTCTCAGGTATAGTCTTCATCAGCGGCAAGCCCGCCTATACTCTGTTCGACACGGGTGCCTCGCACTCGTTTGTGTCGGAGGCCTTTCTGGAAGGGTTGGAAGGAGTGGAACGATTCACAGGCCAGATGAGGAGGGTGCATCTACCCGACGGATCGGAGATACTCACCTCAGCCCACTGCAGCATGGAGGCGGAGATTGGAGGAAAGTCGTTCGAAGTTCCGGCAACGGTCCTGAGGATGCCAGTCTTCGAGCTGATCCTGGGCATGACTTGGCTACAGTGGAATCATGCCCAGATTGATTGTCAAGCGAAGAGGATCACCGTGAGGCACGGGGACTCTACCATCATCATCGAAGGTATAAGACCTGCCTCACGTATACCCTTATCTTCAGTACAGGCCGTTAAGGCCTATTTACAGGGGGAGGAGGTCTACGAGGTGCTGTTTGAGATGGCGGAGGCCACGAGTTCTATATCGAATATCCCGATGGTGCGGGAGTTTGAGGACGTCTTTCTAGAGAAATTACCCGGATTACCCCCGCGCAGGGAGCAGGACTTCCAGATACAGCTTGTGCCGGGGGCCAAGCCAGCGTCCAAGGCGCCTTACCGGATGGCCCCAAGGGAGTTTACAGAGTTCCGGAGACAACTTTAGGAGTTAGTGGAAGCCGGATTTGTCCGGCCAAGTTCTTCACCATGGGGAGCCCCGGTATTGTTCGTCAAAAAGAAAGACGGGACTCTTAGACTGTGCATCGACTACCGAGCACTAAATCGGCTGACGGTCCGGAACACCTATCCACTGCCAAGAATAGAAGAGCTGCTCGACCAACTGCAGGGAGCGCAGTTCTTTTCGAAATTAGACTTGAGGTCAGGATACTACCAGCTTCGGATTCGAGAGGAGTACATTCAGAAGACTGCTTTTAGTAGCAGATATGGTTTATTTGAGTTTACGGTGATGCCCTTCGGGCTCACCAATGCCCCATCAACGTTCATGACCCTCATGAACCAGGTTTTCAAGGAGTATCTTGATGTGTTTGTCATTGTGTTTATCGATGACATCCTCATCTACTCGAGAATGGAGGAGGAGCACACTCGCCATCTGGCACTGACCCTACAGAGACTGCGGGAGAATCAGTTATATGCAAAGTTTAGCAAATGTCAGTTTTGGCTTAAGGAGGTGGATTTCTTAGGGCATATTATCAGCGGAGCCGGGTTGGCAGTGGACCCGGCAAAGATTCAGGCAATTCGGGATTGGCCGCAGCTGAAGACAGCCACTGATGTACGGAGTTTCCTAGGACTTGTCGGTTACTACCGGAAGTTCATGGAGGGATTCTCTCGAATCTCCCTCCCACTCACATCTTTGACGAAGAAGGAGGTACCTTTCGTGTAGACCCCGCAGTGTCAGGCAGCTTTCCAGGAGCTGAAGGACCGACTCACCTCGGCTCCCATACTCTCTCTTCCCTCGGGGAGGGAAGGATTTCAGGTCTACACTGATGCTTCCTACCAGGGTATGGGAGCTGTATTGATGCAGAAGGTCCATGTGATAGCATATGCGTCTCGCCAGTTGAAGAAGCACGAACAGAACTATCCGGTGCACGACCTTGAGATGGGGGCAGTCGTTTTTGCTTTGAAGGTCTGGCGCCATTATCTTTATGGAGTCCACTGCGACATCTACTCCGACCACAAGAACCTGAAATACGTGGACACGCAGAAGGAACTGAACATCAGGCAGAGGCGCTGGGTGGAGTTCTTAGCAGATTATCAGTATGAAATGCACTACCATCCAGGGAAGACAAACGTGGTGGCGGACGCGTTGAGTCGGAGAGTTGCCACTTCCGAGGTCGGGCCCCAGGTTATGTCTATGGAGCTGGTGAGGAGATTGGAGGATATGCACATCACACTGGTGTCATCCGAGGACCACGAGCTTTACATGGAGTATTTAGCTGCGGTGAGTGTTACAGACGATATCCGGGACCGAGTCAGAGAGGGACAGAGTCGTGATGTCAAATTGGAGCCGATATTCTGGGCCTTGGAGAACGGTGCACCAGGAGATTACACGATGAGGGATGGTGTGGTATACTTTAGAGGTCAGACTTATATACCGGAAGGAGGCCAGGTCCGGAAAAATATTATGGCGGAGGCCCACCATAGCAGATACTCGGTGCACCCGGGCATCACGAAGATGACTGCGGATTTGACGAAGACTATGTACTGGCCTGGCATGAAGAAGGATATCACTCGGTTTGTGACCCACTGCGAAGCTTGCCAGATAGTGAAGGCAGAGTTCAAAAACCCCGCGGGTTTGTTGCAACCACTCTCGGTACCAGAATGGAAGTTCGAAGACATCGCAATGGACTTTATTCACGGACTTCCCCGATCACGAACAGGAAATGACTCGATTTGTGTCATCGTCGATCGGTTGACAAAGGTAGCCATGTTCATTCCGATCAGGAAGGACGACGCTATGAGAGTATTAGTACAGAGATTTGTGGAACAGTTCGTTCGATATCACGGGGTGCCCAAGACGATCGTGTCGGATCTGGATGGACGGTTCACCTCCAGGGAGTGGAGATCCGTGCAAGCTTACTTAGGCACGTGATTAACCTTCAGCACCGCATTCCACCCCCAGACAGACGGGCAGACAGAACGCACCAACCGGACGCTGGAAGATCTTCTGAGGCTGTGCATTTTGGACCGTGGGGAACCGTGGGAGAAGCTCTTACCCCTGGTTGAGTTCTCCTATAACAACAGCTACCAGTCCAGCATAAGGATGGCGCCTTACGAAGCCTTGTATGGAAGGAAATGTCGGACCCCGCTTTCTTGGGTTCAGGACGAAGATCCGAAGGTGTTGGGATCATATTTTGTTGAAGACACCGAGGCACAGGTGAGGCTGATCAGAGACAGGATGCTAGAGGCGCAGAGCAGACAGGCTAAGTACTATAACGCCCGGCATCGGCAGGTGGAGTTCCAGGTGGGGGACCGAGTGTTTTTGAAGATCCAGCCCATGCATGGAGTCTCACGGGTGCGTGGTCGGAGAAAGAAGCTCAGCCCTAGGTACATAGGCCCTTACAGGGTCCTGGAGCAGATCGGGCCCCTAGCCTACAGGCTGGATTTGCCACCAGAGCTGGCAGGTCTGCATGACGTCTTCCACATTTCCTCACTGAGTAGGGCTCTGCTATGCCCGGAGCAGCAGATTTTGACCACCGAAGGGCCGGTAGCTTCAGACCGGTCAGTTCATTTGGAGCCGGTTAGGATCGACGACCGAGGAGTCCGGGTCTTGCGTCGCAAGAAGGTCCCATTAGTCAAGGTCCTGTGGAGGAACCACGGCCAGGAGGAGTATACCTGGGAGCCGCAGGACCTGATGCGACAAAGATACCCAGAGCTGTTTAGTCAAGTATACCTCACAAACCCCTCAAGATGTTTTAATTATTTTCCTACCTTAAACTAGCAAGAGCTACTTTAGGCGGGTAGAGTCTTATCTTTTGTTTATTGGGGGCTTATCCTTTGTTTATTGGGATCTTGGCTTCATCAATTGGGTGAATTGGGAATAGATTAGGCTTCCCTTAAAACCAAATTTAGCAAACATGGCGTCGTGATGGGATGTTACAAGTTTCTGTCTTCGGTAGAAAATTCCCGTAGGCTTAACCTTGATTTCGGGGACGAAATCTTTGTTTTGTTTATTGGGATTTGTAACATCCCATTTTCAACTAGACCCATAGGAGTGGTTTTGTCCATGACTAGGTCATGACAAACCCTAGGAAGACAGGAATGGGCCAAGAGATAGGAGACAAAATGTGGAAAATCATCATGGTCTACAAATAGTAGAACTCTGAACAATGGTTTAGGATGATCATGGGCTACACCTTGACCCCAAGACCCTACCACAACACCCCCTAACACCTTGGGAGGCCCATTAGAGCCATGAGGACCCACTGGGGTCAATCAAAGAGACTCAGTTGACCAAAGTCAACCCTAGCCCTAAATGGGTCAAACTAGCCTACTTAGGGTCAATTGACCTACTCCTAGCCTAGAGGACCCCACCTATGCCCTCCTAACCCTAAAGTGAAGTCAAGGGTCACCAAGGACACATTGGGGTCAGTCCTAGAGGCCAAGTTGACCCAAGTCAACTCAAGCCCCTGATCTGGTCAAAGTGCCCTTACTAAGGGTAGGTGACCTCTAGAGTGCAAGGTAACCCTACATAACCCTTCCTAGACCTTAGGGGAGGCCAATGGGTCACCAAGTACCCATTGGGTTCAACCCAAATGGTCATGTTGACCCAAGTCAACTCTAGCCCTAAAATGGTCAAAGTGCCCTTACCAAGGGACATGTGACCCCAAGATGACCAACCAACCCTATTCGAGTCTTTCTAGACCTTAAGGGAGTCCAATGGGTCATCAAGGACCCAATGGGGTCAACCCAGATGATCAAAGTGACCCAGGTCAACCCTAACTTAAGCCAGGTCAAACCTAGCCCAAAAGGGCTAACCCAAGCCCAAGCCAGAAAAATTGGGCTAACCTAACCTCACTTTCATGATCATCATGACTAAGTGGGCTGCACATAGCCTATGGGGTTGACCAGTCAACAAGGGTGACTAGGAGAGAGAAGGGAGCTTCCCTCCATGTTAATGGAGGAGAGAGAAGATGGGGGAGAGGAAGGGGAGAGTGGAGCCGGCCAAAGGGAGACTAACAACCACCTTTAATGGCTGCAATCAACTCCTCTAGGGAAGAGAAGTTGATTCCAGACGTTTCCCGGCCACCAAGGGGTGGATTCAGCCCCCCTCCACTCAACCCGAGCCACACTATAAATGGTGTTGATGGGCATTGAAGAACCAGCCCCCCCCCCTCCCCAATTGCCATTTAAACACCATCAGTGGGCAGAGGGGAACATTTTCGAGCTTTTACCTGGAGGAGACAGGCCGTCCCACTGTGATGTTGCAGAAGCCGAGCGCCGTCGCCATCAACAATAGCATCCCGCCGCTCCTCCCGCATTCAGGCCGCCAGGAAGGTCCTCCCCCTCTCCTTAACTCACGGGTAGATCATAGGTCTTCTTAGGTTTAAGTTTCGGGCTCAATTGAGCCCGATCCAAACCAAGATTTTCATAGTTTTCGGCAAAAGATTATCTTGCTAGAACCGCCGGAAAATGCATCTCCGGCGGCAGAGCCGCCGCCTGGCGATAGCCACCACCTCAACGGAGGTGGTGCTGGCGGTGGCCGGCCGGGGAAGGGGCTGGATCGCCGACGGCAGAGATTGGAAGCGGCTCCAGGCGGGATGGATCCTGGCCGTTGGCTCAATGTAGAAGATGATATGATTCCGTCGAATTTGCGCCAAGATTCGTGCTTCTCCTGATTCTAAACTATAGGATATTAAATGTTGATATTTTGATTTATGTCACAGTTTTAGTATTATTTGGTTTTAATTTTTTAAAATACCTAGGCTCACCTGGTGGGAAAACCTCCAACATGAAAGTTGTAGTCCTTTGTGTCTACTTTATGTTAAAATTTGTTTGAACCCATTTGGGTGCATGCTCTGACCAGGGCACCTATTTTGGTGGGACATATACTTAGGTCTAGGCAGTCATTAAACTGAGTGCCCACACTTCATCCCTAGTCCAAATCAATTGAAATTTTGGCAGGGAGCCTAACCTAGCTATACCTAGGGCCTGCCCAAATCTCAGAATTTTTGGACACACTTTTCCTAAAGTTTTTGCTTTTATTTAATAAAGATAGGGTAATTTAATTAAGTGGTCAAATTAACTCCAAACCCTCCCAAATTTTGGAGATTGGTCCCTGGCATCAAGACCTAGTTCTGTACAAAAGTTTAGCACATTTGGATATGTTTTGGTTAGGGAATCACCAAACCCTAGTTTGGCCTTAAGAGGGTATTTATGATTACAAGTGCACTATGGACTTAGGGTGGTCCCCTCCCCTCAACAGAGGCTGAGGTTTTGGACACTGACTTGGCATGGCTAATGTCACCCTCTTATGGAAAATGGGATGATTTAGGCTTGGTTTACCCTAGGGTTCAACCTCAAATCCTAAGGAAGGACTTATGAGGGTTGTGAAGGACATGGGGGCAAATGCCCTTGTATGACCTTGGGAACCCATTAGAATTTAGTGTAATGTAACCTAAGTTCTCTGGTAGGAACCTTAGAGGAGTTGGAGCAAGGTAGACACCTCAAAACTCTAACCCTAGCTTTAGGGTAGGAGCACAAATTTGAAGATTCAGCCAATAAACCTCCCCCAAAAGCTATGAAACTTTGGTAGAGTAGGTTTTAGGTCATCTAGAACCCCTGGTAATTTCTTTGGAATTTTATGAGTTTTATTCTTGGTACTTCATTTGTTAAATGCCAAAGGGCCCAAAATGGTGTTTCATAATTTTAGTGGAATTTTATCTTGCATAAATCTTATACTTCATGTTTAACCTTGGAACTTTTGGCTTTTATAATAAATAAATAAATTATCGGTTAAATTATGAAAATTAGGAAATTTTGGGTTCAGGCTACAAATGCCAATATAGACCTCCAATAATTATTATATGAGCACTGGATGATCATTTGGTATACTTCCCATTTTACGGGTCATATAGCTTAAGTGGTCTGCATTTAGCAAAACTGCAGGAAATCATTTGGGATATGAATTAGAGCATATGTGTTGGGATGTTGGGTTGCTGGAAAGGATAAATAGAATTAGGAGCATCATTGGAAGATAAAATGAGTAGGGTGTTGTTTTGGCTAGGGTTTAGAGGCGCTTGGGCGCGACGAAAGATCGTCCTCCCCGCGGTGAGGTAGAGTCAAATCACCCTAGGATTAGCCTATCGTAACATGAGAAAGTAATGAGTAAGGGAATCAACCAATAATAATAATAAGTACCTTGCGAAAGGGAACGCTGGGCGTAATCCCAACATAGTTCCTAGTGCCCCTTGAGAGCCCTTCACAGGGAATACCGGGGGCAGTCCTGGGTTAACGTAAACTGTTTTAACAAGCTGAAAAGAGTAACTTAGTAATTAGGGTTGCACCTTTCACAAACACTGATAGCACCGGAAGTTAGCTGGGAGCTTCGGCTCGGATGGTTAAAAGACGGACTTTGGGTCCGGGGAGCTTCAGCTCGATTGTTTGAGACGGACGTGTTGGTTCGGGGAGCTTCGGCTCGGTTTTTGATTACGCTAAATTTGCATGTGCATAAAAGGAAAGGAAATTAAGGTGGTGGGTCTTCGGTATTGGAGGGTCGATGCACCGATGGCAATACGTTGACTCGGCAAGTGTGGTTAGCACTTCGCCAACAGAAGTCCGGTGCGCCAGCCGGCAAGAGTACGCAGGGGTTCGCTTCGTGCACCAAGCGTTGAGGCGTACGATAGGTCTGACCGGTAGTGCTTTACTGGTTTAGAGGTGGGCGAGGCCCAACCCACCGTTTCCATCTGCCACTACGGAGGTATCCTGGGAGGTTACGACTCCAGAAAGGGGGAACTAAAGGTCTGTGTGCACAGAGTCGGGTGTGTGCGTTGCATTTGCATGTCCATCATACCCACTTGCATGTCATAACATAATCGATTCATTTAACCCTGACACCTAAAGTATAAGTGGAATGGGACGCTTATACTTTAGGCTCTGCAAAACGACGGTTCTGGGCCTAAGACCCCGGTGTTGAAAGGAAAAAAGGGGGGGTCGTACATTTATGATCATTTTAGCTAATTATATATATATATACTAGCATCTTCGAACGGGCTTCGCCCGTTCTCGATGCGTCGCTGCGGGCTTCGCCCGCAATCAAGCGGGCTTCTCCCGCTTGAGCCCCCGGCGGGCTTCGCCAGCTTGAGCCCCCGGCGGGCTTCGCCCGCCCCCCGGCGTGCGAAGCCTAATTTTATTAATAATTAAATAAAAAAAACGCATAAATTTTATTAATTTTATTAATAATAAAAGATATAAATTATTTATTTAATAATTAAATAAAAAAGGAAAAAAAACGCAACCTCTCCCGCCCTCCTCTGTCGCCGGCGGCGGAGCCGCCGGCGGCCTGCCCGGCTCCCACCAGCGGGTTCGCCAGTCTCCGGCGAACCCGTCGGGGGTTGTCCGGCGGCGATCGGGCAGGGTCACCGCTGTTGGAGCTCACGGGCAGGGCCACCGAGGAGGAGGGGCGGGAGGGGCGGGAGGGGCGGGAGAGCGATTCACGGTATCGAGTTTTCTTCTAGAATGAACAGTGTTGGATTTGGGTATTTGGTTATTTGCAGACCTCCTGCTTTGAATCTAACGGCCCGTATTTGATGGAGCTTGATCGGACGGTCCAGATGAGATCCATGGTGTGATTCCAAATATGTATATTGTTTTAAATGATAATTCCAAATATGGATCATTTTGGCACAATTTCGAATTGTTTGACCACTCAAAAGGATGTCATGGCATGTGGGAGCATGCCTGCAAAAGCGGAATGCTCTACCCACGTGCATTTTGTGCAAAACTCCACGTCACGCACCTGCTCGCAGTACAAAATTCCTTGCTTTGTGCATGACACAGTGATTTTTCGCCACGACGTGGAACTGTATTATGTTTTTCGTGTGCACTGGGCACAATTTTCGTGAGATGATCAAATGATAGAAGAAGGAACTGGAACACCAACAAATCAAGTATACAATGTCATTTTTTTTCAGGTATATTGAAATAGGTGTGACAGGTGCTTAATGGGTTTCGGTTAGGATCCGATAGGAATCAAATAACCCACAGTCGGGTATTTAGGATTTGCCTATAAATACTCACGCTACGGGCAACGAGTAGATCGTTCCAAACTTGACGGTCATGCTGATGCTTCGAGCACAATCCAACATTCTCGAAGAGGAGGAGCAAACCTTCTTTGGATTGGATCCGAAGAATTCATCGTCTTCGCGGCTCAGGTGATTTCTTTCCTGTTATACTGCTCTCGTTCCAGGTTGCTAGTAACGCTCCAAGTCTCTTAGTAGGAACACAAAATGTCAAAGGAAAATTCTCCCGTTCTGATCAAGCTAGAGAAATTCTCCAACTCAGAGTTTAGTGCCTTGAAGAGGAACACGCAGTTCAGCACGAAGTTCCTGAATATCTTTTATACCGTGCAGACGGCCTTCGAATCCTTTAAAAGAAGAGAAGATGGGGATCAGTGGATCAATGATGAATACTTCTGCGGTGATTACATCCATAATTATATCTCCAACAAGCTGGCAGAAACCTACAACAAGACGAAAAGAGCCAAGGAGATCTAGGAAGCTTTGGAGGAGCATTTCAAGGAAGAGGAGAACATGTCCAAGACGCACCTGGTGGACAAATTCATGACTTTCACCTTCACTGAGTAAAGAGAAATCCTTCCACAGGTTACTAATTTTGAAACCCTGGTGGACAAGCTGAACAGTGAAAATATCCCTCTACCAGATAGGTTCGTTGCAGGAGCGATAATTTTTAAATTACCCTCTGTAACACCCTGAAACTCAAAATAGCGACGAGAGGCGTTTTGGGCCAAATTTGGAATTTGGCAGGGGGCACACGGCCTGGAACACGGGCGTGTCCCAGGGCGTGTCAGGCTCGAGTCGCCGATTTGGCCGAGTGGTCAATGAATTTTGGAGTCGACGATCGTCGAGCAGCGAACACGGCCTGAGATACGGGCATGTCTCAGGGCGTGTCGAGCTCGTGTCGATGATCGGCCCGAGAAGTCGACATTTTCGCTCGACGATGTGTCGAGATAGGGAACACGACCAAGGACACGGGCGTGTCCAAGGCCTTGTCGGGTGGTCGACGAACTGCGCTCGACGAAGTGTCGAGACAGTGAACACGGCCTGGAGCCCAGGCGTGTTCGGGTATGACACGGGCGTGTCAATTAGGACACGGGCGTGTCCAAGTCCCGTGTGAGTCTCGGGTTGGTGTTGGTCCTGTGTTGATGGGGGAACACGCCCGGGAACACGGACGTGTACTGGCTGACACGGGCGTGTCAGGTCTAACACGGGCGTGTTGGATGCACGTGTGTTTTTTGAGATGCGTCGATTTTGACGGCAAATGAGGGACACGATACTGGACACGGGCGTGTCGTAGGCCGTGTTCGGCCCAGGTTTTAGATTTCGGCTACGGATTATAGCCGTTCTTTTCCTTATTTTTGGATCCGACGGTTGGGGGTTGTTCCTACTAGGATATACCCAGGTTTGGTCCTTTGAAACCCTCATTTTACTTGATTGGTTCTCTTTCTAAGTGTAGAGAGAGGGGAGAGCAAAGGAGGAAGAAGAAGCCTAGATCCGGTCACCGGCGGAGCTTCGGAGCTCCAAATCGCGAACCGACTTCAGATCTACGGAGGCAAGGAGAGGGCGGTGCTTTTCATCTGCATACTTTTCCATGGCGCCAAGGAAGAACGCTAGGGTAACTATTCTCTACTTGAGCATGTGAAGCTCTACTTCTTTTGCATAGGGAAGCCCGCTCTTGCGAGTTTGCGGTGAGTTTGAGGCGTCCCTTCGGGTAGACATGAATAGTCCCCGTTGTGTACATGTAGAGTCCGTAATCGAGAACGGATATAGGCATGATGTGTGAAGCCTACCCGGACAAGTTGGTCTGGATCGGTGATGTTGCATTGCATAAATGGCCGGATAAAACTCCGTGCGAATGTTTGTTTTTCGGGTTTTCTACGTGGTAGATTGCAACAGGGAGCCTTGGGGATTAACTCCAAGGTGCACCCGAAAAACTGGGCAGATGTGTGGTTCTGCCAACATGGTGTCCTGGGAGTTAACATGAATATAACTGGGTTATGTGATTGTATGGGAGATACGGGACTCGGGGAAGCTTGACCTGCGTAGACGACTTAATTGACGTTGTGGTGTGAGCAACGAGCCAGGTGGAATCGTACCCAATCTATGTCATTCGGTTAAAGAGACCTAAAGTTACTTGGCACTTGTCGTTGGCATAGATGGAGGGTCTTAGGCAGTGGCCAGAAAGACCAGATGCTCACGAGATATTGCCGTCCTGGGGGCTGTGGTGAGTCGGCGGGCTTAGACCATGATCACCGAGAATGTGCCCTGAGAGCACGGGGCATGTGGTCATGCATGCCTGTGCCTGTGATGTAATGTTATTACTCTACTGCTTGATTATGCAAATAAAGTGCAGGGAAGGAGCATCGCCGCCCCAAGTTTGGGGGCAGGATCGTTATAATTTGGTCAGCATAGCTGACCATTGCGTTTGTTTGCCACCGTGCGGTGGATTGTTGCTTGTAGGTGCTGCAGAGTCGAGCGATAAAATAGCAGGCTAAAGCCCAAGTTGCTGAGCTGGCCCTCGAAGGCCTAATTTTGAGTGTTTTCTGTTACTCATGTATGGCCGGCCTGCGTGCCGAGGTTTGGGAGAAACATGTAATTTGAGGAAAACAATTGTAAGGCCATAAGGCCAGTACTTGTGTATTTGTACTTCATTCCTTTTGGGTCTCTTTATTGGACATTCATGCTAGTGCTGGGTTCTTGTTGTTGAAACTAATAAAATTATTTCCTCTAGAGTGACTCTGTATAGGACGTTGGATTGGTTGGATGGTTTCCATTGAGTAACCACCCGGTCTATCTGTGGTATATGGCGTCGGGCCCCGGCCGGACCTACTGCTATATACTACACGACGGATAGGGGATGTTATAATTTGGTATCAGACTACTGGTTTTGTTCGGGCTTAAAATGAATTCGTGGACGAATTCTTTTTAAGGGGTGGTGAGCACATATGTGTGCGTCATTAGCACATGTGTGTGCGTCATCGTTATAACTGTAAAAGAACCCATGAATGTCCACTTAGGAATGAAAATATATGTGTTTGAGGAACCTGCGTGTTCCTACAATTGCTTTTTACAATTTTGTATGGTCGCTTAACGGTGTTTTATACAACTATAGGTGACTAGAAGCGGTGCTGGGCCGCCAGAATGTCCGGTTTCTGAGGAGTATAGTGCACCCGGTGAGGTGTTTGAGACCCCTCCTTCGTTTGAAACCGTAAGAAGGATCGTTGAAGCAGTGTTCGCTGTGACGAGTGCACAACATGGAAGAAATGTACAACCCTGTGCCCCTGTTGTGGCTTCAACGCCGGGTGGCGTGATGGAGCAGATGACTTTTAGTAGACCATCGGGGCAGCAGCTGAATATGTGTTTAGTGCAGGGAGCGCACTCAGTTGACGAATATTTGCAAGCATTTCTTATAATAAGCCGCTACCCATGCTTTGAGTTGGAGAACGAGCAGGCTATAGTCGATAGATTTTATAATGGTCTGCGTGGCGAGCTGCGAATCCTACTGGTAGGACCAAAATTATTGGGATTCCGAGCCTTGGTGGAGTCGGCTAGATCGTTGGAAGCAGACTTGAGGAAGACTCACCCGATGCCAGCGACCATGATATCGAACTGTGCAAGCCCCATAAAAGATGCATCCGGCAGAATGCTGGAGAAGGAGGCTACAACATCGACTAGCAAAGCTACTTACACTTGTCATACTTGTGGAAGGAAAGGGCACTTTGCCCGTGAGTGTTGGAATGGTGCTCAGAAGACTAAGAAAGTTATGTCAGGAGCAGTTGAGGACTTTAGTGCAATGGAAACGGCGTTCAAAGTGTCGAACACCTCAAAGTTTGGATATCAAAGGTGGTATAAGAAGGCTAGGACTTTGGGTCTAGCTCCTCCTTTCGGTGCTTCGGGGGCATCTACAGGCCAAACCTCGGGCGCATGTTACAACTGTGGGGAGCCAAGGCATTATGCCCGTAGGTGCCGAAAGCCTGAGAGGAAGCACATCGTCGTGAGGACAGGTATGGTTTAAAGATAGTTTAGCCTTAAATACTTGTCGCCCTTGTGTATGTTAGCTTAGAACTACTTGTGCTAAGCTTTGTTCTGATTTTCGTTTATCTGGTGAGAGCACTGTTCTTTTAGGAAACTTCGCATTCCTTTATTCTAGAATTAAATTGTGCGTCGGAGTACCTCCTTCGATGGTAAGAGACTAATTGGATGCGTTATGGTCCAATGGTGCTCAATGCGAGCGGGTAGAATTCGTTGCGCTTAGGTTTGGATTGGGAGTCAGGAGTTCCATTTGCTAGCGTCGCTACTGCCGCTGGAGAAGTGCGACGTAATATTTGACATGGACTGGCTCTCGGAGCAGCAAGACTTTTTTGATTGTGGTTGCAAGTAAGTCAAGTTGGGAGCAAGTAGTGAGACGATCTTTACGGTCCTGAAAGGGTCGAGCAGGATGTTGATGTCTGCTCATCAGGTGGTGAAGGCGGTTTGTGCTGGTGTAGAGCTGTTCTTTACACTAGTGGAGGTTGTGAAGCCAAAGACTACTTTGGATAGTATTTCAGTGGTATCAGAGTACCCTGATGTGTTCCCTAGCGATCTTCCTGGAGCCCCGCCTCAACGGGAGATAGATTTTACGATTGAGCTAGTGCCAGGTGCGAAGCCTGTGTCACGATCTCCGGATCGGCTAGCACCTAAAGAAATGGCGGAGCTGAAGATGCAACTTCAAGAGTTGTTGGAGCAAGGGTTTGTGCGTCCAAGTTCGTCGCCTTGGAGTGCACCGGTCCTCTTTGTAAAGAAGAAGTACGGGAGCTTGAGACTTTGTATTGATTATCGGGAGTTGAACAAGCTAACGGAAAAGAACAAGTACCTGATCCCGAGGATTGATGCTCTATTTGATCCGTTGGTCGGATCGACGGCGTACTCAATTTTGGATCTCAAGTCTGGATACTATCAGCTGAGGATAAGAGAGAGTGATATCCCCAAAACAGCTTTTAGTATGAGATACGGGCATTACGAGTGTACGGTCATGACGTTTGGGCTGACTAATGCACCGTCCGTGTTTATCGATTTGATGAACCGGACGTTCAGGGAGTACTTGGACCATTTTGTGATCATATTCATCGACGATATTTTGGTGTACTCGCAGAGTGAGGAAGATCACTACAGGCATCTTCATTTGGTATTGGAGACGCTGAGGAGGAATCAACTATACTCCAAGTTCTCCAAATGCGAGTTTTGGTTGTCCTCAGTGGCGTTCCTTGGTCATATAGTGAGTGGGGAAGGTATTGCAGTGGATCTGGCGAAGATTGTTGCGATAAGAGAGTGTCCTGAGCTTTCTACGGTAGAGGAAGTCCGGAGCTTTCTGGGGCTTGTCGGCTATTATAGGCGCTTCGTGGAGAACTTCTCGCGGATAGCGTTACCTCTCACTACGTTGACAAGGAAGGAGCAGAAGTTCATTTGGACGACGGAGTGCGCACGAGCTTTTGAAGAGTTGAAGTGTCGGTTGACCACGACGCCTGTACTGAGTTCGCTGAGTGGGACCGAAGGTTTTGAGATTTATAGCGATGCTTCGGGCAGTGATTTGGGTTGTGTGCTACTGCAGCATGGAAGCGTTATATCGTATGGCTCGATACAGCTGAAAGTGCGCGAGAGAAATTATCTGGTCCATGACTTGGAGTTAGCGGCCATGATATTTTCCTTGAAGCTGTGTATGCACTACTTGTATGGAGTAAGAGTCGAAATCTATACCGATCATAAGAGCCTGAAATATTTGTTGGATCAGAAAGATCTGAACATGCAGCAGAGTAGGTGGATGGAGTTCCCGGGGGACTACACAATCAAGATCCACTACGTGCCTGGTAAAGGTAATGCGGTTGCGGACGCGTTGAGTCATCGGGCCCCAGCTCAAGCCAATTGGTTGTCAGTCCATGACGAGCGGTTGGTTCGGGAGTTAGAGGAATTGGAGATCTTTTACGTTGACAAGCAATGAAGTGTTGAAGCATTATTGAATTGGACTTAAGTCCAATATGACCTGGCTGATCGGATTCAGCAGGCTTTGGATAGGGATGTCCACATGAAGCAACACATGATAGAGGCTCTGGATGGGTCAAATTTCCAATTCATTGTGGAGGATGGATTACTTTGGAAAGACGGGTGTCTGTGCGTCCCAAGCGTGGTCAATTTGCGGGTGGATTTGTTGTACGAGGCGCATCATACCAAGTACTCAATTCTCCCAGGGAGCACGAAGATGTACCGCGATGTTAAGAAATTATTCTGGTGGCCAGGACTAAAAAAGGATGTGGCGCTCTACGTGGCGAAGTGTCAAACTTCGCCTTGGTGAAGGCGGAATGCCAAAAGCCGGGAGGATTCTTGAAATCCTTGCCTATTCCGGAGTGGAAGTTCGACGACATTACTATGGACTTTGTGCACGGGTTTCCAAGGTCACAAAAGGGGAACGACGCCATTTGGGTGGTCGTAGATCGTATAACGAAGGTGTCGCATTTCATTCCGCATAGGAGGATGATCCGGTTGAGAAATTGGCAAAGCTATATGTGGATAATATTGTACGGCTTCATGGTGTGCCCCGCAGCATCGTGAGTGACCGAGATGGGCGGTTCACGTCCAATGATTGGAGGCTGGTGCAGCAAATGTTGGGAGCAAAGCTGAGTTTTAGCACAGCCTTTCATCCGCAAACGGATGGGCAGACCGAGAGGGTCAATAGGACAATGGAAGACATGCTTCGCATGTGTGTCCTGGACTTTGGAAAGCAATGGGAAGATCACCTATACTTGGTGGAATTCGCTTACAACAATAGCTACCAGGCGAGCATTCAAATGATGCCCTTCGAGGCCCTTTATGGTAGAAAATGTCGCACGCCGTTGTCCTGTTTGGAAACGGGTTAATCACAGTTGTATAAGTAACTAGAGGTGCAGGATGCTACTTCTTTGGTGAGAACCATTCGAGAGAGGCTGCTGATCGCTCAGGACCGTCAGGCTAAGTACTATAATGCCAAGTACAGGAACGTGGAGTTCGCTGTTGGCGATTGGGCGTACTTGAAGATCCAGACATTCAAGGGTGTCTCGCGGGTGCGGCGCTTGAAGAAGCTAAGCCCGATGTACCTTGGACCATTTGAGGTTCTGGAGCGGATTGGTGAAGCAACGTACCGGTTGAAGCTGTCAGTGGAGCTTAGTGGTCTACATGATGTATTCCATATATTGGTGCTACGGAAGGCGGTGCAAAATCCTACGCAAGTGATCGCGGTCGATCAAGTGTCGGTTGATAGTGGGTTGACGACGAAGGACAAGCCCGTACATATTGAGAAATCGGAACTCAAGCGGCAACGTAATAAAGAGATCTGGATGGTCAAGGTCCGTTGGGACAATTGCGGTCGGGAGGAGTTCTCTTGGGAGCGAGAGCAGAATGTACTTGAGGAGTACCCGCAGTTGTTACACACAGGTACCGTTTAAGTTTTATGTTTCTTTCCCTTATGTAATTTCGAGGACGAAATTCTTTTAAGAGGGGGAGAGTTGTAACACCCCGAAACTCAAAAGAGCAGCGGGAGGCATTTTGTGCCAAATTTGAAATTTGGCAGGGGGCACACGGCCTGGGACACAGGCGTGTCCCAGGGCTTGTCAGGCTCGAGTCGACGATTTGGCCGAGAGGTCGATGAATTTTGGAGTCGACGATCGTCGAGCAGCGAACACGGCCTGAGACACGGACGTGTCTCAGGGCGTGTCGAGCTCGTGTCGACGATCGGCCCGAGAAGTCGACATTTTTGCTCGACGATGTGTCAAGACAGGGAACACGGCCTAGGACACGAGCTTGTCCAAGGCCGTGTCGGGTGGTCGACGAACTGCGCTCGACGAAGTGTCGAGACAGTGAACATGGCCTGGAGCCCAGACGTGTTTGGGTATGACATGGGCGTGTCAATTAGGACACGGGTGTGTCCAAGACCCGTGTGAGTCTCGGGTTGGTGTTGGTCCTGTGTTGATGGGGAACACGCCCGGGAACACGGGCGTGTACTGGCTGACACGGGTGTGTCATGTCTAACACGGGTGTGTTGGATGCCCGTGTGTTTTTCGAGACGCGTCGATTTTGACGGCGAATGAGGGACATGGCCCTAAACACGGGCTTGTCGCAGGACGTGTTTGGCCCAGGTTTTACATTTCGGCTACAGATCGTAGCCGTTTGTTTCCTTATTTTGGGATCCGATGATTGGGGGTTGTTCCTACTGGGATATACCCGGGTTTGGGCCTTTGAAACCCTCATTTTTCTTGAAAGGGTTCTCTTTCTAAGTCTAGAGAGAGGGGAGAGCAAAGGAGGAAGATGAAGCCTAGATCCGATCACCGGCGGAGCTTCGGAGCTCCAAATCGCAAACTGACTTCGGATCTACGGAGGCAAGGAGAGGGCGGTGCTTTTCATCCGCATACTTTTCCATGGAGCCAAGGAAGAACGCTAGGGTAAAGATTCTCTACTTGAGTATGTGAAGCTCTACTTCTTTTGCATAGGGAAGACCGCTCTCGCGAGTTTGCGGTGAGTTTGAGGCGTCCCTTCGGGTAGACATGAACAGTCCCCGTTGTGTACATGTAGAGTCCGTAATCGAGAACGGATATAGGCATGATGTGTGAAGCCTACCCGAACAAGTTGGTCTGGATCGGTGATGTTGCATTGCATAAATGGTCGGAGAAAACTCCATGCGAATGTTTGTTTTTCGGGTTTTCTATGTGGTAGATTGCAACAAGGAGCCTTATGGATTAACTCCAAGGTACACCCGGAAAACTGGGCAGATGCGTGGTTCTGCCAACATGGTGGCCTGGGATCTAACCTGAACATAACTGGGTTATGTGATTGTATGGGAGATACGAGACTCGGGGAAGCTTGACCTGCGCAGACGACTTAATTGACATTGCGGTGTGAGCAACGGGTCAGGTGGAACCGTACCCAATCTATGTCGTTCGATTAAAGAGACCTAAAGTTACTTGGCACTTATCGTTGGCATAGATGGAGGGTCTTAGGCAGTGGCCAGAAAGACCAGATGCTCACGATATATTACCGTCCTGGGGGCGGTGGTGAGTCGGTGGGCTTAGACCGTGATCACCGAGAATGTGCCCTGAGAGCACGGGGCATGTGGCCATGCGTGCATGCGCCTGTGATGTAATGTTATTACTCTACTGCTTGATTATGCTAATAAAGTGCAGGAAAGGAGCATCGCCGCCCCGAGTTCGGGGGTGAGATCGTTATAATTTGGTTAGCATAGCTGACCGTTGCTTTTGTTTGCCACCGTGCGGTGGATTGTTGTTTGCAGGTGTTGCGGAGCCGAGCGATAAAATAGCAGGCTAAAGCCCAAGTTGCTGAGCCGACCCTCGAAGGCCTAATTTTGAGTGTTTTCTGTTATTCATGTATGGTCGGCCTGCGTGCCGAGGTTTGGGAAAAATATGTAATTTGAGGAAAATAATTGTAAGGCCATAAGGCCAGTACTTGTGTATTTGTACTTCATTCCTTTTGGTTCTGTTTAGTGGACATTCATGCTAGTGCTGGATTCTTGTTGATGCAACTAATAAAATTATTTCCGTTAGAGTGACTCTGTGTAGGATGTTGGACTGGTTGGATGGTTTCCATTGAGTAACCACCCGGTCTATCTGTGGTATATGACGTCGGGCCCCGGCCGGACCTATTGCTATATACTACGCGATGGATAGGGGATGTTACACCCTTGACATGGTATTCTTTTAAGACTGAAATGTATCAGAAGAAGACGCAGGTGATTCTGAAAAACCTCAAGCGTTTCATATGCATTGATGATGAGAACCGGACTAGGCATGCCTTATAGACGGTTAGCATGCAGACCTCTGCTGATAACATGCTCACGCATCGTAAGCGTAAGCCCAAGCCTGGAAAGACCAGACCATTGGCCAGTGCACCCGCAGTTGCTGCCACTAGCACAAGCATTAAAAAGTTCAAAGGCAAGTGCTACAACTGCAACAAATGGGTCACTGTGCTTCCAAGTGCAAGCATCCCAAAAGGGGAGAATCCAACACAACTAGGACTGATAACAAAGCCAATATAGTTTATCAGACTGCGCCTACCGACTTTGTTGTCATGGTCAGAAAGGGGAAGGCCAGTTCAGAGTGGTGGCTCGATTCAGGTGCTACATGCCACGTCTACAATAATTATGCACTTCTGGAGGATGTCAAAGAAGTTAAAGAGACTGTCACTATTACTAATGGCGTAGTAGCTGATGTGCTGAGGGTGGGGTATGCTACTCTGACTCTTTCTTCAATTATGCGTTTACTTTTAGAAAATGTTAAATTTATACCCTCGTTAGTTGCTAATTTAATTTCTATTAGTCTGTTATGCGATACGGGTATGTTGTTGAACATTAGTAGTGGCTGAGTAACCCTTATGATTCACTCACATTACTTTGGTTGTGCGTATGTAGTCAATGAGATGTATAGGCTGAGTCTAGCAAATGATTTAGTCAATCAGGCTAGTTCAAATTTGATAGATCCTAAGACTTTACATGTAAGACAAGGACACGTGAACTGTAGGAAACTACTTCTACTAGCTAGAACTCACGACATTCTCTTAGACACAACCATTAAATTTGACAAATGTGAAATTTGTGCTCAGACAAAGATAACGAGAACACATTTTGGTCAGGTTTCTAGGAGCACACAACTGCTAGAGTTAATACATTATGATATTTGTGAATACAAAAGTGTTGTCACCCGTGTAGGTCGGAAGTATCTGATAACATTTATCGGCGATTACTCTACGTTTAGCCATATTTACTTACTTAAATCCAAAGATGAAGCTTTTGAAAAATTTCGTATATTCAAAAATAGGGTTGAAAATCAACTCGACATGAAAATTAAAAGGCTACGGGGTGATAAAGGAGGCGAATACATCTCGGGGGAGTTTAGAGATTTTCTTGCCAGCAATGCTATAATTCCTAAAACCACTGTCATGTTTTCACCACAATCCAACGGTATCGCTGAGCGAGAAAATAGAACTTTAACAAAAATGTTAAATTCCATGTTGTTGACTGCTGGCATGCCTGCGGCCTACTAGGGTGAAGTCGTCCTCACGTCAAATCACATTTTTAATAAATTTCTTCATGCTAAGTTGACTAAAACACCATATGTGCTTTGGTTTAAGAGACATCTTAGATTTGATAATCTTAAGACCTGGGGCTGTATAGCTTATGTTAGGATACCAGACTCTAGAAGAGATAAGATTGGACCTAGGACAAATACATACGTCTATCTAGGATGTGCAAAGGATAGTGCTGCAGACAGATTTCTAGATCTCTCGACTAACACTGTAATAAAATCTAGAAATGCGGTTTTCTTTGAGGATAGGTTCCTTAAGGATAAAAATCTAACGATTCCAGGTCTGTCAGCTACTACTATTGAGCCTATTGTTGAGCCAGAAATAAGAAACCCTAATACTGAGCCTATGGACACTAGTGTTTTAACATCTAAAAGGTTATCTAATAGAGAAAGAGTGTCTAAAAGCTTCGGTACAGACTATGTGACTTACCAAGTGGAAGCTGATCCATCGACCTATAAGGAGGCAATGCGATCTAGGGATTCTTTGTTATGGAAAGAAGCCATAGATGATGAGATGAATTCTCTACTGCAAAACCACACTTGAACTTTGGTCGATTTGCCTATAGGGGTTAGAACCATTGGAAGTAAGTGGACTCTAAAGAAAAAGCCTAATCCTGATGGGAGTATCGCTAAATACAAATCACTTCTAGTTGCCAAGGGATACACTAAAGTGAGTGGTATAGACTACTTTGATATATACTCACCGGTTTGTCACGTTGCGATAATTAGGATTCTTCTCGCATTAGCATTGTACAACCCCGTGTTCGCCGAGTCGGTCCACCAGGCTAGGCGAGCAGACCAAGGCAACTTACCCGTGCCAGAACAGCATGCGAGCAAACTCAGAAAGGCTAGCCAGCTATTGCTATAGATAGGCGGGCGAGCTGTGCGGGCTGGCCCACCCAGCCCGCACCCGCTTGGAGTTCGTCGAGTTGAGTCAGGTTTTCGTCGAACTAGGCTTCTGAGTTGAGATTAGAGTTCGTCGAACGGAGATTGGCATTCGTCAAACGGAGCTCGGCATTCGTCGAACTCAATTTATTTGTACTACCGGCGGTGAAAACCACAGATCGGCCAGCTCGCTCTCGGCAAAGCTAGGCAGGAGAGCTGCGCGAGCCGGTCAATCCAGCCCGCTCTCCCATAGGCGATTCGGTCGCCAGCCCGCTTCATAACAAGAGCTGGCAGGCTGTAGTGGCCTAGATCGCGCTCGCCTAAGGAGGTGAGGCGAGCTTTGGGAGCCAGGTTGCGTCCGCCTCTCAACATGGTGGCGAGTTGGGGCGAGCCGACCTCCAGATCCTTGGAACCTGCCTAGTGGGGCTCAGAGGAAAAATTACCTGGGTGCCCTTGCCAGGGGTGTGAATAGCTTGTTAAAATAGTGGAGCTACACTGTTGGCAGATCTAGTTGGGATGCACATAGTTGTTCAAAACAGCAGAGGTTTGTTATTTGCAGGCCGATTTCAGAAAACTATAAATATGACCCAAGGGGCACCTCAGAAGGCATGCTTACTAGTGTTCTGATCTTCTTGCGCTTTTTGAGGTAGCCTTAGCTCAGCCTTTGGTTAAGGAGGGGAAGCGCTCTAAGATCTTTCGGGTGTGTGGTGGGACCTCCGCGCCGAGCCCTTGGGTCAGTTCCCTTTTCTTCTTATTTTTTGTCTTATAGGAGAGAAGTAAGTGTACGATCACCCCTTCCCTAAGGGTGAACTCCACTAGAGACCGAATTTTTGGTTTCAATATTTTGGTGCGGTGAGCGTGAAGAGTGGTAAGCACATAAAATCTTCGACGAACTCGATGACGGGAGGATCAGGGCAGGGTTCGGACAGGTTTGACTCGCCACCCACACCCCCACTGGCCACAGTGGGGATGTTCGAAGACTTCAGGCAGGAGGTGCTCAAACTCGTCAAGTTCGCACTCGGCGCATGGGCCGAGTGCTCGACTCCAGTAGTTCCAGTCATAACTGCCCCATCTCTAGGAGAGGACGCTCCTGGCAGGCAAGCAGGGAAGGAGGTCGCCGAGGAGGGGAGAGGCTGCGAGCTCCCTGAGCGCGTGCTCTTCCCAGGTTCGACAAGTGGGGGCCGATTTGGTGAGATGGGGGCGAGAGACCCTCCGGCTTTCCCAGCAGGGGGAGACAGCCCCTTCAACGAGCTGGTTTATTCATCCCCTATTCCAGAGGGGTCCATGGAACCCGAGATGTCTTATTACACTGGGAAGGGAGACCCGGTCCAGTACGTCTAGTGGTCTGAGGACGTGGTCTCGATCTGATAGATGTCAGATGGGTTTAAATGCAGGCTCTTCGCCATCACTCTCAAGGAGAAGGCGAGGGAGTGGTTCCACCAGCTGCCGGCCAGCACCATCTATTGCTTCGTGGACCTGCGTCGAGGGTTCATGTTGAGGTTCACCACCTCCAAGAGGAGGAAGAAGGAGTCAGAGTCCCTGTTCCACATCAAGTAGGGGGTGAACGAGACCTTGGGGAGTTATGTTCACCAGTTTCAGGAGGACGTCACCCAGGTCTAGGAGATGCCCGGGCCTAGCCTGATGATGGCCTTTACCTTGGGGCTACAATAAGGTTTCTTCAGGATGGAACTGAAGAAAGTGCCGCCCCTCTCCTACAAAGAGCTAATGGAGAGGGCGGCAAGATAAGTCGATGGGGAGGCGTCGAACTCGGAGTTTTCCCGGAAGCTGTCCAAGTGGGCCACCGAGGAGGAGAAGGAGCCAAAGGGTGGCAAAGGTCGGGAGGAAAGGCGAGCTGAACACCGGTAGAGGGAAGAGCGGCAGCAGCAACAACAACAACCCAGGTGAGGGTGGCAGGAGCCGAACCGTCGGCTGGGTTGGAGGCCAGAATGACAATATAACACCCCCTATCCGTCGCATAGCATATAGCAGTAGGTCCGGCCGGGGCCCGACGCCATATACCACAGACAGACCGGGCGGTTACTCAATGAAAACCATCCAACTAATACCAACGTCCTACATAAAGCATTCTAGCGGAAGCATTTAAAAGTTACATTAATAAAGAACCCAACACTAGCATGATTGTCCACTAATAAGCCAAAAGGAATGAAGTACAAATACACAAGTACTGGCCTTATGTCCCTACAATTGTTTTTCTCAAATTACATGTTTTCCAAACCTCAGCACGCAGGCCGGTCATACATGAATAAAAGAAAACACACAAAATTAGGCCTTCGAGGGCCGGCTCAGCAACTTGGACTTTGGCCCGCTATTTACCGCTCGACTCCACAGCACCTACAAGTAACAATCCGCCGCACGGTGGCAAACAAAAGCAATGGTCAGCTATGCTGACCAAATTATAACAATCCCGCCCCCGAACTCGGGGCGGCGATGCTCCTTCCCTGCACTTTATTAGCATAACCAAGCAGTAATGTAACAACACTACATCATAGGCGCAAGCACGCACGGCCACACGCCCCGTGCTCTAAGGGCACATTCTCGGTGATCACGGTCAAAGTCAACTGACTCACGACCACCCCCAGGACTGCAATATCTCATGAGCATCTGGTCTTTCTGGCCACTGCCTAAGAACCTCCATCTATGCCAACGGTAAGTGCCTAGTAACTTTAGGTCTCTTTAACCGAACGACATAGATCGGGTACGGTTCCACATGATCTATTGCTCACACCGCAATATCAATTAAGTCGTTTGCGCGGGTCAAGCTTCCCCGAGTCCCGTATCTCCCATACATACCACATAACATAGTTATGTTCAGGTTGGCTCCCAGGCCACCATGTTGGCAGAATCACGCATCTGCCCAGTTTTTCGGGTGCACCTAGGGGTTTATCCCCAAGGCTCCCTATTGCAATCTACCACGTAGAAAACCCGAAAAACAAACATTCGCACAGAGTCTTCTCCGGCCATTTATGCAATGCAACATCACCGATCCAGACCAACTTGTCCGGGCAGGCTTCACACATCATGAATATATTTGTTCTCGATTACAGACTCTACATGTACACAACGGGGACTATTCATGTCTACCCGAAGGAATGCCTCAAACTCACCGCAAACTCGCGAGAGCGGGCTTCCCTATGCAAAAGAAGTAGAGCTTCACATGCTTAAGTAGAGAATCGTTACCCTAGCGTTCTTCCTTGGCGCCATGGAAAAGTATGCGGATGAAAAGCACCGCCCTCTCCTTGCCTCCGTAGACCCAAAGTCGGTTCGCGATTTGGAGCTCCGAAGCTCCGCTGGTGACCGGATCTAGACTTCTTCTTCCTCGTTGCTCTCCCCTCTCTCTAGAACTTAGACAGAGAACCAGCGAATAGAAGATGAGGGTTTTGAAACCCTACACTCTGGTATATCCCAATAGGAATAACCTCCAGTCGTCGGATCCCAACATAAAGAAATGTACGGATACGATCCAGGTCTGACATGGAAAAACTGGGCCGAACACCGCACGGTTCACAAACCGGAGCAGGACACGTCCGCGACAAACTCAAACTGTGTCGGGATATTTAGTCGAGACCCTGCCAAGGCCCCTGTGTCGACACTCTGTGTCGACACAGCACACCCTGTGTCGACACGCTGTGTCGACACTCGATGTCGACACAGCAGGCCCTGTGTCGACACAGCAGGCCCTGTGTTGACACAGCAGGCCCTGTGTCGACACAGCAGGCCCTGTGTCGTCACAGCAGGCCCTATGTCGACACAGCAGGCCATGTATCGACACAGCAGGCCCTGTGTCGACACAACAGACTGTGTCAAACACGTCACAACTCGCCAAGGACATGGCTTATGACACGCCCGTGTCCCAAGCCATGTGACCCCTGCCAAAATCCAAACTTGGCTTAAACGTCTCCCCTCGCTCTTTTTAGTTTTGGGGCGTTACAACTCTCCCCCTCTTAAAAGAATTTCGTCCACAAAATTACATAAAGGAAAGATAAGCATAAAACTTAAACGGTGCCTGGGCAAACAACTCCGGGTACTCCTCAAGCACAGTCTGCTCTCGCTCCCAAGAGAGCTCCTCTCAACCGCAATTGTCCCAACGGACCTTGACCATCCTGATATCTTTATTGTGTAGCCACTTGACTCCCGAGTACTCAATACGTACGGGCTTGACCTTCGTCGTTGAAAGATATAATACCTAAACACCTAGCGGGGGGGGGGGGGAATAGGTGACCAAATTCTTTTTAAACTTTAATGGCAGCAATCAGTTTTTAACACAGAATCTAATCTACTTTTGCACAGCTATCACACAGTATTCACAGCAAATCACAGCACACAGAAGACACACAGTTTTATAGTGGTTCCCCAAGCTTTGGGTACATCCACTTTCCCCCTTCGCCTATCTAGCAGTGTACTAGATTCGTCCAAACTTCTCCAGTATCTCAGAACCCAAACTGGTTCCTACACCTCAGGCCCAAGGCCCTACAACTCAGCTTTTCCACAAAGCCTACACTCAGCCACAAAGGCCTACACTCAGACACAAAGGCCTACACTCAGAGATTTCAATCTCCTACACTCAGGCTCTCAAGCCCTACACTCAGCCTTTATAATTATAGGCTTACAAAATTCAGATCCAAAGGATCCTACAAGATAAAAATGATTATACAATTGTTAACTCAGCAACCCAAAGACAAGAGAGGGGAGTTGTGAGTTTCTTGATGAGTTCTTGGAAGAACTCAGCTGGAATCAATCTGACTTAGCTTTCTTCAAAGCTTCTTGAAAGTAGAACTCAATAAGACTGACTCCTTCTGCAGTTGATCCTTGATCTCTGCTTCTTAAGATCCAGACTAATCTGAATCCTTTTTCTCAGCTGGGTTCCAACAGCTGATTTCTTGGATGGAGCTCTCTCTCTCCAACTTCTTAGATCTGCACTTGATTCTTCAAGGAATAGCTAGATCTTCATTGTTGAATACTTGATTAATAATTTGAACTTTGACAACTTCAACAACCCTTTGATCTATCTCTTCTGTAGACAGTATAAGCCTATTTATAGACCTTCTTCATGGTAACCGGCTGGCCCGGTCAATAACTGCTTTCTGACAACTCTGACAAGTGCTGTAGACCGGCTGGAACGGCAGCTGTCAAGTCATCCAGTCAGTTCTTGAAAATGCTGTAACTGTCTTTAAGTGTCGAGACTTTCTGTCTTTAAGTATCGACACTTATAGACCAAGTGTCGACACATGTTGTCTAAGTGTCGACACTAGTCTACAAGGTGTCGACACAACTCCTTGTGTTGTTGATTCTTTATTTCGACACTGCTTCTTCTTCATGTGTCGACACTGAAATTGAGTGTCGACACAAGTACTTGTTCTTCAGAATTTTGCTGAATTCTTTTAAGTGTCGACACAACACCTTTGTGTCGACACATCTTCATGTTGATACTTGTTGAGTGTCGACACAGCTCCTTGTGTCGACACATTCTTCTTCATGTGTTGAGACTTCAGCTGAGTGTCGACACATTCCCATAGTGTCGACACTTGTACTTAGAATAATTTGTTGAACTTTGCTGTTCTTTGTTAATTGTCGACACAGCTCCTTGTGTCGACACTTTCTTCAAGTGTTGAGTCTTCAGCTAAGTGTCGACACATTGTTCTGGGTGTCGACACTTACTTCCAGTGTTGACTCTTCTGCTAAGTGTCGACACATTGTTCTGAGTGTCGACACCTGTACTTAGTCTCTGCTAGCTTTTGCTGAGTGTCGACACAGCTCCAAGTGTCGACACTTTATGATGTAGACACAACTTCACTGGGTGTCGACACAACTGTTAAGTGTCGACACAGCTTTACTGGCTTTTCTTCATTGAGTGTCGACACAGCTCCTTGTGTCGACACTTTCTGTCTGGTGTCGACTCAGCATCCCTGGTGTCGACACAATGACTCCAAGTGTCGACACTGCTTTCCTGGGTGTCGACACAAGTCTTCTTAAGTGTCGACACTTTCCCTCTGGGTGTCGACACATGGACTTAGAAACTTTTTCATCATTTCCTGCAAATACTTAACCTGCACATGTAACTCAAAATACATCAAATACATTTTGATGTATATCATTGAGTTGGGTGAGGCTTCTTCAAATCAGGTACATTTAGACCAATGTACCCAACAATCTCCCCCTATTTGGAGAAGTCATAACCCTTAGTCAATGATATACACCATTCATAATAAAATTACAAAATGATGTAAAGCAGGATTATATACAGCAGGGTAAACATAAACATGTATCAATCACACATGTATACATATACATCATCACAGAACAAATATGAAATAGACATAGACATCATCACAGAACAAATATGAAATAGATTTAACATATAACACATTGTTCTACTATCTGTCATATTCATTTTCAGAAGTTCACAAAATGTTTTACATCAAAAAGATTACAAAGTAAACTTCAAGAAAATTCTAATTCTATTTCAGTTCTGGCTCCTTAATCACTATTCCTTTGCCAACTTGAACTTTAGCTTGAACAGGAGCATCAGCAACTTCAGCATCAGCAGGCTTCTTGCCTTTCAGATCTTTCTTCTTAAGCTCTTCTGCTTTAATCTTCTGCCTTTCAAAATAATGGTAAGGCTTGGGAAAGTACTTGCTAGGCTCCTGAGCAGTAGGAGGTAGCTTTCCCATCTTGGCCTTCCTTCTGTATTGAATTATTGCCTCCTGTCTAGTCTCATGTTTTCTCCATTCAGCCTCAGAAAACCATTTGTTCCTGTCATGCACATTATCTTTGGCAGCTTTCCAGGCAGTCAAAATGATATTTCTTGAGGTAGGGCTCCACTGTTCAAAGTCTGGCCTTTGTTCAGCTTGTTCCCTAAACCTCTTCTTAGACAATCTTGTCTCTTCTTCTTTTTGTAGAGCTTCTTCTTCTTTCTGAAGAGTTGCTTGCATAGCTTCAGATATAGGCTGAACAACTTTTTCAAGAATAACATTGGACTTCCCTTCAGTTGGGCTATACATGTGATGAATATCAGCTTGCACCGTGTCAAAATCTGGTGGAGGATAGATCACTTGAGCTACTTCTGGTTGCTCACCTCCAAGATAGGAAGGGTTAATTCCAGATTCTGCTACATTGTCATCATCACAAAGAGGAGGATAGCCCAGTGTAGCTCTGATGGAATTAGATATCCATTTGGCATGATCAGAGCTAGCTTTGACTAAAACTCTCTCCCCCTTTATGACTTCTCTAGCCATGTGATCTCTGACATCATCCTTCTGGAATCTGATTTGACTATCCAAGTATCTGACTCCATCTTTAAAGAAAGGTTTGAGCTTTGTAAGTTGTTCAGATATGGCCTTCTGGGAGTCTTGAATGACAGTCTTAACAGCAGAGATTTCTTCTTGAAATACTTTGTCAAATTCAGCTTTAATAGTAGCAGTAGAGGTAGAAGGTCCAGCAGTTATGTTCTTTATTTCTGTGACAATTGCATTATGAGATTCTATCAAATTGTCATTCATTCTAAGTTGATTTTCAAGGACATATTCTTGCTTCAGGGCTATGTCATCAACTTGTGCTTTTATCTTCTCCTGGTATGTAGCCAAATACACAACTGCATTTCCACCCTTGTGGAAGCAGTCTGTCATCTCCTTCTTGTTAAGATTCATTTCAAATCTTATTGATTTTATGTCCTGGGCTAGATCAAACTGCAGTGATTTGTGCCCTTTATCAATATACTTTTCAATGGCCGGCCTTTGCTCATCCAACTTGACTTGCATTGCAACCATTAAAGCACTATAATCCACAGTTGGAGTTGGTTGTGCTATAGGCTGTGGAGCAATAGATTGTAAGGCCTTCTTATAACTTTGGCTCCTTCTCTTGAATACATAAAATTTCTTTTTCTTAGCTCTTTCTGTCTCCTCATCTTCAGAAGCTGAGGAGCTGGCTATATCTACCCTTTCCTTTGGTAGTTCTTCAACAGGTTGGGGCTTGTCAGTCTCATGCCTTACAGGCTCTTCAACAAGTATAACTTGCTCCCCCTCAACTGGAGCATTCTCCCTCTCAGCAGCATCAGTGTCCTTGTCAAAATCCTCTTGATCCAGATTTAGAAATAAATCTTCCATGGTAAATTCTTGGGGTGAATGAGCTGGAGAAAGTCTTGGCTCTTCAACCACTGAATCATGAACTATTGGAGCTGCAACAGATGTGTCTTCCAAGACAGCATCTGGGACTTGGTTATCCAGCTAAGTTTGCTGATGAACATCAGACAAATCAGTATCTTCCATAGGAAATTCTAAAGTATTGAGTTCAGTGATTACCTCCAGTATGATGGTGGTTGCTTGTTTACTTTCCAGTGTAGTGGGTTCATCTACAACTGGAAGCTCCCCCTGGCTTTGATCCTTGTGGATGGGGCTAGCTTAAGGTAGCTCCCCCTGGATCTCAGCATCATCTTGAGGAGCAGGAGATTTTACTGCTGGCTCTTCTACATTCTCATCAGATGAGAAGACAACATGTTCTTCACTTTCAGAGCTGCTAGTGGACTCTTGTGCCACTGGAGCAGTCTTCCTCTTCTTCTTTGGTGGAATCTCTTTCTCAGAAACTATCTTCTCAGGGGTTGGCATCTCCTTAGTCAACATCCTGTCCCATCTAGAGAACAACCTCATGTCCATTTTTCTCATATGATTTATTTTGCTTCCAGCAGCTGTACTCATAACTTCAGGTATTACACCAGCAAGGTAAAGACTTAAAATCCTGCCCAGGTTGGGCTTCATCAAGCTTTCTTTAATCTTCTCATAAACTACCATAGACCAGTCAGTTTTTAGAGTGAAGATTATCCTTGTCATTATACTAAACATATGTGCAGACACTCTGTCATGCCCTCCTGGCTTGCTGAGTATGACTTTGCCAACAATCTCTGAAAGGAATTTCCCTTGATTGTTCATGCCTTTTCTAAAAAACACTGATCCAAGCTTCATCTTAGGATCCAGTCCACACCAGGTTAGAGCTTCCCTGGTCTTTGTAGCTGTAACCTCATCTTCCTCTTTAATTCTTGGTAGCTGTAGAATCTTCCTCAGACTTTTAGGTGACACCTTCACCTTCTCACCATGAACCTTGGATTTGATTTTGAATCCAGTTTCGTCTATCTTAGCTCCACTGAGAAATTCTAGTACCTCTTTCTTCTAGATTTTAGTAGGTTCAGAAACAAGATATTCTAATCCTGAATCGACTACTAGGGTTACGACAGCCTTAATTTCTTGATCGGCATCCTCAAAAGCACCGCGCACCAGCTCGTATCCTTCGTTGACATTCTCCTCTAGCTTAGGCGCCATTAGGGTTGAAGAATTTGACTTGAGAGGAGAGAGATGTCGACACAGAAGTTTTGGTCTCGAAACTTTTGAAAGCGTGTCGACAGACTAAGGCAAAACCCTATTTATACCTTTCTAATTTTGAAGATGAACAGGCAGGACAGCTAACTTAAATTGTGTCGACACTGGCATTAAGTGTCGACACTGACTTATAATGTCTCGACACATATGTGTCGACACAAGTTTAGTCAACAGATTTTATGTGTCGACACTTGTTTATGTGTCGACACTACATAACTCGACACATAGTCGAGACTTTACTTAGAGAATTCTGAGTAAAACTTAAGTGTCGACACCACTTTGGATGTGTCGACACCTACTTGACATGTGTCGACACTAATATTCAGAAGTGTCGACACCAACTTCCTAGATGTGTCGACACCTTTTTCCTGAAGTGTCGACACTTACTTTCTGTGTCGACACAGAAATCTCTATGTGTCGACACCTTTTTACTTAGCCAATTTCAATACTATAAACTTACTCTAAGTTTATCATTCCTAGTTCAATCTTAAACCTATTGAACTTAGCTTCTTCTAGGGGCTTAGTATACATATCAGCTAGTTGTTCATCTGTTTTAACATATTCAAGTAAAATATCTTCTCTTTCTACATGCTCCCTAAGAAAATGATATTTAATTTCAATATGTTTTGTTCTACTATGGGATACAGGATTATTAGCTATTGAAATAACACTAGTAGAATCACAAAAGAGTGGAGTTCTGCTTACTTGAAATCCATAGTCCTCTAGCTGATGTTGTATCCACAGAAGTTGAGCACAGCAACTTCCTGCAGCCACATACTCTGACTCTGCAGTGGAGATAGCCACACTTGTTTGCTTTTTGCTACTCCATGAAATTAGTCTCCCACCTAGGAATTGACAGGTTCCAGTAGTGCTTTTTCTATATTCTTTGCATCCTGCAAAGTCTGCATCTGAATAACCTGTTAGATCAAAATCCCCATTCCTAGGGTACCAGAGGCCTAGATAGGGAGTGCCCTTTAGATATCTCAATATTCTCTTGACTGCAATCAAATGAGACTCTTTAGGGCAGGCTTGATACCTTGCACAGACACATGTACCATACATGATATCTGGTCTACTAGCAGTCAAGTATAATAGGGAACCAACTATCCCTCTATACAAGGTTTTATCTACAGGTTTACCTGCATCATCCTTGCTAAGAGACATACTTGACCCCATAGGAGTCTTCATGGTACTGGATGAATCCATACCATACTTCCTTATGAGTTCTAGGGTGAACTTAGACTGACAAATGGATAAACCACTCTCAGTCTGTTTAACTTGGAGACCCAAGAAAAACTTCAGCTCTCCCATACTACTCATCTCAAATTGACCTTGCATAAGTTTTGCAAACTTTTTGCAAAGGCTGCTTTCAGTAGACCCAAATATAATGTCATCTACATATATTTGGACTAGTATAACTTTGCCTCTAGATTCCCTAAGGAATAGAGTCTTATCTATTTTCCCCCTTGAGAACTTGTTCTCAATGAGGAAACTAGATAGGGTTTCATACCAAGCCCTAAGGGCTTGCTTTAACCCATATAAAGCTTTCCTAAGTCTATAGACATGATTAGGTAAAGTTGAATCAACAAAACCTGATGGCTGTTCCACATAGACTTCTTCTTTAAGATTACCATTCAGAAATGCTGACTTGACATCCATTTGGTAAACTTTGAATCCTTGATAGGTTGCATAGGCAAGAAACATCCTTATGGCTTCCAGTCTGCCTACTGGAGCAAAGGTTTGATCAAAGTCAATACCTTCTTCTTGCCTATATCCTTTAGCAACCAGTCTTGCTTTATTCTTAATGATGACCCCTTGTTGATCCATCTTATTCCTGTAGATCCACTTGGTTCCTATTATATTGTGGTATTTAGGTTTAGGAACTAGTTCCCAGACCTTGCACATCTTGAACTGATTAAGCTCTTCTTGCATTGCTTCAGTCCATTGTGGATCTTGTATGGCTTCTTCAAACTTCTTAGGTTCAACTTGGGATAGAAAGCTGGAGTAGACTGCTGCATTCAGGTTTCTGCTCCTTGTTTGTACCCCTTGTCTTGGATCTCCAATAATCTGCTCTACTGGATGATCTCTAAGATGCCTATTGGCTGGAGGCATCCTGACTTCTGGTTGAACCACTTCAGTTTCATCATCTTGCTGTACTCCTTGTACTTCTTCTGTATTTGGTACATGTAGTTCTCCCCCTGGACAACAGCCACTGTCTTCTACTTGCTGTCTTGCAGTAGATACTTCTTCTATAGTAAGCTTGTCCATCTTCTTTGTTAAACCTGTGGGGCTGCATACACTACTAGACAACTCATTATTAATAAGTTTAGTCTCATCAAATACTACATGTACAGATTCTTCTACAACATGTGTAGACATGTTGTAGACTCTATAAGCCTTACTGTTGTTGCTGTACCCAACAAAAATTCCCTCTTGGGACTTGGCAGCAAACTTGGTTAAGTAAGACTTTCCATTGTTAAGTATGAAGCATTTGCAACCAAAGATCCTGAAGTAGGATAGATTTGGTTTCCTGCCTTTCACAACTTTATAGGGGGGTCTTGTTTAGGCTTTTAGTGATGGTAGCCCTATTAATAACATGGCATGCAGTGTTAACTGCTTCAGCCCAGAAATATTCTGGCAGTGATGTATCACTTAATAGGGTCCTACCAGCCTCAATCAAGGTCCTATTCTTCCTTTCAGCAATGCCATTTTGCTGAGGTGTTCTAAGTGAAGAAAATTCTTGAAATATCCCAAATTCTTCACATAGTTTTGTCATGCTGTCAGACTGAAATTCAGTGCCATGGTCACTTCTAATCTTGACCACTGTACTATTTAGTTCATTCTGAATTTGCTTGACAAAGCTATAGAAGACATTAGGTGTTTCAGATTTCTGTCTTAAGAAGAACACCCAGGAAAACCTTGAGTAGTCATCTACAACTACAAAGGTATAGACCTTCCTACCTAGGCTGTGAACTGGCATTGGACCAAAAAGATCCATATGCAAGAGGTATAAACACCTCACAGCATCTTTGTTTTCTATGCTTCTAAAGGTGGATCTAGTCTGCTTGCCCTTTTGACAAGCTGAGCAAATACCATCTTTAACACACTTAACGTATGGACCATTCCTCACTAACTCTTTGCTAAAGAGTTTGCCAATTGTCTTGTAGTTAAGATGAGCTAGCCTCTTGTGCCATTTGACACAATGAGAGACTGTCTCATCAGCTACAAGACACACTTGAGAACCATTGGTCACACACATAATGTCTAGGCAGTAGACATTCCTCTTTCTATAGCCAGTCAAAATGATCTCTTGATCATTTGACCTCTTGATATGACAACCATTTTTAACAAATGAGATGTCATACCCTACATCACTTAATTGACTTATACTTATTAGGTTGTGTTTCAACCCTTTAACATAAGCCACTTGAGTAATGGTAACCAAGTTACTAGAAATGTTACCAAATCCTTTATTGATTCCTTTTTCAGAATCACCAAAGGTTACTTTTGGACCATCTTTGATTGGAATGTAGTCCCTTAGTAGTCCCCTAGTTCCAGTCATATGTCTGGAACATCCACTGTCCAAGTACCATGTTGGGGCATGGCCACTTGGACTCACCTGCAAAACAGATTAATGAACCTTAGAACCCAAAGAATTCTTGGGTCCTTGGTACTTGTTAGTTTGCAACCTGACAAAGCTACCTACTGGTTTTCCAATAGGCAGTTTGCTACTCACTTTGGCACTAGCATTGTGCCAACAATCCATTGCAAAATGGCCAACTTTGCTACAACACCAACATTCAAACTTATTGTACCTTTGCTTAGGTATTGTCTTTGCTGTATTATCTACAGCTGACTTGTTGAATGTTGGGGCTTTGCCCTTGGACTTGGACTGGACAGTCCTTGCAGGTTTAATAAAACTCAGTCCAGCTTTACCCTTGTGATGAGCAAATTCATCAATTATGGGTAACACTGACTTATGTTTGGAAAACCTAGCAATAAGCTCTCTCTCCTTCTAAAGATTAATCTCCAGACTCTTGATTTGATCATTTTTAAATGATATAGTACCCATCTGAATCACTGTTATATGCTTCAGCCTGGCTATCTCATTAAGCTTTTGATCAAATAACTTCTCAGAATCTGTTGCAGCAGCTTTGAGATCAGCAATTTCCTTTGCCTGACTTTTGGCTTGGGATTTGCTTTTCTTATAAGCTTGCAACAGTACTTTATATTCATCTATCAGCTGATGAATATCTTCCTCAGACTCAGATACACTCTCATCATTTGATGATGATGAATCTGATTCTGTACTGGAACAAGAAACTGAACTTAAAGTTGAACTTTGTATCTTACTAGGTCCTGGCTGCTCCAGGATTTTGTCATTGTCAGTCAATGCCATCAGTCCTTGACACTGACAGTCTTCTTGCTCATATATAGAATCCATAATCTGCATGAATTCTTCTTCTTCTTCTTCTTCAGCAAACAGCCCTATGTATGCCTCAGCATCTAACTCAGTTTCTGAAGAAGAAATATCTGACAGAGTCTTCTCCTTCTTGGCAACAAAAGACTTTTCTTTCTTGCCTTTAAAATGAGTCTTCTTCCTGTCACTAGACTCCTTTATCTTTTCTGGACAATCTGCAACAACATGGCCTTGTCTGTTGCAGCAATAGCACACTATTTTTGAAACAGTTGCCTTGCTAGATTTACTCCTCTTCCTGTCCTTCTTTGAAGCCTTTTTGTTCTGATAGAAGTCTTCTTTTCCCTGTGAAGTAGAGGGCCTTGTCCTCCACTGTTTCTTCTTCAAGAACTTCTGAAAATGTCTAGTGAAGGCAGCAAAGTCTTCATCACTTTCACTGCTTTCAGACTTTGTGCTGACAGACTCATCTGACTCTGATTCAACTACCTTTGAAGGTGGAGTTGGTGACTTATTCCTGTACCTTCTGGGGGCTTCTGTCTTGAAAGCTACAGTTCTTTCCTTATGTTCATTTCTTGTTGATTTCTCCTCCTCTTTCCTCACTGTCAACTGCATTTCATATGACAGCAATTTGCCAAACAGTGTAGGTGGAGGAATTTCTCCCAACTTAGCCATTTCTCTAATGGCACAGATCGTGGTGTCCCAATCTTTAGTTAGGGACCTTAGGAACTTGTCATTTAGTTCATAATTACTGAACTCTCTTCCATAAGACATGAGTTCATTCACTATCCTATAGAACTTCTTATAGCCCTCAGTTATGCTATCACCCTTTCCTTGTCTAAAACTTTCATACTCTTGATTTAGCAAGGATTTTCTGTCTTGCCTAACTTCTTCAGATCCTTCCATATACACAATAAGGGTATCCCACATCTCTTTGGCTATCTTACAGTGTATAAGATTCTGAAAAGTTGCATCATCTATGACACTCACTATAATGTTTTGTGCCCTTTTGTCCATGGTGGCTAGGACAATCTCATCCTTTGTCATTTCAGAGAAATCCTTTGGGGTTCTCTGATTTGCATCTAGAACTGATATCTTCATGGGCACATATGGCCCCTCTTTTACTGTGATGTAAATTCTAGGGTCTGAGGCTTCCATAAACAGCCTTACCCTTTCCTTCCAGATCCCAAATATCTCTTTCCTACATAGAGGTAATTTCATGGATCCCAATTCCTTGTGATTCTCAGAGGAACCCATGGTTCTTGATTTTCTTGAATCTGTAATTTGACTTAGACTGAATCTGCCAAACAGGATCTCCTCAGACTGTTAGTCCTTTTTGAGGAACCTGGCTCTGATACCACTTGAAAGATATAGTATCTAAACACCTAGTGGGGGGGGGGGGGTGAATAGGTGACCAAATTCTTTTTAAACTTTAATGGCAGCAATCAGTTTTAAACACAGAATCTAATCTACTTTTGCACAGCTATCACACAGTATTCACAGCAAATCACAGCACACAGAAGACACACAGTTTTATAGTGGTTCCCCAAGCTTTGGGTACATTCACTTTCCCCCTTCGCCTATCTAGCAGTGTACTAGATTCGGCCAAACTTCTCCACTATCTCAGAACCCAAACTGGTTCCTACACCTCAGGCCCAAGTCCCTACAACTCAGCTTTTCCACAAAGCCTACACTCAGCCACAAAGGCCTACACTCAGCCACAAAGGCCTACACTCAGAGATTTTAATCTCCTACACTCAGGCTCTCAAGCCCTACACTCAGCCTTTATAATTATAGGCTTACAAAATTCAGATCCAAAGGATCCTACAAGATAAAAATGATTATACAATTGTTAACTCAGCAACCCAAAGAAAAGAGAGGGGAGTTGTGAGTTTCTTGATGAGTTCTTGGAAGAACTCAGCTGGAATCAATCTGACTTAGCTTTCTTCAAAGCTTCTTGAAAGTAGAACTCAATAAGACTGACTCCTTCTACAGTTGATCCTTGATCTCTGCTTCTTAAGATCCAGACTAATCTGAATCCTTTTTCTCAGCTGGGTTCCAACAGCTGATTTCTTGGATGGAGCTCTCTCTCTCCAACTTCTTAGATCTGCACTTGATTCTTCAAGGAATAGCTAGATCTTCTTTGTTGAATACTTGATTAATAATTTGAACTTTGACAACTTCAACAACCCTTTGATCTATCTCTTCTGTAGACAGTATAAGCCTATTTATAGACCTTCTTCATGGTAACCGGCTGGCCCGGTCCATAACTGCTTTCTGACAACTCTAACAAGTACTGTAGACCGGCTGGAACGGCAGCTGTCAAGTCATCCAGTCAGTTCTTGAAAATGCTATAACTGTCTTTAAGTGTCGAGACTTTCTGTCTTTAAGTGTCGATACTTATAGACCAAGTGTCGGCACAAGTTGTCTAAGTGTCGACACTAGTCTATAAGGTGTCGACACAACTCCTTGTGTTGTTGATTCTTTATTTCGACACTGCTTCTTCTTCATGTGTCGACACTGAAATTGAGTGTCGACACAAGTACTTGTTATTCAGAATTTTGCTGAATTCTTCTAAGTGTCGACACAACACCTTTGTGTCGACACATCTTCATGTTGATACTTATTGAGTGTCGACACAGCTCCTTGTGTCGACACATTCTTCTTCATGTGTTGAGACTTCAGCTGAGTGTCGACACATTCCCATAGTGTCGACACTTGTACTTAGAATAATTTGTTGAACTTTGCTGTTATTTGCTAAGTGTCGACACAGCTCCTTGTGTTGACACTTTCTTCAAGTGTTGAGTCTTCAGCTAAGTGTCGACACATTGTTCTGGGTGTCGACACTTACTTCCAGTGTTGACTCTTCTGCTAAGTGTCGACACATTGTTCTGAGTGTCAACATATGTACTTAGTCTCTGCTAGCTTTTGCTGAGTGTCGACACAGCTCCAAGTGTCGACACTTTCTGATGTAGACACAGCTTCACTGGGTGTCGACACAACTGTTAAGTGTCGACACAGCTTTACTGGCTTTTCTTCATTGAGTGTCGACACAGCTCCTTGTGTCGACACTTTCTGTCTGGTGTCGACTCAGCATCCCTGGTGTCGACACAATGACTCCAAGTGTCGACACTGCTTGCCTGGGTGTCGACACAAGTCTTCTTAAGTGTCGACACTTTCCCTCTGGGTGTCGACACATGGACTTAGAAACTTTTTCATCATTTCCTGCAAATACTTAACCTGCACATGTAACTCAAAATACATCAAATACATTTTGATGTATATCATTGAGTTGGGTGAGGCTTCTTCAAATCAGGTACATTTAGACCAATGTACCCAACAGTCGTCAACCCACTATCGACCAGCACTTGATCGACCGCGATCACTTGTGTAGGCTCTTGCACCGCCTTCCATAGCACCGATATATGGAATACATCATGTAGACCACTAAGCTCCACTGACAGCTTCAACCGGTACGGTGCTTCACCATTCCGCTCCAGAATCTCAAACGGTCCAAGGTACCTCAGGCTTAGCTTCTTCAAGCGCCACACCCGTGAGGCACCCTTGAACGACTTGATCTTCAAGTACACCCAATCGCCAACAGCGAACTTCATGTTCCTGTGCTTGACATTATAGTACTTAGCCTGGCGGTCCTGAGCGATTAACAACCTCTCCTGAATGGTTCTCACCAAAGAAGTAGCATCCTCCACCTCTAGTCGCTTGTACAACTTTGACTCGCCCGTTTCCAACCAAGACAACGGCGGGCGACATCTTCTGTAACACCCCCTATCTGTCGCATAGTATATAGCAGTAGGTCCGGCCGGGGCCCGACGCCATATACCACAGACAGACCGGGTGGTTACGTATGGAAACCATCCAACCAATCTCAACGTCCTACACAGAGCATTCTAGCGGAAGCAGTTTATATAAGTTGTAAACAAGAACCCAGCATTAGAGCACGAATGTCCACTATTACATAATTAGGAATGTATACAAAATACCCAAAAATCGGCCTTAAGGCCTTACAGAATGTTTCACTTGACTGTTACATGATTTACAAACCTCGGCACGCAGGCCGGTCATACATGAATAAAACAGAAAACATTTCCACTTGGGCCTTCGAGGGCCAGCTTCGCAAAAAGGGCTTTAGCCCGCTATTGACCGCTTGGTCCAGCTGCACCTGCAAGCAACAAACCACCGCACGGTGGCAAACAAGGCAACGGTCAGCAATGCTGACCAAATTATAACGATCCCGCCCCCAACTCGGGGCGGCGATGCTCCTTCCCTGCATTTCATTAGCACAAGCGAGCAATGCATATAACCATAGCCATTTCATCACAGACGTTGGCTCGTACGGCCACACGTCCCGTGCACTCAGGGCACATTCTCGGTGAACCGGTCGATGTCACGTCAATTAAAGCCATTAACATTTCAGACTCACCACCGCCACTTAGACGGCCAAACCTATGAGCAATTCGTCTTCCTGGCATTGGTCACGTCAATTTAAGCCATTGACCGCCGAAGACTCCCATCTATGCCAACGGCGAGTGCCATGTAACTTTAGGTCTCTCTAACCCGAACGACATAGAGCGGGTACGGTTCCATCTAACCCGTGCTCACATCGCAACGACAATTTAAGCCATTTGCGCGGGTCAAACGTTCGCCGAGTCACATTCTACCGCAAATCACATAACCACGTTATGTTCAAGTTGGCTCTCAGGCCACCAAGTTGGCAAGATCTCGTATCCGCCCAGTTTTCCGGGTGCACCTTTGGGTTAGTCCCCAAGGCTCCCTGCTGCAATCTACCGCGTAGAAAACCCGAAAAACACCCAATAGCACGGAGTCTTCTCCGGCCTTATGCAATGCAACATCACCGATCCGGACTAACATGTCCGGGTAGGCTTCAACCAAAATGCCTACGTCCGTTCTCGCATACGGACTCTAAACAACGGGGACTTTACATATCTACCCGAAGGAACGCCTCCAACTCTCCGCAAACTCGCGAGAGCGGGCTTCCTATGCTAAGAAAAGGAGCGATTCATGCTCAAGATGAGGATCGTTACCCTTGAGTTCCTCTTTGGCGCCATCGAAAAGTAATCGGATAGAAATCACCGCACTTGCGTTGCCTCCGTGGATCCGGAGTCGGCTTGCGATTCGGAGCTCCGAAGCTCCTCCAATGGCGGATCTAGCTCTTCTTCCTCAAATGGCTTTCCTCTTTCTCCAAGGGTTTGGAGAGATGATCAAGTGAAGAAAAATGATGGATTTCAAGTCAACTCCCGGGTATATCCTCTCAGGAACAACCCCCAACCGTTGGATCTTCAATCAAGGAAACGAACGGCTTTGATTCGGGGCTGAAATGCCCAATCTGGACCGAACACGGCCTGGCACACGCCCGTGTCCAGGGCCGTGTGCCGCATTCGCCGTCAAAATCGAATCTCCTGGACCCTCACACGGGTATCGAACACGCCCGTGTTCGAGCTGACACGCCCGTGTTCCAGCTGACACGGCCGTGTAGCCGGCCGTGTACACCATGATTTTTCCCCCGTTTTCAACCCGAGCACTGCACGGGTCCTAGGACACGCCCGTGTCCTTACCCGTGTCACATTGACACGCCTGGACCCCAGGCCGTGTACATGGGACATTTCGTCGAGGGGAGAACGACGACTGGATGACACGGCCTTGGACACGCCCGTGTCCTAGGCCGTGTGCCTTGTCTCGACGATCGTCGAGTGAATCTCGACGATTTCACCTGGACGATCGTCGACACGGGTCGACACGCCCTGCGACATGCCCGTGTCGCAGGCCGTGTGCCCATTCTCGACGAATCGTCGAGAATAACTCGACGATTTCACGGCTAAGTGTCGACACGGGTCAACACGCCCTGCGACACGCCCGTGTCACAGGCCGTGTGCCCATTCTCGACGAATCGTCGAGAATAACTCGACGATTTCACGGCTAAGTGTCGACACGGGTCGACACGCCCTGCGACACGCCCGTGTCGCAGGCTGTGTGCCCATTCTCGACGAATCGTCGAGTATAACTCGACGACTTCGCGGCTAAGTGCCGACACACGCTTGACACGCCCTGGGACACGCCCGTGTCCCAGGCCGTGTGCCTTCAGCTAGAAACCAAAACTGGCCCAAAACGCCCCCCTTTGCTCCTTTGAATTTCGGGGCGTTACAACTCTACCCCTCTTAAAAGAATTTCGCCCACGAAATTTCATAAAGGGAAAAAAAACATGTACAAAAACAAAATTTGTACCTGAGCGGAACAACTCCGGATATTCGTCAAGCATCGTCTGCTCTCGCTCCCAAGAGAGCTCCTCACGACCGCAATTGTCCCACCGGACTTTGACCATCCTGATCTCTTTATTGCGTAGCCGCTTGACCTCCGAGTCCTCAATCCGCACGGGCTTGACCTTTGTCGTTAGCCCACTTTCCACCGGCACTTGATCGACCGCGATCACTTGCGTAGGCTCTTGCACCGCCTTCCGAAGCACCGAAATATGGAATACATCGTGTAAACCACTTAGCTCCACTGAAAGCTTCAATCTATAGGCCGCTTCTCCAACTCGCTCCAGAACCTCGAACGGTCCAAGGTATCTTGGGCTTAGCTTTTTCAACCGCCGCACCCGCGAGACACCCTTGAATGGCTTGATCTTTAAGTATACATAATCGCCCACAGCGAACTCCACGTTCCTGTGCTTGGCATTATAGTACTTTGCTTGCCGGTCCTGAGCGATAAGCAACCTCTCCCGAATGGTTCTCACCAAAGAAGTAGCACCCTCTACTTCCGATCGCTTATACAACTTTGACTCACCCGTTTCTAACCAAGACAACGGCGTGCGACATCTTCTACCATATAGGGCCTCGAAGGGCGCCATCTGAATACTTGCTTGGTAGCTGTTGTTGTATGCGAACTCCACCAAATAAAGGTGGTCTTCCCATTGCTTTCCGAAATCCAAGACACACATGCGAAGCATGTCTTCCATGGTTCTATTGACCCTCTCGGTCTGCCCATCCGTTTGCGGATGGAAGGCTGTGCTAAACTTCAGCTTTGTTCCCAACATTTGCTGCACCAGCCTCCAATCATTGGACGTGAACCGCCCATCTCGGTCACTCACGATGCTGCGGGGCACACCATGAAGCCGTACTATGTTATCCACATAAGCTTTGCCAGCTTCTCCACCGGATCATCCTTCCTATGCGGAATAAAATGCGACACCTTCGTTAATCGATCCACGACCCCCCAAATGGCGTCGTTCCCCTTTTGCGACCTTGGCAAACCGTGCACAAAGTCCATAGAGATGTCGTCAAATTTCCACTCCGGAATAGGCAAGGACTTAAGAAATCCTCCCGGCTTTTGGCACTCCGCCTTTACCAAGGCGCAGGTTTGGCACTTCGCTACGTATAGCGCCACATCCTTTTTCAAACCCGGCCACCAAAATAGTTTCTTGACGTCGCGGTACATCTTCGTGCTCCCCGGGTGAATCGAGTACTTGGTATGGTGTGCCTCGTACAACAACTCCACCCGTAAATTGCCCACACTTGGGACGCACAGACGACCGTCTTTCCACAGCAATCCGTCCTCCACGACGAATTGGGAATTTGACCCATCCAGAGCCTCTATCATGAACTGCTTCATATGAGCATCCATATCCAAAGCCTGCCGAATCCGATCAGCCAGGTCATATTGGACTTCAGTCCAATTCAGAACTGCTTCAGCACTTGCTTGCTTATCCACACAAACAATCTCCAACGCCTCCAACTCCCGCACCAACCGCTCATCATGCACCGATAGCCAATTGGCTTGAGCTGGGGCTCGGCGACTCAACGCGTCCGCAACCGCATTCCCTTTGCCAGGCACGTAGTGGATCTTGAATGTATAGTCCCCCAGGAACTCCATCCATCTACGCTGCCGCATATTCAGATCTTTCTGATCAATCAGGTACTTTAGGCTCTTGTGATCGGTGTAGATATCAATCTTCACACCGTACAAATAGTGTCTCCACAGCTTCAAGGCAAAAATCACGGCCGCTAACTCCAAGTCATGGACCGGATAATTCCTCTCGTGCACTTTTAGCTGTCTCGAGCCATAAGCTATCACGCTTCCGTGCTGCAATAGCACGCAACCCAAACCGCTGCCCGAAGCATCGCTATATATCTCATAGCCTTCGGTTCCACATGGCGAACTCAGCACAGGCGCCGTGGTCAACCGACACTTCAGTTCCTCAAAAGCTCGCGCGCACTCCGGCGTCCAAACGAACTTATGCTCCTTCCTCGTCAAAGTAGTGAGAGGTAGCGCTATCCGCGAGAAGTTCTCTACGAAGCGCCTATAATAGCCGGCAAGCCCCAAAAAGCTCCGGACTTCTGCTACCGTAGCAAGCTCAGGCCACTCCCGTATCGCAACAATCTTCGCCGGATCCACAGCAATACCCTCTCCACTCACTATATGCCCGAGGAACGCCACTGAGGATAGCCAAAACTCGCACTTCGAGAACTTGGCATACAACTGGTTTCTCCTTAGCGTCTCCAACACCAAATGAAGATGCTTGAAGTGATCTTCCTCACTTTGCGAGTACACCAAAATATCGTCGATGAAGACGATCACGAAATGGTCCAAGTACTCCCTGAACGTCCTGTTCATCAAATCCATGAATACTGACGGCGCATTAGTCAGCCCAAACGGCATGACCGTAAACTCATAATGCCCGTATCTCGTACTAAACGCTGTCTTCGGGATATCACTCTCCCTTATCCGCAGCTGATAGTACCCAGACTTGAGATCTAACTTCGAGTACACCGTCGACCCGACTAACTGATCAAAGAGATCATCAATCCGGGGGATCGGGTACTTGTTCTTCTCAGTCAGCTTGTTTAGCTCCCGATAATCAATACATAATCTCAAGCTTCCGTCCTTCTTCTTAACAAAGAGGACCGGTGCGCTCCAAGGCGAAGAACTCGGGCGCACATACCCTTGCTCCAACAACTCTTGCAGTTGAACTTTCAGCTCCGCCATTTCCTTAGGCGCTAGCCGATACGGAGATCGTGACACAGGCTTTGCACCTGGCACTAGCTCGATCGTAAAATCTATCTCCCGCTGAGGCGGGGCTCCAGGAAGATCTGCGGGGAACACATCAGGGTATTCCGATACCACTGAAATACAATCCAAAGCGGGCTTCGGCTTTGCAACCTCCACTAGTGTAAAGAACAGTTCTGCTCCGGCACGAACCGCCTTCACCACCTGAAGAGCAGACATCAACGTCTTGCTCGACCCCTTTAAGCCCGTAAAAGTCGTCTCACGACTTGCTCCCAGCTTGACTTCCTTGCTACCGCAATCTATATGGGCCTGCTGCTCCGAGAGCCAGTCCATGCCAAATATGACGTCGAACTCCACTAACGGAAGTAAAGACGCCCGCAGGTCGAACTCCTGCTCCCCAATACGAATCTTAACATCGCAGATCCTAACCGCTCGCATCGAACACCCATTGGGCAACAACACATCCAACTTATCCTTCGCCATCGAAGAAGGGACTCCGATGCGTGATATAAATCCTTCGGACAAGAAGGAGTGTGAAGCTCCCGTATCGAAGAGTGCTCGTGCCGGATTTTCACAAATCAATACGAATCCTAAACAAGTAGTGGTAAGGTAACATGTGCATAACAAGCATATAAAGAAATTGACTTGCTATAAATTAAACCGTACCTGTCACCACATCAGCTTGTTTAATGGCCTCCTGTTGGCCAAGATTATAGACCCTTGGTTGGGCCGGAGCATAGTGGGATGCGGTCGACTCCACCGCCTTTCCCTTCTCTTCATAGGTAGCTCCTGGCCTCCTCTCGGACTTAGGACGTCCGCTCCAACAATCACGGGCGAAATGCCCCGTCTTGCCACAAGTAAAACACGCACCCGGGGTCCGACCCGTAGTCGCCCCAGAAGCGCCAGAAGGAGCTGGACCCGAAGTCCTATGCTTCTTGAAAGACCTTCGATAGCCGGACTTAGAAGTAGTCGGCACTCTGAACTCAGATTTCTTATCAGCCAAGACTTTCTTCGCTTGTACATTCTTCATGTCCTTCTCCAAGGACCGGGCAGTATTGACCAAGGTTAAGAAACCCTGCGTCATCGGCCCCGACAGTAATAGTCTCAAGTCATCCCTCAGACCTTCGTAGAAGCGATTAGTCTTGCGCTCCTCATCCATGATGGTAGAGCTCGCATAACGACTCAACCGCGTAAACTCGTGGAGATATTCATCCACGCTCCTCTCACCCTGCACCAACTTCAGGAACTCATTCTCCATTGAAATCCTCTGAGTAGAAGGGAGGTATCTTGCTAAGAACAATCCCGAGAACTCTTCCATCGGAACGTCTATCAGTTGTCTACCTCTCAAATGATGCAGCTCCAATCCTTCCCACCACATCCTCGCTTCACCGTCCAGCAGGAACGTAGCGATGGTGGTCATTTGCCACTCCTCCGTCTCCGTCGCCGTCATGACTCTCTTCACCCTAGAGAGCCAGTCTTCAGCCTGAGATGGGGTTCCCAACCCCGAGAATAACGGAGGGTTAAAGCTCATTACATGCTCCAACTGCCTCTCAGTTGCCCTCCTTGGCACTATCGGTTCTAAAACCACTTGCTCCACCCTCCTCGGCTCAGCCTCTTGCAGAGGTTCTTGCTCCATCACAGGAGCGGGCTGCTGCGCTTGCCTTCCTGGCTGCACATTGATCACGGCCAACACCGCTTCAGCCACCAATCTTATATTTTCAGCCGACAGAGGTGTTGCGGGAGCAACATCCGGTGCACTACTTGCCTCAGAAACTCGGCGTTCTGACGGCCCAACACCACTTCGGGTCACCTATAGTGGTACAAAACACCGTTAAGCGACCAAATAAATTGCAAACAGCAATTATAGGAACACGCAGGTTCCTCAAACACGAGTATTTTCATTCCTAAGTGGACATTCATGGGTTCTTTTTACTGTTATAACGATGACGCACACAATGTGCTCACCACCCCTTAAAAAAAATTCGCCCACGAATTCACTTTAAGCCCGACCAAAACCAGTAGTCTGATACCAAATTGTAACACCCCCTATCCGTCGCATAGTATATAGCAGTAGGCTCCGGCCGGGGCCCGACGCCATATACCACAGACAGACCGGGTGGTTACGTATGGAAACCATCCAACCAATCTCAACGTCCTACACAGAGCATTCTAGCGGAAGCAGTTTATATAAGTTGTAAACAAGAACCCAGCATTAGAGCACGAATGTCCACTATTACATAATTAGGAATGTATACAAAATACCCAAAAATCGGCCTTAAGGCCTTACAGAATGTTTCACTTGACTAATACATGATTTACAAACCTCGGCACGCAGGCCGGTCATACATGAATAAAACAGAAAACATTTCCACTTGGGCCTTCGAGGGCCAGCTTCGCAAAAAGGGCTTTAGCCCGCTATTGACCGCTTGGTCCAGCTGCACCTGCAAGCAACAAACCACCGCACGGTGGCAAACAAGGCAACGGTCAGCAATGCTGACCAAATTATAACGATCCCGCCCCCAACTCGGGGCGGCGATGCTCCTTCCCTGCATTTCATTAGCACAAGCGAGCAATGCATATAACCATAGCCATTTCATCACAGACGTTGGCTCGTACGGACCACACGTCCCGTGCACTCAGGGCACATTCTCGGTGAACCGGTCGATGTCACGTCAATTAAAGCCATTAACATTTCGGACTCACCACCGCCACTTAGACGGCCAAACCTATGAGCAATTCGTCTTCCTGGCATTGGTCACGTCAATTTAAGTCATTGACCGCCGAAGACTCCCATCTATGCCAACGGCGAGTGCCATGTAACTTTAGGTCTCTCTAACCCGAACGACATAGAGCAGGTACGGTTCCATCTAACCCATGCTCACATCGCAACGACAATTTAAGCCATTTGCGCGGGTCAAACTTTCGCCGAGTCCCATTCTACCGCAAATCACATAACCACGTTATGTTCAAGTTGGCTCTCAGGCCACCAAGTTGGCAAGATCTCGTATCCGCCCAGTTTTCCGGGTGCACCTTTGGGTTAGTCCCCAAGGCTCCCTGCTGCAATCTACCGCGTAGAAAACCCGAAAAACACCCAATAGCACGGAGTCTTCTCCGGCCTTATGCAATGCAACATCACCGATCCGGACTAACATGTCCGGGTAGGCTTCAACCAAAATGCCTACGTCCGTTCTCGCATACGGACTCTAAACAACGGGGACTTTACATATCTACCCGAAGGAACGCCTCCAACTCTCCGCAAACTCGCGAGAGCGGGCTTCCTATGCTAAGAAAAGGAGCGATTCATGCTCAAGATGAGGATCGTTACCCTTGAGTTCCTCTTTGGCGCCATCGAAAAGTAATCGGATAGAAATCACCGCACTTGCGTTGCCTCCGTGGATCCGGAGTCGGCTTGCGATTCGGAGCTCCGAAGCTCCTCCAATGGCGGATCTAGCTCTTCTTCCTCAAATGGCTTTCCTCTTTCTCCAAGGGTTTGGAGAGATGATCAAGTGAAGAAAAATGATGGATTTCAAGTCAACTCCCGGGTATATCCTCTCAGGAACAACCCCCAACCGTTGGATCTTCAATCAAGGAAATGAACGGCTTTGATCCGGGGCTGAAATGCCCAATCTGGACCGAACACGGCCTGGCACACGCCCGTGTCCAGGGCCGTGTGCCGCATTCGCCGTCAAAATCGAATCTCCTGGACCCTCACACGGGTATCGAACACGCCCGTGTTCGAGCTGACACGCCCGTGTTCCAGCTGACACGGCCGTGCAGCCGGCCGTGTACACCATGATTTTTCCCCCGTTTTCAACCCGAGCACTGCACGGGTCCTAGGACACGCCCGTGTCCTTACCCGTGTCACATTGACACGCCTGGACCCCAGGCCGTGTACACGGGACATTTCGTCGAGGGGAGAACGACGACTGGATGACACGGCCTTGGACACGCCCGTGTCCTAGGCCGTGTGCCTTGTCTCGACGATCGTCGAGTGAATCTCGACGATTTTACCTGGATGATCGTCGACACGGGTCGACACGCCCTACGACACGCCCGTGTCGCAGGCCGTGTGCCCATTCTCGACGAATCGTCGAGAATAACTCGACGATTTCACGGCTAAGTGTCGACACGGGTCGACACGCCCTGCGACACGCCCGTGTCGCAGGCCGTGTGCCCATTCTCGACGAATCGTCGAGAATAACTCGACGATTTCACGGCTAAGTGTCGACACGGGTCGACACGCCCTGCGACACGCCCGTGTCGCAGGCCGTGTGCCCATTCTCGACGAATCGTCGAGTATAACTCGACGACTTCGCGGCTAAGTGCCGACACACGCTTGACACGCCCTGGGACACGCCCGTGTCCCAGGCCGTGTGCCTTCAGCCAGAAACCAAAACTGGCCCAAAACGTCCCCTATTGCTCCTTTGAGTTTCGGGGTGTTACATCTTCTACCATGAAGGGCCTCCAAGGGCGTCGTTTGTATGCTTTTCTGGTAGCTATTGTTGTACGCGAACTCCACCAAGTATAGGTGGTCTTCCCATTGCTTTCCAAAGTCCAGGACACACATGCGAAGCATGTATTCCATTGTCCTATTGACCCTCTCGGTCTGACCATCCGTCTGCGGATGAAAGGCTGTGCTAAAACTCAGCTTTGTTCCAAGATCTGCTGCACCAGCCTCCAATCATTGGACGTGAACCGCCCATCTCGGTCACTCACGATGCTGCGGGGCACACCATGAAGCCACACAATATTATCCATATACAGGTTTGCCAATTTCTCAACCGGATCATCCTTCCTGTGCGGAATGAAATCCGACACATTCGTTAGACGATCTACGAACACACAAACGGCGTCGTTCCCCTTTTGGGACCTTGGCAACTCATGCACAAAGTCCATAGTAATGTCGTCGAACTTCCACTCCAGAATAGGCAAGGATTTCAAGAATCCTCCCGGCTTTTGGCACTCCGCTTTCACCAAGGCGCAAGTTTGACACTTCGCCACGTAGAGCGCCACATCCTTTTTCAGTCCTGGCCACCAGAACAATTTCTTAACATCGCGGTACATCTTCGTGCTCCCCGGGTGAATTGAGTACTTGGTATGATGCTCCCCGTACAACAATTCCACCCGCAAATTGCCCACGTTTGGGACGCACAGACGACCGTCTTTCCAAAGTAATCCGTCCTCCACAACGAATTGGGAATTTGACCCATCCAGAGCCTCAATCATGAGTTGCTTCATGTGGACATCCATATCCAAAGCCTGCCGAATCCGATCAGCCAGGTCATATTGGACTTCAGTCCAATTCAATAATGCTTCATCACTTGATTGCTTGTCTACGCAAGAGATCTCCAACGCCTCTAACTCCCGAACCAACCGCTTGTCATGGACCGACAGCCAATTGGCTTGAGCTGGGGCCCGGTGACTCAATGCGTCTGCAACTGCATTGCCTTTACCAGGCACGTAGTGGATTTTAAACGTATAGTCCCCCAGGAACTCCATCCATCTACGCTGGCGCATGTTCAGATCTTTCTGATCCAGCAAATATTTCAGGCTCTTGTGATTGGTGTAGATATCAATCTTCACACCGTACAAATAATGTCTTCATAGCTGTAAGGCAAAAATCACGGTCGCGAACTCCAAGTCATGGACCGAATAGTTCCTCTCGTTCACCTTCAGCTGTCTCGAGCCATATGCTATAACGCTTCCATGCTGTAACAACACACAACCCAAACCACTGCCCGAAGCATCGCTATAAATCTCAAAACCTTCAGTCCCACACGATGAACTAAGAACTGGCGTTGTGGTCAATCGACACTTCAACTCCTCAAAAGCTCGCGCACACTCTGGCATCCAAACGAACTTCTGCTCTTTTCTCGTCAAAGTAGTGAGAGGTAACACTATCCGCGAGAAGTTCTCCACGAAGCACCTATAATAGCCGGCAAGCCCCAGAAAGCTTCGGACTTCTGCTACCGTAGAAAGCTCAGGCCACTCTCGTATCGCAACAATCTTCGCTGAATCCACTGCAATACCCTCTCCACTCACTATATGACCGAGGAATGCCACTGAGGACAACAAAAAATCGCATTTCGAGAACTTGGCGTACAATGATTCCTCCTTAGCGTCTCCAAAACCAAATGAAGATGCCTGAAGTAATCTTCCTCACTCTACGAGTACACCAAAATATTGTCGATGAAGACGATCATAAAATGGTCCAAGTACTCCCTGAACGTCTGGTTCATCAAATCCATGAACACCGACGGCACATTAGTCAGCCCAAACGGCATGACCGTAAATTCGTAATGTCTGTATCTTGTACTGAACGCTGTCTTAGGGATATCTCTCTCCCTTATCCTCAGCTGATAGTAACCAGACTTGAGATCCAACTTAGAGTACACCATCGACCCGACCAACGTATCAAAAAGATCATCGATCCTTGGGATTTGGTACTTGTTCTTTTTCGTTAGCTTGTTTAACTCCCGATAATCAATACAAAGTCTCAAGCTCCCGTCCTTCTTCTTTACAAAGAGGACCGGTGCGCTCCAAGGTGACGAACTTGGACGCACAGACCCTTGCTCCAACAACTGTTGAAGTTTCACCTTCAGCTCCGCTATTTCCTTAGGCGCTAGCCGATACAGAGATCGTGACACAGGCTTTGCACCTGACACTAGCTCAATAGTGAAATTTATCTCCTGTTGAGGCGGGGCTCCAGGAAGATCGACGGGGAACACATCAGGGTACTCAGCTAACACTGAAATACTATCCAACGTAGGCTTCGGCTTTGCAACCTCCACTAGTGTAAAGAACAGCTCTGCACCAACACGAACCGCCTTCACCACCTGAAGAGCAGACATCAACGTCTTGCTCGACCCTTTCAAGCCCGTAAAAGTCGTCTCACGACCTGCTCTCAACTTGACTTCCTTGCGACCAAAATCAATATAGGCTTGCTGCTCTGAGAGCCAGTCCATGCTAAATATAACGTCAAACTGCACCAGCGGTAATAACGACGCTTGTAGATCGAACTCTTGATTCCCAATGCGAATCTTAACACCGCAGATTTTATCCGCGTGTATCGAACAACCATTCGGTAACAACACATCCAACTTGTCCTTCGCCATCGAAGAAGGTACTCCGATGCGCGATATGAATCCTTCGAACAAGAAGGTGTGTGAAGCTCCCGTATCAAAGAGTGCTCTTGTCGAATTCTCACAAATCAAAACAAATCCTAAACAAGCAGTGGTAAGGTAACATACGCATAACAAGTATTTAATGAAATTTAACTTGCTACAAATTAAACCGTACCTGTCACCACATCCGCTTGTTTGATGGCCTCCTGTTGGCCAAGATTATAAACCCTTGGTTGAGCCAGAGCATAATGGGATGCGGTTGAGTCCACCGCCTTGCCCTTCTCTTCATAAGTTGCTCCCGGCTTCCTTTAGGACTTGGGACGTCCGCTCCAGTAGTCACGGGCAAAGTGCCCCAGCTTCCAGCAAGTAAAACATGCACCCGGGGTCCGACCCGTAATCGCCCCAGAAGCACCGCAAGAAGGAGCTGGACCCGAAGTCCTAGCCTTCTTAAAGAACTTACGGTGCCCAGAGTTTGAGTTAGCCGACACCTTGATCTCAGTCCTCTTATCACCCAAGCTTTTCTTCGCTTGAACATTCTTCATGTCCTTCTCCAAGGACCGGGCCGTGTTGACTAGGTTCAAGAAGCCCTGCATCATCGGCCCCGAGAGTAGTAGGCTCAAGTCATCTCTCAGACCTTCGTAGAATCGGTTTGTCTTGCACTCCTCATCCGCGATGGTGGAGCTAGCGTACTGACCCAAATGAGTAAACTCGTGGAGATACTCATCCACGCTACTCTCTCCTTGTACCAACCTCTGGAACTCATTCTCCAAAGCTATCCTCTGAGTCGAAGGGAGGTACCTAGCCAAGAACAGTCTCGAGAACTCCTCCATCAAGACGTCTGTAAGTTGCATTCCTCTCAATAGATGCATCTCCAAACCCTCCCACCACAGTCTAGTGTCTCCATCCAACAGGAACGTAGTTATAGTGGTCATCTGCCACTCCTCCATCTCCGTCACTTTCAAGACTCTCTTCACATGGGAGAGCCAGTCTTCAGCTTGAGATGGGGTTCCCAACCCCGAGAATACCAGAGGACTAATGCTGATTACATGTTTGAGCTGTCTCTCAGTTTCCCTCCTCGGCACCAACGATTCCACTACTACCTGCTCCACTCTTCTCGGCTCAACCTCTGGAAGAGGTACCTGCTCCATCGCAGGAGCGGGCTGCTGCATTTTCCTTGCAGGCTGCACATTGATCATGGCAAACACTGCACATCATCAACATAAACAGATTTAAACAAATAATGTTTACAACTAAAGTGCACATCATCAACATAAACAGATTTAAACACACATATTCAACAAGAAAGCAAGAACAAGTCAAGAGCTCGACCGAATTCGAAGGCTCGTCAAGGGTTCGCGGAAGGATTCGTCGGGTTGTCAATCCGCATCCAAGCTCGGTCCTCAACTATGTCTGGGTAGAGAAGGTTGTCACTACCTTCCAATGGATCCGTCTTCTTCGTGTCACGATGCGGAAGAAGGTTGTAAGCTTCCCTTTGCTTGTTGGTTATGGCGTCAAACTTGAAATGGAGCTTAAAAGATGAAGGAGGAGGCCGAGAGCAAGCACCGACTAGATGTAGGCTTCGCGAGCATGGCCGGGGCTTCTCTCCTTGGTGGAGGATGAAGGTCCATGGTGGAAGGGCGGAGCTTTGCCCTAAAAAGGCGGCTAGAATGGCTGAAATCCCGTCTTTCTAAAATAGTGGGAAATCTACGCTTAAATAGAAGAAGGTCAGAAAAATAGACACGCACGGTTTGGCGCACCACCGTGCGCTAACTGTGCATTATTAACTTCTAGGCCAAGCTTGCAGATGAAGATGTGTTGACCCGTGCGTTTCCTCGTGCACGGACGCAAATGCCCGTGCGTGAAGTAAAATGCACGGGTAACAACAGAAAGTAGAAATTTACGGCAAGCAGGTAGAACCGTGTGCTTTACTCACTCGCGGGCACTTCTGCCCGTGCATGAGCAAATCGCATGATTAACCACAGAGCAGAATAAATCAAAGCAGCCACAGGAAAACTATACGTTTCCTTCGCACACGGTTCCGATGAAACCATGCGTTAACCGTGCGTGAAGATCGTCGAGCCCAGCTCGATGAAATTCATCGAGCTCCACTCGACGTTTCTCCAGCTCAACAAAACGCACGATCGGGCACAAACCGTGTGCGAGTAAAATGCACGACCATGCATTTTCCGCAAATCAGAATTCCTACCTTGGGGAAAATGCACTACCTGCACATCAAAACCAAAGCTTGAGCAAAAGCTCCTAGCCCCAAATATACAGCAAAGAATAGCCGGAAAGAGCCATGGGGAGCACTATGTGCTTACCCCCAATAACAGAATGCGCAATTGCACACCCTTGGGCCAAAGCGGTGCACATCATGGTCAATGACCGAACGAAGCAAATATAACCGATTATCGGTTGAAATGCGGTGCACGAGTGAGAAAATAAGCTCAGATGAGTCCGAAAAACCCTATAAATATCGGACTCATCACACCACCAGACTTAAACATTTGCTCGTCCCGAGCAAATCATTTCTCCGTGAACTAGAAAACAGCTAGCTGGCTTAGAAATTTCCAAAATAAAGTAAAGCTAGAAATCAACTACTTCCTGGGCATAGAAAATATAATAGGTAAAATTTTTAATTATACAGTTTATAACTTTCGATAGGCGTAAATAAATATTATAACTACTCAAAATGGAATTATGGAGAATTGTTCGGTCATACGTAGGAAGAAAGTAGGCAGGCTACTCAGTTTAGCATTGCCAAAGACCGGGGCTCGGGATCACCTCTAAAGAAATCCATCAATGTCGGGGACCATACGCTTGCCCGTTCACACTCTCTTCACGACGCTAGTTTGACTCAAACATGAATTCGTAGGACTTTAGGAAAATAATATGGCTTGGGTATATACGTAGGTAAGGACACAAAAGGATAAAAACGATGGCTACACACAACCCAAATGAGTTCATACAAGTGAAATCCTCTCGCCAACAAAACATGTCGGTGCACCACACCACCAGACTTGGACTTGACAACACGGGTGTGTGCACCGTCTATCACCACAACAATAACACAAATATACTCTTCATTTTCACTTTCTTATTTTATATCAATCAGCATATATTTTTTTCTTTTCTTTTTCGAGATTTTTATAATACACTTTCAGCCAAATTTTCAAGAAAACTTCACCGCACAACCACATAACAACACCACAACAACAACACCAATGAAAGAATTAATATACTAATACATCGAGATTGGGGTGTACAACTGGGAAAAACTTTTATGCTCCGGTGATCGCGAAGTGGGGCTAATCAACAGGAGGGGTAGGCTCAAAATAGGCTAACAAGGATTATCGTTAGGACGGGTACAAGGCTCAACCGGGCCAAAAAAATGGCCTACATCATGCTCACGCTAGACTAACCATGCACCAATACTTCGAGAGTAGCTTGGGGTAAGTTCTTAGCCACCGAGAAAAATGATTCTTCCTCCTGACTAGAGAAATATGAGGCTAGTGACGGCTACACACATTCCTACACCACCGTTCAATTACTCCAGATTCAACACTTTTGAGTAGTATAAACAACATTTAAAATGCAGAAAAGTATAAATCTACGAGCATAAAGAAAAATTAAATCTATACTATTTCTACACACCGTGAGTACTCGATTAGGAGCACTGCACGAGTTTCGAACTACTCTATCCTAAAATCCTAAGCCAACACCACTATTTTGAAGTTAACACAAAAGAAATAAATTTGACTTGAGCCGAGCGCATGCTTAAGACCGCACTCATGTGGGTGTAGGTGCACGATGCAATGCACTAATCAAAATAAAGCAATAAAAGCTTCTAGTATGCAAATGAAATGTGCACGTGCAAAAGGTAACAAATACTGGCTCTCCCCCAGACTTAAACTAAGCTACACAGCATATGATATTGAAATTAAAATTAGATAGAGACAAGGGAAGAGGTTACCCAATGCTCAGCTAGTGAGCATACCAGAAGACACGTGAAAACACAGAAGCAGGTCCGCCAAATGAAGAATCACAACCCCGCCAATACGAATTTCCATGAATACCTGCAGGGGTGAGCTCCGCAAAAACATATGAAAAATAGACAAAATACAAAGAAATACTAAAACTAAGATAGACATGAAAAATAAAAATGCAGAAAATGAAAGATAACTACTAGTGTTATTGTCATCCCAGCACGACTTATTCGAAAGATGAAAAGTCCTAGCTAATGGGCCTATGAAATGAAAAATGCACAGGTAACTGGCCTAATCTCCGTTGCGGTAGCAAGTACCGATATGACGATAAAGCAGTTACCCCTCTACCTAAATAATAATACCTGCCCAACACAGGTAGAGGAATATGAAGTAAGAAGAGGAGGAGCACTGGTCCTCGCTCATCACACTACAAAATAAATCCTTTCACAACAAGGTATCATCTACAGGGAGATGGCAGGAGGAGAAAGCAATGAATGGAGCTTCCTCAATGGAGGAGTAATCAACCTCCTCGCAAAAGTGGATGCTATCATCTATAACTCGAGCTGACAACTCCAATTCCTCCTGAAACACCTGCGAAGACTCAACCCGCACAGGCTCAGATACAGAAAAGGGATCAAGAAATAAAGGAGATGAAGAACTAAAATAATAAAAAATAGGGGGAGTGGTCCCGGTCTCACTCCTAGCAGGATCCAAGTATAGATCATCGTCGGTGTCATATGAGTCGTAAAGGTGGGAATCCGAGAACTCAAGTTTCGCGGTGATAAGAGGAACCGCCTCACCCAATAAGGAGGTGCAAATCTTCGCATCAGAAAGGGAACATTCCTCATCCTACTGGGGTGCATAAAAGTGTTCCGAAGAACCACCTTCTCCGTCGGAGATAGTAGAGTCATCACCCCACTTTGGCGCAACCTCGTGCGTCGAATCACCCATGATTACAGCATCATCAACCGACTCACAAGAAAAGGGAGTAGCACGATCAGGCAAAAATTGCGGAGGGGCAAAACTGCTCTCGAAATCAGGCATAGAATGAGCAGGCCCCATCGCAAAGTCATTCACAAACACCACTCCATCGACGGGAACAATCTCTACATCCCATACAGGAGCGCCCATGGATTCCTGATCCTCTTTTTGCTAGCTAACAATAGAGTGATCGTCATCAATCAAGGGAAGCTCGTAAAAAGGGAGCGAGGGACCCATGAAGGATCTGTATGTAGCGAGAGATTTTTTGGTAATCTCAATGGGTAAAGAACGAGCCAGATGAGCGATGTTAGTGTATGAGCCAGGCAACACCCTGGTAGGCCTATCCACAACAGTCTTCCGTGAACGGGAGGTTGCTGCACACACGCCCTCAGAGGGAGAAGGCTCGCACAATCAAGGGCAATCCTTCACCATATGGCCTATACCTTGACATAGCAAACATCGAATACAATGCTCGACATTTAAAAGAGCCATGGCGTCGATGTATCGGTGCAAAGTGTCATAAAGATGGAACTCATCTACGGAATACATCACAAACAAAAATATTTATCGAAAGGGTGCTACATACTAGAATAAAAATTGCACGAACCCGCTTTCTACCAAAAATCAGAAAAGGGATGCAAAGAAAAATAAGCAACAGATTCTAAAAAGTAAAGCAAAGAAGAAACATGCACTGTACAAATGGAAAAGGGCTTCTATCTCCTATCTCCCTCTCCAAAAACTCATACGACTGTGTTCCCCGGCAATGGCGCCAAAAACTTTATGTGTTGAATGGCAAGTGTACCAATCGCACAAGTAATAAAAAATGGACGAATGTCCCCAAGTATCGATCTCTCAAGGAACACAATAAGGTGTAGTTAATTTTGAGGAGGACTTGAGATTGAAGTCCTTAGGTCGGATTTATCGAAGGGGGTTTTAATTATTGTGTAAAAAGAAAGTAAAACACTAATAAACTACTCCTATGCAAACCCGCTATGCGATGCTTCGCCAAGTGGGATGGAAGACTACACGGGCTGATATGCACCAAATCGCTCGGCGGATGGACGAGTAGGCTTGCGGATGAGGTGGTGAGAACGGAGGAATGAGGGTCGAGAGCACCTCTTCGCTTCGCACACCTCTAACAATCGCTAGAGCGGCAGAACCGGATGTGATTGCGGATGGAAATGCGGGCGCTACTCAAGCAACTAAAACGGTAAAACAAAATAAGTTCACATAGACATGAAATAAATAATGTTTACAACTAAAGTGCACATCATCAACATAAACAGATTTAAACACACATATTCAACAAGAAAGCAAGAACAAGTCAAGAGTTAGACCAAATCCGAAGGCTCGTCGAGGGTTCGGAGAAGGAATCGTCGGGTTGTCAATCCACATACAAGCTCGGTCCTCAACTACGTCCGGGGTAGAGAAGCCTGTCACAACCTTCCAATGGACCTGACTTCTTCGTGTCACGATACAGAAGATGGTTGCAAGCTTCACTTTGCTTGTTGGTTATGGCGTCAAACTTGAAATGGAGCTTAAAAGATGAAGGAGGAGGCCGAGAGCAAGCACCGGCAAGATGTAGGCTTCACGAGCATGGCCGGGGCTTCTCTCTTTGGTGGAGGATGAAGGGACGAGGTGGAAGGACGGAGCTTTGCCCTAAAAAGGCGGCTGGAATGGCTGAAATCCCGTCTTTCTAAAATGGTGGGAAATCTGCGCTTAAATAGAGGCAGGTCAGAAAAATAGGCACGCACGGTTTGGCACACGACCGTGCGCTAACCGTGCGTTATTAACTTCCAGGCCAAGCTTGCGGATGAAGATGAGTTGACTCTTGCGTTTCCTCACGCACGGACGCAAATGCCCGAGCGTGAAGTAAAATGCATGGGTAACAACAAAAAGCAGAAATTTTCGGCAAGCAGGTGGAACCGTGTGTTTTACTCGCGCACGGGCACTTCTGCCCGTGCGTGAGCAAATCGCACGATTAACCATAGAGCACAATAAATCAAGGCAGTCATAGGAAAATCGTATGTTTCCTTTGCGCACGGTTCCAAAGAAATCATGCGTTAACCGTGCGTGAAGATCATAGAGCTCAGCTCGACGAAATTCGTCGAGCTCCACTCGACGTTTCTCCAGCTCAACAAAACGCACGATTGCGCACAAACCGTGCGCGACTAAAATGCACGACTGTGTGTTTTCCACAAATCAGAATTCCTACCTTGGGGAAAATAAACTACCTGCACATCAAAACCAAAGCTGGAGCAAAAGCTCCCAGCACCAAATATACGGCGAAGAATAGCCGGAAAGAGCCATGGAGAGCACCATGTGCTTACCCCCGACAACAGAATGTGCAATTGCACACACTCGGGACAAAGCGGTGCACAATGTGGTCAATGATCGAACGAAGCAAATATAATCGATTACCGGCTGAAATGCGGTGTACGAGTGAGAAAACAAGCACATAAGTGTCCCAAAATCCTATAAATATTAGACTCATCAGTTGAAAGGAAAGTTAGCAGGATTGAGCAGGTTCCTCTCCCGGGTCGGGGAGAAGTGCTCCCGCTTCTTCAAGACATTGAGTGGAGGCCAAACATTCGAGTGGACCAAGGAGTTCGAGGAGGCATTCCAAGCCCCGAAGAAGTAGTTGACCCAGACCCTGCTTCTCCAAGGGCCGAAGGAAGGAGAGGAACTATATTTGTATCTCGGGGTCAGAGCAGAGGCTTTATGCTCCGTCCTGGTTTGAGAAGAGGGGAAGAAGCAGCTCCCCATATATTATGTGAGTCGGGTCATGAGGAAGGCCGAGCTTCAGTATCCCATCTTGGAAAAGCTGGCCTTCACTCTGGTCATCTCGGCTCAGAGGCTCCGGACTTACTTCTAGGCACACTCCATCCGAGTGGTGACTGACCATCCCCTCCGCAACATCTTTGAGGGGGTGGAGCATTCGGGCAGGTTGGCTAAGTGGTCAGTGGAACTGAGTGAGTTCGACATCTCCTTCGTCCCCCGCCTCTCGATCAAGGCCCAAGGAATGTCCGACTTTTTGGTTGACTACGCGGTCGAGGTGGCGGAGGAAGAACTCACTCATCCGGCTTCATGAAAGGTGAATGTAGACAGTGCTTCGGGGAAACATTTCTTGGGGGTAGGGTAATATTGGAAAGCCCCCAAGAAATAAGAATCGAACAAACAATGGTGGTGCACTTTCCTATTACTAACAATCAGGCCGAATATGAGGTCGTAATAACAGGGATGCGCCTGGCCAGGGAGTCGGGAATGCTTGACGTGGATGTCCTCACTGACTCCATGGTGGTGCCTTCCCAGATAAATGGGGAGTTCAAGGCAAGGGAGCCTACCCTCCGATTACATTTAACAAAGGTGAAGGGGGTCATCGGTATTTTCCAGACCTTCTCCATCTGACACGTGCCCAGGGAGGAGAATGAGAAGGTAGATCAACTGGCAAAGCACGGTACCCGAGTGGGGGGTACCATCACTGATCTATTCTTCCCTTCCATTGAAGAGGGAGAGCTGATGGAGGTGCATCAACACCCCTCATGTATGGACTTGTTCACGACCTTCCTTTCCACAGGAGAGTATCCAGAGGGGATGGACAAGAAAAAGTTCAAATACAAGTCGACATACTATCTCCTCCGGGATGGAAAATTGTATCGAAAGACTCTCTCAGGGATGCTGGTCTGTTGTGTGGCTGAGAGGGTGGTTCAGTGGATCTTAGAAGAAGTCCACTCTGGGAATGTGGGAGTCACTCCGTGAGTCGGACCCTGGAAAGAAGAATTGTCAGACAGGGGTATTTCTGGCCTACCTTGGGCCACGACGCTACAGAATTCATGGGAAAATGCCATAAATGTCAATTATTTGCCCCCTTCAGCTACAACCAGCTCAGCCCCTCAGAAGCATTACGACCCCCTATCCCTTTGTCATTTGGGGAATGGACTTGGTAGGTCCTTTCCCCCAGGCCAGCGGGCAGAGGAGGTTCTTAATTATAATGATAGATTCTTTCTCTAAGTGGTTGGAGGTAAAGGCCCTAGCTAAGGTGACCTCCTAGGTCATCAGGAAGTTTGTTTCGGGGGAGATCATCTGTCGGCATGGGTTGTCGCAGGACATCGTCACGGACAATGAGCCTCAGTTCACCAACATGGAATTCATCAATTTCTGTGGGTAGCTCGGAATTGACCTCAGATTTTCCTCGATCCACCACCCCAGGAGCAACGGGCAGGTGGAGGCGGCGAACAAGATCATTGTGAACCTCCTGAAGAAGAAGGTTGAAAACCTGAAGGGGAGCTGGGTGGAACAGCTTCCCTCGGTCCTTTGGGCCGGAGGACCACCCCCAACACGGCCACAGGGGAGACCCCCTTCAAGCTCTCACATGGCTGCGAAGCAGTGCTTCCCATAGAATATGAAGTCCAGACACCTCGGGTGGTAGAGGCCCGGGAAGGCAGGGAAGACTAGCAGGCTGAAAACGAGGAGGAGCTGTGGCTCTCCCTCGACATGGTGGAGTAGCTGCGTGACCTCTCCGCCATCCGACAGGAAGAAAAGAAGAGGATAATAGCTAAGTACTTTGACAATCACATCAGGGTCAAGCAATTCGCGGAAGTGGACTTGGTATTGAAGAAGGTGGATGCAACAGGAAGATCAGCAGCTATGGGAAAGTTCAACCCCAATTGGGAGGGTCCATATATTGTGAAAAAAGAATTGAAATCAGGAGGGTATCACCTCCAAAATGTGGAAGGCGAGACTCTAAGTCTCACCTAGAGCGGTGATGACCTGAATCATTTTTACCCGTGAGACATGTAAGTGGTGTCTGTTTTTAATAAAGCTTCTCGATGTGCCGATTCTCCTGCAGTGATTTGTGTAAATGGATGAAGTGTTCATTTGATAGACCCCGAGCAGATCCCACTGTCAGGCTCTCATCTAGCTAGCAGGGCTGGATGTCACTCGATGGTGTCTACCCATACCTCGAGCAGATCCCGCTGTCAGTCTCTCACCTAGCTGGCAGGGTTAGATGTCACTCGTGTGTGTCTACCCAGAATTAGAGCAGATCCCGCTGCCAGGCTCTCAACTAGCTGGCATGGATGGATGTCACTCGTGTGTGTCTACTCAGATCCCGAGTAGATCCTGCTTCTAGCTCTCACCTAGTTGGCATGACTGGATGTCACTCGATGGTGTCTACCTGGACCCCGAGCAGATCCCGCTGCCATGCTCTCACCAAGCAAATAGGGCTGGATGTCACTCGATGACATCTACCTGGACCCCGAGCAGATCCCGCTGACAGGCTCTCACCTAGCTGGCAGGGCTGGATGTCACTCGTGTGTGTCTACCTGGAACCCGAGAAGATCCCGCTACCAGGCTCTCAACTAGCTGGCAGGGCTGAATGTCACTCGTGTGTGTCTACCCAGACCCCGAGCAGATCTCGCTGCCAGTTTCTCACCTAACTATCAAGGCTGCATGTCACTCGATGGTGTCTACCTGGACCCCGAGCAGATCCTGCTGCCATGCTCTCACCAAGCAGACAAGGCTGGATGTCACTCAATGACATCTACCTAGACCCCAAGCAGATCCCGATGCCAGACTCTCACCAAGCTGGTAGGGCTGGATGTCACTCGATGGCATCTACCTGGACCCCGAGTAGATCCCGCTGCCAGGCTCTCACCTAGCTGTCAGGGTTGGATGTCACTCGTGTGTGTCTACCCGGACCCCGAGCAGATCCTACTGTCAGGCTCTCAACTAGCAGACAGGGTAGGATATCACTCGTGTATGTCTACCCAGACCCCGAGCTGATCCCGCTACCATGCTCTCACCTAGCTGGCAGGGCTGGATGTCACTCGATGGTGTCTACCCAGACCCCGAGCATATCCCGCTGCCAGGCTCTCATCTAGCTGGCAGGGCTGGATGTCACTCGGTGGTGTCTACCCGGACCCCGAACAGATCCCGCTACCAAGCTCTCACCTAGCTGGCAGGGCTGGATGTCACTCGTGTGTATCTCCCCAGATCTCAAGTAGATCCCGCTATCAGGCTCTGACCTAGCTGGCAGGGCTGGATGTCACTCGTGAGAGTCTACTCATGCTCCCAACTGGCTAGCAGGACAGGTCTCGATGAATGAAATGATGTCAGAAGTTGGGGGGCCTAGCATCCGAACGTCCAAGGAATAAATCACAGAGTTAAACAAAAGGGTTCGACAGGTCGGCAAGCCGGAAGTGCCGAGCCGTGACTATGGATCGGCGACGCGAGCTCTCGGGACTCAATATAATCGCCCAACACCCAAAAAACGGCCAAGGCGGCGAGAGCCCAGGCTGCGTCGCGACCTCCTGAGGGTCAGCTCACACGAAACCCGACGACTCGGGTGCAAGCCAAGTCGGCTCACCTCCTCTATCTCGTAAGCAGCATGATGAAGAATCTAGACTAAGGAGATGGGTCGCCACTCGCGATTCGGCTAAGGCGCCTATATCTCCTGAGCTAAGTCCAGAATGTACACGTGACCTAGCTTGTGGGACGGGGGATAGGAGACAGCGAGCAGGAGGATCGAAACAGGCCACGAATACAAAAGAGAAAATACGAAGGATTCTGCATTACAGAAAAGCAGCATTACAAACAACAGTTCCCAAAAGCACATTTCATTGATCGGCAAAACTACAAGTTTGGTACTCAGCCCACGTTTACATTATAACATATATATATATATATATATATATATATATATATATATATATATATATATATATATATATATATATATATATATATATATATATATAGAGGCGATAACCGGGGATTTCGCGAGGTGAGCTCTCGGGCGACAAGTTTTAGAGGGGCTGGTAGGACTTGTCTCCCGGCTTTGGTACCGAAAGGAATAGTGCTGGTACCACATCACTCGCGGAAAGGCCAGCGCCCTCGCTCTTAATGAGGTCCGCCCGCCGCAACGTCTAGAGTGTGTACTTCGCAGCACTAGCAGCATTCTTTTGCATCATCTCCTCAAGCTCGTACTCGGTGTAGTGCACGAGCTGAAAGCTACTGCTGGGGGCAGCGGAGCAGCTGCTGTGTTTTCCAGCTCTCGCACCTACGCTTGTAGCTCCTCCCTTTCTTTCTCCAAGGTGGCGAGGAAGGCATCAGCCGCGTCCGCTTTCTCTCTCTCTGACGCTCTGCCTCCTCCTGGGTGAGACCGCGGGCCTCTTCCTTTTCATCTGCCAGCTTCTTGAGCGAGGGGGCGTTCTTCTCTATCTGGGTGCATCGCCGGCCAACCATGTGGGCCAGCTCTAAGCTGCGGAGCTGAGCCCACGCGCTTTCATGAATCAGCACCCGCGTGGCCTCTTTATCGTAGATGGCAATGTATTCCCGCGCGTAGAGGCCGAATGAGAAATTATAGGCCTCCCCGTTGATGGTCTCCTGCTCCAGCCATCTCGGTAGCAGGGTGGAGATGAAAGCCCAGTTCATCTCCTTGTCCCATTAGAGGAGCGGAACGCCGAGCTCATCTAAGGGCCGCTCTCCAAAGCCAAAGTTGTGGTGCCCTCTCGGCACCGGCTTCACGGCGGGCTGTCTCCCTTATTGCAGTCTGGAGGTGCCGACCGCCCCGCCGGGGGAGCTGCCGGCCGAGGCGGCCACGAGGACGAGATCCCCAGCTGGTTGGCCCGCCTGGGCCTTACCTTTCTCCCGAGCTGCAGGAGGTGCGCCGCTCGTGGTCTTCGATTTCTTGGGCGGCAGCAGTGGAGGAAACGATCCACGGCTAGGCTGCTTCAGGGGAAAAGAGACCAGGGGCTCGAGATGCACGGTGGTTGCGACCTCAGCATGGGCGAGCTCACTGGAAGCGAGTCGTGCACTCTCATAAGGAGGGTGCAAGGGGATGTCCCGCTCGCCTGTAGGAAAGGAAAGTTAAAGCAGGAAAAATAGTGAAGAAAAAGGAGAAGCTTGAGTAGCTTACCTCCCCTAGGCGGGACGGGGGCGAGGTTGTCCAGGTTCCTGTGCAGGAATGCGACTTCGAAGTTCTTCCCTACAAAGAACCCGCATAGCTCTGCTTCATGGCCCCTTAGGCTAGGGGGGTGGTAGCTCGCCTTGCTGAGCTGGACTGGCGAGAAGGGGACGTTGCCGAAGTCCCCCTTAACAAAAACAAATTTCTTTAGCGAGTTATGACTCTTGTTGACGGTCTCCTGCACCTTGACGTGGTTGCTGGAGAAGTAGATGGTCCCGTCTTTGTTTGCCCGGAAGGATAACAGGTTGCGGATGACCACGAGGCTGAACTCGATCCGCTCTTGCCGCAGGAAGCACGCGAACCCTATCACCACCGCGATGGAGTTGGGGGTCTTTTGACCAGGGACGACCCCAAAGTATTTCAGTATTTGGCGGACCTCCGGACATAGGGGAAGCCAGAGACCCTCCTCGAAATGGTCTGTGGGGAAGGAGAGCTCCTCTCCTAAGAGGTCGTTGATCTTCTCCCCCTCCCCAGGTCGCCTCGCCACGAAGCCTGGTGGTATGTAGTCGCCTATGGCATCAAAGAACTCGCCTTCAGAAATGACGGCATAAGAAATGTTGTGCTCAGAGAAGGTTCAGGCATATCTGCTCCACCCATCTGCATCGCCGCTGCCACCACCCATCTCTCGGGAAACTTGTTAAGCGGGACGAGGTAGTTCTCGCAGGAAGCGGGCGAGTTGGGATTCATAGGAAGTAGAGAAGGGGAAATCTTAAATGCGGTGGGTGATAAAGGGCCGACAAGGCCTATTTATAGAAAGAAAAAGGGCGGGAAAATATTCCGCCAGCAGGAAAAGTGCGGATTGCAAAATGTGCCCTGACGCTTTGACTTCCCGGCTCGCAGCCGCGCTATAAAGACTGTTCGGCGGTGAGCTATGCTAGCCCGGTCTGCCCAAGAGACGGGCGAACTGCGACTCACGTCCGTTGGAAACATTAGGTGAGCCACGTAGGCTCGCAATCTGCGAGCTTCCGGCTCGCTCCTGCCGAGACTAGACGGGCGGGCTGGGCGAGCCGAGTAAACAATCTCGCGCTCGCTTAAAGAAGGGGTAAGCGAGCAAGAATGCTTCATCCGCATTTACCCAGAGAAAACTAAGCAGTAACACAATAAAAGTAACGTGCAACAAACATCAAGCCCATCGGCGGGAGAAAGGTCCAAAATTATTACAAGCAGATTTAATGTTCGGAGGAATGAAACTTCGTGTCCTCACGACGTGAATTCGTCTAGGATGTAGATGCGACTCTAGCCTGGCGATCAACAATGAGGAGGGGGTAGACAGCTCAGTATTGGATCCAGTTCCACCTGCCCAGCCTCCCCGTCCCAGATCGGGGCAGCACACGAGGATAATGGTACTCACGAACCGCCAACAGCTCCTGCTGGGCCAGGTCGACCTGCTCTGTGGCATGCCTAAGCCACTCCTCGGCCCGCGTAATGTGCACCCCCGGAGAAGTAACTTCATCCCCGTTAGCTGGATGCCTCGTTCCCTCCAGAACTACGAACTGCTCTTCCACCACGGCTTTGTCCTTATCGACCCTGTTGAAAACCTCCTGTAGCAGTAGTGTGTGTTTCTGAAATAGCCGCGTCACCTGCTTCTTCATCCCCTCTGCATCCATCGGGTTGCCCAGGTACTCCGAAATGTGGTCTGTATCAGGGGGAGGCGAATACCCCTCACTCATATCGACATCAGAGGAGGAGATGGCATTGAAGCCTGCAAAGCGAAAAGTCAGAGGGAGCGAGGGGTAATGAACATACACAAGTACAAGCTCAATGGGGGTCGACACGTCGCCCGCACTAGCAGATGGCCGAGAAGAGCCTGGTCAGTCCTAGAAGAGCCCCCCTTCAAGAACTGCGAAGGATTTCCCCAGCCCAGGGGGATTTGGGGACTGAGAAATATCCGGAGGGGCGTGCCCATGGCCCGACGGGCTGGCGACCCGCTCGGTTGTCAGCAAGAGGGAAAGGTTCCGCTCCCCTCCGTCGCCTCCGTCTTTGCGAGGCGGCACCTGCAGAAAAAGTAATCAAAGGCAAAGAAGTGAATCAAGAGGGAGGTGCGCATAACTCGTGGGCAACCTCAGCATCGGTCGTCGAGCTAGACCTCGGGCGGTCATTTGGAGGAGACAGCCTGACAATTTTCCCTTTTACTGGCCTGAAGAGGGGGCCAGGCGACCTACGCGCTAACCATGGGGCGGCCTCGAGAGCCTGATCCCTAGTCCACTCACTCGCGTACGCTAGGCGAGCTCGCATCTCCTCGGACAAAGACATCGTTCAGCTACAGCTCACAGAGAAGGCTAAAAGAAGGAGGGATTTTTCCAAAGGTCCGATGGCATATTTATAGCGTGAGGGTGGGACCCACAAAAAGATTCACTCCAGCTCAGCAAAGCACTCACCGAACAAGTGGGTTGGATGATTTTTTCTGAGCTTGGTCAAGCTCAAAAATGGCGGGGAATGTGTACAACCCCATGTTCGTCGAGTGGGTCCACCAGGCCAGGCAAGCGGACCAGGGCGCCTTTCCCGCTCCAGAACAGCATGCAGGCGAACTCAGAATGGCCAACCCTCTCTCGACAAAGATAGGCGGACGAGCTATGCAGGCTGGCCCACCCAGCTCGAGCCCCCCTGGAGTTCGTCGAACTGAGTCGAGTTTTTGTCGAACTTGACTTCTGAGTTGAGATCAGCATTCGTTGAATGGAGCTCGGTGTTCGTCGAACGGAGCTCGGCGTTCGTCGAACGGAGCTCGACGTTCGTCGAACGGAGCTCAACATTCGTCGAACGGAGCTCGGCGTTCATCGAACTAAGCTCGGCATTCATCGAACTCAATTTCTCTATATTTCCAGCGGTGACAGCCATAGATCGGCCAGCATGCTCTTGCTAAAGCTAGGCAGGTGAGATGCGTGAGCCGGCCAATCCAGCCCGCTCTCCCATAGACGACTCGGTCACCAGCCCGCTTCATAACAAGATCTGGCGGGCTGCGGCGGCCTGGCTCACATTCGCCTAGGGAGGTGAGGCGAGCTGCGGGAGCCAGGTCGCATCCTCCTCTCAACATGGTGGCGAGTTGGGGCTAGCCGACCTCCAGATCCTTGGAACCTGCCCAGTGGGTCCAAGAGGCAAAATTACCTGGGTGCCCTTGCCAGGGGTGCGAATAGCTTGTTAAAACAGCGGAGTTATGCTGTTGGCAGAATCAGTTGGGCTGCTGGCAGAACCATTTGGGCTGCATATAGCTGTTCAAAACAGCTGAGGTTTGCTATTTGCAAGCCGATTTCAGAAAATTATAAATAGGACCCAAGGGGCACCTCAAAAGGCAAGCTTACTAGTGTTCTGATCTTCTTGCGCTTTCTGAGGTAACCTTAGCTCGGCCTTTGGATAAGGAGGGGAAGCGCTCTAAATTCTTCCAGGTGTGTGGTGGGACCTCCGCACCGAGCCCTTGGGTCAGTTCCCTTTTCTTCTTGTTATTTTGCTTGCAGGAGAGAAGTAGGTGCGCGATCACCCCTTCCCCAAGGATGAACTCCACTAGAGACCAAATTTTCGGTTTCAAAAAGCATCTATTGTACATTTTGTTGTTCATTAGATGGATGTCAAGACTGCATTTCTTAATGGAGATCTGACCGATGAGATCTATATTCACCAACCTAAAGGGTTTATCGTAGAAGGTCTAGAAAATAAGGTACATAAGTTGATTAAGTCACTCTACGGATTGAAGTACGCACCGAAATTATGGCACGAAAAATTTGACACTTGTGTTAAAGGCATAGGTTTTAAATCTAGACTATTAGATAAATATTTGTACGTAAGAACGAGTTCAAATAAAGTCGTAATTATTTTCTTGTATGTTGATGACATGTAATTCTTGGCAATGATCAGTCTGAGGTGGAAGACGTGAAAGTTGCCTTGACGGCTAAATTTAGCATGACAGACATGGGAGTGGGAAGACCATCCTAGGTATGGAAGTGAACTTCATTGAAAAGGTATTACCCTACGTCAGAGTCACTATGTTAGATATCTACTAGAAAAGTGGGGTTACGTTAGTAGCAAAAAAACTGAGACTACATACGACTACAACAATTGATTGAAACCGAATGAAGGTTCACCTATTAGACATATGGATTGTTCCAAACTCATAGGAAGTCTTATGTATACTACCACCTGCACTAGACCTGACATAGCCTTTACGGTCAGCATGTTAAGTAGATTTACGAGTAACACTGGGAAGGACCACTATGATGCCTTAGAAAGGCTAATGTGATACTTAAAGTATACTGAGAAGTATGATTTATGTTACAATGGACATCCTCATGTGCTTGAGGGGTATTCTAACGCCTTCTGGTGCTCAGAAATTGCTGATAGTAGATCCACTAGTGGTTTTGAATTTACCATAGTTGGAGCAGCAGTAGCTTGGAAGTCAAAGAGGCAGATGTGCATTGCACTATCCTCTATGGAATCAGAACTCTTTGCTCTCGCTTTAGCTGGAGAAAAAGCAGAGTGGATAAGAGATCTGATAATGAAGATTCCAATGACGAGACTGAAAATGCACTCTATTTCGATTTGTTGTGATAATCAAGCCACAAAGACCATTGCTACAAATACATTGTTCGATGGAAAGTGAAAGTCTTTGATTAGAAGGGTAGTTAATCACCTATAGGGGGGTGAATAGGTTATTGCAGTCTTTTGTAGTTATTTAAAATCTTCTATTACTTATGTCCTACTATGTATACATAATTCAACTTTCAAGAACACAATACTCAGCACAGCAAAACACAAGACACAACACACCAGATTTTATAGTGGTTCCCTAGTGTATGAGTACATCCACTGTACCTCTTCGCCTTACTAACAGTATGTTAGACAAGGATCTTCTCCAAAAACTATGGCTCCTCAGAGATTACAGCATGATCCCACCAGATCAGTTAGTCTCCACTGAGACTTACAACACATGCTCACAACCCTCCACACAGCAATCTCCTGACTACCAAACACAGGCACAACTTCCCTTAACACAGGCTGGGAGAAACAGCCCCACACAGATCCACACAAGGATCCAATCATAAGCCCACGACCCCAACACAGATCTCACAGATCCATCTCACAGCCTTTATAATTTAGGATTTACAATAAGATCACATAGATCTCTCACACAGTCTAATCAAACTAGGCCTCAACACAGATCTATCACAAATCCACATATTTTGAAAGAGGAATGTTGATTCGAATCAAGAGAAATTTCTCCATGAGTCGATTTCTTCCCAGGCTAAGAAATTCTCAGCCCTATCTGCTTCCCGGCAATAAGAAAATTGATCTTCAATGGTCTGCGGCTTGTGTTGGAAATTCCTCAGAATCTTCATTTTGTACTTGCTGATGAAAGAGGGGAAGACGATCTTTAAACAGCTAACCTATAATGCAGATTGCAATTCCTCTGCCTTATTCTTCTGTCCAGTCAGAATCTGGCACAGATACCTTCTTCTTCTTCGATTCAGAAAATGATCTTCATATTTGGGTCAGATTCAATTGTGAACCAATTTCAGCTAGGGCTTGCCTAGACTGATTCTTCTTCCTTAGAGATATCTTCTGTACTTGTTGTAGCAGATGTTGATTGCAACAGCGAACTCAGAAATTCTTCAGATTTATCAATTTGATGTTCTTGGCTCTGTAACAATGGCGGATAAAGATGACAAACTCCTGCTTCTTGTTTTTAAAATGAATTATTTAATTTTTAATGTAGATCTCAGCTGCTATTTATAATCCCGTCGATTTGCGGGATAATTGACACGTTTTCCAGTTTTAATGGTGGTTAAAATCTCAGCTTAATCGAATTGAGATTCATTGTAGACTGACGACGACGTTAATGTCGAATTGTAGTATTTAAATAACGAATCTAAAATTCGTCGACTTGTTGACTTTACTGACGTCAACATCATTCTGTACTTAGCAAAATCAAGCATAATTCTAGAAATCCTCATTTTGATGAACTCAAAACTCAGTTCGATGAACCCAGAGCTCATTTCGACAAAAACATGAAAGCTGAGTTCGACGAATTCTGAACTCAGTTTAATGAACCCAGAGCTCAGCTCGACGAAAAGGTGAATGCTGAGTTCGACGAATTCTGAACTCAGTATTACGAACCGAGAGCTCAGCTTGACGAAAAGGTGAAAGCTGAGTTCGATGAATTCTGAACTCAGTTTGACGAACCCAGAGCCCAGCTCGACAAAAAGGTGAAAGTTGTGTTTGACGAATTCTGAACTTAGTTTGACGAACCCAGAGCTCAGCTTGGCAAAAGAGTGAAAGTTGAGTTCAACGAACTCTGAACTCAGTTCGACGAATGCAGAGCTCGACACGATGAAAAGTGAATAGGCAATACTCAACAACTCTAGACTTAGAATTTTCTTCAGCTCTGTTGAGAGCATTGAGTGTATATGCCTCACCCAATGCTTTTTTCCTTAGCTATATTCTTCCACCCTTTCTGTTTAAAAGCGTTGAGAGCGTTGAGTGTATAAGCTTCACTCAACACTTTTATACTTAACCTGATTTTCTACAATATTGTCTTCTTATTGAAGTTTGGCGTTGAGTGCGTTGAGTGAACTGCCTTCACTTAACGATTCTGGACTTAGCCGAATTCTTGTTTCTTCACAGGAAGACTAGACTCAAAGCCTTTTGACTTGGCTTCGAATGAATGAACTTCACTCAATGCTTATGTACTTTGGCGTTGATAGAATGTCCTTAATTCAACAATTCTGGCCATATGGCGTTGAGTGAGTTGAGCTCACTCGACACCTGTGTACTTAGCCACATTTCTGCCTTTTCAATGTTGTAAGCTTTGACAGCCAACCTTATCTCAGCGCTATTAGCTGTAAGGCATTGAGTGAGCTTGCCGCACTCAACGCTTCTGGATTTGGGCATTTTTCTGAACTGCCAGCCTTACTTTGAGTCCACCTATCATTGTCTCATAACTATATGTCCAATCATTATGACAAAGACCAACTTGTATGCATGAACTCAAACATACATCAAATACAATTATGTGTATTCCATTGACCTGTTTGACTTCTTATAAATCTAGGACATTGGGATCAATGGACTCAACAATCTCCCCCTATTTGAAGAAGTCAAAACACAACTTGAGAATTCTTCGTCAATGATATAGACTTACATAAGCAATAAAATAATAATATTGTATTAATCTAAGAGCAACAAGAGTTACCACATTTTTCCTTGTTACCACATTTTCCCATGTGCTCCCCCTGCTTTGCTGCATCCTGCAGCTACAAGCTGCTTCACCTGTGAAGCCTTTCCTGTAACTGTTTCTTTGTTGTAGCTGCTTCTTTGTTACCACTACTCCCCCTTGCTATTGTTCTTCCTGTACTACTTCTCCCCCTTTTTGACTTCTGTGAAATAGCTTAGGAATAGCATGCTATCTACTCTCGCTATTTGAGATTAGAGAAACACCTAGAGCTGAACTTGCTCCCCCTCAGTAAGAACAACTACTATCAATCCTCTTGATTGTTTCTTTTGTCCACACCAACCCGTAAGATTAAATTTTCCTGCTACCAACAATCATAAAGAGTAACTGAAGTTATACCGAATTCAACATACCCAATTCAAATTCGAAGGTGTTGAACTTTGCTTCATCTAGTAGCTTGGTGAAAATATCAGCCACTTGCTTGTCTGTCGGGACAAACTCAAGACTAATATCCTCACATTCCACATGCTCTCTTATAAAATGATATATAATATCTATGTGCTTCGTCCTGCTATGTGATACAAGATTCCTAACTATAGATATTGCACTTTTAGAATCACAAAACAAAGGGCTTTTACTTATCTAGAGGTTATAATCATGGAGTTGATGCTGAATCCACAACAACTATACACATCAGCTTCTTGCAGCTATGTATTCTGATTTTGTAGTAGAAATAGATACACTAGTCTGCTTCTTACTGCTCCAAGACACTAACCTTCTACCCAGAAACTGACAGGAACTTGATGTACTTTTATTGTCCTCTCTACAGCCTGCAAAGTATGTATCTGAATAGCTAATTAGCTCAAAATCCCTATTCCTAGGGTACCATAGGCCAAGATCTGGTGTGCCATTTAGATATCTTAAAATTCTCTTATCAGTAGAGAAATGAGTATCTTTAGGGCATGCCTGATATCTAGCACAGACACATGTAGCATACATGATGTCAGACCTACTAGCAGTGAGGTATAAAAGAGAACCAATTATCCCTATTTACAAAATTTGATTAATAGGTTCCCCTACCTCATCTTTGTCTAAAAACATATTTGATCTCATGGGAGTTTTCATGGTGGAAGCATTCTCCATCCCAAATTTCTTAATTAACTCCCTAGTAAACTTAGACTGCGATATGGATATTCCATTGTCAGTCTGTCTTACTAGGAGACCCAAGAAGAACTTAAGTTCGCCCATGCTACACATCTCAAACTTCCCTTACATAAGTTTGGCAAACTTCCTGTAAAGGTTATCATCAGTAAACCCAAATATAATGTCATCAACATATATCTGGACTGGAATGATCTTGCTCTTAAATTCCCTAAGGAATAGGATCTTGTTTATCTTCCCCCTTGAGAATTTATTTTCAATGAGGAAGCTAGATAATGTTTCATACCAAGCTTTAGGGACTTGCTTTGTCCATATAGAGATTTATTTAGTCTATAAACAAAATCAGTATGATAAGGAATAACAAAACCTGGAGGTTGTTCCACATAGACTTCTTCTTTCAAATCTCCACTCAAAAATGCATCCATCTGATAGACTCTGAACCCTTGGAATACAACATATGTAAGGAATAACCTGATAACTTCTAGTCTTGTTATAGGGGCAAAGGTTTGATCAAAGTCAATACCTTCCTCTTGTTTGAACCCCTGAGCCACCAGTCTAGCTTTATTCTTAACTATAATGTCATTTTCATCAAGTTTATTCCTATAGATCCACTTGGTTCCAATGACATTATGTCCTTGAAATCTGAGAACCAGCTTCCAGACCTTACATCTTTTAAACTGGTTTAATTCCTCTTGCATAGATCTAATCCAAAACTGGTCTTGGTTAGCGTCTTCAAATTTTTTAGGTTCTACCTGTGACAGGAAGCAAGAGTACATTACTGTGTTGAGCCATCTGCTCCTTGTCACTACTCCTTATCTTGCATCATCAATAACATGATGGTTTGGATGATCCCTCAGATGTCTTACTGCAGGAGGTAGTATAGATTCAACATCATGTTCTTCATGATGTTGATCTTCATCCACTTCCCATAAGCCTTATGCTTCCTCTGGAATGCACACACCCTCTACTTGGTCTTGCATTGTTGGAGCAGCTTCCTTGAGAGTGAGCTTTTTCAACATTTGTTCAGTACCTGTAGAACTAGAAGAAGAGTTTGACAGCTCATTATTAATCATATTTGTTTCATCAAACAGTACATTAACTAACTCCTCTACAACTTGACTTGTCAAGTTGTAGATCCTATAAGCCTTACTATGATTGTTATACCCAACAAATATCCCCTCATAGGATTTGGAAACAAATTTAGTTATATAGGATTTCCCATTGTTGAGCACAAAGCACTTGCTCCCAAAAATTCTGAGATATGCAAGGTTTGGTTTCCTACCCTTCATAATCTCATATGGAGTCTTATTGTGGCTCTTGGTGATAGAAGCCCTATTAAGGACATGACAAGTTGTATTTACCGCCTCAGCCCAGAAATATTCTGGGAGAAAAGTGTCATTTAGTAGAGTTCTACCAACCTCTAGGAGAGTTCTATTCTTCCTCTCAGTTATCCCATTTTGCTGGAGTGTTCTTAGAGAGGAAAACTCTTGTTGAATCCCATGATGTTCATAGATTCTTATCATGCATTCAGACTGAAACTCGGTCCCATGGTCACTTCTGATTTTGATCATAGTACTATTCAGCTCATTTTGTATTTGCATGATAAATGTTTTGAAGACATCTGGGGTTTTAGACTTTTTCTTCAAAAAGAATACCCAAACAATTCTGGAAAAGTCATCAACCACCACAAAGGTGTAGACCTTCCTACCTAGACTATGAACTGGCATTGGACCAAATAAGTATATATGCAAGAGGTATAAACACCTCCTAGAATCTTTAGTCTCAATGATTTTGAAGGAAGCTTTGTATGTGTGTGAACAAACAAGAAGAAATCGGAAATTGGAATAACATAAAATCAGTTCTACGAATGCATAAAATCAGTTCGATGAATGCATAAAATAAGTTCGACGAACTGCGGGTTCAGTTCGACGAACGATGAGCTCAGGTCGACGATTCTGAGCTTGACAAAATCATAAAGTCAGTTCGATGAACTGTAGACTTAGCTCGACATTTTGTTAAACTCAGTTCGATGAACACCAGGCTCAGTTCGACGAACGTTAAGCTCTGGTCAACGAAGCTGAGTTCGACGAAAGCCAAACTATCCACACATTTGTACTTAGCCAAATTTCTCCTTCAAGGCGTTGATAGCGTCGAGAGCTTTAAGAGAGCTTGCCTCACTCAACACTTTTTACCTAAGCAAAAATTTGTGTGTCTTGGCATTGAGAGAGTAAGCTCCAATCAACGCCAAACTACTTATCAGAATTTCTGCTATCTGGCGTTAAGAGAGTAAGCTTCACTCAACGCCTTTTGCCTTGGCGTTGAGAGAGTAAGCTACACTCAACGCCAAACTACTTAACAAAATTTTTCTATTAACTAGCGTTTAGTGAGTAAGCTACACTCAACGCCTCTGGATTTAGTCAATGTTTTTCTCAACATTTATGTGGAGTTGACTGGCACAGTAACACTCAACGCTTTGAGTTAAATGACGTTGAGTGTGTAGACCACACTCAACGCTTGTGGACTTAGCCACATTTTTAGCCAATTTTTTTAGGCTAAGACTGACTCAGCCTGACTCACAGCCTTTTGTTGTATGACGTTGAGTGAGTAGACTACACTCAACAATTTTGTACTTTGCCAACCTTTCGGCTATCTTTCAGTTAGGCTGATATAGTCTCAATGTTATATGTTAAATGGCGTTGAGTGGGTAGACTACACTCAACGCTTTTATACTTAGGAAAATTTATCCTAGACAATATTGAATCCATACCTCTGGCATTGAGTGAGTTTGCTCCACTCAACGCATATGGACTTAGTCGATTTTGTGTTGTGCCCAGCAACCACTTCTTGCATCCATATGTCCAATCGATATGAAATGGACTAACCTGCACTCAAGAACTCAAATGCACGTCAAATACAGTTGATGTGTGTGACATTGATCTGTTTGACTTCTCACAAATCAGGGACATTGGGAACAATGGACCCTACACCATGTGCTAGGGAAGCACATAAGGATCTTGTCATTTATCTCTGTTAAAGAGATGTCCTTATCAAGAGTTTTCAGCTCATTGATGATGAGATTCAGTCTTGTGTATATGTCGGCAGCTGATTCTGATTCACCCTTCTTGAAGTTCTCATATTGATCAAGTGGGACCTTCTGTCCTTTCTTTCATCTACTGAGCCAACATCCATTGCATTTATAGAATCCCAGATATCCTTGGCTGAAGGGCATTCAACTACTTTCTTGAAGATATCATCAGACATTTTCTAAGCAAGGATATTCATAGCTTTTGCATCAGCTATATTCAATTTCTTATGAGGATCTGTACACTCAGGTGGTGGAACTGCTGAGGTGCTTGTTGATGCCACTAGTTGTGGGGGACCTGTCAAAATAGAATTGTAGATTTCCTCATCAATTGAATTCATATATAATCCGATCCTTGTCTTCTAGAGAGCAAATTTATTTAAGTTGCACATTTGAGGTCTTGTGCTTGAGTACTCTATGTTTTGTGCCATGATAAAAAGAACAAACTAGAATAATCAAGATCTATCAAGGATCCTTTGGTTCAGGTGTTAGCCTGTACAACCAATTAAACCCAACCTAATCCTCTGATACCAATTGAAAGTGATACTTTGATATCACTGAGTGATGGATAGATCTTATGTTTACTCTAGAGGGGGGTGAATAGAGTATTAAAAATTTATTCACATATTTTTATTACAGATTAAAAGTATAGAGATATATAAGTATATAAGAAAGAAATCACAGCACAAAAACACAAAAGTAAAGGCAATCTAGACGACACAAAGAAATTATAGTGGTTCCCCTAATACTTGGGTACATCCACTCTTCTACCACCCTGGTAGGAATCCACTACAGGTTTTTGATCAGGTGATCTGCCACCACAGGTTTTTGCTCAGGTGCCCTATCACCACAAGATCAATTTTTCTAAGGAATATCTAGCAACCCTCTGAGCTTTGATTAGGTGCCCAAAAACCAAACTAAGTTTTTTGATCAGGAGACTTAACAACCAAAGGGGTTAACCTTTGAAGGGAGTTATAACCATGTACACAGTTGGAAATAAAAAATGATGGTGTTCTTCTTTGTCAACAATCTGAGAGAAGACTAGTGGATTTTGTTGTTGTCAAAGCACCCCCTGAGTTATAGATCTGATCAGGAGAGTGGAAGCTTTGATCAAGGTGTAGGCCTTAAAATTAAAAACTGCTTCTTCCAGTATATGTATCTGAGAGGTTGTGAAGTTGATCTCAGAATAAAGATTGTTTGCTGGAATAAAAGATTGAAGGAGAAGATGAAGATGAACAAAATGTTCTTGTTGTCTGTACTGTTCTATTCTGTGTTCTATTGTATGTTCTGATCTGTATTGCAATCTTCTGAAATTTCCTTTTTATATGATTGTTGATATGAAATTCAAATCCTCTGCATATTCTCTAGGAAATTAAATGGCTGTAATTTGTCTTCAATGTGTTTCCTCAACTGTCCCAGTAAATATGTCAAGTAATAACTCTGTGAAATCCTAATTAATGCTGCCAGGAACGGCTATATTCTTGGGAATATTAAGCATTAATTATCAGAATATTACTGACTTAAACCTTGAATTCAAATTGGCATAGTCGATCTGAAAATCTGCATAAAGATAGTCAAACAGAATCTGGATGGAGCTAGTCGAACACAGGAAATAATTCGTCAACCTGAGATCCAAGTTCGTCGAGCTAAGAAATCTTCTTCGTTGAGCTGAGCTTCAAGATAATCGAGTAGGAAATGTACTTGTCAAACTGAGCTCCAAGTTCATCGAGCTTAGAAGGCACTTCGTCGAGCTGAGATCCTGATATAAGCTCGCAGTTCGTCAACATGAGCTAGACTTTTGTCGAGCTTAATTCAAAGAAGGAACTTTGAATTCGTTGATCTGAGATCGACGATCGTCGAGCTGAGTTCAGATATCGTCAAACCACTAATTCTGTTATCTTAAAAACTGTCTTGTCTCTTAAGTCTTGAATTCTCTGAAGTCTGCTGAAGGTAGGTCTCAGTATACTGACCAAAGTGATTGACCTAAAAACCTTAGAACTAACATATTGACCCTAGACTATACATGGTGGGTCAGCAATCCTAATAGTGAACCTAGCCCAAATCCAAGTAGGCTTCTAACAATCTCCCCCTATTTGGGTGAGGTCACTATGCAAAAATAAAAACAAAATCACAAAGCAAGAAAAGAATATCTGAGAACCATAAATCATTCAGCAGATATGAAGAACAATGCGTTGTGAGTTTACAATAGCAAAAATAAAAATCAAAATGCATAAGCAAAAAGATTAAGATGGTTTCTTTGAATCTTCTGAAGAAGCAGGTTTAGTGAATATCATCTTTCTCTTGGGATCTGAAGCTTGTTGCTGAGTCATCTTCATGTCTTGAGCATCAAGAATTTTCACAGATGTTGCTCTGGGCACAACAGCTTCTGCATGTAAGTTCATATAGGTATCAACATTGAAAAGATTTTGTACCTGGTATTTGTCTAGTTCCTTTTTCCTGTATGTTGACATGGTGGAGAATTGAGAAGCATCTTTCCCTTCCTCTTTGGCCTTTCTAATTTGGGATAGAGCAATCAGCTCATTGAACCTGGCCATTCTGTAGTTTGGATCCAATTCTGGATGATGTTAAAATTCAACAACCTGACACTACTACCACGTTGAATTTTCTCCAGGTGGTCAACAAGATAGCTTTATGCCAAATTAATATTCTCAGCACTATCAAGATCACACCTTGATCACGTAGAAAATTTCCCTGGAACCTGGAGTGAGCAGGGGTTATCTCAACTAAGCCAGTCAACCAACAAACACATGCAACACAAGAGTCTTTATTGATTCACAACAATCTTCTCTACACAGCGAGACATACATGGCGAGACATGCTTCACCAAACAACCACCCAAGGGAAAGCAGAGAACTACAAATACAAGACAAGAGAAATAACCTGCGCGGACTCAACCACCAAGCCGCCGGTCTACTACTGTGGAGTCCGCTCAGTTTGCCAGGTCGCCAGACCGCAACCCAAGCTGCGCGGACTACCCCTTATTCCAATACTAGCTCTAACCGCCGATCTGCAAGCCGCATGACCGTGAGGTCTCCTAGACGCCAGACTGCACATGCTGCGATGCCGAATAGAATAGTCTGCCTGAAGCAGGCGACTTATTGAACCCCGAACCAAGTTGCCAAAGAGAAGACCGTCTGGTCGCTGTTCACGACCTAATGTTTTCTGCCTGTTGCTTAACCGCAGAGTCCGCACTGTCCCTGACCGCAATCAGAACCAAGTCCAGATTTTCCAGCGCTATCCGCACAACCTGCAAAGCACAACCCGGTCAACTCAACCAAACCGTGCGGACACCAAAAGGCAGTCCGCAGCAAATTGTGCGGGCTCAAGTTACTGTTCACTTACTTCGTCTCTCTACTGAGGTTACTATTCCTGATGTGACATGGGTCCTATTTATAGGCACGATGATGAGTGTGGTCACCGCCCTAACCGATAGGATTACTGCCACATCCCACAGCAAGACTTCTCTACAGTCCGCGGATACATTCAAGTCCTCCGCACCTGTGCAAGATAGCCAGCCCGCCTAGCTTCTCCAAGGCCGAACACAATCGCCAGTCCGCCTTGTCGCCAAAGGCCAAACCTCCAAGACATCACCAAGGCCGGACAACAACACCAGTCTGTCTTGTCGCCGAGGGCCAAGCCATGACCGCCACAGCCGGACTCTGCAGCAACATTGTCCTCCAATCCGCGGACACAGCTCCAACCCGCTTATCCCGTGCCAACAGCCTTGAAATCAAGGCACCTGTCGGACTCAGCGGACACACAACATCAGTCCGCTCATCTCAAGCCCACGGCTTCGCCACCAAGGCACCTGCAGGACTCAGCGGACACACCGCGTCAGTCCGCTAATCCCGAGCCCACGGCTTCGCCACTAAGACACCTGCCGGACTCAGCGGACACACCGCGTCAGTCCGCCCATAATGCAAACAGCTCTAGTCTGTATATCCCTGCAGACGACTCCTGTCCGCATACCATAGACTTCTCCAGTCCACATATCCTACAGACTGCTCCAGTCCACATATCCTAAGTCCACAGCCACGCCAGCAAGACAGCTGTCGGACTCAGCGGACTATAGCTCCAGTCCGCACACAGTTGCGAACATAACCTCCAGTTCGCTTATCCCCAAACTAGCAACCAATGCACAAGCACTTCTGTCGAGCTTGGCAGACTGAGAAGCAGTCCGCGCTCCACTGCGCGATCTCCTCGGACTGAGCCAAACATGGACTTGGTTCAGAACCAACCAAGTCCACACCACTGGCCACAAGGGCCAGTCCGCACTTACTGGCGAACACTGGATCCAGTCTGCCTGTCCTGGTGAACTCTAGTATTAGTCTGTACTGATTGGCGGTCTACGCGGCTTCCACTTGTCGCTGCACCAGAGCAAGATCAAGATAACTGCCAAACCGGTCTGCCGAGCTCCAGTTCTTCAGTCTGCTTCATGCCGGACTCCGTGGATAGAGTTTCTATCCGCACGGTTACTTCCTGGGATCCAACTACCTGCTGAGCACAAGCCGGCCTGGCTAACCGCCGCTGATGTCCGCGTAGTGCGCGCGAACAGACCGCCCAGGCCGCTACAGAACAAACTGTCTGCAATATCCCTGCTGACCTAGCAGTCCGCCAACCCTGTCCGCGTAGTCCGCGCGGATAGGTCCAAGTGCTTCATTCACCCACTTTCACTTCACAAATTTCAACACTCCCCCTTGAAGTGAGAAGTGGTGAATAACTCTAATATCTCCTGTAACCTTGTACCTATTCCCTCCGATAGCATCTATGAAGAGATGTCCAAGATATAGTCCTCGCCCCGCATATTATGGACCATGAGGGAGCCCTCCAGCATCTCCCAAAAGGAGCCATGCTTCCCTCTGCCTTCTTCTTCAGCTTAAACCTCCACTCATACATCACAGGAATATCACGAACTATCTTGGGCACAAAAGCCCAAGCCTTATTACCTCTGAGAGAAGTCACCTCTTCATCCTTGGTGTCAACCACCTCCTTGATTCTAGTGGGGTCATCACAGCCAGAAGGTACTCGCTCGACCTGAGGGCTAGCAAGGAAACATGGGACCAAGCCCACCGTGTTCCATTCACTATATCGAGCTGGTGGCTTACTGATCCTCTGCGATCTCCAAAGAACCTGATCATGGATAACCACCTCCATTGCTCCTAAACCAGCTCCATTCCTGGGCAAACCCGGAACAATGCTCCCCTTGCTTCCTGAACAAGACGCCTCCTAACTGGAACCAGGAGCACCTAGAGCAACACTCCCCCTGCTTCCTGAACCAAAAGACTCCCCTCTTGAACAAGAACTACCTGGAACATCGCTCCTCCTGCTTCCTGAACCAGAAGCCTCCGCCTTCGAGCCAGAAGTACCTGGAGCATCACTCCCCCTACTTCCTGACCCTGACGCCTTTGCCCTAGAGATACAACAACCTAGAGCTCCTGGTAACTCAGGCAGCTCCACCTGAACCTTAGCAGCAGCCTACTTCAGCCCATCATATGACCTGCTCATCTCTAGTTCCACACCCGAGCTATCCCAATACGGCGTCAACTCATCGAAGACAACGTCTCTTGACACGATGAGCCTCTTCATCGCAGGATCCATACACCTCCATCTTCTCCTCTGCTCATCATACCCAACAAAGACAAGCTTCGTCTTGAGAGCAACCAGTGTACCACCCCCTATCCGTCACATAGCATATAGCAGTAGGTCCGGCCGGGGCCCGACACCATATGCCACAGACAGACCGGGTGGTTACTCATGGAAACCATCCAACCAATCATAGCGACCTACACAGAGCATTCTAGTGGAAGCAGTTTTATAAAAGTTGCAATAAAGAACCCAGCACTAAAGCATGAATGTCCACTAATATCAAATAGGAATGTTACAAATACACCAGTACAAGCCTTAAGTTCTTACAAAAATTGTTCACTTCATATTACAAGTTTGACAAACCACGGCACGCAGGCTGGTCATACATGAAATAAAACAGTAAACACTTCCATTAGGCCTTCGAGGGCCGGCTTCGCAAAATGGGCTTTAGCCCGCTATTGACCGCTTGGTCCAGCAGCACCTGCAAGCAACAAACCACCGCACGGTGGCAAAACAAGGCAACGGTCAGCAATGCTGACCAAATTATAACGATCCCGCCCCCAGCTCGGGGCGGCGATGCTCCTTCCCTGCATTTAATTAGCATAAGCGAGCAATAAATCAATGCTCATTACATCACAGGAGTAGGCCCGTACGACCACACACCCCGTGCACTCAAGGCACATTCTCGGTGAACACAGTCTAAGTCTGCCGACTCACCACCATCCCTTTGGACGGCCAATTGATGAGCAGTTTGTCTTCCAGGCATGGGTCACGGTAATTAAAACCATAGACCGCCGAAGACTCTCATCTATGCCAACGGCTCTAATCCGAACGACATAGAACGGGTATGGTTCCATCTAACTCGTGCTCACAACGCAACGGTAATTTAAACCATATGCGCCCGCAACGGTAATTTAAACTATATGCGCAGGTCAAACTTCTCCCGAGTTCCGTTTCCATCACATTTCACATAACCCGTTTATGTTCAAGTTGGCTCTCAGGCCACCAAGTTGGCAAGATCACGCATCCGCCCAGTTTTCCAGGTGCACCTTTCGGTTAATCCCCAAGGCTCCCTGTTGCAATCTACCGTGTAGAAAACCCGAAAAACAACCAATAACACGGAGTCTTCTCTGGCATTATGCAATGCAACATCACCGATCCAGACCAACATGTCCGGATAGGCTTCACACATCATGCCTATGTTCGTTCTCGCTTACAGACTCTAAACAACGGGGACTTCACATATCTACCCGACGGAACGCCTCCAACTCACCGCAAACTCGCGAGAGCGGGCTTCCTATACAAAGAAGGAGAGCTACTCATGCTCAAGAAGAGAATCGTTACCCTTGCGTTCCTCTTTGTCACCATGGAAAAGTAAGCGGATGAAAAGCATCGCACTAGCTTTGCCTCCGTGGATCCGGAGTCGGCTCGCGATTTGGATCTTCGAAGCTCCTCCAATGGCCGGATCTAGCTTCTTCTTCCTTCCTTGGCTCTCCTCTCTCTCTAAGATTTAGAAAGACAACCACTCATGAAAAGTGAGGGTTTCTAAGGCCCAATCCTGGGTATATCCCTTCAGGAATAACCCACAGCCGTTGGATCATCAATTAAAGAAATGAACGGCTTTGATTCGGGACTGAAATGCCCAATCTGGACCGCACACGGCCTGGCACACGCCCGTGTCCAGGGCCGTGTGCCTCATTCGCTGTCAAAATCAAAGCGCCTGGAACAACACACGGGCATCGAACACGCCCGTGTTCGATCTGACACACCCGTGTTCCACCTAACACGGCCGTGTGGCCGGCCGTGTATACCCATCGTTTTTCCCCGAAAACAACCCGAGCACTGCACGGGTTCTAGGACACGCCCGTGTCCTTGCCCGTGTCACCTCAACACGCCTGGGCTCCAGGCCGTGTACACGGTCTCGACACTCGACACTTCGTCGAGCGAAGATCGTCGACCTGACGACACGGCTTCGGACACGCCCGTGTCCTAGGCCGTGTCCCTTGTCTCGACACATCGTCGAGCAAAATGTTGACTCCCCTGGACGAGTGTCGACACGGGCCGACACGCCCTGCGACACGCCCGTGTCGCAGGCCGTGTGTCATATCTCGATACTTCGTCGAACGCAGAGTGTCGACTTCGCGGGCTAAGTGTCCACACGGGTCGACACGCCCTGCGACACGCCCGTGTCGCAGGCCGTGTGCCCAGTCTCGACACAATGTCGAGCTCAAAATGTCGACTTCCCGGCTGAATGTCGACATAAGCTTGACACGCCCTGGGACACGCCCGTGTCCCAGGCCGTGTGTCTGCAGCCAGACCCCAAAACTGGCCCAAAACATCCCACGTCGCTCTTTTGAGTTTCGGGGTGTTACAACTCTCCCCCTTTTAAAAGAATTTTGTCCACAAAATTATATAAAGGAAAGACATGTACAAAACCAAAATTTGTACCTGAGCGGAACAACTCTGGATACTCGTCAAGCATAGTCTGCTCTCGTTCCCAAGAGAGCTCCTCATGACCGCAATTGTCCCATCGGACCTTGACCATCCTGATCTCTTTATTGCGTAGCCGCTTGACCTCCGAGTCCTCAATCCGCACGGGCTTGACCTTTGTCGTCAACCCACTATCCACCGGCACTTGATCAACCGCGATCACTTGTGAAGGCTCTTGCACCGCCTTCCGAAGCACCGAAATATGGAATACATCATGTAATCCACCAAGCTCTACTGAAAGCTTCAACTGATAGGCCGCTTCACCAACTCGCTCCATAACCTCAAACAGCTCAAGGTACCTCGAGCTTAGTTTTTTCAATCACCGCACCCGCGAGACACCCTTGAACGGCTTGATCTTTAAGTACACATAGTCGCCCACAACGAACTCCACGTTCCTGTGCTTGGCATTATAGTACTTCGCTTGCCGATCCTGGGCAATAAGCAACCTCTCCCGAATGGTTCTCACCAAAGAAGTAGCATCCTCCACTTCCAAATGCTTGTACAACTTTGACTCACCCGTTTCTAACCAAGATAACGGCGTGCGACATTTTCTACCATATAGGGCCTCGAAGGGCTCCATTTGAATACTCGCTTGGTAGCTGTTGTTGTATGCGAACTCCACCAAATAAAGGTGGTCTTCCCATTGCTTCCCAAAATCCAAGACACACATGTGGAGCATGTCTTCCATAGTTCTATTGACCCTCTCGGTCTGCCCATCCGTTTGCGGATGGAAGGCTGTGCTGAATTTCAACTTTGTCCCCAACATTTGTTGCACTAGCCTCCAATCATTGGACGTGAACCACCCATCTCGGTCACTCACGATGTTGCGGGGCACACCATGAAGCCGTACTATGTTATCCACATAAAGTTTTGCCAACTTCTCCACCGGATCATCCTTCCTATGCGGAATAAAATGCGACACCTTCGTTAACCGATCCATGACCACCCAAATGGCGTCGTTCCCCTTTTGCGACCTTGGCAAACCGTGCACAAAATCCATAGAGATGTCGTCGAATTTCCACTCCGGAATAGGCAAGGACTTAAGAAATCCTCCCGGCTTTTGGCATTCCGCCTTCACCAAGGCGCAAGTTTGGCACTTCGCTACGTAGAGCGCCACATCTTTCTTCAAACCCGGCCACCAAAACAGTTTCTTCACATCGCGGTACATCTTCGTGCTCCCCGGGTGAATCGAGTACTTGGTATGGTGTGCCTCGGACAACAACTCCACCCGCAAATTACCCACACTTGGGACGCACAGACGACCGTCTTTCCAAAGTAATCCGTCCTCCACGACGAATTGGGAATTTGACCCATCCAAAGCCTCTACCATGAACTGCTTCATATGAGCATCTATATCCAAAGCCTGCCGAATACGATCAGCCAGGTCATATTGGACTTCAGTCCAATTCAGAACTGCTTCAGTACATGATTGTCTATCCACACAAACAATCTCCAATGCCTCCAACTCCCGCACCAACCGCTCATCATGCACCAATAGCCAATTGGCTTGAGCTGGGGCTCGGCGACTCAACGCGTCCTCGACCGCATTCCCTTTACCAGGCACGTAGTGGATCTTGAATGTATAGTCCCCCAGGAACTCCATCCATCTACGCTGCCGCATATTCAGATCCTTCTGATCAATCAGATATTTCAGGCTCTTATGATCGGTGTAGATATCAATCTTCACACCGTACAAATAGTGTCTCCACAGCTTTAAGGCAAAAATCACGGCCGCTAACTCCAAGTCATGGATCGGATAGTTCCTTTCATGCACTTTCAGCTGTCTTGAGCCATAAGCTATTACACTTCCGTGTTGCAGTAGCACGCACCCCAAACCGCTGCCCGAAGCATCACTATAAATCTCATAGCCTTCGGTCCCACATGGCGATCTCAGCACAGGCGCCGTAGTCAACCAACACTTCAACTCCTCAAAAGCTCGCACGCACTCCGGCGTCCAAACAAACTTATGCTCCTTCCTCGTCAAAGTAGTGAGAGGTAACGCTATCCGCGAGAAGTTCTCTACGAAGCGCCTATAATAGCCGGCAAGCCCCAGAAAGCTCCGGACTTCCGCTACCGTAGCAAGCTCAGGCCACTCCCGTATCGCAACAATCTTCGCCGGATCCACAGCAATACCCCCTCCACTCACTATATGACCGAGGAACGCCACTAAGGATAACCAAAACTCGCACTTCAAGAACTTGACATACAGTCAATTCCTCCTTAGAGTCTCCAAAACCAAATGAAGATGCTTGAAGTGATCTTTCTCACTTTGCGAGTACACCAAAATATCGTCGATGAAGACGATCACAAAATGGTCCAAGTACTCCCTGAAAGTCTTGTTCATCAAATCCATGAACACTGACGGCGCATTAGTCAGCCCAAACGGTATGACCGTAAACTCATAATGCCCGTATCTCATACTAAACGCCGTCTTCGGGATATCACTCTCCCTTATTCGCAGCTGATAGTGCCCAGCCTTGAGATCCAACTTCGAGTACACCGTCGACCCGACTAACTGATCGAAAAGATCATCAATCTGGGGGATTGGGTACTTATTCTTCTCCGTCAGCTTGTTGAGCTCCCGATAATCAATACATAGCCTCAGACTTCCGTCCTTCTTTTTAACGAAGAGGACTGGCGCGCTCCAAGGTGAAGAACTCGGGCGCACATACCCTTGCTCCAACAACTCTTGCAGTTGAACTTTCAGCTCCGCCATTTCCTTAGGAGCTAGCCAATAAGGAGATCGTGAAACAAGCTTTGCACCTGGCACTAGCTCAATCGTAAAATCTATCTCCCGTTGAGGCGGGGCTCCAGGAAGATCTGCGGGGAACACATCAGGGTATTCCGATACCACTGAAATACAATCCAATGCGGGCTTCGGCTTTGCAACCTCCACTAGTGTAAAGAACAATTCTGCACCGGCACGAACCGCCTTCACCACCTGAAGAGCAGACATCAACGTCTTGCTCGACCCCTTTAAGCCCGTAAAAGTCTTCTCACGACTTGCTCCCAGCTTGACTTCCTTGCGACCGCAGTCAATATAGTCCTGCTGCTCCGAGAGCCAGTCCATGCCAAATATAACGTCGAACTCCACCAACAGAAGTAAAGACGCCTGCAAGTCGAACTCCTGATTCCCAATACGAATCTTAACATCGCAGATCCTATCCGATCGCATCGAACACCCATTGGGCAACAACACATCCAACTTATCCTTCGCCATCGAAGAAGGGACTCCGATGCGTGATATAAATCCTTCAGACAAGAAGGAGTGTGAAGCTCCCATATCGAAGAGTGCTCGTGCCGGATTTTCACAAATCAATACAAATCCTAAACAAGCAGTGGTAAGGTAACATGTGCATAACAAGTATTTAAAGAAATTGACTTGCTATAAATTAAACCGTACCTGTCACCACATCAGCCTGTTTGATGGCCTCCTGTTGGCCAAGATTATAGATTCTTGGTTGGGCCGGAGCATAGTGGGATGCGGTCGACTCCACCGCCTTGCCCTTCTCTTCATAAGTTGCTCCCGGCCTTCTCTCGGACTTAGGACGTACGCTCTAACAGTCACGAGCAAAGTGCCCCGTCTTTCCACAAGTAAAACATGCCCCCGGGGTCCGACTCGTAGTCGCCCCAGAAGCACCAGAAGGAGCTGGACCCGAAGTCTTATGCTTCTTGAAGAATCTTTGATAGCCAGACTTTGAAGTAGTCAGCACTTTTAACCCAGTTTTCTTCTCACCAACGTTCCTCTTTGCTTGAACATTCTTCATGTCCTTCTCCAAGGACCGGGCAATGTTGACCAAGGTTAAGAAACCCTGCGTCATCGGCCCCGAGAGTAGTAACCTCAACTCATCTCTCAAGCCTTCGTAGAATCGATTCGTCTTGCGCTCCTCATCCGCGATGGTGGAGCTATCATATCGACTCAAACGAGTAAACTCGTGGAGATATTCATCCACGCTCCTCTCACCCTGAACTAACTTCAGAAACTCATTCTCCAATGCTATCTTCTGCGTCTAAGGGAGGTATCTAGCCAAGAACAATCTCGAGAACTCTTCCATCGAGACATCAACAAGTTGCCTACCTCTCAATAGGTGCAGCTCCAATCCTTCCCACCACATTCTCTCTTCACCGTCCAGAAGGAACGTAGAGATGGTGGTCATTTGCCACTCCTCCGTCTTCGTTGCTGTCATGACTCTCTTTACCCTGGAGAGCCAGTCTTCAGCCTGAGATGGGGTTCCCAACCCCGAGAATACCAGAGGGTTAAAGCTCATTACATGCTTAAGCTACCTCTTGGTTGCCCTCCTTGGCACCAACGGTTCCACAACCACTTGCTCCACTCTCCTCGGCTCAGCCTCTTGCAACGGTACCTACTCCATCGCAGGAGCGGGCTGCTGCGTTTGCCTTGCAGGTTGCGCATTAATCACGGCCAACACTGCTTCGGCCACCAATCATATGTTCTCAGCCGATAGAGGTGTTGCAGGAGCAACATCTGGTGCACTGCTAGCCTCAGAAACTCGACGTTCCGATGGCCCAACACCACTTCTGGTCACCTATAGTGGTACAAAACACCGTTAAGCGACCAAATAAAATTGCAAACAGCAATTATAGGAACACGCAGGTTCCTCAAACACGTGTATTTTCATTCCTAAGTGGACATTCATGGGTTCTTTTACTGTTATAACGAAGACGCACACAATGTGCTCACCACCCCTTAAAAAGAATTCGCCCACGAATTCATTTTAAGCCCGACCAAAACCAGTAGTCTGATACCAAATTATAACACCCCCTATCCGTCACATAGCATATAGCAGTAGGTCCGGCCGGGGCCCGACGCCGTATGCCACAGACAGACCGGGTGGTTACTCATGGAAACCATCCAACCAATCATAGTGTCCGACACAGAGCATTCTAGCGGAAGCAGTTTTATAAAATTTGCAATAAAGAACCCAACACTAAAGCATGAATGTCCACTAATACCAAATAGGAATGTTACAAATACACCAGTACAAGTCTTAAGGCCTTACAAAAATTGTTCACTTCATATTACATGTTTTACAAACCACGGCACGCAGGCCGGTCATACATGAAATAAAACAGTAAACACTACCATTAGGCCTTCGAAGGCCGGCTTCGCAAAATGGGCTTTAGCCCGCTATTGACCGCTTGGTCCAGCAGCACCTGCAAGCAACAAACCACCGCACGGTGGCAAAACAAGGCACGGTCAGCAATGCTGACCAAATTATAACGATCCCGCCCCCAGCTCGGGGCGGCGATGCTCCTTCCCTGCATTTCATTAGCATAAGCGAGCAATAAATCAATACTCATTACATCACAGGCGTAGGCTCGTACGGCCACACACCCCATGCAAAATGTCGACTCCCCGGGACGAGTGTCGACACGGGCCGACACGCCCTGCGACACGCCCGTGTCGCAGGCCATGTGCCATGTCTCGATACTTCGTCGAACGCAGAGTGTCGACTTCGCGGGCTAAGTGTCGACACGGGTCGACACGCCATGCGAGACGCCCGTGTCGCAGGCCGTGTGCCCAGTCTCGATATAATGTAGAGCTCAAAATGTCGAATTCCCGGCTGAATGTCGACACAAGCTTGACACGCCCTGGGACACGGCCGTGTCCAAGGCCGTGTGCCTGCAGCCAGACCCCAAAACTGGCCCAAAACGTCCCCCGTCGCTCTTTTGAGTTTCGGGGCGTTACAACCAGAGTTTGTACGTAGCAGGTAGATCCAAACACCAGTAGGTGCTTTACACTGGCCTTCACCCCGAACAGCAGCTCATAAGTAGTCTTCCCATAGATCGAACTAAGAGGCATCCGATTGATGACATGAGCAGCATAGGCCATCCCTTCCGCCCAAAGGGCCTTTGGAATGCCTTTACTTTGAAGTTAACACTTGCAGGTCTCCGTTAACCAACGGATCATCCGAGCTACGATACCGTCTTACTGTGAAGTATGTCCACAAGAAAGCTCCTTCCGGATCTCTTGCTTCTTGCAAAAGTTTGAGAACTCGGTTGAGCCAAACACACCACCGATGCTTGTCCTCAACTTCTTGATTCTCAGGCCAAGCTGTCCTTCCACAAGCTTCTTGAACTCCACAAACAAGCGCATCATGTTGGACTTCTTCTTCATGAAGTATACCCAAGTATACCTTGAATAGTCATCAACCAATATCAGCATGTACCTGCTACCTCCAAGACTGGCATTGACGGTCGGTCCAACCAGAGTACAATGGACAACCACCAAAGGTGCTTTACATCTGGATTGTGTCTTATCAACCATAAAGAGATAAGCTTCACTTTGCTGACATCCCACATACCCCTGACCATCGCTATAGGATGACAATCTAGGCAAGCCTCTTACGAGTCTTCTTTCCGCCATTGCTTTCAGCTTGTCCATCCCTACATGCCCCAGTATTTCATGCCAGATAGATGCACTATCACTGGCCTTCATCTGATCAGCACCAGAACTTGTTGAAGACCCAACAAAGCTCTTCTCCTTGATCCCAACATGAGCTACGTTTGCCGAGAGCAAGACAACCTTGCACTCTTTCCTGATATGACCATGCTGCTTGCATTTATAGCACATTGGTCCTTCGTTCCTCTTCCCATCACGCCTAGGAGAAACACTCCTCTCTTACTGATATGAAGTAGAAGGACCATCCTCTGCAGCAACCTTCACCTCCTTCCTGAACAACCCATCAAGGGAAGTCCAAACCTACGCAGCTGACCGACATCCACTGATGTGGTCCAAGAGCTCCGATGTGATCACCTGCTTGAGAATAGACTCCGCTTTCGCATTTGTCTCCTTCCAAGCTCTCATCTCTTCAGCATTGCCAGCAGTAACCTCTTGTCTTTCTGCTCCGCATACTACCTCCCAAAGTTCCTCGCCAAGAAGAAAGCTCTCCATACAAGACTTCCACCTATCAAAGTTCATCTCTATAAGGAGATCAATTCCAAGACAACTTGCATCTTCCACTGCCATGGTTCTACCACTAGTTCCCTCTTCAAAGAGTAACAACCACTTCAGTTGATCACTGCTTATCCACTCCAATCCAGCTCTGATACCACGTTAAAATTCAACAACATGGCACTGCTACCACGTTGAATTTTCTCTAGGTGGTCAACAAGATAGTCTGATGCCAAATTAATATTCTCAGCACTATCAAGATCACACCTTGATCACACAGAAAATTTCCCTGGAACCTGGAGTGAGCAGGGGTTATCTCAACTAAATCCAGTCAACCAGCAAACACATGCAGCACAAGAGTCTTTATTGATTCATAGCAATCTTCTCTACACAGCGAGACATGCATGGCGTGACATGCTGTTGGAATACCCTATTACTAATTTGGGTCAGGATCACTATGTCTCTAGGAAACCAATGTTTGACCTCCTGTATAGCTCAAAAGGTCAATTAGAATTGAGTCTAAGGGTTAGAAGTCTAAGTTTGGAAGCTGCCCTCAAGACCAAGCCTTTTTCAGTTTGAGACTAAGTCATATCGTCGAGCTCAGCACGATGATTCGTCGAACTCCGATCGACGGTCGTCTAGCTCAACTTCGACAGATCGTCGAACTCCATTCGACGATCGCTGAGCTCAACTTCATCATATCGTCGAACTCCATTCGACGATCGGTGAGCTCAGTTCGACGATCTTGACTCAGCTTTGGATCTCTATCTCTGAGCTCAGTTCGACGATCTTTGAGCTCAGATCGACGATGTTCTGCTGCTGTATAAATCCATATCGCTGAGCTCAGTTCGACGATAGCAGAGCTCAGTTCGACGTTTTCAGATAACTTCAAGGATGCTTCTAGATTCAAATTCAAATCAGTTAAGGAGTTTTTCTGCAATTAATTCAGAAGATTTTCTAGCCGTTTTCATTTATTTCTGGACCAAGTTTTGAGGGATTTTTCAAGGAATATTTCTGTGGACTTTCCTCCAGAAGAGATTTTGCAATTAAGGATGCAATTAATGCAGGCCAACGGCTATTCTTGACAGAGGATGTTTTTCCATTCTGTACCAGAGAATAAAAGAGAAGAATTTTTTGAATCTCACAGACACATAGATTACAGAGATACACAGATACAAAGATAGACATCAGTAATCTTCAGAACAAGAACAAAAAATATTCTGTCTCAAAAAATTCTGAAGAAGACACATTCAAGGAGATCAAACTTTCTCAAATCCTCAGATCTCTCTTGTCTCAAGTGTTCAAGGCCAACATATTTCAAGACTCCAGACACCTAACATTTCAGTTGCTGCTGAAATCATCTTTTGCTGGAGCTCAACTTTTGAAGGCCTATCACCCTACAGCAAAGCTTCTTTTCCTGAAGATCTCAAGGACTCAGGGGGAGCTTTGACACCATCAATCCGCATAGTCTTCTCAGCTGATCTGAGAAAGAGAAGACTTCCATCACTCTCTCACCCCCATCTCTGTAAAGGGTTTCTCAAACTCCCTTCAAAAGTTTGAGTTTGGTTTTTGAGCACCTTGTCAAAAGCTCATTGGTGGCAAGACACCTGATCAAAAAATCTGATTTGGTTTTTGAGCACCTTATCAAAAGCTCATTGGTGCCCAAGACACCTGATCAACTCATCCTGTAGTGGATTCCTACCTAGGGTGGTAGAAGAGTGGATGTACCCAAGTTTAGGGGAACCACTATATTTTCTTGTGTCATTTGGTTTTGCTTGTCTTTATTTTTGTTTCTGGCTGTGATTGTTTTGTGATTAGCTTATGTATAGTTTAGTTCTGTGGTTAGATTTATTAACTGCTTCCCTGCTCACTCAGATTACAACAATTGTTGTAAAAAGTTTTAAAGCACCATATACTCTATTCCCCCCCCCCCTCTAGAGTATATCAGATCTAGCTGCACTTTCAATTGGTATCAGAGCCAGGTTGGTTAAACATACCACACCTTGGTGGTTGCACAGGCTAACACCTGAACCCAAAGATCCCTAGTTAGATCTGTTTTCTTTTGTAGTTTATTATTAGATTTTGTTTTCACAAATCATGGACCAAAATAAAGATTATGCTAGCACCAGACCTACAGTGTGCAATCTATCCAAGTTTGCACTTTGGAAAGCAAGGATCAGACTATACATGAATTCTTTTGATGAAGATATTTTTAACTCTGTGTTGACAGTATGTCCAAGACCTCCAGAGAACTCAAGTACAAATGTTGTTCCACCTCCATCAGGAACAGATGCTGACATCAAGAGATGGAAGGTAGCTGATGCCAAGGCTATGAACATCTTAGCCCAGACAATGTCTGATGACATATTTCAAAAGGTGGCTGAATGCAATTCAGCAAAGGAAATTTGGGACAAACTCTCTGAAATAGTCTCAGGCTCAGCTGATGAGAGAAAGGATAGGAGATCCCACCTCATATCTCAATATGAGAATTTCAAGAAGGGAGAAACTAAGTCAGTGGGAGATATGTACAACAGGCTCAGTCTAATTGTCAGTGAACTCAGGACATTGGATAAAGAGATCTCACTAACTGAACTCAATGACAAAATTCTAATGTGCTTCCCTAGCACTTGGGATTCAAGAATCTGGCCAATTAAGGATGCCAGAAGTCTGAATGAGATCACCACTGAAGCTCTATTGGGTAAGCTCAAATCTTATGAGCTACTTATCAAAAATAGAGAAGAAGAACAGAAGGCTGTCTCACCAGCCACAAGAAAAGAGAAGACCGTAGCCTTCAAGGCAACTGAAGATCTGAATGAAGACAAAGTCACAGGCAATGATGAACTGCTCAGTCTGTTGGCAAAAATATTTTATAAGATGGCCAGAAAGGACTTTAGAAGGCGATCATACAAGGAGCATGATAAGCCAAGGTACGATAAGTCAATTAATAATAAAGAGATTGTTTGCTTTGGTTGCAGGAAACCAGGGCACATAGTTCCTGACTGTCCAGAAAACAAAAACAAGGACAGAAGGGACAAGAAAGAAAGAAGAAAGGAGAAAGACTCCAAGAGGAATGGCAATGACAAACCCTCATCAAGCAAAAACAAACATACAAGAAAGGGGTTTGTTGCTGAATCCTGGAGTGAGACTGAAGAGGAGTCAGAAGCCTCATCCAGCTCCAGTGATGATGAATATGATGCATAAGAAAAAGAGTTCTGCATGATGGCAATCAATGCCTCACAACATAATTCATAAGAAGAGGAGTCAGAGTCAGACTCAGAGACTCAACCTGAAGAAGATCAGGTAATCAGTTCTTTTGATTTTAATTCAGAGGACTTTAAATCTGAATTTAAAGCATTGTGTTTTGATCTGCTAAAATCTGAGAAAGAAATTATCTCTCTCATAAATCATTTATCTGAACAAAATACTTTAAAGTCAGAAAACCTCAAACTCTCTCAGGAGTTGGAGTACTGTAGGGAGCAGATAGCTTCACTGAAAGGTGAGCTATCTGAGGCCAAGAAGCTTGAAGAATTCCTTAATGGGAGAAGCATCAAGCTGATGGACATCACAAGCACAGTGAACTCCAGATTTAATAGTACACTGGGCTTGGGTGCTTCATCCAGCCAACCCATAGTTCTAACCACTCCAATCAAGTTCATTTCTGACAAAGGAAAGGGAGTTGTAGAGGTAGCTAGGAAAAATTCTGACCTGCCCAAGAAAACCAAGTCCCAGCAGAAATCGTCGAACGAAGATCGACGATCGCCGAATGCAGATCGACGACCGCCGAACGCAGATCGACGATCTCAGGCAAAATCGTCGAACTCAGGTCGACGATCTCAAGTACCTGAACTCAGCCATAGTCGACCGTCGAACGGAGCTCGACGATCTGACCCAAGATCGTTGAACGCAGCTCCAAGATCGTCGAACAGAGGTCAGAGCTCTGGAAAGTTTTTCAAGGGCAAATCAAAATTCAATCCTAAGGGTCTTTCATCCCAAATCTTTAACCCTTATACTGAATGGATTATACCTCCAAGGAGATATCATCCTGAAGGTTATAAGAGTCAACCTGGGATGTCTTTTATTTCAGAATTTAAAGGTTATCAACCTAGGCCCAAGGTAAACTGGGTCAAAAACAAATGAATTATTTCATGTGCAGGTGAAGACCTATCCAACATCTAACCAGCAATAGTACTTGGATAGTGGGTGCTCTAAGCACATGACAGGAAACAAGGACAACCTCACATCCTTTAGAGCTAAGCTTGGACCCAAAGTTATCTTTGGTGATTCAAACTTTGGACAGACTAAAGGATATGGTGCAGTCCAGATTGGATCAGTAACATTCAAGAAGGTACCTTATGTGGAAGGACTGAAGCACAACTTAATAAGCATCAGTCAGCTGTGTGATGAAGGCTACCAGGTGACCTTCAGCAAAGCATTATGCAAAATCAAGTCAGAGGACAACACAACTGTGTTGACAGGTAAAAGGAAAGGTAACATCTATCTAGTAGATTTTCTTTCAACTGATGTACATATTTGCATGTTTAACTCTGTCTGTAGACCAAATATTTTATGGCATAAGAGACTAGGACACATAAACCTTAGAACTATTGCTAGGCTATCCAAGGACAACCTTATTATAGGACTACCTTCTGGCCCCTACAAGAAGGAAGGACTCTGCAGGGCTTGTCAATTAGGCAAGCAAACTAAAAACAGCTTTAAGTCACTTAATAAGAGTGATTCACCTAGGATATTGTATCTGTTACACATGGATCTTTTTGGACCCATCACAGTACAAAGCCTAGGAGGGAAATCTTACACTTTAGTAGTTGTAGATGACTTCTCTAGATTCACTTGGGTGTTCTTTCTAAGGAAGAAGTCTGATAACTTTAAGTGTCTGACAGAGTTTCTCAAATGTATACAGATTGAGTTCAATACTCACATTGCCCTGATCAGAAGTGATCATGGGACAGAGTTTGATTCTCTTCTTATGCAAGAGTTCTGTTAGAGTGAAGGGATCAGACATACTTTCTCAGCTCCTAGAACTTCTCAACAAAATGGGGTAGCTGAAAGGAAAAATAAAACCCTTATTGAATCTGCCACTACATTGTTGTCAGATGCTCATCTACCTCTATCCTTTTGGGCAGAGGCAGTGAACACCTCCAACTATGTGCTGAATAGAAGTTTGATACATAAATTAAAGGGAAAGACTCCCTATGAATTACTCAATGGGAAGAAACCTAAAGTTGATTATTTTAGAGTTTTTGGTTGTATTTGCTACATACATAATAATGACAAGAAATATTTAGCAAAATTTCAAGCTAAAGCTGATAAAGGAGTGTTTCTGGGATACTCTATGATCAGCAAGGCTTATAAGGTTTATAATAAATCATCTTTAAAAATTGAGGAATCTGTTCACATATCATTTGATGAATCTAACATGTCTTTCAAGGAGAAGATCTCTTCTACCATAGAACCTTTACATGAACATTCTCTAGTTGAAGACTTGAACAAGTTACAGGTTACTCAAGGGGATGAAAGCAGTGAAGATGAAGACAGTGCTCAACATCTTGAAGAACAACTTGAAGAGCCAGTTATTGTACCACAAGAGGAGACAACAACACAGGTTGGTGAACAATCAACACCCCCTGTTGATTTAGTAACATCAAGAGACCATCCAATTTCCCAAATAATTGGAGACATCTCAGCTGGTGTGCAAACCAGAAATCAGGTCAACCAAAGCTTGTTGCACACCTGCTTCTTATCTCAAATTGAACCTCAGTCCATTCAAGATGCAGAGCAAGATCCACACTGGATCATTGCAATACAAGAAGAGTTGCATCAATTTGAAAGGAACAAAGTATGGGAACTAGTGCCAAAGCCTAAGGATCACTCCATTGTTGGAACAAAGTGGGTATTCAGAAACAAACTGGATGATCAAGGAATAATTGTAAGGAACAAGGCAAGGCTAGTTGCTCAGGGATATTCTCAAGAAGAAGGGATAGACTACGACCAGACCTTTGCACCAGTTGCAAGATTGGAAGCCATCAGAATATTTTTAGCTTATGCAGCACATAAAGGCTTCAAGGTATATCAGATGGATGTCAAAAGTGCATTCCTAAATGGAGACATCAAAGAGGAAGTATATGTCAGACAACCTCCGGGTTTTATCTCTCCAACTTATCCTGATTATGTTTTTAGATTGAACAAAGCATTATATGGTCTCAAGCAAGCTCCTAGAGCATGGTATGAGACCCTAGCATGCTTTCTTTTGGAAAATGGATTTATAAGGGGTAGAGTAGACCAAACTCTTTTAATTAGAACTCATAAGTCCCATACCATACTAGTACAGATTTATGTACACGATATTATTTTTGGTTCTACTGACTCCAAATTGTGCAGAAGGTTTTCCAACCTAATGCATTCTAAATTTGAGATGAGTAGCATGGGTGAGCTATCCTTCTTCCTAGGATTGCAAGTCAAGCAACATGCTGAAGGCATCTTTATTTCTCAAACCAAATATGCAAATGAATTGGTTAAGAAATTTGGCATGTCTGAAGCATCTTGTATGAAAACACCCATGCCTACTAATGCTGTATTGGATGCTGATGAACATGAGAAACCTGTTGATCAGACAACATATAGAGCAATGATTGGCTCTTTGCTGTACCTTACAGCTAGTAGACCAGATATAATGTTTGCTACATGTATATGTGCTAGGTTCCAAGTAAGCCCTAGAGAGTCACACCTAACACTAGTAAAGAAGATTCTCAGGTATGTTAAAAGTTGTCCAAATCTAGGTCTCTGGTATCCAAAAGACTCGGCATTTGATTTAACTGGATTTTCTGATGCTGACTATGCTAGATACAGAATTGACGGGAAAAGCACCAGTGGAACTTGTCAGTTCCTTGGTGACAGACTTGTCTCCTGGTTTTGTAAGAAACAAACTTCTGTGTCAACTTCAACTGCTGAAGCTGAATATATGGCTGCAGGCAGTTGTTGTTCACAAATCTTGTGGATTCAAAACCAACTCCTAGACTATGGCTACAACTTAGAGAAGTCTAAAATCTTTTGTGATAACACCAGTGCTATTTTTATAGCTCAAAATCCAGTCCTCCATAGTAGGACAAAACACATAGAGATTAGGCATCATTTCTTAAGGGATAATGTTGAAAAGAATAAAATTGAACTACAATATATCCCAACTGATTTACAAAGGGGAGATATTTTCACCAAGCCATTGGATGAAAAGAAACACACCTTCTTCCTAAATCAGTTAGGAATGTTAGATGGAGGAAGTCTTAAATAATATCCAAGATCTTAAAAGCTTAAAAATTGACCAAGACTAGGCAAACATCTTGATTTTTCTTAGTGTCTAGAGTTTTTCTGATCTCTGAACTGCGCTCGACGATTTTCCCCTAGATCGTCGAACGGAGATCGATGATTTCTGAAATCGTCGACGTGAGTTCAACGTTTCTCAGATAGTATGAACTATCTCTTCCGGTCAGCGATCGTCGAACGACGCTCCACGATTTTGTTCTCTGAACGATCGTCGAACAGAGCTCGGCGCTCTCCAATATCATCGAACGGAGATCGACAATGTTGAAGACTCTTCAGATTCCTTTAGAAGCCTCGATCGTCGAACTGAGTTCAACGATCTTTCCTTTTCTGCGTCGAACCCTAATATAAAATTCATTTTTCGCCGTCGTTCTCCTTTGCGCTTTCGATTTCTCTGCAAGAACTTTCTTTCTCTCCAAACATTTCTGCACTTGGTCATTTTGTTTGTTGAATCTTTGCAGGTAACTATGGCTGTGTCTGTTGCTATTCTCGCCGCCATGAAGTTTGATGCTGGCTTCGACATAGACATGGAATCCTTCAGCACAACCAACCAGGTTTTTCAGGATATCTTGGGGTTATTCAAAGAGCAGAACCTGACTGTAATCATGACCACAAGGATTAAGCTTGCATCTGATGAGATTAAGGAATGGGTCTACACTGCCCACAATCAAGACAACAACACCATTGTTGGATCAATATCTGGCACTCAGGTACCCTTAACCCCAGCAATTTTAACAGAGGTTTTTGAGTTAAGAACTGGTGGAGATACTGCTGACTTGTCTGGAGAAGAGTATACTGACTTGCTTGCCAGAATGGGTCATTCTGAGGCTAACCCTAGCAAGCTCCTGAAAAAGAACCTTTCTGTGGAATACAGATTTCTGGCTGATGTAGTTGGGAAAGTGCTACTGGCTAAGCACTCTGCTCATGATACAATCTCAAGGTATCAGCTCTGTCTAATGGGAGCCCTAGTAGACAGGAAGAATTTGAATTGTGGAGAGGTATTCTTTGACCTCATTAAGAAGAAGATAAACAAAAGTTTTGTAAACTTTGGAAGAATTATAGGGGTGTTTCTGCAGCATAGGTGCCCTGCATTGCTGGTCTCTTCTGGAATCCACATTAATGCATCCAAAAGACTGTCTTGTGCTCTGTTTGGTAAATGGGACAGACAAATCATCAAGCCCAGCAGGCCCTCCTCCAGGACTCTCAGAGTCACTTCCCCACAGGTCTCTGCCCCTGCAGATGACCTGCCTGCTGATGTTTCTCCTCCTCCTCCAATTCCATCTCTTCCCATACCATCTACCATTCTAACTCCATCCACCATTCAAACTCCATCCCCCATCATCATCTTCAGCCCCTCTCCAACATCTACACCATCTCCAGTCCCTACTCTTCCCCTCACAGAAGGCCAATTCCATCCATTATTCTCCTACCCTCAACCAGATGCCACTTCATCACCCTCCATTCCCTCCTTCACCCTCATTGATGATTCCTTCATGGATGACTCACCATCCTCTCCTCCTGAGCTACCCTCATCCTCAACATCCTATCAAGATCTTCTACAAGAGATCATTGGCCAACCCACCTTCACCCCATCTATCTCCATCCCACTGTCCTCCATATCCACCTTACCCACACCTCAGCCATCTCTTCCCCCATTCACCAGCTCTCCACTACCCTCACCAACAACTACACCTCCATCCTCTACCTCTGCTCCAGTCACTACTGAGCAAGTAGACATTCCAGCCCTTGCTGACAGGCTGTATGAATTGCTAGCCCCCAGGCCATCTCTTCTTTTGGAGACCTCCTTGGCTCCATTACTCCTGTCAGTGGCAGCCCTTTCTGTCAGGCTCTCCTCTCTCTTCCCTCAGGCAGCCCCTTCAGCAGTGTGCCTTGATACAGCCTTGTCTGAATCTAGGCAGGGGGAGATGCCCTATGAAGTGAGCCTGCCTGTTGCTGCTCCTGCTGTTTCAGTGAGCCTGTCTGCTGCTGCTGCTATTGCTGTTTCTTCAGCTCCTATTATTGCTCCTACTGCTGTGTCTCAAGATCAAATTCCTCCTGCTGCAGTCTTTACACTAGACCTCAGGTCTTTGCTCTCAGCATTTGATCAGTTATATTTCAGATGTCTGCCAGAGATAATTGTTGTCCAGCCCCCAGAGGATCTGTCCAAGGCCCTTGTGCCATTCTCTTGTTGTGACCCCAGCATCATCACTTCATTTGTCCACTCAGTATATACTGCTGCTTCTTCTACTGAAAGCATTGTTGTTGTTTCTGATGTTGCTGCCCCTCCTGCTGCTGATATTTCTGTTACTGCTGATGAACCAACTTCTAAGGAGATCCTTATGACAGAGGCACATGAGTTTGAGCCTTCTGAAATTTCTGCTGATATCTCTGCTACTGATATTGCTGTTAGTGAATCTGTTGCTACTGCTGTTGTTACTTCTCCAGAACCTGTAGTATCTGCTGCTGTTGTTACTGTTTCTATTTCTACTGTTACTGCTTCAACCTCTGCTGCTACACCCTCTGCTGTCTCATCTGCTTCTATACAGCTCAAGAAAGATTTGATGAAGAAAATTGATGCCCTGTATGATGATCAGAGTTCTGAAAGTGATGAGTTCAGAACAGACTCTGATGATTCTTCTACTACCATTGCCAGGAAAAGAAAGGCAAGGAGCAAAGCCATGAAGAGAGTACCTCCTGCCAAGGTCAAATATAACAATGATATATCATACTATATTCTGCATGATTGCCCCATCACTGAGCACTGGATGCAGTACTCTAAGAATCAACTGAAAGCAATGAAAAAGAAGAGGAAATATGAAAAGGGCTCTTCTCAATTCCAACACTCTCATCCTCCTCCTCCACCTCCTCCTAATGCAGGTGCAGGTGGAAGTTCTGCTGCTCAACCCCCTGCTAGAAGTCAAGCTCCCTATCAGCCACATGCTAGATCCTATAATAGGGGAAGCCAATCCAGGGGTTCTCAATGCAGGAGAGGAGGATACAGAGGCAATCAAAGAGATTTCCAGGTCTACTCCAAAGGATACTCAAGGCAACATCCATACTCCAGGGAAGGACAAATTTCTTCTGACACCACCTCTGGTCCTTTTCCCTATAAGCTGAAGGAAACTGTGTCATCCAGGCCTCCTCAGGACAATCCTTCTAACAGATATGAGCCACCAATACCTTTTGAAGACCCTGAGAACAATCCAGCTGCTTGGACTACAAGAATGAAAGAACTTGCTGCACTGGATCAGATCAAGAAAGCTAAAGAGCAAGGAAGGGATTCCTCCAACATCTCCACAATGTCTGAACAGAGAAAGAAAGAGCTAGAAAGATATGCATCAAGCAAATTTTTTGATTCTGACAGGTACATGGAACTGCATCCTAAAGCTGTAGTTCCCAGGCCCAAACAGCAAACCATTTTAGGTGCAGCAGATGATACTAGATCAAAGAAGGAAGCCCTCAATCCCAACAGAGAAATCAAACTTGTTAAGGGCAAGGAAAGGAAATGACAATGTAAGGTGACAATCTCTCTAATTATTATCTGGGATGATATATATATATATATATATCTGTGGTTCTGCATGTCCAGCATTTCTTTTTGTTTTTCTGTATTGTTGCTTGAATGTTGTTCTTTAAATTTTTCCAAACTCTGTAAATAGTAATCCTAACCCAAATAGGGGGAGATTGTTGGAACACCCTATTACTAATTTGGGTCAGGATCACTATGTCTCTAGGAAACCAATGTTTGACCTCCTGTATAGCTCAAAATGTTAATTAGAATTGAGTCTAAGGGTTAGAAGTCTAAGTTTGGAAGCTGCCCTCAAGACCAAGCCTTTTTCAGTTTGAGACTAAGTCATATCGTCGAGCTCAGCACGACAATTCGTCGAACTCCGATCGACGATCGTCTAGCTCAACTTCGACAGATCGTCGAACTCCATTCGGCGATCGCTGAGCTCAACTTCATCATATCGTCGAACTCCATTCGACGATCGGTGAGCTCAGTTCGACGATCTTGACTCAGCTTTGGATCTCTATCTCTGAGCTCAGTTCGACGATCTTTGAGCTCAGATCGACGATGTTCTGCTGCTGTATAAATCCATATCGTTGAGCTCAGTTCGACGATAGCAGAGCTCAGTTCGACGTTTTCAGATAACTTCAAGGATGCTTCTAGATTCAAATTCAAATCAGTTAAGGAGTTATTCTGCAATTAATTCATAAGATTTTCTAGCCGTTTTCATTTATTTCTGGACCAAGTTTCAAGGGATTTTTCAAGGAATATTTCTGTGGACTTTCCTCCAGAAGAGATTTTGCAATTAAGGATGCAATTAATGCAGGCCAACGGCTATTCTTGACAGAGGATGTTTTTCCATTCTGTACTAGAGAATAAAAGAGAAGACTTTTTTGAATCTCACAGACACACAGATTATAGAGATACACAGATACAAAGACAGACATCAGTAATCTTCAGAACAAGAACAAAAAATATTTTGTCTCAAAGAATTCTGAAGAAGACACATTCAAGGAGATCAAACTTTCTCAAATCCTCAGATCTCTTTTGTCTCAAGTGTTCAAGGCCAACATATTTCAAGACTCCAGACACCTAACATTTCAGTTGCTGCTGAAATCATCTTTTGCTGGAACTCAACTTTTGAAGGCCTATCACCCTACAGCAAAACTTCTTTTCCTGAAGATCTCAAGGACTCAGGGGGAGCTTTGACACCATCAATCCATATAGTCTTCTCAGCTGATTTGAGAAAGAGAAGACTTCTATCACTCTCTCACCCCCATCTCTGTAAAGGGTTTCTCAAACTCCCTTCAAAAGTTTGAGTTTGGTTTTTGAGCACCTTGTCAAAAGCTCATTGGTGGCAAGACACCTGATCAAAAAATCTGATTTGGTTTTTGAGCACCTTATCAAAAGCTCATTGGTGCCCAGGACACCTGATCAACTCATCCTGCAGTGGATTCCTACCTAGGGTGGTAGAAGAGTGGATGTACCCAATTTTAGGGGAACCACTATATTTCCTTGTGTCATCTGGTTTTGCTTGTCTTTATTTTTATTTCTGGCAGTGATTGTTTTGTGATTAGCTTATGTATAGTTTAGTTCTGTGGTTAGATTTATTAACTGCTTCCCTGCTCACTCAGATTACAATAATTGTTGTAAAAAGTTTTAAAGCACCATATACTCTATTCACCCCCCTCTAGAGTATATCAGATCTAGCTGCACTTTCACATACTTCACCAAACAACCACCCAAGGGAAAGCAAAGAACTACAAATACAAGACCAGAGAAACAAACCACGTGGACTCAACCACCAAGCCGCCGGTCTACTCCTGTGGAGTCCGCTCAGTCCGCCAGGTCGCGAGACCGCAACCCAAGCAGCGCGGACTACCCCTTATTCCAATGCTAGCTCTAACCGCCGATCTGCAAGCCGCCTGACCGTGAGGTCGCCTAGACGCTAGACCGCACACGCTGCGATGCTGAATAGAACAGTTCGCCTGAAGCAGGCGACTTATTGAACCCCGAACCAAGTTGCCAAAGAGAAGACCGTCTGGTCGCTGTCTACGACCTGCTATTTTCCGCCTGTTACTTAACCACAGATTCCGCACTATCCTTGAATGAAATCAGAACCAAGTCGTGGATTTCCAGCGCTATCCACACAACCTGCACAACACAACCTGGTCAACTGAACCAAACCGCGCGGACACCAAAAGGCAGTCCGCAGCAACTTGTGCGGGCTCAAGTTACTATTCACTTACTTCGGCTCTCTACTGAGGTTACTATTCCTGATGTGACATGGGTCCTATTTATAGGCACGATGATGAGTGTGGTCACCGCCCTAGCCGATAGGATTACCGCCACATCCCGCAACAAGACTTCTCCACAGTCCGCGGATACATTCCAGTCTGCCGCGCCTGTGCAAGATAGCCAACCCACCTAGCTTCTCCAAGGTCGGACACAATCGCCAGTCTGCCTTGTTGCCAAAGGCCAAACTGCCAAGACATCACCAATGCCGGACAACAACACCAGTCCGCCTTGTCATCGAGGGCCAAGCCATGACCACCACAGTCGGACTCTGTAGCAACATTGTCCGCCAATCCGCGGACATAGCTCCAGCTCGCTTATCCCGAGCCAACAGCCTCGCCATCAAGGCACCTGCCGGACTCAGCGGACACACAGCATCAGTCCGCTCATCCCGAGCCCATGGCTTTGCCACCAAGGCACCTGCCGGACTCAGCGGACACACCGCGTCAGTCCGCTAATCCCGAGCCCACGGCTTCGCCACCAAGGCACCTACCAGACTCAGCGAACACACTGCGTCAGTCTGCCCATACTGCGAACAGCTCTAGTCTGCATATCCCTGCAGATGACTCCAGTCTGCATATCCCGCAGACTGCTCCAGTACGCATATCCCAAGTCCACAGCCACGCCAGCAAGGCAGCTGTCGGGCTTAGCATACTCCAGCTCCAGTCCGCGCATAGTTGCGAACACAACCTCCAGTCTGCTTATCCCCAAACTCGCAACCAAGGCACATGCACTTCTGCCGAGCTTGGCGGACTGAGAAGTAGTCCGCGCTCCACTGCACGATCTCCCCGGACTGAGCCAAACATGGACTTGGTTCAGAAACAACCAAGTCCACACCACTGGCCACAAGGGCCAGTCCGCACTTACTAGCGGACACTGGTTCTAGTCTGCTGTCCCAGCGAACTCCAGTATTAGTCCACACTGACTGGCGGTCTCCGCGGCTTCCACTTGCCGCTGCACTAGAGCAAGACCAATGCAACTGCCAAACCGGTCTGTCGAGCTATAGTTCTTCATTCCGCTTCATGTCAGACTCCGCGGATAGAGTTTCTATCCGCCCGATTACTTCCTAGGATCCAACTGTCTGTTGAGCACAAGCCGGCCTGGCTAACCGCCGCTGCTGTCCGCATAGTACGCGCGAACAGACCTCCCAGGCCGCTAAAGAACAACCTTCTGCACATCCCTGCCGACCTATCAGTCCGCCATCC